>CM042695.1:83721610-84413497 GCA_023614405.1 Avena insularis | reverse complement strand
AACAGCGCTTGCCGCCGCCTTTCTTGAAGGGCTTCTTTGCACCTTTACCTTTCTTAAAGGAGGGCTTGTTGACCATCAACACATGATTATCCTTTTTGATGTCCACCTCGGCAGCCTTCAGCTTTGCGAAGAGCTCGGTGATCGTATCAGTGGAACCAATCTAATTGTGAGTCACTACAAAACTCTTGTAGCTGGGAGGGAGTGATTACAGAACCCTGTCAATCTTGAGCTCATCTGGAATATTGCAGTCAAGTTGCTCAAGACGTTGAGTGTATCCCGACATCTTAATGGCGTGCTCACTAACGGAACTCCCTTCCTCCATCTTGCAGTTAAAGAACTTCTCAGAGATCTCATATCTCTCAGAACGGGCCTGAGTCTGAAACATGGTTTTCAGCTCCTCGAGAATCTCAAAGGGCCCGGGATAGTGTTCAAAACGATTTTGAAGGTCTGATTCCATAGCAAACAACATGGTGCTCTTAATCACACCATAATCATCTTTGCGCGACTGATAGACAAGTTTCTCATCAGCGGTAGCGATTGCAGGGGGGTTACCTAACGCTTTCTCAAGGACATAGTCCTTTTGACCGCCAGAGAGAATGATTCTCAGATTGCGGAACCAGTTGGTGAAGTTAGACCCATTGTTCTTAAGCTTTTCTTTCTCAACAAAAACGTTGAAGTTGAAGTTGGACTTAGCCATGTGATCTACAATATTTGCAAGTACAAATTAGACTATGTTCAAGATAACTAGTTCAACTTTTAATCAAATACTAGATGAACTCCCACTAAATTCAACATCCCTCAAGTTGTTTAGTGAACACGATCCAAATTCACCACACCTAATCCGATCTTCACGAGAAGAGATGTGGTTTCAATGGTGGACAACGAAGTGTCGATCATATCATTCATATGACTCATGCTTAACCTTTCGATTCATGTGTTCCGAGGCCATGTCTGTACATGCTAGGCTCGTCAAGTTAGACCCAAGTATTTCCGCGTGTGCAAAACTGGCTTGGACCCGTTGTATGTGAACGTAGAGTCTATAACACCCGATCATCACGTGCTGCTTGGACACGACGAACTTTCGCAACGATGCATACTTGGGGAGAACACAGTTTTATCTTGATCTTTAAGTGAGGAATCATCTTATAATGCTACCCTCGCGATCTAAGCATAATAAGATACATAAAAGAATAAACATCACATGCATATAACTTTATGTGACATGGTATAGCCAGTCTTCGCGCAATGATCTCCATCTTGTGCGTGCCGGCATGATCTCCATCACTCCACCATGATTGCCTCCACCATGAATAGCAACTACAACTATTGCTAACTACTTAGCGATAAAGTAAAGCTATTACATGGCGTATAAGAAGTTGACTCGCAGGTCATACACAATTATAAAGACAACCATATGGCTCCTGCCGGTTGTGTACTCATCGACATGCAAGTCGTGAAACATTACAAAACATGATCATCGCATACATTATACACATCACATCTTGGGCCATACCATATCACAGAAAACACTCCCTGCAAAAACAAGTTAGACGCCTCTACTTTGTTGTTGCATGTTTTACGTGGCTTATGGGAGTAGCATGCTAAGAACGATTCTTACCTACGGAAAGCCACAACGGTGGTATTATGGTTGCCAAACTCCGGTGTAAATCCCATGACAACTATAGTGAGAGAAACTGGCATCCACCAGCCGCATGTGTGGAACAAGCCACACGTCAAGTGCGGAGCGGTCTCATGACGATGTCGCGTAAGGTTGGCCTGGACCGCTTCAATCTCACTATCCCGCGTCATAAGAAGAACACAAACAAGAGGCTTGCAACAGAAAATATCAATGCCCGCAACAACCATGTTGCGTTCTACTCGTGAAACACATCTACGCATAGATCTAGCTCTGATACCATTGAATGGTTGCGCAGTATAGTAAATCAAAATTTTCTACGGACGCGAACAGAGGGAAGCCAAGATCTAATCTAGGAGATGCAAACAACGAGAGAGATTGGATTAGATCTTCATACCCTTGAAGATTACGCTGAGCGTTATCGGAACGTGGGTGATGTAGTCGTACTCGCTTCTCCTCCTCGCGATCCGATCCGATCTAGCACCACAAGTGGCGATGCCTCCGTGAGATGCACACGTGCAGCACCTCGACGTCTCCTCCTTCCTTGGTCCAGCAAGTATGGTGGAGAGATGGGTTAGATCTACAACGCGACGACGCGGTGCAATTGGTGGAGAGTTTCTGCAGCAGGGCTTCGCCTACATGCAGTCGGGAGGGAGAGAGAGAGGAGGGCAGCAGAGCGACTAGGCTTGAGCGGAAGGTGTGGGGTGGTGGTGCGCCCCAGCCCTCTATATATAGAGGGGTGGGAGCCAACCCTAACCCCTCCCCCAAGCCCTAGGCCGGCGGCCAAAGGAGGGAGGAGTGGGGGGCAAGGAAACCCCCTTCTAGAAGCTCCAATTAGTGTTTATTCCTTGGTTGGCCGGCTGGGCCCTATGGGGCCTTGTGCCCCTGGCCCAATGCGGCCAGGGCACTCCCTCATAGGCCCATGCCCCCTCCCGGCAGGTGGGACCACGTTGGTCCCCCTCTAGAAGGTTCTAGAAGCTTCCAGTACAATACCGATTTGTTGGAATTATGCCCTAGAGGCAATAATAAAGATGTTATTATTATAATTCTTGTTCATGATAAAGTTTATATTCCATGCTAGAATTGTATTAAGCGGAAACTTTAATACTTGTGTGGTTTGTGAACAACACCGTGTCCCTAGTACGCCTCTATGGACTAGCTCATTGATCAATGATGGTTAAGGTTTCCTAACCATAGACATGAGTTGTCAATTGATAATGAGATCATATCATTGGGAGAATGATATGGTGGATGGACCAAACTAAGCGAAGCAATTAGATCGTGTCATCGTGTTCGTCTTTGCGAAGTTTTTCCTATGTCAAATATTGTATTCCTTAGACCATGAGATAATACAACTCCCTGGTATCGGAAGAAAGCTTTGAGGTCATCAAACGTCATCCTATGAGAGGGTGATCATAAAGGTGTCTCTCAGGTGATCGGAAAAGTCTGGGTTGTATGTATCGAGATGGGATTTGTCCCTCCCAAGTCGGAGATATACTTGGGCCCACTCGGTAATCGATATCAACACCGCTTGCAAGCATGTGGTTAAGGAGTTAATCACAAAGTGATATCGGATTACGGAACGAGTAAAGTACTTCTGTGAGCGAGATTGAACTAGGTATGACGATACCGACGATCGAATCTCGGGCAAGTAAAATATCGCGAGGCAGAGGGAATATATATGGGATTGATTGAATCGGCATCGTGGTTCATCCGATATGATCATCGATGAATGTGTAGGAGTCAATATGGGTGCCTGACCCAGCTGTTGATTATTGATAGAAGATCATGTGCGCATATTCTCGAACCCGAGGTCACACATAACGTGTCTCGGCTAGGATAGATTGGATAATTGGTTTATGAATTTTTGTTGAGTCTCGGATGGGATCCGGGATATCACGAGAGGTTCGGAATGGTCCAGAATAAGATTCATATAAGGCGGTGCAGTTTTGGAGTTGAATTGTTCCGGATTAATCGGTATTGTAAGCTTCTAGAACCTTCGGAAGGGCCAACGTGGTCCCACCTTCCGGGAGGGGGCATGGGCCTATGAGGGAGTGTCCTGGCCGCATTGGGCCAGGGGCACAAGGCCCCATAGGGCCCAGCCGATCCTAGATAAGTTTAAATCGTTTAAACTAGAGATAGGGTTTCTAGATAAGGGATAAGTTTAAACTCGTTTAAACTAGAGATAGGGTTTCTAGATAAGGGAGAGTTTAAATCGTTTAAACTAGAGATAGGCTTGGAGGATGGGCAAGGGCTGGCGCACCCCCTCTATATAGAGGGCTGGTGCCTCCCCCCCGAACCTACACCTTCCTCCAAACCCTAGTTGCCCTGCTACCTTCCTCTCTCCCTCCCGACTGTTTGTAGGCGAAGCCCTGCTGCAGAAATTCTCCACCATATACACCACGCCGTCGTGTTGTAGATCCAATCCATCTCTCCACCATACTTGCTGGTCCGAGGAAGGAGGAGACGTCGAGGTGCCGCACGTGTGCATCTCACGGAGGCACCGCCACTTGTGGTGCTAGATCGGATCGGATCGCGAGGAGGAGAAGCGAGCGACTACATCACCCACGTTAATGAGCGTTCATTGTCTTGAATCTTCAAGGGTATGAAGATATAATCCAATCTCTCTCGTTGTTTGCATCTCCTAGATTAGATCTTGCCTTTCCCTCTGTTCGCTTAGTAGAAAATTTTGATTTACTATGCTGCGAAACCCTTGATGGTATCGAGCTAGATCTATGTAGATGTGATTCACGAGTAGAACATAACATGGTTGTTCTTGGCGTTGATGTTTTCTGTTGCAAGCCTCTTGTTTGTGTTCTTCTTATGGCGGGATAGTGAGATTGAAGCGGTCCAGGCCAACCTTACGCGGCGTCGTTCACGAGACGGCTCCGCACTTGACGTGTGGCTTGTACCACACATGCGGCTGGTGGATGTCAGTTTCTCTCACTATAGTTGTCATGGGATTAACACGGAGTTTGGTAACCATAATATCACCGTTGTGGCTTCGTAGGTAAGAATCGTTCTTAGCATCTACTCCCATGAGCCACGTAAAACATGCAACAACAAAGTAGAGGCGTCTAACTTGTTTTTTGCAGGAGTGTTTTACGTGATATGGTATGGCCCAAGATGTGATGTGTATAATGTGTCGATGATCATGTTTTGTAATGTTTCACGACTTGCATGTCGATGAGTTCACAACGGCGAGCCATATGGTTGTCTTTATAATTGTGTATGACCTGAGTCAACTTCTTATCATGTAATAGCTTTACTTTATCGCTAAGTAGTTAGCAATAGTTGTAGTTGCTATTCGTGGTGGAGGCAATCATGGTGGAGTGATGGAGATCATGCGGAATGCACAAGATGGAGATCATTGCGAAGATTGGCTATACCATGTCACATAAAGTTATATGCATGTGATGTTTATCCTTTTATGTATCTTATTATGCTTAGATCGTGACGGTAGCATTATAAGATGATTCCTCATAAAGATCAAGATAAAACTGTGTTGTCCCCAAGTATGCACCGTTAAAAGTTCGTCGTGTCCAAGCATCACGTGATGGTGGTGCTATAGACTCTCGCTCACATACAACGGGTGCAAGCCAGTTTTACTGCAGCGGAAATACTTGGGTCTAACTTGCGAGCCTAGCATGTACGAGACATGGCCTCGGAACACAAGAACCGAAAGGTTAAGCATGAGTCATATGAATGATATGATCGACACTTCGTTGTCCACCATTGAAACCACATCTCTTCTCGTGATGATCGGATTAGGTGTGGTGAATTTGGATCGTGTTCACTAAACAACTTGAGGATGTTGAATTTAGTGGGAGTTCATCTAGTAATTTGATTAAGTTGAACTATTTATCATGAACATAGTCTAAATTGTACTTACAAATCGTAGATCGCATGGCCAAGTCCAACTTCAACTTCAGCGTTTTCTGAGAAAGAAAAGCTTAAAACAATGGGTCTAACTTCACCAAGCGGTTCCGCAATCTAAGAATCATTACATGCAGCGGACAAAGGACTATGTCCTTGAGAAAGCGTTAGGTAACCCCTCATGCAGCTATGGCGGTGATGAGAGAGTCTGTCGATCGGCAAAGATGATTATGGTGTGATTAAGAGCACCATGTTGTTTGCTATGGAAGGAACTTCAAAATCGTTTTGAAAACTATCCGGGCCCTTTGAGATTCTCGAAGAGCTGAAAACCATGTTTCAGACTCGGGCCGCTTAGAGATATGAGATCTCCAAGAAGTTCTTTAACCGCAAGATGGAGGAAGGGAGTTCCGTTAGTGAGCACGCCATTAAGATGTCGGGCTACACTCAGCCTTTGAGCAACCTGGACTGCAAGATTCGGAGGAGCTCAAGATTGACAGGATTCGCAATCACTCCTCCCAGCTACAAAAGTTTTGTAGTGACTCACAATCAGATTGGTTCCACCGATACGATCACCGAGATCTTCAGAAGCTAAAGGCTGCGGAGGTGGACATCAAAAGGATAATCATGTGTTGATGGTCAAGCCCTCCTTTAAGAAAGGTAAAGGTGCAAAGAAGCCCTTCAAGAAAAGCGGCTGACAAGCGCGTTGCCCTGCGAGAAGAAGCTCAAGTCTGGTCCTAAGCGGACAGTGCTTCTATTGCAAGGACAAGGGTCCTTTGGGCATAGTGTCCGAAGTACTTAGCGGACAAGAAATGGCACCATCAAAGGTATATTTGATATACATGTTATTGATGTTTTCCTTACTAGCCCTCGTTGTAGTGCTGGGTATTTGATCTGGTTGATTGCTAATATTTGTAACTTCGAAGCAGAGCTACGGAATAGACGACTGACTACGAGGGATGAGGTGACGATCTTGGCGTTGGCAGCGGATCAAGAGTTGATGTGATGGTAGTCGGCACGCTCTCCTTAGTTTTACCTTGGGATTAGTTTTAAACCTTAATAAATGTTATTATGTGCTGCGTTGAGCATGAACATTATTTCGGATCGTGTTTATTGCAAGGCGGTTATTCATTTAAATCGGAGAATAATGGTTGTTCTATTTATATGAGTAACATCTTTTATGGTCATGCACCCTTGTGAATGGTTTATTTCTTCTAAATCTCGAAAGGGATGAAACACACATCCATAACATTGAGGCTAAGAGATGCAAAGTAGATAGTGATAATACTACTTATTTGTGGCTTTGTCGTCTAGGTCATATTGGTGTAAAGCGCATGAAGAAACTCCATTACGATGGACTTTTGGAGTCTCTTGATTTTGAATCATTTGACACATGCGAACCATGCCTCATGGGCAAGATGATCAAAACCCGTTCTCGGTATGATGGAGCGAACAGCGGACTTGTTGGAAATCATACACACCGATGTATGCGGACCGATGAGTGTTTGACGCGGTGGATATCGCTATTTTCTCACTTTTACCGATGACTTAAGTAGATATGGGTATATCTATTTAATGAAACATAAATCTGAAAGCGTTTGAAAAGTTCAAAGAATTTCAGAATGAAGTAGAGAACCATCGTAGAAAGATTAAGTTTCTACGATCCGATCGTGGCGAATATTTGAGTTATGATTTTCTCACGCATCTCAAAGCAAGTGGAATCGTTTCACAACTCCATACACGGAACACCACAGCGCAATGGTGTGTTACGAGCAGGAATCGAACCCTATTAGATATGGTCCGTCGATGATGTCTCTTCTTGATTTGCGTTATCATTTTGGGGTTATGCATTAGAAACTGCTGCATTCACTTTAAATAGGGCTCCATCTAAATCCGTTGAGGCGACACCGTATGAAGCGTGGTTTGGTGCTAAACCTAAGTTGTCGTTTCTTAAAGTTTGGGGATGCGAAGCTTCGTCAAGAAGTTGATGCGGATAAGCTCGAACCCAAAGCGAATGCGTCTTCATAGGATACCCTAAGGAAACTATTGGGTATACCTTCTATCACAGAACCGAAGGCAAAGAGTTTATGCATGAGAACGGTTCCTTTCTTGAGAAGGAGTTTCTCTCGAAAGAAGTGAGTGGGAGGAAAGTAGAGCTAGGCGAGGTTATTGAACCTTCTCTTGAATTGGAGAGTAGCGCAGCACCTGAAATTGTTCGGTGCCACTGCACCAACAATAGAGGAAGCTAATGACAAGGATCATGAAGCTTGGACGATCTTTGCTCTTGAACTTCGCAGTCGACAAGGTCGCGTGCCCCTCTGAGTGGTGCAGCAACCTGTCTTGGCAGTCTTGTTAGTAGAAGACGGTGAACCTACGAACTATGAGGCGATGATGAGCCGGACTGAGAAATGGCTAGAAGCCATGAAATCCGAATTGGGATCCATGAGTGAAAACCAAGTATGGACTTTGGTGGACCCTCCTAGCGACCGAAAGGCCGTTGAGTGCAAATGGATCTTCAAGAAGAAAACGGACGCGGATGGTAATGTTACCATCTATAAAGCACGGCTTGTTGCGAAAGGTTTTCGACAAGTTCAAGGTGTTGACTACGATGAGACTTTCTCTCCCGTAGCGATGTTTAAGTCCATTCGGATTTTATTAGCAATTGCTGCGTTTCATGATTATGAAATATGGCAAATGGATGTCAAGACTTTCCTCAATGGCAACATTGATGAAGAGTTGTATATGATGCAACCCGAAGGTTTTGTCGATCCTAAGGATGTCGATAAAGTATGCAAACTTCAGCTTTCCATTTATGGTGAAGCAAGCATCTCGGAGTTGGAACCTTCGTTTTGATCAAGTGATCAAGAGCTTTGGATTTGTTCCAAATTGCTATGAAGCTTGCATCTACAAGAAAGTGAGTGGGAGCTCGGTGACGTTTCTGGTACTATATGTGGATGACATATTGATTATTGGAAATGACATCAACATGCTTAACGATGTGAAGAGTTATTTGAACAAGTGTTTTTCAATGAAAGACCTAGGTGAAGCTGCTTATATATTGGGCATCAAAATCTATAGAGATAGACAAAGACGCCTGATAGCTTTAAGCGAGTACATACCTAGACAAAGTTACGAAAAGGTTGAATGGATAAGGCATTGAAAGGTTCATTGCCTATGTTGTCGAGTAAGATATTGAGCAAGGCTCTGTCCATTCTGATAAATGATAGGGAAGCTATGAGCAAAGTGCCTTATGCCTCGGCCATAGGTTCCATCATGTATGCCATCTTGTGTACTAGACGGATGTGTCCAATGCTCTTAGTTTGTGACGAGATATCAAAGTGATCGAGTGGAACCTTTGGACAGCCGTGAAGAACATCCTAAGGTACCTAAATAGGACTAAAGAAATGTTCTTATTCTATGGGGGTGATGAACAGCTCGTCGTAAAGGTTACGTCGATGCTAGTTTCGACACCGACAAGGATGATGCTAAATCTAGACGGGATCGTGTATATTTTGAATGGAGGAGTGAAATTTGGAGAAGCTGCAAGCAAAGCGTGGTCGGGATCTACGAGAAAGCGGAATACATGGCTCTTGCGAGCGTCAAGTGAAGGAGTTTGGATCGAAACTTCATCACTCGAGCTTGGCGTGGTTCCAAGTGCATTGGACCTTGGAGATATTGTGTGACAACATGGCGCCATAACACTCTAAGGAACCAAGATATCATCCAAAGACCAAGCATATCAATAAGTTTCATATAATCCGAGATTATATAGCGAGATGGAGATCGAAGATCAGCAAAGTACATACAGATCTGAATGTCGCAGATCCATTGACTAAACCTCTTCCACGTGTAAAACATGATCAGCACCTCGATGCCATGGGTGTGAGATTGTTGCCAAATGTAAACTAGATTATTGACTCTAGTGCAAGTGGGAGATTGGAATTATGCCCTAGAGGCAATAATAAAGATGTTATTATTATAATTCTTGTTCATGATAAAGTTTATATTCCATGCTAGAATTGTATTAGCGGAAACTTTAATACTTGTGTGGTTTGTGAACAACACCGTGTCCCTAGTACGCCTCTATGGACTAGCTCATTGATCAATGATGGTTAAGGTTTCCTAACCATAGACATGAGTTGTCAATTGATAATGAGATCATATCATTGGGAGAATGATATGGTGATGACCAAACTAAGCGAAGCAATTAGATCGTGTCATCGTGTTCGTCTTTGCGAAGTTTTTCCTATGTCAAATATTGTATTCCTTAGACCATGAGATAATACAACTCCTGGTATCGGAAGAAAGCTTTGAGGTCATCAAGCGTCATCCTATGAGAGGGTGATCATAAAGGTGTCTCTCGGTGATCGGAAAGTATCTGTTGGGTTGTATGTATCGAGATGGGATTTGTCCCTCCCAAGTCGGAGAGATATACTTGGGCCCACTTTCGGTCGATATCAACACCGCTTGCAAGCATGTGGTTAAGGAGTTAATCACAAAGTGATATCGGATTACGAACGAGTAAAGTACTTAACGTGAGCGAGATTGAACTAGGTATGGCGATACCGCGATCGAATCTCGCAAGTAAAATATCGCGACGAAGGGAATATATATATGGGATTGATTGAATCTGGCATCGTGGTTCATCCGATATGATCATCGATGAATGTGTAGGAGTCAATATGAGTGCAGACCCGCTGTTGATTATTGATAGAAGATCATGTCGCATATTCTCGAACCAGGTCACACTTAACGTGTCTCGGCGCTAGGATAGATTGGATAATTGGTTTATGAATTTTTGTTCGGAGTCTCAGATGGGATCCGGGATATCACAAGAGGTTCTGGAATGGTCCGGAGAATAAGATTCATATAAGGCAGTGCAGTTTTTGGAGTTTGGAATTGTTCCGGATTAATCGGTATTGTACCGAAAGCTTCTAGAACCTTCCGGAAGGGGGGCCAACGTGGTCCCACCTTCCGGGAGGGGGCATGGGCCTATGAGGGAGTGTCCTGGCCGCATTGGGCCAGGGGCACAAGGCCCCATAGGGCCCAGCCGATCCTAGATAAGTTTAAATCGTTTAAACTAGAGATAGGGTTTCTAGATAAGGGATAAGTTTAAACTCGTTTAAACTAGAGATAGGGTTTCTAGATAAGGGAGAGTTTAAATCGTTTAAACTAGAGATAGGCTTGGAGGATGGGCAAGGGCTGGCCGCACCGCCCCTCTATATATAGAGGGTTGGTGCGCCCCCTCCCCCCCGAACCTACACCTTCCTCCAAACCCTAGTTGCCCTGCTACCTTCCTCTCTCCCTCCCGACTGTTTGTAGGCGAAGCCCTGCTGCAGAAATTCTCCACCATATACACCACGCCGTCGTGTTGTAGATCCAATCCATCTCTCCACCATACTTGCTGGTCCGAGGAAGGAGGAGACGTCGAGGTGCCGCACGTGTGCATCTCACGGAGGCACCGCCACTTGTGGTGCTAGATCGGATCGGATCGCGAGGAGGAGAAGCGAGTACGACTACATCACCCACGTTCCGACGAACGTTCATGTCTGAATCTTCAAGGGTATGAAGATCTAATCCAATCTCTCTCGTTGTTTGCATCTCCTAGATTAGATCTTGGCTTTCCCTCTGTTCGCTTCCGTAGAAAATTTTGATTTACTATGCTGCGAAACCCTTCACGATTAACCCGGAACAATTCCGAACTCCAAAAACTGCACTGCCTTATATGAATCTTATTCTCTGGACCATTCTGGAACCTCTCGTGATGTTCCGGATCCCATCCGAGACTCCGAACAAAAACTCATAAACCAATTATCCAATCTATCCTAGCGTCGAGACATGTTAAGTGTGTGACCCTTCGGGTTCGAGAACATGCAGACATGATCTTATATCAATAATCAACAGCGGGGTCTGGAAACCCATATTGACTCCCACACATTCATCGATGATCGCATCAGATGAACCATGATGCCAGGATTCAATCAATCCCATATATATATATATATTCCCTTCGTCTCGCGATATTTTACTTGCCCGAGATTCGATCGTCGGTACCGTCATACCTAGTTCAATCTCGTTCACAGCAAGTACTTTACTCGTTCCGTAATCCGATATCACTTTGTGATTAACTCCTTAACCACATGCTTGCAAGCGGTGTTGATATCGATTACCGAGTGGGCCCGAAGTATATCTCTCCGACTTGGGAGGGACAAATCCCATCTCGATACATACAACCCAACAGGCACTTTCCGATCACCTGAGAGACACCTTTATGATCACCCTCTCATAGGATGACGTTTGATGACCTCAAAGCTTTCTTCCAATACCAGGGAGTTGTATTATCTCATGGTCTAAGGAATACAATATTTGACATAAGAAAAGCTTCGCAAAGACGAACACGATGACACGATCTAATTGCTCTGCTTAGTTTGGGTCTGTCCATCATATCATTCTCCCAATGATATGATCTCATTATTAATCGACAACTCATGTCTATGGTTAGGAAATCTTATCCATCATTAATCAATGAGCTAGTCCATAGAGGCGTACTAGGGACACGGTGTTGTTCACAAACCACACAAGTATTAAAGTTTCCGCTTAATACAATTCTAGCATGGAATATAAACATTATCATGAACAAGAATTATAATAATAACATCTTTATTATTGCCTCTAGGGCATAATTCCAACACATAGTACTTTCGATAAATAGGAGTGTCGATCCCAATGAGGAGCAGAAGGTGCTGAACAGTGGTATGGAGCAGGAACTCTCTGCAAATACTTAGCAAATAGATTTTTAGTGGTTTTCTGATAAAGCAACAAAACAAAGTGCAAGTAAAAAATAACAAACGCAGCAAGTGGCCCAATCCTTTCTTAGCAAAGGACAAGCCGGTGGAAATACTTATAAAGACCAAACGTTCTCGAGGACACATGGAAATTCTGTCAAGTGCTTTCCCTTCAAATAGTTGAGTACTCTTCTTTGGTGTTGTAAATGTTGTGTGGGTGAACCTGTGCTAATGTACCGACCTTACTTGGACTAATACATACTTGTGATTAAACCCCTGCAAACATCCATAACTATAGGAAAGTAATTAAGATATAAATCTAACCACAACCTTAAACTCTGACATCCTACACTCCCTTGTGCAAAGGTGTCCTAACGGGGGTTTTGGTTTCTGTCACTCCGGCAACCCCACAATTAGTAGCCAAACACACAATGCATTCACCTAGGCCCATAAATGGTGAAGTATCATGTAGTCGACGTTCACATGACACCACTAGAAGAATAACACCAAAACTTAAATACTAACCATTGAATAATAACTCAACAAATCAACTAATAACAACATGACTTCTCCCATGTCCTCAAGAACTAAACGAACTACTCACAAGAGATAACATGGATCAAGATCAAAGATGATATGATAATGGATAACAATCTGAACATAAACAATAATCCAATGGTTCCACTCACAAGCATCAACTACAATAGTAATCAACACCGAGAAAGTTTACCTTAAGAACTAAAGCAATATCCAACACAATTGTTACAGCGGGACGGAGTGGTGATGATGGTGCTGGTGGAGATGATTGTGTGGATGATGATGATGATGATACCGATGAAGCCTAGCTTGACGATGGTGTTGATAGTCATGATCTCCCCTCTTCGGGAAGGAATTCCCTCGGCAGAAATCTGTCTGCTGGAGAGATCTTTCTCTCTCGGTGTTGTCTGCCCCCAGAGGCGGCGGAAATCTATCTGTGGTCGCCCCTAGCCTTAGGGTTCCGTAGGGAAGATATAGGCGAAGGGGGAGAGTCGGGAGCCGGGCAGGTGGGCCACACCTGACCTAGGCGTGGCCTAGGGTGGGCCCACGCCTAGGAGGGTGTGGGCCCCCTGCGGCCCTTCTTCGTCCCTCCTTCTGGCTTCCTCAATCTTCTGGAAAAACAATATTTTCCCATATTTTTCTGGTATTTTTCTGATCTTCGCGAAATTGCACTGAAACACCTTCTTTTCCATCAGAATCCAGACTCCGGCAGTTCATCCTCCAAGAATCATCCAACATGCATAAACAGATGAAAAGCCATAAGTAATACCTCATAATAAGACAAATATCAATGAATAGAGGTAGATTATGATATAGAATGGTGATGCAAATTGGGCGTATCAACTCCCCCAAGCTTAGACTTTCGCTTGTCCCCAAGCGAAAACTGAGCTCAGTAACATGTCCATAGGTTTATGGAGTGAAGTGTCGATAAAAGAATACGAATAAGAAGCATCACACTTACCATTACACAACTCATAGAAGAAAGCAACTCACCATTATATAACTTAGCTTGCAACCAAGTACATCAGTCACAATATAGATGTATATAAAGATAAATCATAATTGGAATTGGCAAACTTGTTCTTGGTCAGTGAACACCTGGCAAACAGTTTCACAAAAAGCTTTTTGTAGAAGTTTTCACAATAGGAGCACTCTTTGCTCAAAAAGGTTTTTCACAAGTGAAGGCTTTCAAAGTAATACTCAATAGATAAGAGTTTGTGCAAACAAGGAAGATAAATAACATGCTTGAATAAATCACCATATGAATGCTTGCAACACAACAACTCAAATGCTTGCTGGAGACAGAGAGGAAGTAGGTCTACTGACTCAACTTGGAAATAGGAGAAAGGTCCCTTCATAGAGGGTAGCAGGGATTACAAGTCATAAAGAGCTTCCAAAATACGATGGTACTAACTAGCTTTGAGCCCTCATTGCCCCTATCATAGGCATCTTGAGATGATTAAGGTTAAAGTGCACAAAGATGGAGTATATGCTTGACGAAATATAAGTTGGCAATCTCATGTCCCTTGAATATGAGGGTCACTCCTCATGCTACTCAAATTTGGTCACCAGTAAGTTCTTGTCATTGTAAATACATGCGTATCATAGAGAACCGCCAACGGGGTACCCCTTGCACATGGTACAGGAGCTATCCTATAACCAAAATGACAAGGCAAGCAGAAAATGAGCATCTCAGCGGTCTTTTTATTTACTATATGCATAGCTTTTTATTGAGGATGCTTCATAGATAGCTCACTATGGTGATGCTGTAAGTTTCCACCATGATTAGGCATGGCTTAGGCTAGCGGCCCAGGCGTTTCTCTAACACAAAATACAAACTCCATGGACTTACAAGTTCCCTCTTTATTTCACACCGTTGACATCCATAGACAAAAGAGCATGATATCAACTGAGTAAAGTACATGTGCAATGTTGAAAACGTTCCCCGTGACAGCATGGTTCTGCTAATTCCAATGTATAGATGCAAGCTTATACAACTTCGATGGCACAATGGTTCAAGTCTATTAGGGTCAAGAAAATAAGGTGTGCCATCAAGTTCTGAGATCTTTACTACCTAGTTTTCACATAACAAAATACTTTTTAATTCGAAAGGTAGATGAAGCTTGAGAATTTTCTAGGAATAGCAAAAAGCTACTAGGTAGATATGGTGGACACAAATGGCAAAGGTTTTGGTTCAAAGGGATTTGGATACATGAGAAGTATGCCTTCTCAAAATAGGTTTTTGGCTAGCAAGGCTGGGTAGCAAGCATGAGAGTTGAAAGAAACAAGCAAACATACAAGTAATAAAGCCAAACATGCAATATTCCTTGAAGACACAAAAGATCTTAAATAAAGAATACTAAGCTTATGATCCAACAAGAAAGAAAACAAATGATACAAAATACCTGTAAGCTTTTTTTCTCTTTCTCTTTTTCTTTCAAACTTCAAAAAGTATTGCTAATGACCAGAATCGGTTTGCCAAAACCAATTTAGATCCACTTGATGATCCCAAAGTGATGCCAATACTGATCAACAAGATCCATCATATAATAGAGATTGCAAACTAAAATAAGAAGTGCAAAAAGTAAAAGATGAGACTTCTCATTAATATTCCAATAAAGGCACTCACACCAAGGGATACATAGATAATCAACTAAAGGAGAGATACCTCCACATGCAAACCAAACTATAAGATAACCTCTCTACCAAAGATATGAATCCACTAAAAAGGTAAAAGATAAAAGATAATGGTGGAGATACCGCGACGCTCCCCCAAGCTTGGAACAAGCCAAGGGGATGCCAAACCTAATGACGAATTACTTCTTCGGTGGTGGTGGTGTTCTCTTTATAAGCTCTTCAATAAGTTTCTTCAACTCCTCAATCTCAAAGGTTAGAGAACAAATCAATTCTGAATTATGTTCAATGCAACTTGTGATCAATTCGGACCGAGGATCCCAGTCCTTGTTATTTTTCCTCCACTCTTCCTTCTTAGAGTGTTCCTTCCCTGCACGGTTAGAACAAGTGGTACAAGGAGGAAGTGTCCGTGGAGCGAGAATATGGCGCGGAGGTTTCCCTCCTGTAGACAATAGACATATGTGTTGTCCTCTTAAGCTTGGTGGGTTTTGCCACCAATCCAATGCTTGCGACGGTAGCGCGAGTGTCCAGTTGCTTGTCCTCCTCCATGTCTTTCTCATCGCCTACCAAAATCTCCTCCTCCTTGGGTTTGTGAGGATCATCTTCCTCGGGCTTCTTGCCTTTGTCGTTGGCAGAGACCATGGTGCTCTAAACTTGAGAAGTTTTCCTGACAGAAACATATCAAAACGAAAACACAACGAGAACACAATGCACGAACCTCGGGGGATCCAGGTGGTTATATATTACAAAGTTTCAGTGCATAAGGAAGGTTCTGACACGGAAACAAGGCGGAGACAGAGTTCGGGGGTGGCACACCCCCTCCAGGCAGGGGCCCGCGCCTGGGGTGGGTTTATCCACCCCGGACTTCATTTCCTCTTCTGTTCCATCTCGTAACTTCCCTTATGTATTAAAAACATCAAAAATATAAAAAGATTGGGGTTTCACGAACCTTCTGTTTTCACCACTTTTACCTAGTCAAAGACGAACTCTGCAGACTCCTTTTCTCCTTCTCCTGGAAGTTTCCTTTCCGCACAAGGAAATACACAAAATCCAATGGCAACATTAGTATAAGAAATACAACAAACCTTTAGGTCCAAACTTCAACTGAAATCTATCAAAACAAAAGCATTTATAAGAGGCAAATGCAAATGATAACAGAAATCTGTCAAAACAGACCAGCAGGTAACGATTGATTTTTTCGAAAACCTTCTGTTGATCAAATCAAAAAGTGCAAAACTAATGAAAGTTGGGTAACAACTTGGATAACAAGCTCATAAAAATACAGCTGCATCCGACGTACTGAGCTTCCTCACGAATTTTTACGGTGCAGCACAAAAAATCTGTCCTAGGACAGCCACTTTTCACAACTCCTCTACTTCACAAAAATAGTTGAACTTGACACAAAAAACAAAACAAAAAGTATAAGGAGCGGTTATTACTGAAGTAATAACTTCCAAGGCTCAACCAAACTCTTGGGTTATCTCCAAACAAGTACTTTTCTTTAATGCCTTTAAGTTAGGCTTGAAACTTTCAAAGATGCTCACAAAGGAGATATATATTTGAGGTGAAAGAGAGCATCAAGAAGCAAATAACCAACACATTTGAGTCTAACTCACTTCCTATGCATGGGGGTATCATGAGAAAACGAATTGTGGAAACAAAAAGCCACTAGCATAGGAAGACAAAACAGATGCAACTTCAAAGCTTTCAACATAAAACGGGGAAACTTAACATTATTGAGATGCATAAAACCGTGTTTCCCTCTCTCATAATAACTTTCAGTAGCACTTTGAATAAATTTAACAATATAATTATTATTGGCAACAACTTTATCATCTGAGTAAGCATACTTACAATCACCAAAAAGAGGTCCAAGGTCATAAACCGGATCAATAGAAGCAAGTTGTTCCATCCTGAAATCTTTATTAGGAAAGCTGTTTTCACAAGGAGCTTTAGCAAATTTGGAAAAGTTAAACTCATAAGACTCTCCATCAAACTTAGTTAAAACTTTTTCCTTCTTACAATCTATAATAGCTCCACAAGTGCTCAAGAAAGGTCTACCAAAAATGATAGGACAAGTTTTGCTAGCTGCTGAATTATGCATTAGGAAATCAAAAGGATACTTAATCTTACCACAGAAAACCTCCACATCTCTTACAATACCAATAGGGCAAATGGTTTCCTTATTTGTAAGGTGAATAACCACATCAATGTCCTCCAGCTCACAAGGACCAATTTCATGCATAATTTCCCTATAAAGCTCATAAGGAATAGCAATAGAACTAGCACCAATATCACATAAACCATAGTAGCAATGATCACCAATTTTAACAGAAAGCACAGGAACACTAGCTTTTCTAGCCTTACTAGGATGAGAGATAATATTAGAAGCGTCTTCACAGAAGACAATGTGCTCATCCTCTATATTTCTAGCGTCAAGATCTTTGACAATAGTTACCACAGGTTCAATATTCAATTGCTCATCAGGATCCACAATTTTCTTTGTACCTTTATTATTTGCACTAATAATCATAGAATACTCCTTTACCTTAGTTGGGAAAGGAACTTTCTCAACATGAGGTTCAGGCACAATATGATTAGTAGTACAGACTTCAGTACTTCTAACAGGAACATGATTAACAACATCTTTATAAGGAGCATGGTACTTATTCCACTTCTTTTGGGGAATTTCTATGTAAGAGGCAAAGGCCTTAAAATAGTTGGCAATACTTTGGGAATCAAGACCAAACTCATTACTAATATCATGGAAGTCATCAGTTCCCATAAAAGATTTAATGCATTCATAATCATAGTTTATACCTGACTTTCTTCCTTTGTCATTCTCCCAAGCTTCAGTGTTCTCTTGAATACGGTCTAGTAGATCCCATTTAGATTCTTCCTTCATAGGTGTGAATGATCCATCATAAGAAGCATCTAGTAAATCTTTATCATGAACAGAAAACCTAGCATAAAAGTTATTGATAATAATATTGTTAGGGAGTTCATGAATAAGACATTTAAGCATTAGTAACTTCAATCTCCCCCAATCTTGAACTGTACTCTCTCCATCACGAGGCCAAAAGTTATATATCAGATTTCTATCCTTATGAATCTAACTGGGAGGATAGAATTTAGAATAAAAGAGAGATGCCATTTCCTCCCATTCCATGGATTGCCCATTCTTCAGCAGCTTATACCATTCTTCAGCTCTCCCTTTCAAGGATATGGAGAGTAGTTTATTCTTCACCTGTTCAGCTGTGATACCTGCACACTTAAACAACCCTCATAATTCATGGATAAAAAGCAAGTGATCACCAGGATGGACAGTTCCATCCCCAAAATAATAATTATCCATAACACGATCAACAATACTTGTAGGTATCTTAAAAGGATCTATCTCAACAGGTGGTGGTTTATCTACTACCCTAGTAGTGGTAGTAGTTTTCCCAAACAGAAAACCAAGTGGGTTATCCATATTGGAAACAAAGCAACAAGCAGTACCAAAAGCAATACTCACAGTAGAAGTTTCCTTTACCAGTTCCACTCTTCAATAGCGCTTCACTCCCCGGCAACGGCGCCAAAAAATAGTCTTGATGACCCACCGGTATGGGGGGTGTATCATAGTACTTCCGATAAATAGGAGTGTCGATCCCAACGAGGAGTAGAACATGATGAAAAGTGGTATGGAGTAGGAACTCTCTGCAAATACTTAGCAAACGGATTTTTAGTGGTTTTCTGATAAAACAACAAAACAAAGTGCAAGTAACTTGGTGTTGTAACAAAAGTGGGTGAACAAATTAGTCCAAGTAAGGTCGGTATGTTAAGACAAAGTTCACCCACACAACACTTACAACACCAGAGAAGAGTACTCAGCTATTTGAAGCGAAAGCACTTGACAGAATTCCCATGTGTCCTCGAGAACGTTTGGTACTTATAAGTATTTCCACCGGCTTGTCCTTTGCTAAGAAAGGATTGGGCCACTTGCTCCATTTGTTTGTTACCTTTGTTACTTGCTCTTTGTTTTGTTGCCTTTGTTAAGTATTCATAGGGATTTACTGCTCCATACCACTGTTCAGTACCTTCTGCTCCTCGTTGGGATCGACACTCCTATTTATCGAAAGTACTACGATACACCCCCTATACTTGTGGGTCATCAAGACTATTTTCTGGCGCCGTTGCCAGGGGGTGAAGCGCCATTGAAGAGTGGAACTGGTAAGTGACGAGGTTTATTCCCGTCAATGCCCATTGTTATGAGCTTGGGTTTTGGAGAAGATGGGGGGTGTTGGAGATCGCGGAACGGTTAACAGACAAGCAACCAGGGGACACGAGATTTACCTGTGTTCAGTTCTGAGGGAAAACCCTACTCCTGCTATGCTCGCTTGATTATGGCGGAACCAAAAGTTATAGTCTTGCAGATGCAATCTGGCGTGGAGGTGTGTATGCGGTGGTATGAGAGGTGCCCTCCTCGCCGTGCCCTCCTAGCCTTTATATAGAGGTAGGAAGGTCCGGACCTGGTCAGTCGATTCTGAGTTTAGGGTTTGCCCCTTTGAATATTCTATCTAATCTAGTCTTGCTCTCCAAGGATCCGAAGATGTCATGGGCTTGGGCCACCCGAAAATCTTCATGGGTCGCGTGTATTCTCGTGGGCCTTCCTTGGGATAGACCAAGTATGCCGATGTCGTGTACCCATAGGGTATAACCATGTCAGTAGCCCCCGAGTGTTCAGTCGAATCATAGATTCGGCTAAGGACTCTTCAATATTTCGGATGCAGCTGTTTCTGTTCATCAGAGAATGATTTTAGTATGTAGGGATTGTTGATGCGTGTGTCTGACTCTCCTGACGGATCAGGGTCAATTAATTGTCTTAGGACAAAACAACACGATCTTCTTCAGATTCGAGTCCCTTGACTCGAAGCCGGAACAGATGCTGGCGTAATTCGACTCAGGCCGTTGAGGTCTTATAGGAGTCGAATCCCAGTAGTTTTCGAATGATGTACCCAACGCGTCCGTCGGGATTTTCATCGCGCCTGTTAGCACGGATTTTCACTAGCAGAGCACAGTCGTGTGCGTTGATAGGCCATCAGATGATATCTGTAGGTCTTATCTTTGCATGGCAGACACAACATCCGAAATTTTATCACCGCGGAGGTGTTTCGGGTGGCCAAGGAGGATGTTACTCACTTAGCGTTGATTGGGTCAAAGTTGCCAACAAATTTTTGCATTTTGATCCGAAGGATCGCAGTCGAAGAATTCATAGAGTGCGCGACCAGCGCTCCCTATGGGAGTAGCCCCCGAGTGTCTATTCGAGTCGTAGACTCGAGCAGAGACTTTAATTCAGCCATTGTCTGCTTCAGGTCCATAGGACACAATTTTTTCGGATGCTTGAATCAATCCTCCCTATGGGAGTAGCCCCCGAGTCCGTAGTGGAGTCGTAGACTCGACGTAGGACTCGAAGAAATAGATCATTGGCGTAGTATGATATTCATGCTTCGGGTGCGCGGCCAGCGCTCCTGATAGGAGTAGCCCCCGAGTAGTTGCTCGAATCGTAGATTCGAGTGAGTACTTTAGCTGTTTAGCCGAAAATTTATAACCGTTGCTAGTATAGCTTTGATGACGTCAGTGCTGACGATCGGTGACCTCAAGCGTCTGCGGCGCTAGAGGTGACGTGATTGGATGAACGTGGGTCCCACTTTCTAACTTGGAGTTGACTAGTCACGCGCGACGTGGCGATAATTACGGCGTCTCCTCGGTTTACGTGCGTAGTGGACGGCGTGCAAGCGACGGTTCGCTGCTGTGCTGACACGTGGATGGTTGGATTTGATGCTGGCACTAGGGCTTCCCGATGAACGGTCCCTGTTCATCGTATTCGTCCTTATAACCGTGGGGAATTTTTTTGTTTGTTTTCACCGCAGCCACTTGCTTTCTATTACGCCTATTTTCTTGAGCTTTTCTTGCCGCACGCTGGAACTTCTCCGATCATTCCCCTCATCCTTCCTGCGCTCGCACCGCCGCTGTCGTCGCGCTGCCATGGTGAAATCAAAGAAGACCTCCACCAGTGCTGCCGCTGGCGGCAAGAAGGGCACCGCCGCCACTCTTGTCACCGATGGTGGGTGGCGGCGCACGGAGACGCGTGAGGGCGACCTGCGCAAGCTTCGTGAGCAGGGTTTAATGTAAGGTTCCCAACCTTTAATAAGGTAGAGATCCCTGTGTTTACAATGCTAGTCCCTGGATCAATAGCTAGCATCCACAGTTAAGATGTAATATCAAGAAACAAAGGTCATTATACAACTTTATAACCAGGAATAAAATAATTTATTACATCTTACATAGCTCATTTAGCTATCTCATTACAATGCAGCAGAATATAACAATAGCATGGGGTCCTTCATCTTCAAAGTGCCACAGGCAGTCATGTTGGTTGTAGACTTGTAATCCTAATCAATAAACTTCACTAACATCAAACAAACCTGCAACATAATAAGTTACAGCCACAAGGGTCAATACATTTGAATTGTATTGGCAAGTGATACTATGATATTATAGTGGAGTCTATCATCTACATGCATTTGGATAAGTGGAGCTTAGGCTTGCTTTGCTCAAAATAGATTTTCCTTATCATTTGGAAAACACTAAGTTTTTGCTTGACAAAATCACCCAAGGCATCTCCTAATAGAAATTGGTGATCCTTCAACCCTTGTTCAACCACAAGTTTTTAACTTAGAAATTGGGATGAGGAGATTCTTGATAGCTTCTATGTCTTGATGCTCAAATTGTCCTTTGCCAGGGACATGTCTAAGTACTTAGATTTTACACTCTGCAGAGGTGGTGCACTTTCCCCACAAGACTTGGTTTCACCAAGACAAGATCTTTCAGAAGCCTTCCCTTAGACCAGAATGGACGCGTTCCAACCTATCATCCCCTACCACCAACTGTCCATTTGGCTAAGTTATTGCAACCTATATGATCCAGGCAGAGCCCATAATGCCAAGTAGCTGCACTTGAAGCTTCTCAACATTTGACATCTCAAATCTCTTTGTTCCTGGGTGGCCATCCACAAGTGAGATACACAAGGTAAACCATAGGATGGGCCTTGTGTAACCACTCAACATAAACCATTCCTTCCATTCCACCCAGGTGATTCATTCACTTAGTTGTTTTATTAAACAAAACACAAGTCCTTGACTTAGAAATATTCCATAGTATGAATATATTCCACCCTTGTTTTCTACTAGCTAAGCTAACATGATAGTAGTAGGAATCTTAACTTAGGAAATTTCTACTAAGGTTTCATCTACTAGGATTTCCCATGGCATAGTTTATACTTTGCAAAACTTCCATGCAAGTCCTACTTAGAAATATCACTAATGCATAGTGAAAATAATGGGACAAAAGTATGAAGCATCACTTGCATTTTTGGTAGAGAGTATAAGTTCACTCCTTGATCTTGCAACAATCACACTCTTCAAATTCCACTACAATTCAATCAAGCAAGGTACAATTTCAATCTATCATTCAAGCAAATATCACATAAAATAATAGAAACAAAACAATGCATGCAAGCATGCCAAAGATTGTTTTATTTGGAAAAGTGGTTTCTAATAGGTTATAAACATTCTAAAACACCTATTGGTCATTTTATAAAAGTGGCAAAACCATTTGCAAAAGATTTTAACTATAAACCATTTTTAAATCAAATCAATATTTTATGTGGTTGAAAAATGCCTTTAGCAAAGCAATAATCTTTATAGGGTTCACCAAATATGTTTTCAAATCATAAAACTTTGTGTTTAGGGTCAGAGAGTTTAAATCAAAACATTTCCCAAAGGTTTTCTTCCAAAAGCATTTTTAACATATAAACAATATTTTTATTTGACTAGAAATGTTTTAAATCAAAGATTTATTCTTTGCTTCTCCAAATATATTTTTGAAACCACAAATTGATTTCTATGGTCAGTAGGTTAAAAAAAACCATTTGCTAAAGATTTTATTCACAAAATAATTTTAGAAAGAATTTTATATTCAAAACATGCCTACACAAGTTTCTGCAAAAACAATCTTTTTACCAGAAGCAATTTACTAAAAAAGGGCATGGTTGGAAATTACTTGTCTTGCTGATTCCATTGATATAAAATTTGCAAAATTTGGAAGTGTGGTTTGAAAGTTATGCAATTTTCAAAATTAAACATCTAATAGAACAAATCCTGTTTTTAAAACAGACTCTAGGACACGCATCTTATTTTGATTGGACAAAAACGGTTCAGGTGGATCGCGTGCTGTGAGACATTGGATCAAAATGAAATCGCACGGTGCATATGGCTCCATACCGCTTCGGTTAGTCATTCTATCGCGTCTCTCGGATCTAGATCGGACGGCTATCATTGTCTTGCCACTAACTGGCGGCCCGACGACGGTGGCGCGCGGCGGCGGCGCTCTGGCTACGGCGTAACGGCGAGAACAGGAAGCGAGAGGAGTAGGGGAGATGCTCACCAGAATCACCACGACGTACTGATGCTCAACGTGGTCTTCTCCGTCGAAGGGGCGCTCAGGGTGGACGACAATCGCTCGCCGGAGTTGCTCCTGGCGACGGTTGCGCTCAGGCATCGTCGGGGATGGGGCTACAGAGCACGGGAGATAGAACAGAGGTTGTGGTTAGCTTCGTACGCGAGTCACTGACAAGCGAGCGCCAAAAGGAGGGCAAGGAAGGGTCTATGCTTACCAGGGAGACTCGCCGAAGTTGGAGTAGACGGTGGCGATGCTCTGTCGAGGTCGTTGCCGAGGATAGGGGGTACGCGCGAGCAAGCTGAGGCCACTGGGAGATGCGTATGGAAGAGGGGAGTAGGCTCGCGTGGTCGAGGAGGCGAGGCGCAGCCTGGGTTCGCCTGAATCGGCCGGAAAAGCCATCAGAGACAGAGGCGATGTCGCAAGCAATACAGGCAGCCTAGGGGCTCCGGTGGTGTGAGGACTTGGGGGAAATGGAGAGGAGGGAGAGGCGAGTTAACGAGAGTAATCACGGGTGTAATTTCTGCAGCGTTTAAGACGAATTTACTCGGCGAATTTTTGGGCAGAAACAGCGAGGAGGGGAGGAACGGGTCGCGCTGGGGAAGACGCTGACGTGGTCGTGGGGTCCACCTGTCGGTTAAAGAGAGAAGGGGAAAGTGGGTCCAGTTAGTCAGCGACGATGCGGGTCAATTCGCGAGTGAAAAACGATTCACTACGGGTGGGGTGGGGAGATGGGCTTGCTGGGCCAGGGGGTCTTGCTGGGCTGGGCTGCTTGTTTTATATTTTTTTCTTCTCCTGTTTATTTTTCTTTTTCCAATACTTTTATTCTGTTTTGATTTTGTTTAAACAATTTAAGCATTCATTTGAAAACAAACTTTTGCCAAACTTTGTGAATAATCAAGCACTGTTTATTAACACATTCTGAAATCAAATTTAGAATAATTCGTTTATTCTTTTAGGATCTATTAATTTTTAAAACAAGCCTTTGCTTTAAATTCAAATAAGATCAGATATATTTTTAATCCTTATTTAAATTTCATTTTTCCACAAAACCTTTTCAGTAGTTTTTTATTCATTGAATATGGTGTCAAATAATTCACCTTGAATTATTTGGAATGTTTTTAATATGATTTATTAATCATTTTAATTTGGGTACTTGTCTTTATTCCAATGAAATTAAATATAGTTTTAATTCCAATGAAATTAAATATAGTTTTAATTCCATAAATTTTATTTGACTTCTTTGATCCCATTTAAGTTAATTAAACAACTTTTATTCCACTTGGGTAAACTCCAAATATTATTTTCCCATGATTTAATTAATCATTTCTAATAGGGATTTTGTCTTTATTCAAATAGAAATAGAATTTGGTTAATGCCATTTTGTTTTAGTTGGAAAATTCTTTATCCATTATTTTATTTGGATTTGGATTATATTTATTCCATTTGCTTATGGATTTGGCCAAGATTTAATTTGGTCTTTAAATATTCCTCATTTAATATTTCTTTCTTTATCTTATAAAATCCATATCTTTTTATTTATAGATCCAAAGTTGGTGATTCCAATTTGTAAAAACTTATTTAATATTTAATTATCCTTTTAAATCCCTTTAGGATTAATTTCTCACCATTTGGTATGGATTTTTAGATAGATGCTTTATTAGCTTTGGAAATTCAATTTCCTTATCTTATTAAATTCATAAGATTTTATCTATGGCTCCAATTTAAGTGAAACCAATTTCTATGGTTTTATATTATTTCTATTTGTCATTCTTGATAATTTATAAATGTTTATTGACAAATTTTTATATGGATCAAATCCATAGGCTTGGAGATAACTTGGAAATGATTTTATTCTATTAGGGTTTAGGGTTTTGGTTTAACTTTTCCAAGTGTTTAAATTTCAAGATACATTCATTGAGGAATGCATTTCACTTGATTTGGATTTTGTTGGATTCAAACTTTAATTAAAGTTTGTTCAAGATGGGATTTTAAGTTTCCAATTAGAAACAAAAAGTTTCTTTTCACCCTAATTTTCAACAATCATTTATTTATTTATTTATTTTTCACATTACAAGATTTGGAAAATCTTGGGATGTGACATTTAATCCCGTAGGACAAGGAGGCCGTCAAGGTCCCCGGCGACGAGGTATTTCCCCGTCCTCCTGCAGGGTTTCGGGTGATGTTCATCGCCTTCATTATTCGCGGCCTTTCTTTCCCAGTCCATGACTTCCTTCGTGGACTGTTGTTCTTCTATGGCATTCAACTCCACCATATTTACCCTAATTCTCTTCTTCACATCGCCTGTTTTGTTGCGTTTTGCGAGTGCTGGCTTGGCATTGCGCTACACTTTGGCCTCTTCCGGAAGCTCTATTTCGTGAAGAGGCAATCCGGCTCCGACGGAGTTTATCCGATTGGTAGC
Source organism: Avena insularis (assembly GCA_023614405.1). Classification (NCBI taxonomy): domain Eukaryota; kingdom Viridiplantae; phylum Streptophyta; class Magnoliopsida; order Poales; family Poaceae; genus Avena; species Avena insularis. Next base: position 84,387,111 of record CM042695.1, on the reverse strand, counting down.
TGCTTCATTTCTCTTTGATCCACTGCTCTTTTCTTCTCTTTCTCTATGTCCGAGTCCATCCAGAACTAGCGGAGGAAGTGGTTTTATATCCGCGACTCCACAGTGGACGGGCAAAACTTTGGCCTTGCCTCTTTCGACTCCACCCAGAAAATCCAGCCGAAGAGATCCTGGAAGAACCATATCCAGGAGGGTGAGGTGGAGGAGAGAGAGGAGCTCTATCGTCGGGTGGAGGACCTCCAGGTGATTCCGGAGAAGGAGGTGAACGGTGTGGATATCATCCGCACCTTCCTCAAACGTCGGGTGCAGCCGCTCCAGGCTAGGGTGCACCCGATGTTCCTTTATTCTGGCTGCCACGACCCGACGAGAGTTGCGGCTGAGGAGCTCTCCAAAGGGGACCTCGACAGAGTCCTTCGGCCACTGCTGAAGTACAAAGCTGACGAGGACCTTCCAGGGAAGTCGTGGACCCCTCCGTTCAGTGCCTCTCGACCTATTCCGCAGGTGTAGATCTGGGGCATGCGCATAGCGCTATTTTCGAGTGTGTTTTCTTTGTAGTTATTTTTTCTGAACTTTCTCTTCATTGTGCAGGAGTTCAAGGTGCATGGCATGTTACCCCCTCTACCCGAACGGTTTCCGGATGCGCCGGACAATGAAATCGTGGAATCCGTGTCCGAGCTTCCACCGGCGCAGTCACCAACCGAGGAAGCCCCTGAGGCGAGCGAGGGGCGGACCCGAAAGCGGGCACGGAGCTCGAGTGAATCTTCAGATGCCTCGACTCTGCCAACTCCTAGGGACCCACCGTGACTTGTCCATCACAGTGGAGGTGATGGTGCCTCTTCGTCCCCCAATTCGGCCATGCCTGTGCGGGCTGTAGCGCCGCTGCCACCGGCGAAGCGGAAGAAGGAAGAGATGAAGGAAGAGAAGAAGGGCAAAATGGCCTTGCCTGTTTTCAACTTGAGCGATATGGACTCGTAAGTTCATTCGGATGATTTTTGCTACCTTTTCTTGTTGTTTGCTTGTCTTTGACTGGTGTTTTTCTTTGCAGCCACTCCTTTGGGGGCTCTTTTAGCGATGCCACTCGGGATATGGTGGGGGGGTCGAAGATGATGCCTCCTCCCTCTCAGACGGTGGCCACCTCTGGGGGCGCTGCTCCGGATCCTTCTCCTCAGGAGGTTCGGGTGATCGTCTCCCAGAAGACTACAGCCGGACCTTCGCAGTCTCCGTCTGATCATGTAAGTGTTTCCCTTTTTACCGTGGGGGGCCCCGGAGCTGCATTTTTGTGTGATCTGCTGATCTTTACTTCTGTTTTGTGCGTGTCTCGGGGGGAGCCCCCGAGCGTTTTTCGTATGCTTGATCTTTTGCTCGTTTCTTGGGCGCAGCCCCCAAGCCCTTGGCTTAAAAACTTGTTTCTTATTGCAGCCTTTTGTGCAGGGTGCGAACCAGCTGGTGAAGCGGCACCTGGCGTTGGAGGCCAGCCTGCGGCAGCTTCAAGGTACGTCCATAACTAACCTTCTATTTTTCGTCTGCTTGCTAGCTTGGTTGAGCTCATGTACGTTCCTTGGCTTTTCGCAGATGATAATAACACTGCCCTCCGTGAACTTGATGCTCTCAAAAAGAGCCTTGGGCAAGCGGAGAAAAGGGCCGAAGATGCCGTTAGGGCGTAGGAGTGCCTCGAGCGGGAGCTTGCTGATGCAGCTGCGGCCTAGGAGCGCCTGCAGCAGGAAGCTACGGACCGCGAGAAGCAGCTCGCTATCGCCGCGGCTTCGCACGAGAAGGTCGCCGAGAAGCTGATGGCTGCTACCAAAGCTATTTCGGGTGAGTGATTTCGCTTGTATGTTCTGTTTCGGCTGCTTTGTCTCTATGCATTTCTTCGATTCTTACTGTGTTTTTTCCATTTCTCTAGATGCTGCAGGCATTGAGTTCAACCGCAGTGCTCTGGAGCACGGTAGTGCTTTAGATGATGCCACTGCGGCGGTCGAAGATCGGTGCAGTACTGTTGTTGGCTCTCTCGCCAAAGCCAAGGAGGTTCTCGGGCGCTTCTACAAGGAGATCGTCCCCAAGGGCGTTGCCCTTGAGGATGTCGACTTGTTGGCGGATGCGCCTGCGGCGTACAAGCACAAGCAGAAGGGCATCGGCGCGTCCATGGGGCTGGCGATGGCCATGGCGTCCGGAGCGAAGCTGGATCTTCATAAGGTCACCTCCCAGCGGCTCCCGACGGTTCCGAGGTAGCCTTCGCTCTCTATGCTGCTCACTGTAAGCGCTATGGGCCGAAGCTGATTGACCTGCTCGCGGAGTATGCGGCGAAGCAGTAGGAGGAAGTCAAGGGCAGGCGCTCTGGTTCCGAGGCCACTCAGGATGCTTAGGCTATGTCATTTTAGTTGTAGGGTAGTTGTCATAGACTTTTTCTATAATGTCTTGATGAACACTTTGTGTGACACGTAGTGGCTTTTTGTTGTATATAATGAGCCTTCGTGTTGTTCTTCAATCGTTTGTTGTTCATATCCTTGTCCGTTTTCCTTTAGGGACCTTCGAGTGATGACCCTGTCGATACTTCGTCTTCTTCGCAGCCGTGACCATCCTTGGATGATGCGTCACAGCTTGTTTTTCTTCATGACCGCGTCCGCAGTCTTGAGAAGGAGTTGCTTGGCATCTGAGTCCATGCGGACGTTTGGAAATCGAAGAAGGAGCAGGGCACCGCCAGAGAGGAATATCTGATGGGGGAGCTGTGGCAGTTGGCCGAGCAGCTGCAGTGTAAGTTTCTTCGAGTTGCTGCTCATTTTCGGATGCGCCTATTGGAGGGTCGTCTTACTTTGTAGTTGTTACAGGTGCTAACCTTGTTCCGAAGGAGGAGAAGGAGCGTGTTGCAGTTCGGATCAATTGCCTGACCCAGCAAGATATGGAGGTTGGTGGATTTTTCTGGATGGATTGCGACCGTGCCATGATCCTTGCGACTGTGCGGGATCGTGCCCACCAAGTGTCACAGGTGCTGCGGCAAGTGAAGACTTCCTTGGCGTCAATTCTGCACGTCATGTTTCCCTTGATGAAGCGCCATCGACTTTCTGGGGCTTGCTGGCGAAGTTTCGAGATGTGCGTCATGTCAGGGAGCTGGTGCGGCACCAGTTAGTTGCGGGGGTGAAGGCCGCTTTTTCCCTTGTGCGGCTGCATCGCCCTGACGTAAATCTTGCGACTGTGGCGGCGGGGCCGCCCCTTCGACCAGATGGTGGCCTATGGGACATGCGCCCGCACTATGCGGCTATGAGGCAGTATGCCGAGGAAGTTGTAGATCTCTTTGAGCACCATGCGCAGGTGATCCTTCAGAGTAGGTAGGACCTATAAAAAGATAGATGTAAAATTTGTATATTTTTGACTGGGCTTGTTGTGCCTTTTTTTTGTAAAGGTTCATTGTTTTTAGCACGTTGTGCTTGGTTGTATGCATGCCCTTTTCGTTAGCCTGACGTGATCAGCTACTCAGGTGTACATGCTTTATCCTCAGTCGACAAAGTCGTGAGGTGAGGGGGAGCCCCCGAGTGTGTTTGGAGCATAAAGGAATGCGAGAAATAGATAAATTTTGGGGCGAGACACTTATCTTTATTCATATCGTTATGAGGAGGTACATTGTTCGGCTGAGTAGCCTTAGCTGAATAGCCTTATTGAAAGTAAAGGGGGGATATCTAGGGGTAGAAGCGTTGCAGTTGTGCGGCGTTCCATGGGTTGGAGTATGTGACTCCAGACTCCACGTGCTTGAGGCGATAGGCGCCACCTGGGATGACTTCGGCGACAACGTAGGGTCCTTCCCAGGGTGACTCGAGCTTCTTCGAACGCTCTTGCTTGAGTCGTAAGACGAGGTCTCCTTTGACGAAGGACCTTGGACGCAGCCGACGGCTGTGATAGTTGCGGAGGCTCTGCTGGTAGATCACCGATCGAGCCGCGGCGATGTCGCGTGCCTCATCGAGTGTGTCAACAGCGTCTTCGAGTGCGGCCATCGATTCGGCTTTGTTGTAGGCGACGACCCGTAGGGCCTTGTGGCGTACCTCTGCAGGTAACACAGCTTCGGCTCCGTGCACCATGAAGAAGGGCGTGTAGCCGGTTGAGCTATTTGGCGTTGTGCGCAGGCTCCAGAGGACGGAGGGTAGCTCTTTGCCCATGATCCTGCGAGCCGCTCGAGTAGGCGCTTCTTGATGCCACCGTCAACGAGGCCGTTGGCCTTTTCGACCTGCCCGTTGGTTTGCGGGTGCGCCACTGAGGCGTATGATATGTTGATCCCAAGGCCTTCACAGAAGTCCTGGAATTCTTTGGAGATGAAGTTCGACCCGTTGTCGGTGATGATGTTGTGCGGCACGCCGAACCTGTAGACGGTGGATTGGAAGAACTTCATGGATGTTTTACCCTTTTGGTTGGTGACGGGCATGGCTTCGATCCACTTGGTGAACTTGTCGACTGTGACCAGGAGGTAGACGTGACCTCCTTTCGAGGACTTGGGCAGTTTGCCAATCATGTCGAGACCCTATTGGGCGAAGGGCCAAGCCAAGGGTATGGGCCTGAGCTCCGATCCTGGTGCGTGCGGTTTGTCTGCGAACCTCTAGCACCCATTGCATCTTCGGACGATGTCCTTGTCATTGTTCATGGTCGTTGGCCAGTAGAACCCAGCTCGTAGAGCTTTGGCTATGAGGGCGCGACTGCCTGCGTGATGGCCGCAGATGCCCTCGTGGATGTCTTGGAGGATGGTTTTTCCGTCACCGATGGTGACGCACCTTTCGAGTACACCCAAAATGCTGCACTTATACAGCTCGCCATTGATGATGGTGAAGTCCTTGGACCGGCGAGATATGCGCCGGGCATCTGTCGAGTCATCAGGCAGTTCCCTGTTTATTAGGTACCGCAGGTACGGCTGCATCCATGTTTCTTCGACTGCCATGACCTGCATCAAGTTGACCACTGCGACCTCTGTGTCGAGATTTTCGGGTCCTTCTTGTCCTTCAGGTAGCGCAGCCCCCGAGGGCTTTGCTTCTTCGGGTGATACCTTGGGGAATTTCCTTTTGATGGATGGCACACAGTTCTGTTCGAGGAACACACCTGGTGGCACTCGTGCACAGGTGGAGCCGATATTGGCGAGTCTATCGGCCTCTTCGTTGCTTTCTCTGCCAACGTGCCGAAGCTCGCAGCCGTCGAAGTCTCCTTCAAGTGAATTGTAGAGCGCGCGGTACGCGATCATGTTGGCGGCATGTGCGTCGCACTCGTTCATTGTCTGTTGGACGACAAGGTTCGTGTCACCGTAGATGACCAGGCGCGTTGCGCCGCAGATCTTGGCCATCCTCATGCCGTGGATGAGGGCCTCATATTCGGCTTCATTGTTGGAAGCTCGAAATTTCATCCGCAGGACCTACTTCATCTTGTCGCCCTGCGGGGATGTCAGTATGACCCCGGCTCCTGCTCCTGCCTCGTGCTTGGAGCCATCGAAGTGCATCGTCCATGACTGTGTCATGTCCGGGGTGTTCGTCAGCTGCGGCTCCATCTAGTGGACGAGGAAGTCCTGTAGGACCTGCGATTTGATCGCATGGCATTTCTCGTAGACTATGTCTAGAGTGGACAGGTCGATGCCCCACAGGGCCATGCGTCCTGTGGCTTCCGGGTTGTTTAGGATGCTGTTCAGGGGTGCCTCATTGACGACCATCACCTGATGCTCCTGGAAGTAGTGGCTCAGCCGATGAGCCATCATGAAAACGCCGTAGACGAGTTTCTGGTAGTGAGGGTACCTCTGTTTTGTCGGCGTCAATACCTCGCTGAGGTAATATATAGGGCGTTGGACCCAGTGGGTCTTGCCATCTTCGGGTAGTTCGACCACGAGCACTGTGCTTACCACCTGATGCGTGGCTGCTATGTATAGTAGTAGGGGCTCGCGTTCCTTTGGCGTGACCAGGACGGGCGAGGTGGAGAGCAGCCACTTCAGATCTTCGAATGTGTCATCCGCTTCAGGCGTCCACTCGAATTTGTCTGCTTTGCGTAGCAGTTGGTAAAAAGGCAGGGCCTTTTCACCTATGCGGCTGATGAACCTGCTCAGCGCTGCGATGCGTCCAGCGAGCTGCTGGACCCTATTGAGGTTCTTCGGTTTCTCCATGGCCATTATGGCCCGGATTTTCTTCGGGTTCGCCTCAATCCCTCGCTGGGAGATGAAGTAGCAAAGCAGTTGGCCAGATGGGACACCGAAGGCGCCTTTTCTGGGTTCAGCTTGATCTTGTAGCGATCAAGGTTGTTGAACGTCTCGTGGAGATCGTCGATCAGTGTCTTGGCATCCCTTGTTTTGATTACTATGTCATCGACATAGACCTGTATGTTGCGGCTGATCTGGCTCTTCAGGCATGCCTGCATGCACCGCTGGTACGTGGCACCTGCGTTCTTCAGCCCGAAGGGCATTGTATTGTAGCAGAATACTACGAACGGCGCAATGAACGTTGTTTTCTCCTGATCTTCGACCTTCAGTCGAATCTGATTGTAGCCTGAGTAGGCGTCGAGGAAGGAGAGTTTCTCGCATCCTGCAGTTGAATCGATGATCTGATCGATCCGAGGGAGAGGGAAGTGATCCTTCCGGCAGTGCTTGTTCAGCGATGTGAAGTCCACGCACATCCGCAGGATGTCCATGTCCTTTTTAGGGACCATCACGGTGTTGGCCAGCCATTCGCTTTCCTTGATCTCCCTGATGAAATCAGCGTCGAGTAGTCTGTTGACTTCGACTCCGATGGCTTCGGCCCGTGGCTCGAACAATCATCGGATGGACTATTTCACGGGCTTGGCATTTGGGAACACATTGAGTGCGTGCTCGGCGAATTCCCTGGGAACTCCTGGCATGTCCGCAGGACACCAGGCGAAGATTTCCCAATGCTCACAGAGGAATTCGACGAGCACGCTTTCCTATGCGGGGCTTAGGCCGTTGGCGATCAGCGCCGTCTTGGAGGCGTCTGTCGGGTGGACCTGCACCTTCTTTGTGTTGATGGTGGAGTCGAAGGACATATATGGTGCGTTCTGCCATGAGACTGGGGGTGCCCCGTTGTGTGTCACCTCTCGGAGCCTTATGAGCTCCTCCTACATGCCGAATGACTGGGAAATTCTGTTGAAGTCCCTGTCGCAATGATCCGATTGGGTGAAGCTCCCATGGACTGTGATGACGCCCCTAGGTCCTGGCATCTTGAGTAGCAGGTACGCATAGTGCGGTACTGCTAGGAACCGTGCGAATGCCACGCGCCCGAGGATGTCGTGGTATTGTGATGGCCAATCCACCACTTTGAACTCGAGTCGCTCGCACCGAAAGTTATCGGGCTTGCCAAAGATGACGTCGAGCCATATCTTTCCCAGGGGGAATATGCCCTTCCCTGGGACGATGTCGTGGAACGTTGTGTCGGATTGTTCCAGGATGCACAGCGGGATCCGCATTACTGCTAAGGTGCTAGCGAACATCAGATTGATGCCGCTGCCACCGTCCATGAAGACGCGGCTCATCTTGAACCCTCCGATCTGCGCCTCGAGCACCAGGGTAGCATGACCTGGGCAAGGGTTCTGGCGGGGGTGATCCGAACGGCTGAACGTGATGCAGGACTCCGAACCAATGAGGTACTTAGGGATGGCGGGTGGAGCGGTCACAGCCAAACTGACTTGGTGGGTGATTTTCTTTTGCACCCTGTTTGTTGGGCGCCCCTTTTGGATCATCAATGACCCTTTTGGCGTGGGGTACCCATGTCCGCCGTTGTTCTGCGTGGGTGCGATTGGGGGATTCGAAGGTCCCACGGGTGGTGGTGGAGGAGCTCTGTGGCCGATGTCACCTGGTGCGGGTGTGTGCCTGTACCCAGGGTTTGGGGCTTGCTGTCTCATCTTGGACATGCTCTCGATGAGTTTCTGGAACTCGCGACAATATTTGAGCATGTGGTTGGCCTTTTTCTTGCCATCCTGCTTGTCGATGTAGAAGTGGATGGTGCAAGGGGCCTACAATTTGTCGTATTCCAAAAGCTCATCGTCGTGGCCGTAGCGTTGCCACGTTTGCGTTGGCCGTCCTCCATCAAGGAAGTTGTTTCCACGGTATCTGCCGCTGCTGCGGTTTCTTTCGTTGCGGCGATCGGCGTAGCTAGCCGCGGCCATGTCGGGTCCATCACGACCGTCGTAGACACGCGATCTTCGCTTGCTATGGCGTTTGCATCGGCGGACGTAGTCATCTTCCTCTTCCTAATGTGCTCGGTGGACGGAGTCCTCACCATCTGCCCACCTGTTGGCGATGTCCATAAGGTGGTCGAGTGTCTTGGGCTTGACGCGCCCAAGTTCTTCCTTGAAGTCCTCGCGTTTAACGCCATCCTTGAAGGCGTCGATTGTTCTCTCCTCAGAGATGTGTGCCGTGGAGTTCTTGATGTTGGACCAGCGTAGTATATAAGAGCGAATGGATTCGCCCATTCGTTGGGTGCAGGCCCACAGCTCTTCGATCGAGGATGGCCTCTTGCTGGTGCCCTTGAAGTTTCGGATGAAACTGTACGCCAGTTCCTCCCAGCTTTGAATGGATCCCGAGGATAGGCTGTTGAGCCAGATCCGGGCTGTGCCAGTTAGCTGCAGCTGAAGGCATTGTAGGGCGGTGTTTTTGTTGCTGCCGTGTAGTTTGACGGACGATTGGTGGTCGCTGAGCCACGCCTTAGGGTCCTACGTGTCGTCAAACTTTGGAGTGTCCGAAGGAAGCTTGAAGTTCTTCGACATCCGCGTCCGCCAAACAGATCTGCTGAAGCATCGAGCTCCGCAGGGTTCTCCTTCATTGTCATCCTCATCGAATTCGGATGAGCACACGCGCTTGGCGCGTGCCTTGTCGATCTTACGTTGAGTGAGTTCTCTTCGGGCGTTGTAGTCGCGGCTGCGACGTCGTGAGATCTTGTGCCATCGAGGTAGGTCGTGTTCCTCCTCGTCGGATGAGGGTGTGGGGCTGCGATTAAATCTGACCGCAACCTTCTTTTTCGGCTCCGCGGGAGCTCCGTGGAGCGCAGCTCCAACGAGTCCGAGTCCGGCTAGTGCGGAGTTGTGCATGGCCCTTTTCAGGCCCCCCACCGGAGGTGGATGGGACGCAAGGTATGTGGTAGCTGCCATGATCGTAGCTTGCGGCGTCTTCGGGATGACGTTGTCGTTGGCGTCCATCTCCATGAAGGACGTGTTAAGGGTTCAGGTCACCTCGCGGCGTGCAGCGGGGTCCATGTTCTCTATGCGAGAATGATGCTTGTTGGCGTTGTTGCCGTGCGAGCTGGAGCCGCCCATGGCGGAGAGCACAGCTCGCCGCGAGCTGGACTCTGAGGCCGCTTGCTTGTGTTTGTCGAGCACTTCTTGCATCTTCACCTGCTTTTTGTGCTCTTCGATGAGGAGCAGGTGGTATGCCATCAGTAGGTCCCGTGAGGCACCCACAGGCAAGATCTTGTTGCCTACCACGGCTTCGCGTGCTTGGTTCCATCCTTCCTCGCTGAGGTGGATTACCCTATTGGCCTCAAGGTCGTCCTCGTTGGGCGGGGGGGATTGGTTTCTCCTATTTTCGCCGTTTCTACCCTGCGGGTTGGGTGGCGGTACGTGAGCACCCAAACCTGGTGGCGGCTGCTCCACGTCGCTTTGGATGACCACGACGCATTGGTAGCGTCCGTAGGTCGGATTGCTGCTGCCGCAGCTTTCTGATCCGAAACCGTAGGTTCCTTCATCCGATGGAGGATCGCACAGATCTGAATTGCAGTTGCTGCTGTCGTATGACTCATCTATCGATGTTGACGCGCGTAGCACGGGATGCGGAGCCCATGAGGCGGGCCTGATCGATGTCAGTGGCATCCGCTCTGGGAGGCGGACAGTGTCGATCTGTCCCACCTAGAAGCAGAAGCTCCCGAACAGGATCTCGAGCCCGTCGCCTACGGGCTCGAAGTCCTTCATGGTGGCTGGCGAGTGGGCAGTGAAGTCGAAAGCGCCGAAGAGTAGATGGATCTCCATCGCCGAGGAGTTGTAGATCGCTTTGGTCGAGACCATCACGATCGCACAATCAGCTCCTCCAGTTCCCACAGACGGCGCCAATTGACGAGGTTTATTCTCGTCAATGCCCATTGTTATGAGCCTGGGTTTTGGAGAAGATGGGGGTGCTAGAGATCGTGGAATGGTTAACAGACAAGCAACTAGGGGACATGAGATTTACCCAGGTTCAGGCCCCCAGAGGGAAAACCCTACTCCTGCTTGTCTGCTCTTGATCACGGCGGAACCGAAAGTTACAGGGGTGCGCAGATGCAATCTGGCGTGGAGGTGTGTATGCGGTGGTATGAGAGGTGCCCTCCTCGTCGTGCCCTCCTAGCCTTTATATAGAGGTAAGCACGTCCCGGGCACAGATCGAGTCGGTTACAGGTTTAGGGTTTGCCCCTTTGAATATTCTATCTAATCTAGTCTTGCTCTCCAAGGATCCGAAGATGTCATGGGCTTGGGCCACCCGAAAATCTTCATGGGCCACGTGTATTCTCGTGGGCCTTCCTTGGGATGGACCAGGTATGTTGATGTCGTGTACCCGTAGGGTATAACCATGTCACTAAGGGAAACTTTTACTATGAGTATTGCTTTTGTTACTGCTTGTTACTTTGTTTCCAATATGGATAACCCACTTGGTTTTCTGTTTGGGAAAACTACTACCACTACTAGGGTAGTAGATGAACCACCACCTGTTGAGATAGATCCTTTTAAGATACCTACAAGTATTGTTAACCGTGTTATGGATAATTATTATTTTGGGGATGGAACTGTCCATCCTGGTGATCACTTGCTCTTTATCCATGAATTATGCGGGTTGTTTAAGTGTGTAGGTATCACAACTGAGTAGGTGAAGAAGAAGTTACTCTCCATATCCTTGAAAGGGAGAGCTGAAGAATGGTATAAGCTGCTGAAGAATGGACAATCAATGGAATGGGAGGAGATGGCATCTCTCTTTTACACTAAATTTTATCCTCCTAGTGAAATTCATAAGGATATAAATCTTATATATAACTTTTGGCCTCTTGATGGAGAGAGTACAGCTCAATCTTAGGGGAGATTGAAGTTACTAATGCTTAAATGTCCTATTCATGAACTCCTTAACAATATTATTCTCAATAACTTTTATGCTAGGCTTTCTCTTCATGATAAAGATTTACTAGATGCTTCTTGTGCTGGATCATTCGCACGTATGAAGGAAGAAGCTAAATGGGATCTCTTAGACCGTATTCAAGATAACACTGAAGCTTGGGAGAATGACAAAGGAAGAAAGTCAGGTATAAACTATGATTATGAATGCATTAAATCTTTTATGGGAACTGATGACTTCCGTGATATTAGTAATGAGTTTGGTCTTGATTCCCAAAGTATTGCCAACTGTTTTAAGGCCTTTGTCTCTTACATAGAAATTCCCAAGAAGAAGTGTAATAAGTACCATGCTCCTTATAAAGATGTTGTTAGTCATGTTCCAGTTAGAAGTACTCAAGTTTGTACTACTAATCATATTATGCATGAACCTCATGTTGAGAAAATGCCATTCCCAGCTAAGGTAAAGGAGTATTCTATGATTATTAGTGCAAATAACAAAGGTACAATGAAAACTGTGGATCCTGGTAAGCAATTGAATATTGAACCTGTGGTAGCTATTGTGAAAGACACTGTCACTAGAAATATAGATAATGAGCACATTGTCTTCTGTGAAGATGCTTATAATATTATCTCTCATCCTAGTAAGGCTAGAAAAGCTAGTGTTTATGTGCTTTCTGTTAAAATTGGTGATCATTGCTACTATGGTTTATGTGATATTGCTATAGGGAAATTATGCATGAGATTGGTCCTTTTGAGCTAGAGTACATTGATGTGGTTATCCACCTTGCTAATAAGGAAACCATTTGCCCCATTGGCAGTGTAAGAGATGTGGAGGTTCTCTGTGGTAAGATCAAATATCCTGCTGATTTTCTAGTGCTTAATTCAACAGCTAGCAAAATTTGTCCTATCATTTTTGGTAGACCTTTCTTGAACACTTGTGGATCCATTATTGATTGTAAGAAGGAAAAAGTTTTAACTAAGTTTGATGTAGATTCTTATGAGTTCAACTTTTCCAAATTTGCTAAAGCTCCTTGTGAAAATAGCTTGCCTAATAAAGATTTCAGGATGGAACAACTTGCTTCTATTGATCCAGTCTATGACCTTGGGCCTCTTTTTGATGACTGTAAGTATGCTTATTCTGATGATAAAGTTGTTGCCAGTGATAGTTATATTGTCAACTTTATTCAAAGTGCTACTGAAAGTTATGATGAGAGAGGGAAACACGGTTTTATGCATCTCAATAATGTTAAGTTTCCCCATTTTATGTTGAAAGATTTGAAGTTGCATCTGTTTTGTCTTCCTATGCTAGTGGCTTTTTGTTTCCACAATTCGTTTTCTCATGATACCCCCATGCATAGGAAGTGGGTTAGACTCAAATGTGTTGGTTATTTTCTTCTTGATGCTCTCTTTCACCTCAAATATATATCTCCTTTGTGAGCATCTTTGAAAGTTTCAAGCCTAACTTAAAGGCATTAAAGAAAAGTACTTGTTGGGATATAACCCAAGAGTTTGGTTGAGTCTTGGAAGTTATTACTTCAGTAATAACCGCTCCTTATCCTTTTTGTTTTGGTTTTTGTGTCAAGTTCAACTACTTTTGTGAAGTAGAGGAGTTGTGAAAAGTGGTTGTCCTGGGACAGATTTTTGTGCTGTATTGTAAAAATTCGTGAGGAAGGTCAGTACTTCGGATGGAGATGCATTTTTCTGAGCTTGTTCTCAAGGTTGTTACCCAACTTTCATCAGTTCTGCACTTTTTTATTTGAGCAACAGAAGGTCTTCGAAAAAATCAATCTTTACCTGCTGGTCTGTTTTGACAGATTTTTGCCATCATTTGCATTTGCCTCTTACAGAAGCTTTTGTTTTGATGGGTTTTCAGTTGAAGTGTGTACCCAAATGGTTATTGTTTTTGTTTACACTAATGGTGTCATTGATTTTGTGCAAGGGTTTTGTATGAAGGAAATTCTCAGGAGAAAGAGAAAAGGAATCTACAGAGTTCGTCTTTGAATAGGTAAAAGTGGTGAAAACAGAAGGTTCGTGAAATCCCAATCTTTTTATATTTTTCATGTTTTTAATACATAAGGAAGACTACAAGATGGAACTGAAGAGGAAACGAAGTCCGGGGGTGGATAGACCCACCCTAGGCGCGGGCCCAGCCTAGCCGCGCCTGAGGGGGGTGTGCCACCCTCGAACTCCGTCTCCGCCTCGTTTCCATGTCAGTATCTTCCTTATGCCTTGAAACTTCGTAATATATAACCCCCGGATCCCCCGAGGTTCATGCATCGTTTTCTCGTCGTGTTTTCGTTCCAATCTATTTTTGTCAAGAAATCTTCTCAAGTTTAAGAGCACCATGGCCTCCGCCAACGACAAAGGCAAGAAGCCCGAGGAAGAAGAACCTCAAGTCCCCAAGGAGGAGGAGATCTTGGTAGGGTATGAAGGTGACATGGAGGAGGATAAGCAACCGGACACTCGCGCTACTGTTGCAAGCATTTGATGGGTTGCAAAACCTACCAAGCTTAAGAGGACAACACAGATGTCTACAGGAGGGAGAACTCCGCGTCATATCCTCGCTCCACGCACACTTCCTCCTAGTACTCCTTGTTCTAACAGTGCAGGGAAGAAACACTCTAATAGGGAAGAATGGAGAAAGAATAACAAGGACTGGGATCCTCGGTCCGAGTTGATCATGGGCTGCATTGAACATAATTCAGGGTTCATTCGTACTCTGACCTTCGATATGAAGGATTTGAAGAAACTTATTGAAGAACTTATCAAGAGAACACCACCACCACCATTATCTTTTATCTTTTACCCTTTTAGTGGATTCATATCTGTGGTAGAGAGGTTATCTTATAGTTTAGTTTGCATGTGGAAGTATCTCTCCTTTAGTTGATTATCTATGTATCCCTTGGTGTGAGTGCCTTTATTGAATGTTAATGAGAAGTCTCATCTTTTACTTTTTGCACTTCTTATTTTAGTTTGCAATCTATATTATATGATGGATCTTGTTGATCAGTATTGGCACCACTTTGGGAGCATCAAGTGGATCTAAATTGGTTTTAGAAAACCGAGTTCTGGTCAGTAGCAATACTTTTTGAAGTTTGAAAGAAAAAGAGAAAAGGCTTACACGTATTTTGTATCATTTGTTTTCTTTCTTGTTGGCTCATAAGCTTAGTATACTTTATTTAAGATCTTTTGTGTCTTCAAGGAAGATTGCATGTTTGGCTTTATTATTTGTATGTTTGCTTATTTCTTTCAACTCTCATGCTTGCTACCCAGCCTTGCTAGCCAAAAAACTGTTTTGAGAAGGCATACTTCTCATGTTTCCAAAATCCTTTGAACCAAACTTTTTCCATTTGTGTCCACCATATATACCTAGTAGCTTTTGCTATTCCAAGCAAATTCTCAAGCTTCATCTATCTTTCGAATTAAAAAGTATTTTGTTATGTGAAAACTAGTTAGTAAAGCTCTCACGAACTTGATGGCACACTTTATTTCTTTGCCCCTAATAGACTTGAACCGTTGTGCCATCAAAGTTGTATATACTTGCATCTATACATTGGAATTAGCAGAACCGTGCTGTCACGGGGAATGTTTTCAACATTGCACTTGTACTCTGTACACAGTTGATATCGTGCTCTTTTGTCTATGGATTTCAACGGTGTGAAATAAAGAGGGAACTTGTAAATCCATGGAGTTTGTATCCTGTGTTAGAGAAACGCCTATGCCGCTAGCCTAAGCCATGCCTAATCATGGTGAAAACTTGCAGCATCACCATAGTGAGACATCTATGAAGCATCCTCAATAAAAAGCTATGCACATAGTAAATAAAAAGATCGATGAGATGCTCATTGTCTGCTTGCCTTGTCATTTTGGTTATGGAAAAGCTCCTGTACCATGTGCAAGGGGTACCTCATTGGCGGTTCTCAATGATATGCAAATACTTACAATGACAAGAACTTACTTGTGAACAAACTTGAGTAACATGAGGAGTGGCCCTCATATTAAAGGGACATGAGATTGCCAACTTATATTTCGTCAAGCATATACTCCTTCTTTGCGCACTTTAAACTTAATCATCTCAAGATGCCTATGATAGGGGCAATGAGGGCTCAAAGCTAGTAAGTACCATAATCTTTTGGAAGCTCTTTATGACTTGTAATCCCTGCTTCCCTCTAAGAAGGGACCTTTCTCCCACTTCCAAAGTTGAGTCAGTAAACCTACTTCCTCTCCATCTCCAGCAAGCATTTGAGTTGTTGTGTTTCAAGCATTCATATGGTGATTTATTAAATCATGTTCTTTATCTTCCTTGTGTGCACAAAACTCTTATCTATTGAGTATTACTTTGAAATCCTTCACTTGTGAAAAACCTTTTGAGCAAAGAGTGCTCCTATTTTGAAACTACTACAAAAAGCTTTTGTGAAACTGTTTGCCAGGTGTTCTCTGACCAAGAACAAGTTTGCCAATTCCAATTATGATTTATCTTTATGCATCTCTATTGTGACTGTTGTACTTGGTTGCAAGCTAAGTTATATAATGGTGAGTTGCTTTCTTCTATGAGTTGTGCAACGGTAAGTGTGATGCTTCTTGTTCGTATTATTTTATCGACACTTCACTCCATAAACCTGTGGACATGTTTACTGAGCTCATTTTTCGCTTGGGGACAAGCGAAGTCTAAGCTTGGGGGAGTTGATACGCCCAATTTGCATCACCATTCTATATCATAATTTACCTATATTCATTGATATTTGTCTTATTATGAGGTATTACTTATGGCTTTTCATCTGTTTATGCATGTTGGATGATTCTTGGAGGATGGACTACCGTAGTCTGGATTCTGATGGAAAAGAAGGCGTTTCAGTGCAATTTCGCGAAGATCAGAAAAACACCAGAAAAATATGGAAACATATTATTTTACTAGAAGACGAAGGAAGCTAGAAAGAGGAGCGAAGAGGGGCCGCAGGGGGCCCAAACCCCCTAGGCACCGGCCCACCTGCCCGGCCTCCGACTCCGCCCCTTCGCCTATATGTTCCCTACGGAACCCTAAGCCTCGGGGAGCGACCACAGATATATTTCCGCCGCCTCTAGGGGCGGAAAACACCGAGAGAGAAAGATCTCTCCGGCAGAGAGATTTCTACCTAGGGGGATGCATTGTGTATTTGGCTACTAATTGTGGGGTTGCCGGAGTGACAGAAACCCGAACCCCTCGTTAGGACACCTTTGCACAAGGGAGCGTAGGATCTCAGAGTTTAAGGCTGTGGTTAGATTTATATCTTAATTACTTTCCTGTAGTTACGGATGTTTGTAGGGGGTTTAATCACAAGTATGTATTAGTCCAAGTAAGGTCGGTATGTTAGCACAGGTTCACCCACACAGCACTTACAACACCAGAGAAGAGTACTCGGCTATTTGAAGCAAAAGCACTTGACAGAATTCCCATGTGTCCTCGAGAACGTTTGGTACTTATAAGTATTTCCACCGGCTTGTCCTTTGCTAAGAAAGCTATTTGATGCGGAAGCATTAACACCTGCTCCCTTTGAACTTCCTGCATGGCGCTTTTTCCACTTCTCGCGATCTTTGAGCTTTGTCCAACAATGGCCCAATGTGGAAGGTTTCTTGTCCTGGCAAGTCTTGAAGTGCTATAATGCTTGCCACACCTAAACCAACAAGTTCAAGTTCATGTTTGAATGCAAGAACATGTAAAGCTCGTATGAACAAAAACATATTGATATGTAGCAACATACCATGTCTCCAACTCCAATGACGCTCACGGGCCTTGACTGAACATGGTCATAAGAGGCACAAAACTTTATGCATTGTTCACAGATGAACGCCCACCTCTTCGTAAGAGAGTTATCGTCGAGATCACTCGCAAATGGATGCTCACCGAAGTGTTTTTTCTCATGTAAGTACTTCCATACTCTGTTTGCTTGCGGTTCTAGGGTAGTTAGATGCAAAAGGAAACGATGTTTCGAACTACGGTCATGCCGCCCGCAAATGGTCACCAGAGCACTGTGTGCGACGACGGCCAGTGGCGGTGTTTGCCGGCGAGCGCGGGAACGGCGATACAAAACAGAGGAAACAACATGGGGGTACCGGAAGAATCAGTGACTCACCATGAAGCTCGCAGAGGTGTCGGTGAGTGGAGGCGAGCTCAGAATCGACGGCGAACGACGGTGATTGGCGACAGCTGTGAGGTATCAATTGATCCGATAGAGGGGTCTTCGGCTTCCATCGCTTGACTGGGGAGAACGAGGAACACGAGGTGAGTCCCACGGCACCCTCAGGGAGACCGGGGGCTCGGGATCGATGGTGATGTGCAGCTCCGGCGAACTCAGTCTTCGGTCAGAGGGGAATTTGGGAAGGAAGAATGAGGATAAGGATCTCCGGTGCGTCGAGGATCTACTTATAGGCAACGAACAGCGGCGGCATGGATCTTGGCGTCAGCGGGCATCGTGACGGCAGACGGCGATGACGTGGTGCCGACGGAAAGCCATGGCGTGCTATGGCGAGAGGAAGAAGAAAGGAAAGGGGATCTAAGAGGTACGTGGGCTGGCTTGGGCCAATGTGGGCTGCTGCAGAGCGAGTGGAGAGGGTTGGCTGCAACTCACGAGCGGTGAATAGGCGAAGAGGGAATGGGCCGTGGGCCAGATTTGTTATTTCTTCTGTTTTTTTCCTGATTCTATCTCTTTTCCATTTTCTGTTTTGTTTTTAGCTTTAAATTTTTACACATTTGTTTCAAATTTCTTTTCAGAGAATTTATTTGTTAAATAGTTGCAACAATAATGAATGGTATTAAAGTCATTTTATGATCTTTTATTAATCAATGTTGTATTCCTTTATTTTGTTTATATGGGTCATGCTAATATTTGATAAGGAACTTTGTTATCCTCTTTTATTTTCATAATAATCCATGGATGTCTTATATGATATTTACTTATTTGTTTATAAAACTTAATTTTAGTTAGCTCATAGTTTAGAGGGAGGAATTTTATATAATGATCCCATACTATTATTTAATGCATGATATCCGAAGGATTTAATACGGTTAATATCATTCTCATAATTTTAGGAAATAGCAATGTAAATATTTTATTATAACTAACATAGGAGTTAAAAGTTAAATTGAAAATGCTTTATCATAATTTCTTTAGAAGATTTAATGTTCTCATATTTATTTTATTGATGTAAACAAAGATTAAGGGTTAAACACATTGTCTTTATGTTTTAGATCAGAATGATATTATCTGGAATGTCTCATGGAAAGGATTTGATAAAGATAACTCCTAAGCACATATGGTTATGATAATTAGAAATGATAAAGATGTGCTTAGTTGATTTGTTATAGGAAAATATTCCTATGAAGCATTGTGGAATCAAGTTGATAGATCAACCATAGTAAGTGGGTACTAGGTTTGGTCTTAGATTTAGGGTTTAGTGTTTAACAAGGATTTCTATATTCCATAATTCACAATTCTAGACTTATGATTAAGGAATTCCTTTACTAGATATGATACTTCTTCCTATCCATCATCATGTGCTAACATGATGAGCTTTGCTTCACAAGAACATTCTTATCCACCTTTTATGCTTCTAAAGCCATTTATAAATCCAATGAGCTTGTCATTAAAGCCTTTCATAATCATTTATATCTATACTTGGCTATATCAACTACTCTATTGCTGATAATCCACAATGCAACAAGTGGTTACTTCTAATTCCAATCATACTCTTCCTTAATCATCCTTCACTAATATCACTTCAATAGATGTATACATCAAATCCTACTTCACCTCAAGTGCTTAGTATTTCCAAAGAGGAAACTACTACTTCTTTAATCCAATGTTGCTCTAACATCATTTTAATCATACTATCTTGTCTCTACTTGACTCCAATATCTAACATTCCAACCTCACATTATATTAATGTGACTTGTAATGACTAATCTAGGATAATATATCTATACTATGGTTCAATCATGGTTTTATCCACCAATGTCACTTATACATGGTATAAGCATTCAATATTGGTGAATAAGGCATGATCATTATAATCCTTTGATCCTTTATGATCCAGGTTTCCAATTGGCTAAACAAGGCTTCATCAATACAACATTACAGTTGTATTATAATTATCTTCTATTTAGCTCTATTGGATTAAGAGATATAATTTATTGACTATACCTGCTTGATCCAATAGGACTACTCCTGGTAACTATCTTCAGACTTCATCCTTGTAATCTTCTTTGTTACCATATTGATTTGATTTCCTCCAATCACTCTCATCCTATAGATGACATCTAAAACTAGCATCACTATTTACCTCTTCTTACTTCTTTCTTTATAAGCCTTAAGTGAATGCTATAATGAGTACAAGAGTTGATAGGTCAAGAATTGATAGGTTAAAAATTGGTGAATCAATAGTTGATTTCTCAGTATTGATGAACAGCAAATATAAGGATAATATTCAATAGAGATGATAAATATTGATATGGGAAGAAAGATATATGGTGAATGATCTTAACTTTGGTTTCTTTCCTACTCAATCTCACTAGAGAGTTAAAGTTAGGTATTTCCATGATACTCATGGTATAAGTAGATGAGATTAAGATATAGTTGTTACATTCTTATTATTTGTGTTATATTCTTAACTTGGTACTCATGAGTGATTATAATGAATACTATGATATGATCACCTAAGGATCAAATATAAATCATTAAGAGTATTAGGGTTTAGTTTTATTCCATTTGATCTACCCTTAGATCAAATCATGTTTAACCAAAATAAGGTTTTAGCAAAGGTCATATTAAAACTTATCGCAGTCAACTTGATGATCTACTTCAATTCCATCAGGTTAAGACAAGCTTCAATCACTTTGACAAGTTTTTTATTTAAAAGCGCGAAAATTATTCAGATTTTCTATGCATGAATGCAATGCACACATCTGTGTTCAGCTTATTTCTAAGCTCTAATGCTGGGATGTTACAAATTTCCATCCATGCCTCGCAAAGCATATCGTCCTCGAGGGATGTGTATAATCCTCCCTTCGGCTACCGCCTTGTGTTTGTCGGACTAGTTCGTCCCCAAACAAAGGCTCATGGTCAATAGAGATACCATCTTCTTGGGTAGCATCAACATCAGGATAATCCTACAAGGGACGACATTGGATAATGTACAATGAGAAAAGAGCAGGCACCAAGTAGAAGGGACGACACTTTGTTCATACCTGGGTCGGAGTTGGTGTCGGGGTTTTATGGCGCCCAACACTTGTCGTGGGACGCTTCGTTGGAAACCCCAAGAGCAAGGTATGAAGCAGCATAGCAGCAAGTTTCCCTCAGTAAGAAACCGAGGTTATCGAACCAGTAGGAGGAAGGAAACGTCACACATGTGTTGCAAGCAACGCAGGGACCTGCACAACACAAACTCAAGACTTTGCCCCAACGAATCAGTGAGGTTGTCAAGCTCACCGGTTTGCTGTAACAAAGGATTAAACGTATGGTGTGGAAGGTAATGGTTTGCAGCAAGTAAACATGTAACAGTGGAAGATGTATCAATGGTAAAGATTTGACCGGGGTCCATAGTTCACTAGAGGTGCTCTCCTTAGATAAACAACATGGCATGAAGGATAAACAAATTACAGTAGGGCAATTGACATGAACTGAGCAAGGCATAACAATGCAATTACTAGTCAGAAAGACCCTATGAGATTCGATTGGGAAATACAACAATATACATAGACCACCATCCAACCGCATTTATGACTAGAAGTCCACCTTCAGGTTATCATCTGAACCCCCTCCAGTATTAAGTTGCAAGCAACAGACAACTGCTTTAAGCAAAGTGTGTAACGTAAACAGTCCACATGTTCCATGAATAAGAGAGGCATGAACCCACTATCGACCGAAGATATTTCTGTCACTAGCATCTACGACCGAAGATATTTCTGTCATTTCCCTTGGAAACTAGAGGCATGAACCCACTATCGAGCATAAATACCCTCTCTTGGAGTCACTAGCAACTACTTGGCCAAGATAGCTACTAACAACGGATAGCATGCAAGATCACAAACAACACAGACATGATAGAATCATAAATATAAAACCATTAATCAAACCAACATAATAATCTCAATATCCATCGGATCCCTACAAACACAACATTCATGAATACAAATAGATTAGATCTTGATCATGAACGGAGCTCACAAGATCTATACATGAAAGCACAAAGGAGGAGATACAACCATCTAGCTACTACATGGACCCATAGTCCAAGGTGGAACTACTCATGCATCATACCAGAGAGAAGGCCTCCGGAATGATCTCCCCTCCGGCAGGGTGCCGAGAAGAACTTCAGACCCCCCCGATCTAGGGACGATGGTGGCATCGGCTATAGACGGTTTCGTGGAGATTTGATCGGGTGCTTAGGGTTTCTGCATCGGGGGCTTCTTATAGGCGAAGGGGGAGGCCGAGGCGGTGGCCAGGGGCCCCACACCCTAGCCAGGCGTAGGCCCACCTGTGGCCGCACCTAGGGGGGTGTGGCCCCTCTGGCTCGCCTCCCCGGCTCCCCTTTGGACTTCTTGTTACCCATGGAAAGTAATTGACTTTGACGTTTGTCCCGTCCAATTCCAAGAATATTTCTTTACTAACTTTTTTGAAACCAAAAACAGTAGAAAACAGGCATCTGGCACTGTTGCAACTTGTTAGTAGGTTAGTACTAGAAAACATGTAAAAAGCACCTCAAAGTATGGACAAGTAAAGCAAAGTAGATACTAAACAAGCATGGAGCATAAAAAATTATAGATACGTTTCCAACGTATCAACATCCCCAAGCTTAACTCCTGCTCGTCCTCGAGTAGGTAAGTGATAAAAAGAATAATTTTTGAGGTGATATGCACCCTCATAATAAAGAACCAACCATTTGCAAGCATTGAAAGCTGGGATCAAAGAACTCTAAACGTGTGCATGAAAGATGGAGTTCTAACAATCGGACATAGTAACTATGCATGCAACATGACAAGCTACAAACAAAGATCATGAATAACATGCATTGAAAAATGTTTGTTTGCTTCACATACAGAAAACAGAGCATAGTGGCAATCAGCTTGGCCCTCATAGAGTAGCAAATATATGCATAGGACACCTTCAAAGTTCACAAGGGTGACTAGAAACAAATAGCACAAGAACAAGTAATATCACAATATGCATCAATTAATAAGCTTTGGAACACTGCACACAGAATGACAACTATGCTATCTTAATGGTGCTAAAGTTTAAAGGTGGAGACTCAAATAATGGTGAAAGAAAGGACTTTTTGTAAAGGAAGCAGGGATTACAATTTTCAAAAAGATCTTCCAAAAATTATGGTACTTGTTAGCTTTCAGCCCTCATTGCCCCTATCATAAGCATCTTGAAGTGGTTAAGGTTAAAGTGGCAAAGCTGGAGTATATGCTTGATGAAGTATAAGTTGGCAATCTCAAGTCCCTTGAATACGAGGGCCACACCTCATGCATACTCAACTTTGGGTCCAGGTAAGTTCTTGTCATTGTAAGTATTTTCATATCATTGAGAACCGCCAACGGGGTACCCCTTGCACATGGTACATGAGCTTTCTCATAACCAAAATGACAAGGCAAGCAGACAATAATCATCTCAACAATCTTTTTATTTACCATATGCATAGCTTTTTATTGAGGATGCTTCATCGACAGCTCACTATGGTGATGCTGCGAGTTTCCACCATGATTAGGCATGGCTTAGGCTAGCGGCCCAGACATTTCTCTAACACAGGATACAAAGTCCATGGACTTACAAGTTCCCTTGTTATTTCACACCGGTGACATCCATAGATAAAAGAACATGATATAAACTGAGTACAAAGTACAAGTGCAATGTTGAAAACGTCCCTCGTGATAGCACGGTTCTGTTAATTCCAACATATAAGTGCAAGCATATACAACAAAGTTGTCACAATGGTTCAAGTTTATTAGGGGCAAAGAATAAAGTGCACCATCAAGTTTGTGAGGGCTTTAATCACTAAGTTTTCACATAAAAAATAGTTTTTAATTGGAAGATAGTTGAAAACAATAATATACTTGGAATGGTGTAACACACCATGCATAGGAGTTTATAGTGGACACTTTGGAATAACTTGATTTCTTGGGAGTTAGAAGCATGAGTAGAACTTACTCATACAAGTGGAGGCTAGCAAAAGACTGGGAGCAACCAACTAAGAGAGCGATAATGGCCATAATCATGCAGTGCAACAAAGCATACTAATCAAAGCAAAGAGTGGTACTACAAGTCAAGGACTAAATGATCATAGAGGCTAATGGTGACTTGTCATAGTCATAACATGGTGTGAGCATGTGCCAAGTCAACCCAAGCAAAGCATCAAAGGAGAATACCATAATACTATGCTTTTGCATGCTAAAACAACGCATAATTTCTTCAAGGCACACTAAGCAATCCAAATTGTTTGGAACAAGGCATGCTATATCAATAATCAGTAAGCATAATGCTAAAACAACACCTAGCATGTCATGCTAAAGTCTAAGTCATAGTCAATGCAAGCTCCTCTTGCACTTCAAGCAAGAACTTACTACTCCTTTCCAACACCAAGCAACTTATTTGCAAAACAACACGGCGAGAACAGGGGTCCAAACTACTTTATTCAAGCAAACTAAACAACCTAAGAAAATCAAACAAAAACTAAGACGCTCCAAGAACAACACAACTGTGCATGAAACAATAAAAACGAAGTGTCTAGACAGACCTGAACTTTTTATTGCTGAAGAAGGGGATGCCTTGGGCATCCCCAAGCTTTGACGCTTGTACCTCTTGGATATTTCTTGGGGTGAAACCATGGTGGCAGACCCAAGCTTGAGCTTTTGTACATTCTTCATCTCATTGCATCATTCTCTCTCTACACCTGAAATTTTTCCTTCATACAAAACTTCACACAATCTTCATTAGCAACATTAGTGTATTCAAAAGATATTAGACCTCTAGCAAAGCTTTGAAACAACAAGTCTTTTTAGTAAAAACACAAGCTACATTATTAACTCCTTCAAAAAGCTCAATTCACCTAAAGAGAACTCAAAAAGGAACCAATAGAAGCAAATGCAAATAATGGCAAAAATCTGTCAAAACAGACCAACAGGTAGAAACCGATTTTTTCGAACATCTTCTGTTGCTCAAATCAAAAAGTGTTGAACTAACGAAAGTTATCTAACATACTGGGGGATTTATTCGTAAATTTTGAGCTCAATCCGAGTTATATAGCCTCCTCATGATTTTTTTTGGTGAATGACAGAAATCTGTTTCGGGACAGCAACTCCCCAAATCTTCCTTCCCTCTCATTAGAGGTCATTCTTGGGACAAAAAGCAAACAAAAAGGATAAGTAGAGGTAATTACTGAAGTAATAACTTCCAATACTTAAGGAAACTCTTGGATTATCTCCCAACAAGTACTTTTCTTTAATGCCTTTAAGTTAGGCATAAGAAGCAAGAAGAATCAAGTATTCTCAAAGGAGGAAGCATTAACATCAAACCTTGCTTTAAAAGGGGGAGCAAAGAGCAACTTCTCTCTTATCATTGGGAAGTGTTCAATACCTTTCTTGAATGAAAAATGATATTTAATGGTGCCTTCTTTCATATCAATGATGGCACCAACTGTTCTAAGAAAAGGTCTTCCCAAAGTAATAGGACAAGAAGCATTGTATTCAACATCCAAAATATAGAAATCCACAGGGACATAAGCATTGTTAACCATGATGATAACATCATTAATACTCCCCATGAGTCTCTTCTTAGCATTATCATTGAGTGGGACATCTAAATAACAATCTTCCAATGGTGGCAAATCAAGCATTTCATAAATCTTCCTAGGCATAATAGAGACACTAGAACCAAGATCACATGAAGCTTTGAGGTCAAAGTCATTCACTTGCATACTAATAATGGGTTCCCAACTATCTTCTACTTTCCTTGGAATATAAGTTTTGTGTTTTAGCTTCTCTTCCTTAATCTTAACACGAGCATATGTAATGTGTTTGGTAAAGGCAACATGCATATCACTAGCATCAGGACTTCTAGCAAGCTTTTGCAAGAACATAATCACTTCAGAAATATTTCAACCATCAATATCAAAGTCAAACTTGGCATCACTAGTAGTAGGCTCAATAGGCTTAGGCATAGTAGGAGGAGGAATAGGGACTACTTGTGGTTTAGTGGTGATGGTGCACACACTATTGTTTCTATCAATTTCAGCTTCCCTTTCCCACTTAGCATGAAGTTGAGCTAACAACCTAACATTTTCATCAATAGTAACTTGTATGGCATGAGCAGTAGCAAAGGTGTTTTCCATAGTTTCAGGTTTAGCAGCCATTGTATTAATCAAGGAGGACTGAGCTTCAGACAAAGAGGATATATTTTTCTCAACAGTTAAAAGCTTTTCCTCTATAGTCTTACTGAAAGTGGTTTGTTTACTAATAAAGTCCTTGAGCATGACTTCAAGTTCAGAGGGGACACTTCTAGCATTATTGTAAGAGTTTCCATAGGAATTGTCATTATTAGGAGGATAAGGCCTATAATTGTTGTTGCTACCAAAATTGTTCCTATAGGCATTGTTGTTTCTAATGAAGTTCACATCAACTTGCTCTTCTTGAGCAACCAAAGAGGCTAAGGGAACACTATTAGGATCTAAAGGAGCTTTCCCATTAACAAGCATAGCCATAATAACATCAATCTTTTCACTCAAAGAGGAAGTTTCCTCAACAGAATTTACCTTCTTACCATGTGGAGCTTTCTCAACATGCCATTCAGAGTAGTTAACCATCATATTATCAAGAAGCCTTGTTGCAGCACCCAAAGTGAGGCCCATGAAGGTACCTCCAGCAGCTGAATCCAACAAATTTCTTAAGGAGAAGTTCAAACCGGCCTGCATAAAAAGTCTGGATAATCATCCAAGCAGTGAGTCCATGAGTAGGGCAATTTTTAACCAAAGATTTCATTTCCCAAGATGGAGCAACATGTTCACTATCAAGCTGTTTAAATTTCATAATATCACTTCTCATAGATATAATCTTAGCAGGAGGATAGTACTTTCCAATAAAAGCATCTTTGCACTTAGTCCAAGAATCAATACTATTTTTAGGCAAAGAAAACAACCATTCTTTAGCTTTTCCCCTCAAGGAGAAAGGAAAAAGCTTGAGCTTAATAATATCTCCATCTACATCCTTATACTTTTGCATCTCACAGAGTTTAACAAAGCTATTGAGATGGGCAGCAGGATCATCAGAACCAGCACCAGAAAATTGCTCTCTCATCACAAGATTCAACAAAGGAGGCTTAATTTCATAAAAGGTAGCATCAGGAGCAGGTAGAGCAATAGGAGTGCTTAGTAAATCGTTGTTGTTGGTGCTAGTGAAGTCACACAACTTGGTGTTCTCATCAGAGTTCATTTTGGCAAAGGTGGGAAAGCCAAAAACAGCAACAACAACTAGAGCAGGAACTATTTTTTTTGTGTTTTTGAATAAAGCAAGCAAACCAAACTAGACTAATTTTTTGGTTTTTTTTGGAAAGAGGCAAACAAAACCAAGCAAAAAAAACAAAGCAAACCAAAAACAAAGTAAAGAGAAAGGAAGTGAAGGACTCCCCTAGTGAAGACATCCTTAGCCTCCCCGGCAACGGCGCCAGAAAATAGCTTGATGGCGTCCAGCACTTGTCGTGGGACGCTTCGTTGGAAACCCCAAGAGCAAGGTATGAAGCAGCACATCAGCAAGTTTCCCTCAGTAAGAAACCGAGGTTATCGAACTAGTAGGAGGAAGGAAACATCACACAGGTGTTGCAGGCAACGGGGAGACCTGCACAACACAAACTCAAGACTTTGCCCCAACGATCAGTGAGGTTGTCAAGCTCACCGATTTGTTGTAACAAAGGATTAAACGTATGGTGGAAGGTAATGGTTTGCAGCAAGTAAACATGTAACAATGGAAGATGTATCAATGGTAAAGATTGGACCAAGGTCCATAGTTCACTAGAGGTGCTCTCCTTAGATAAACAACGTGGCATGAAGGGTAAACAAATTACAACATGGCAATTGACAGGAAATTAGCAAGGCATAGCAATGCAATTACTTGTTAGAAAGATCATATGAGATTCGATTGGGCAATACAACAATATACATAGACCGCCATCCAACTGCATCTATGACTAGAAGTCCACCTTCAGGTTATCATTCGAACCCCCTCCAGTATTAAGTTGCAAGCAACAGACAACTGCTTTAATCAATGTGTATAAGGTAAACAATCCACATGTTCCATGAATAAGAGACCGTTGTTTCCTCCCTAGTGGCAACAACACATCTACAACCGAAGAGATTTCTGTCACTTCCCTTGGAAACTAGAGGCATGAACCCACTATCGAGCAGAAATACCCCCTCTTGGAGTCACTAGCAACTACTTGGCCAAGATAGCTACTAACAACGGAGAGCGTGCAAGATCACAAACAACACAGGCATGATAGAATCATAAAGATAAAACCATTAATTAAACCAACATAATAATCTCAATATCCATCGGATCCCCGCAAACACAACATGCATGAATACAAATTGATTAGATCTTGATCATGAACGGAGCTCACAAGATATATACATGAAAGCACAAAGGAGGAGATATAACCATCTAGCTACTACATGGACCCATAGTCCAAGGTGGAACTACTCATGCATCATACCGGAGAGAAGGCCTCCGGGATGATCTCCCCTCCGGCAGGGTGCCGGGAAGAACTT
Organism: Avena insularis; assembly: GCA_023614405.1. Classification (NCBI taxonomy): domain Eukaryota; kingdom Viridiplantae; phylum Streptophyta; class Magnoliopsida; order Poales; family Poaceae; genus Avena; species Avena insularis. Next base: position 84,359,241 of record CM042695.1, on the reverse strand, counting down.
TAGATCCTCCCGATCTAGGGACGATGGTGGCGGCGGCTACAGACGGTTTGGTGGAGATTTGATCGGGTGCTTAGGGTTTCTGCATCGGGGACTTCTTATAGGCGAAGAGGGAGGCCGAGGCGGTGGCTAGGGGCCCCACAACCTAGCCAGGCGTGGGCCCACCTATGAACGCGCCTGGGGGGGGGCCTCTGGCTCGCCTCCCCGGCTCCCCTTTGGACTTCTTGTTCCCCACGGAAAGTAATTGACTTTGACGTTTGTCCCTTCCAATTCCAAGAATATTTTTTACTAACTTTTCTGAAACCAAAAACAGCAGAAAACAGGCATTTGGCACTATTGCAACTTGTTAGTAGGTTAGTACCAGAAAACATGTAAAAAGCACCTCAAAGTGTGGACAAGTAAAGCAAAATAGATACTAAACAAGCATGGATCATCAAAAATTATAGATACGTTTCCAACGTATCAGATTTGGGGAAGGCGTTTCATCAAACAGCTTGCGGGGAGCGGGCATGCTGCTGGCGGGATGGTCCTCCGGTCCTCCCAGTCTTGCTGCTGCATGAAGAGCCGCCGCCAGGTGCTGTCTTGAGGTCGATGGCAAGCAAAGCCGTCGACGAGTCATAGACGATCTCTCGCGCCCCCCGTGAATCTGGCAGCTTCGACATGATGCATTTTTCACAGACGTGGTCGAGCTCGCCATGGCCGCGACGAAGGCATATAGCTGCTGCTCCTTTATCATGAGCAAGGTGGTAGCCTGCACAGCGAGGGCCTCGGCGTTGGCCTTGGCCTGGACGACCGTGGCGTGCTCAAGGACGAAGAACCTTTCTTGGGCGGCTTGGGCTTCAGCAAGGCGCTTCTGGGCCTTCTCTCTACGTTTTGCCCTCTTCCTCGTCTCCTCCTTCCGCTGGTCGTCCGTCAATTCTTTCTTCACCGGACGACCAGTAGCAACAGCTTTGCGTGTGGCTTTTGAGGGACGAGCAGCAGTGGGTGGTGGCAAATCAGAGGTCGTAGCGGAGGCCGGAGCAGAGGCGGATGAAGTAGCTCCGGGATGCACAAACGAGCCACGACCAGGAAGGACCGATGCTGGGGAAGGCGGCAATAGTGCTTCCATGGCTGTGTGCTAGGGATTAATGGTGAGAGTGGTGGCAATGGGTCTCTGCCTGGCGGGACCAAGGAGAACACCACACGGACGCGCGAGCTGTTCGTGCCCCGCAAATCCAGCTCGATCTTAAGCCTAGTTTGTGCCAAAATAGATGGGTTCAGACCCGGTCATAATTTGCGGGTGCGTATTGGACCGTGACCAAGGACACTTGCGATACCGTTAGAGTTGGCATAAGACAGGCACACACGAACATAGTTTTAAAAACTGGACCGATTCGATGTTTATCCAGAAAAACCTGAACCAATGGACTCACTGGTTTTTTAAGAGGCACCGGTCTAAACAGTAAAAAACCAGAAAAAAAGTTGTTTAGTAGAGGAATCGAACTTGTGAACCTTATGCTAGATATAAATCGTAACCCGTAAAGCCCAATACCATTTGGACACATCATGTTTTTATGATTACATATTAAAAAATATATTATATTATCTTTTATGATTATTTTGTTTTAAAATTTACTTAAATTTTATAAAAACGATTTTTTATCACCATCGAACCAAATAAACCGGTATTCCGACCAGTAAACCTGTCGCCTGACCGGTCCGGTTTTTAATACTACGCACGCGAAGGGTACGAGCCAAACGGAGTCGGCGTCCTTTCTCGAACCCTCCGCGCCCGTCGGATACGTCCAGGAGATTGCGTGGTGGAGACGAGCACGAGACGTACCCATCAAAACAGACGAACCGTCACGGCACAGGATTCCTTCCCCACCCCGGCCCGCCCCGGCCCGAGCCGCCTTAAATAGCCGCCCCCCTGCTCGCCTGCAATCCTCACCACCGCTCCAAGCAACGGAACGAACCGATCCCCCGCACCGATCTCGCCTCCGATCGCCGCAGCGCCCGTCGAATCGTCCTCTCCCCAGCGCATCAAGGTACCGCGCCTCCCTCCCCTCTTCTAGATCGTGATGTTTAGATCTGTTCCTGATCTTAGATGATCGATCTGATGTTGCCGTGGCCGAGGCTTGGCTGTTTAGATCGGCTCCTGCTCGTAGATGATCGATCTGATGTTGTCGTGGCCGAGACATAGCTGTCTAGATAGGTTACTGCTCGTAGATGATCGATCTGATGTTGCCGTGGCCGAGAAATAGCGTTCGATCTGTGAGCTCATGATAGATCGGTGACGCTTTAGCTAATTTGTAGGTACTTTTACATGTAGATATTGCGCTTCTTCTGCGAGTTCGTGGAAGGGGTATGTGTTGCTTAGATCTGTTCGTGTTTAGGTTGATTTTCTGATGCAGTACTGTGCCACCTGTTGATCCATGCATGTTTTTTTGTTGATCCATGCATGTTAATCTGCCAATTCGTTAGTATACCTGCTTGTTATAAGCGTATTAGTGGGATAATCAAATTTCGAAGTAGCAATAATTTTCCATCCAGACAAGTATACTGCTTTATCTGTCGCTCTTTATTGGACCATCTTCGTTGTAATATGCTTGTTAGGCCAGAACAGCTATGTTTGTAGTGTGTTCAGTCTGTAGCTTAGATGATATGCATGCTCGTCAGCTATGATTTTGTTGTGATAGATGATATCATCAGATTTGTTGTGGTTAGATGTATAGAAAACTGTAGCATGTTGACACCTTTTTGATTGATCAAGGTACATGCTTCTGGTGTTGGTTGACTCTATAGCTGGATGCATATCTAGAGAATAACATATCATCTTTGATCCTGATTTTGGTCTGCTTCTTGAGGCTTAACATCCTTTTTGGTTATTATTCTGTGCAGATGCAGATCTTTGTCAAGACCCTCACTGGCAAGACCATCACCCTTGAGGTGGAGTCTTCTGACACCATCGACAACGTCAAGGCCAAGATCCAGGACAAGGAGGGCATCCCTCCGGACCAGCAGCGCCTCATCTTCGCCGGCAAGCAGCTGGAGGATGGCAGGACCTTGGCTGACTACAACATCCAGAAGGAGTCCACCCTTCACCTTGTCCTCCGCCTCCGTGGTGGTATGCAGATCTTTGTCAAGACGTTGACTGGCAAGACTATCACCCTTGAGGTGGAGTCTTCTGACACCATCGACAACGTCAAGGCCAAGATCCAGGACAAGGAGGGCATCCCCCCGGACCAGCAGCGCCTCATCTTCGCTGGCAAGCAGCTGGAGGATGGCAGGACCCTTGCTGACTACAACATCCAGAAGGAGTCCACCCTTCACCTGGTGCTCCGCCTCCGTGGTGGTATGCAGATCTTTGTCAAGACCCTCACCGGCAAGACCATCACCCTTGAGGTGGAGTCTTCTGACACCATCGACAATGTCAAGGCCAAGATCCAGGACAAGGAGGGCATCCCCCCGGACCAGCAGCGCCTCATCTTTGCTGGCAAGCAGCTGGAGGATGGCAGGACCCTTGCTGACTACAACATCCAGAAGGAGTCCACCCTCCACCTGGTGCTCCGCCTCCGTGGTGGTATGCAGATCTTCGTGAAGACCCTGACTGGAAAGACCATCACTCTTGAGGTTGAGAGCTCGGACACCATCGACAACGTCAAGGCCAAGATCCAGGACAAGGAGGGTATCCCTCCGGACCAGCAGCGTCTCATCTTTGCCGGCAAGCAGCTGGAGGATGGCCGTACCCTTGCTGACTACAACATCCAGAAGGAGTCCACCCTCCACCTGGTACTCCGCCTTCGTGGTGGTCAGTGAGTGTCTTGGCGTTGGAGCTGCTGCTGTGCCTTGGTCGTCCGGTGGGCTGCCTTGTCGCCCTTCCAAGTCTCGTTTGAAGTACTATGTCTGGTTAATGGACCATCGAGTCCCCCTATCGTGTGTGTTGGTTTCGTGCAAACAATTTGCTGGTACAGCAGCCTGTTCTAGTATGAATAAATGAACTTTGAAGTAATCTGCCTGTTGTCAATTTACTGTCCCATCTGATATCTTGCTGTTGATTGTTTGCACCCAGTTTTTCTGTTAATGTTGTTAATAATTAATAATGCTGCTTATGATGGGTCGTAGTTCATATTTTTGTTGTTGTTTTGAATGTGTTTACATGGTGAGTATCCTCATCCCTTCTGTAGATGAACTGCATCTCTTGTCTGGAAGTAGTCTTCGATTGGAAAATTGTGGTTATTTAGATTTTGTCTTCTTTCGAATCTTTCTGGTGGAGAAACTAACTGGAGGGTGTGTGTGCCTTCTAATTATCATGGTTTTCTCTTCCTAAGTTCCCAATCTCTCTGGGTAAGTGAAGAAATGCCTTGCACTGAGTGCAAGGACTCTGGTCACTTTGGTGCAATTCTTTTGCAAGAAACCTGAGTTACATGCATGCTCGCCGATCTAGAGGTGCTAACTCATTCCTGGTGCTGCTTGTAATTGTAGTTCCAACATTATAACTGCTGGTGAGTTAAGTTTTCCTTTGTCCTATAAAAACATGCTTCACCGATTTCAAGCTATTATTTTCCTCTCTAAATAGAGATGCTATCTAAATTTAAAACGGAAAATTGACGTCTTTGCTTTAGATGAGCTTTGCTCTTCTCCTTTATGCCCACTGACAGCGAAGCTTGTTCGCCGCCAAACCAACTCGGTATGCAGGAGTGCTAAGGCAATGTTCTGATGCTTTAGTACTGAGTCCAAGCAATTGGTTTTATTCATTTGTTGGCGGCAGAAGAAGAGATTATCAGAGTAACAATGATTACTAACACACTCTCGAAATAGGTTTCGTTCCGTTTTATAAATAAAACAAACTGCCAACGTGATACAAGGTTCAAACTGAAAGTGGAAAAAGATAACGGGATTGAGAATCCTCATTCAAGTCAGCAAAGGCTAAGTCTCAATTTTGTCGTTGGTTATTGTTTCAAATCCTTGAGATGTAAGCATCCAGAGGCCGGCCCCCTTTTTCGAAAAAAAAAGGTAAAGCAAAGTGTGCTGGGCACCAACACAAACATGCCCAACTAGAAAATAATTACTAACAAATGCTAGAATTACAGTCACAACCCAAACACGTTCAGCACATTCAAGGAATAGCACGAGTGCGTCAATTTGACTCTCGGACTCAGTAAAGTACTTTATTGTAAACATTCGAATAACGTATTTTGGAAGTTTTAAAAAGTATATGTATATATAAGCAACAATATATACTTCATGTCTGCAACGTCTTAATCTGAAACATAGTATACATATGCATACATGATTTTTCATAATTTTACAGAGTATTACTTTATGTTAGAGTATTAGACACATACGGTTGTTATGATAGTTTAGATAGAGTTATGATCTGTTTTCATACAGTCCTAACTTGACATGTACGTTTATGTATACTCGTTCATGAAGTTCATTAATACATCCATCATATTTCGCTAAACTCATAATCTTTCATGGTATGCGACTAAATTGGTCTAAATCCTTGCCGCCGACACGCTTCCGCCGCGCCACCTTTGGGAGAGGTCGATCTCCGTGACCTCCACCAGGGGTTGCACGACCCATAGCATGTGAGGACCCCTCTGTTGACCGGTGGAGGCTATTTGGTTTAGTCCCACCTTGTCTACGGGAGGAGACCACACCAAGCTTATAAGGGAGAGATTCCTTTCTCCTTTCAGTCTGGGCTTTTGGGATGGAGTGGACTCTCTTCTTATTGTTGGGCTGTGAGCGCATTAATGTCCAGAACGTGGGCTGAGTACTGGGCTAGCCAAGTGGATGCTAACATCTGGTATCAGAGCCAGCATCGCCATGCCTTCCAGAGGGGCTTCTCAGGGGGATGGGATGTGAGGACCCCTCTGTTGACCGGTGGAGGCTGCTTGGTTAGTCCCACCTCGCCTACGGGAGGAGGCCACACCCAGCTTATAAGGGAGAGATTTCTTTCTCCTTTTAGTTCGGGCTTTTGGGATGGAGTGGGCTCTCTTCTTATTGTTGGGCTGTGAGCGCATGAACGTCCAGAACGTGGGCTGAGTACTGGACTAGCCAAGTGGATGCTAACAGAGTTCGTCCGTCGATCTGTGATCGGCTGTCTTGAAGAGTCTTTTTTGATCTCTAGATAAGTTTTTTTTGTTCGTCGATCGCTTGATCGGTCTTCTTTTTTGGTTCGCCGATCATAGATTGGATTGCGTTACCCACCACATATCGTCCTCAAGTGCCTCTACTTCGACATCAGCGTCGACTCCGCACCGGCTGAATCGTCCTTCCTGTTGTCGCAACCGACTCACTGGTGTCGACTCCGCACCGGCCGACTTCCCTATGTCGGCCATCACGGTCACTCGGCTGGCTGCTATGCCTGCCTCGGTAGGCTACCGCGTGATGACTGCATGCACAGATCAATTGTAGCTAGGTTCAAAATAAGAGTATCAAACCCAAGAAGAGCTATTTGATTATGGTCTTTATGCCCCTTGTCACTCTCTACCAAAGGATATAAGTTTCCTTAGATCTCAAGTAAAGAGTGTTGTGTTTGTGTGCAAGAAAATAATAAAAACAAGTAAACGAAGTAACAAGTACGTCGGGATTGGTGTTGGAACTCAATAGGGCTCAAATGTTCTCGGGGATATATGATACACCACTAGCATGTAAAAATTACTTATGATTAGGATAACCTATATCTTTCATCATAATATGTGTAGAGAGAGTTTTATAATAAGATGTTCACCAACAAGTATCGTGAACAAGCCACTTCTATGAGTCATGTGACGAGGTCATCTCTAAATAATCACTACGATGCATGCGAGCAAGTCACTTCAACATACCACCACAATTAAGGGTTTCTCCATGGATATCATTATGAGCTTAGTGAATCTCTCTTTATCCCCTTTGACTGTGTATGTTATAAGCCAATGCTTGTAGTCACAAAGTAGCACCGGACATACTACTATACACGTCCAAAGGGTAGTCTCCTCTCTTTAGTCCTAAAGGCAAATGCTATGTGGTCGACTTCACATACCATCTAGAGAGAGAGAGAGATATCTAACACAAACACAATATCACAGATCAAGTAAAGATCAAAGACCAAAGTTATAGATTATTTTTATTTTATTTCATAATAATGTTAGGGTTTCTCCATCTCCTCAAGAACAAAATGAACTACTCACGCATAGAGGCAATCAACAACATCATCATACTCACATGGATGGATTTAAAGTGCAAAGGTAAAATCATGTGCAAACTCACAATTGTATTTGGAATTACAATAAGATCTAATGAATGAGAGAGGGGATTATGGTGTTGATAGAGATGTAGCGGTTGATGTGATATCATCCGATGATCCGTGTAGCAGCAAGGATTTGATCTTCTCCAAGTTCCTCCTAGAGATCCCTTCCAGGCGTGGTTTTTCGTGGCTGAAGAGGTTTCTGTGAATGTTGGATCTCAAATCCGTCTTCGCGTGGTCAAAGTATTGGACGAGGCGGACGTTCTGGCAGGCAGTACGGGAGGACCCTACGGGCGGGCTTCGACTGTACTGCAGGTCGTTAAACCTTTTGGAACCTCTTATCGCATCCTTCCTTCTCTTAGGTGCGTGGAAAATCTTTTGAATGACCTTTATAACTCAGAAATATCATATTATTACATAATATGACAGTCCTAATTGATATATTCACAAAATACTTAATAATTCGGGAAAAGGTGCCCGCGGGCGCCATAAAATACCAAAATCCTAACTCTATTTATGCAAAAAGATAAGATAAAAATGCTTAAAAAATGGACTCATCGTTGTGGCCAACTCGCCCGTGTCGATTTCTCACAAGCCGACTAATCTTCACCAACCGCATGGCAAGGCTGGAGCATTGTCCGAGAGACGCCTTGATGTGTTGCTACCGGCTTCTCTCGTCCATGCGGTGCTTATCGCCGGTCTGTCTTTGTCATAATCGCAGAGGACTTCATCGACAACATCGCCAACGACTCCGATATGCGGCGTATCGTCACCGCCATGGAGCATACAACATACTGTCGGTCTGATCAACCAACCCCACACACCTTGGTCAAAGCCATCATCTTCCAACATGCATTTCCTTGCATGTATGTCGCCGGTGGTCTCCAGCCGCTACACCGACTCGCGTCCTGCAACGATGTTGCTCCCCTCGGGGTCGTAGCATTCCTTCACGCAGTCATCAACGTCCTCCCCATGCACCGACGTACTCGACGCCACTACGCCACCTCCCACAACGCAGGTCACCATCGTCTACGCATGGTCTTCGTCACACCATCGGGTTCTTCCTCGCCAACTGCGGGTACCGCCACACCTAATCTAGGCGTCCAACATGGCCACTCCAGGTCCCCGCTAGTTTCGATGTCTTCTATATCTTAGTCTCTGCCCCTGCGTGCTCGGTATTGGTAACACCGGTGAAAGGACATTGTTTTCCCTAAGTATTTTGGTGTTGATGACAATCACACTTGTGGTTTAACTGCGTGATTAAGTTTCAGGTTTATTCGATTTCTATGGAGCGCGTGGACATCTCTCTTGGAGTCTCGTGAAGACGACCACCTTTGTTTTTGCCTTTCTCTTTGGTTGTTGCTTTAGGTCGCCGTACTATCAAAAGGGGTTCCACCTTGGAAGGCTGTGGGGAATCACTTTGTCATGCACAAACCATACTTGCACTGCCACATCCATCATATTTTTCAGCGAGAGAGTGATCTTTGGAGCTGCTTGAGCTGTTCCTGCCCTGACCGCAAATTCCGGCCAAGCGTCGGAAGTTCTGTTGCGGGGCTATCCGCGTCAGAAGTTCTGGCTCAGCATCCGGCTTCAATTTCGCTTAGTGCCAATAACCTTCTATATAGAACTGTGCTATTTGGCGGAACTAACACCAGAAGTTTCTCTAGTAGTTCCGGTTAGCAGATCTGGTCAATCCCGATCGGAATCTGTGACCGGCACTACCCTAGCTTCTTCCATTGGATGCTTGAGCGGTACTTCTGCCCATCCACCGGAAGTTCCGGTCAGGAGGTTCATGACCCAGAATTTCCGCTCCTAGTTCTGTTTCAAGTCCCTCCCATGTACAATATGTTTCTGTGTTGAAACAACTTATTTGATGGAACTTGCACCGGAACTTGCTCTAGAAGTACCACCAGAAGTTCTGCTCAGGCTGACCGGAACTTCCGGTCGTACTCCGGAGCCTCCACCTTTAGCTTTTGAGCCGTTGGGGCGAGGGCTGAGCGGAATTTCTGGCTCCCCACCGGAACTTCCGGTTGTGTTGCGGACTAGGCAACAGTTCGTTTTGAAGGGGGGCTATTTAAGGCACCCTTCTTCCTCCTCCCAATCTAACTCTTAAATTTTCTCTCTCCTCCATTAATACTAGTGCTTCATCTCCCTAGATCTCTCTCCCTATCCACTCAAACCTCTTGATCATTTGAGGAGTGGGAGAGGTGACCTAGATATACACTTCCACCAAAGGAAATTTCATCCCCCACTCATCCTTTGTGGAGCTTGTTACTCTTAGATTTTTGGAACCCTAGATGACGTAGGACATCCTCGGAGCTAAGGGCATGTGTTGTGAAGCTCTGTGGTGTCGTTGAGGGCCTCCAATTGAGTTGTGGAGCTTCCCCCTCAACCTTGTTGTAAAGGTTTCAGTTGGCGCCTTCAAGGTCACCGATTAGTGGATTGTGAGGCCGCCTTTGTGGTGGTGCTCACTGGAGAATAAGGTGAGGCCTTTGTGGCGCTCGGGTGACCTTGTGTGGCCCCAACACCTCTCCAACGTAGACGTAGCTTCCTTGGAAGTGAACTATGGGAATTACATCTCCGTGTATCCTCTCCGGTTTACTCGCTCCACACCTTTACTTCTTGTCCTTTACCGTTCTACTGCTTGATGTATGTTCTCTAGCATATAGGATTGCTCATCTAGTTGCATATCTAGAGAACTTTACTTCGTACAAAGCCTAAACTTGATTATCAAGATAAAAATTGGTAGTCTCCTATTCACCCCCTCTAGACCTTTCAATTGGTATCAGAGCCAAGGCTCTTACTTCGGGCTTTACCGCCTAAGAGACGATGGCCGACAATGAGGGTAGTGGTAGTGATAACTCCAAGAACTTGGACACTATGGAAGACCTCAAGCAATCGGATACTTCCATGATGACCAAGTTTAAGGAAATGATTACTCTTTTGCAGTCCCTTAAGCCTAACCCCATGATTACGACTCCTCTTGCCACACCTCAAACCATCGAGCTTCCTCCCAACGTTCCGGCGACCGCCCCCGGGGTGAATCTCTGGTCGTCTCCACTTACTTGGGACTTGGCTTTGTTGCTCAAAAAACTCCCAAGGGCCCAAGCGAGATCACCGAGGGGCTCGATGACTCATCCTCCAAAGAGAGAGATGAGGGAAAGGATTACTCGATGGTTCCCCCACCACCGAAGTACACTCTGGCCCCGCCTATCCCCATGCCACATATCATTCCTAAAGGAGCACCACCCATGTTAGATACTTCAAATTTTGCCCAATTGGCAATATCTAATGCGATTTCACCAGCTCTTCTATTGAGTTGATGATGATTGTGGAAGAAGGATTCTCTTCATATGACCCAAAGAAGTTGACTCGAGGTGAAGTGCTAGACAAGCAACTCAATGCCACGCTTTGGACATGATTCAAAAGTCATTGAATCCCAAGGACTTTGCTCACATTCGCCAATTCACCACCACCAAGGAAGCTTGGGATCATATCACCGAGCTATTTGTGGGGAATGAAAGCATCCAAAGCTCCAAGTTTGATGAGGTCAACAATGAGTCTGATGGCTTTTCTATTTAAGATGATGAGACTCCCGGAGACATGTATAGGTGGCTCAAGGTCCTTTGTTGCACAATGAGAGACCTTGGAGCTACCTAGTTGATGACAAGTTAATGAAGAGAAAGTCCACTCAAGCCCTTATTCCATTTGAAGAACAAAAGCTAAACTCCATCAAGGGAAGAAGGAACTTTCACTTAATGACATCCCAAGAAGTCTTGAGTGAAGTGATTGCCATGACCATTGCCAAGAAGAATGTGGAATCAGCCCGTGCTCGGGCCTTTGGATCAACAAACGTGAATCTTGCATTGAAGGCCAAGCTGGTGGAGGTTGATGATGAAGATGACACGAGTGAGTAGTCTCAAGAGGACCTCAAGCATGCTTTCAATGAACATCTTGCCCTTGCCTCAAGAGCCTTTTGGAAAAAAGCTAGGCGTGAAGTCAAGGTCAAGGGACAACTCAAGATTCAACACCACTACCAAGGCCCCCAAAGTGAGATCATGCTACAATTGCAATGACAAGAGTCACTTTGTGGCAAATTTCCCATTTTGAGAACCGTGAAGACAATGTTGGTTGTCTCATCAGAAATAACAAGTCAAGGCCTCCTCATCCTTTGAACAAGAACTTCGCCATCAAGAATGGTGGTAACAAGGAACATGCTATGGTGGTCCATGAAGAGTACTTTTCAGGCACGAATGATGATGATGATGAAGTCCAAGGTGGAGAGATTATGGGAGTCGCTGCTATTGCTACTACGTCTACTCCATGATTGTCCCTCTTTGACTCCCCCAACAAGAACGCTATCTCCTCCAACCAAAAGTGTCTCATGGCCAAGACCACCGAGGAATATGCTTCTGGTGGAGCAAAATGGGTGCTTGATAGTGGTGCCACAAGTCATATAACTAGGAGCAAGTCCATCATGACGGAGATAAGGCCAAATCATGTGAATACTATGGTCTCCTACGGTGATAAAACAAGTTCCTGGGTATTGGGTTTTGGTAAGGTTGTGGTACCCCCGGATGTATCCTTGGTTGACGTCATGCTTGTCAAAACCCTTGGTTAAAATCTCCTTTCAGTTCATGCTCTTGCCATTCTAGGCCTTGCATCTTTATTTAATGAGCACTTCGTGGTCCTCATGTGGAGCAAGTCCCTCATGGTGGCTTTCGTAGGGTATGTAGAGCATGACTTGTATGTGGTGGACTTCTCCACTCCACATGCTCTATGTCTATATGCTAAAGCCAACAAGGGATGGTTGTGCCATCACCGCCTAGCCCATGTTAACATGAGGACTTTGCAAAGACTTCACTCCGAGGGCCACATCATAGATCTTAACAATATTTCCTTTTCAAAAGATCGTGTGTGTAGGGCCTGTATTGAAGGGAAGATGCATGAAACTCCTCACAAGGTTATCAATCAAATCACCATGGAGAGATGCTTGGAACTTCTACACATGGATCTCTTTGGTAATCCATCTCATGATAGTCTTGGAGGAAAGAAGTATTGCTTTGTTATTGTGGATGATTTCTCAAGATACACTTGAGTGTATTTCTTTAAGTTCAAGAGTGAAACTCAACAAACCGTCATCTACTTTGCAAATGAAGTTCAACGGAAGCTGATGAGTGCATATTTGCATCATGTTTTATATTATTATTTTGCACTGTAGTGGTAGGATCTTGGTATTTTACGGCGTTCGCGTGCATCTTTTATGTCTATTTTCACCAGGATCAGGACAGATGATGAATACAATGGACACAATTCTTGGATCAGTTGTACTGGAGCGAAAAGGAGTCAAAAACAGCGTAAATCGCTAATTTGGGAAATATCAATAACACTAGAAGAAAACCCGCGGCGATCGCAGGAGGCACAAGCTTTAAAAACCAACTATACGGCGGGAATACTTTTTCTGGACGTATAGTTCCCACCGTATAGTTGCCGCCACCGCCTCCTCAAATAGTTTTGCCCCGTGCAATCGGAAAGAGGATAATACATACAGAACAACCAGAAATCATAGAAACCTCACCTCCGGAAGGGATCTGGAGGGGGAACTCATCCACCGGGGATCTATCTTCACCCTACGCAGATCCGGGAGGCTAAGGCATCGATATTCATCATCAACCGCTGCATCACCACCATCTCCATCCATCTCATGTACATCTTGTCTAGATCTTGTTGTAATTTCTATACTCATTGTGGATTTATACAAGCACTATTCATCTATGATAGTCCATTGTCTTTGCCATGATGTTGATTATCTCCATGTCTGAATAGATCATTAGTTCTTGGGGAGATGGAGAAACCCTAGCATGATATTGAAATAAGATAAAGTTTATTATGATATTAATCGATGTGACCATGTGTTATATTGTCTTCATATTGATTTTGAGAGAAGTCGACCTCTCAATATTTGCCTCTTGTGGGGAGTTAATGGAGGGAACTACTTGTTGGTAGATGGAGGTGTGCTAGCACTTACGGCGACTATAAAGTTGTTAGCACCCCTTACGTATCAACTTGGGAACCGAGGAAACTCACGGAACATTGTCCATGCCACGGGATAAATCCCTTAATAGCGCAGTAATTTGACTGATGTCGATTACTTGTCTGTTGTGGTTATGAGGATGATGTGTACAGTGGTTGCTGCCTATTCATCCAATTATGGAGTTCCTCCCACACATACATAGTTGAGAATGTTCATGATAATATTCTTTACCTTAAACCCTTTATAATGCTAGAGGTGTATCCGCTACTCCTTGAGAACACTTTTCCTCATTACAGTTTTATATCTCTTTTAAATACGCGATACTTACTTTCCGCATTCATTTTGTTTTACTTTACTTATTGTTCTCTTATAAAAAACCAAAAATACCTTTTACATAAAACTCGCATTTTATCTTGTTACTTAGAACGTTATTTAGCATTACTATTTTTGTATTTAATTCAAGAGTTATTAGACTTCAGAACTCCCGCTCCCTATGGGATCGATATATTTATTTAAAAACTAGCTACAAACGATATGTGCACTTGCATTCATCAGAAGCACAATGCAACCATTCTCTATCCGAAATGACAATGGCACCAAGTTCAAAAACTATACTTTGGATGAGTTCTGTGAGACCCTGACGCATGACTCAATAGGATTGATAGGAAACCCATACCAATAAGTTGCAACTTCTTTTCCGAAAGCTCATTGAAAAGAACTCTAAGGTTAAGCGTGCTTGACCTAGAGCAATTCTAGGATGGGTGACCAACCGGGAAGTGAGTACTGGGTGCGCACGAGTGAGGACAAAGTGTGCAGAAAAGACTAGTGTTGGTCTGTGGGGTTAGTCTAGGGATCCTATTGAGCTGCCAGAAGTGACAACCGTCGGTCTGGAGTGATCGGGAGTGTTACAAGTGGTATCAGAGCCGACCCTCGCGGTTACATGGGCGTGTGCGGGTCAATAGCGGGCATGTGTAGCATGGCGCGTGTGGCCCGAAGTGGACACGGCATGGCAATGTGCTTGGGGGCCGTGACGCGTGTGCCAAGAGGGGACGTTCCTGGCTTGTGGTTGATCGACGAGGACGTCGATCTTCTAAGGATGGGTGTATGTGAGACCCTGACGCATGGCTCAATAGGATTGATAGGAAACTCATATCAACAAGTTGCAACTTCTTTTCCGGAAGCTCATTCGAAAAGAACTCTAAGGTTAAGCGTGCTTGACCTAGAGCAATTCTAGGATGGGTGACCGACCGGGAAGTGAGTGCAGATTTGCAGTGAGGACAAAGTGCGCATAAAAGACTAGTGTTGGTTTGTGGGGTTAGTCTAGAGATCCTATTGAGCTGCCAGAAGTGACAGCCGTCGGTCCGGAGTGATCGGGGGTGTTACAAGTTCCTTAGTGATGAAGGGATCAAGCATCCATATTCCACTGCATATACCCCCAACAAAATGGTGTGGCCGAAAGGAATAACCGTACCTTGATGGATGCGGCCCGAACTATGTTAGCGGAATTCAAGTCTCCATACAACTTTTGGGCTGAGGCCATATCCACTGCTTGGCATGCAACCAACCTACTTTACCTTTGCAAGAAAAATAACAAGACACCCTATGAGCTGCTCACCGGGAACAAGCCCAATGTTATCTACTTTTGAGTGTTTGGTTGCAAATGTTTCATTCTCAAGAAAGGAGTTCGTTTATCCAAGTTTGAATCCAAGGCACATGAAGGAATTTTATTTGGATACTCAAATCATTCTCATGCTTATAGAGTCTACAACAAAGCCAATGGAAGAGTTAAAGAGACGAGCAATATGAAGTTTGATGACGACCATGAGTCTCTTGTATGGCAAGATGGTGTTCGTGATCCAAATGATGAAATTCCTCCCAAGGCCATAAGAAGAATGGGTGTGGGATTATTCCGCCCCATTTAGGACCCCCTTGTGGCCGAAGGATGAGGACCAAGCTCTACTCAAGTGGAGCCCTCACTCTCACAAGATCATCTTGCCCCTCAAGGACCAATCTTTTTGGCTCAAGACCCTTCAATCCCTTCCGAAGCTCCTCATGCTCATGACTCATCAAGCCCTGGTCCCCAAGATCCTCATCAACAACATCTACCTCCCCAAGACGGGGCTCCAACTCAAGAAAACTCCCAAGGTTAAGCTAGTCAAGAACAAGGCCAAGCTATTGTTGATCAAGGCCCAAATGATGATGAAGACTCTCACGGGGTCGACATTGATGAAGATGATCCTCAAGTTCATGCTTATAGTCAAGACAAGGACACAAATGGTGGTAATGACCAAGTGGTTGCTCAAGAATCTCGTCTTGAGACACAAGCCTGTCGTCAAGCATATCGCCTCGCCAATCTCATCAAAGATGGCAATATTCTTGGTAATGTTTATGGATATTTCAATAGGGGTTCTACTACTAGGAGGAAATTAGCCTCTTTTAGCTCTCAGCATTCTTTTATCTCTCATGTTGAACCACAGAAAGTTTTTGAGGCCCTTGAAGATGATGATTGACTTGGCGCAATGAATGAAGAACTTCATGTTGGGGTTCGTAGCATGGAAAACAAAAATTTTCTATCGCATACAAACAAACAAGCCAAGATCTATCTACTAGATTGCAGCAACGAGTCGATGGAATAACTCACCCTCGAAGATTCCAAAGTGTTTAACGAGAGCAGATTCTCGTGGGTGATGTAGTCGTACTCTTTCCGATCTCAAGATCGCGTAGACGATCCTTCCGGCGCCGCGTTCATGGCGCTCCCTTGATCGGTCACGTTCGATTTTCGACGAAGACCTTCCTCTCCTTGTTCCAGCAGCGGCGGAGGTTGTAGCACTCTCCTCGCGATTCCTAAGACGGCTGGCGTGGTACCGGAGGTAGAGGGAGATCCGAGGCTTCCGCCTTAAGCCGGTCTTGAGTATGGTGGAGCTTATGAGAGAGGCTATTAGTGGTCTAGTAATTAGACACACCAATTAGAGGCTCTAAACCAATTAGAAGGCTCTAAACCAATTAGAAGGCTCTAAACCAAACAGCTCTAAACCGGGTCTAGGTCTAGTTTCTAGTTTAGAGGATAGGAACTGTGTGTCTATTGTTGTGTTGGGAGGGAGCCCTGCCCCTCCTTTATAGGTGGGAGGGCTGGCGGCTTAGGGAGGAGGGAGTCCTCCCCAACTCGGCCTAGGGCTGGCCGCCCGGCTTGGGAGGAGGACTCCTCCCCAAGTCGGTTCCTCCTCCTCCTCCACTTCCCAAAAACTGCCGTTTGACTTTCAAACTAGCCGTTTGACTTTTTCAATTTAGGATTCAAATTAATCCTTTATTTGGGACAGCAAGAACACTTAGTACACGATGCAATCATTCCAATATGCAATGACACATTCATGTACCCCTTCCCCCGGTCTTGGGACATTCGGGACCTTCTAGAATGTTCATGAAATCACGGAACCATTCCCCAACTCGAAACGGGACTTTCCTTATATGAATCTTATTCTCCGGACCATTCCGGATCACCTCGTGATATCCGGATCCCATCCGAGACTCGAACAACATTCGGTCTCTTTCTCATAATACAATAACTACTCAAACAACTTCTAATCCTTAAGTGTGTCTCCCTACGGTTCGTGAATTATGCGGACATGATCGAGACACTTCTCCGAACAATAACCAATAGAGGAATCTGGAAATTCATATGGCTCCCACATATTTCTACGATTACTTTGCGATCGAATGAACCACTTACATACGATACCAATTTCCCTTTGTCTCACGATATGTTACTTATCCGAGGTCATGATCGCGGTATCTCCGCATACCTAGTTCAACCTCGTTCTTGATAAGTACTCTTTTCTCGTTCCGTGATATGTGATCCCTTGTGAACTAGTCACATGCTTGCAAGTTAATTGGATGAGATTTCACCGAGAGGGGCCAGAGAATATCTATAGGTCATGTGGATGGACAATTCCCATTATTGATACATGTGTTTCAACCAATACTTTCCGAACACCCAATGCCACTTTTATAGCCACCACATTGTACGGTGTGGTGTTTGATGACATCAAAGCATCCATCCGGTAAAGGCAATATGCATGATCTCATGGTCGAAGGAATTAGGTTACTATGTATCGAAAGCATATAGCAATTGAACTATTGAAATGACTTGATCTTTATGCTACGCTTGTCTATAGAGTATGTCCACCATATCATTCTCCTAACGATATGATCTTGTTGTTGATAACATCTCAATGTTCATGACAAAGAAACCACATCATCAATCAACCAACAAGCTAGTGAAGTATAGAGGCTATACTAGGGACTTCAAATTAAGTTTACAAATCACACAAGTATTAATGGTTTCCTTGTTAATACTATTATAGCATGAATGTAAACATTTATCATAAACACAAAGATATAATAATAAACTATATTTATTATTGCCTCTAGGGCATATCTCCAACAGTCTCCCACTTGCACTAGAGTCATCCAATCTAGATTACATGGTAATATACCGAACACCCATGGCAGTTTGGTGTTGGTCATGTTTTGCCCTCGGGAGAGGTTTAGTCAACGGATCCGCCACATTAAGATCTGTGTACTTTGCAAATCTTTATATCCCCATCTGGATATGTTCTAGTATAGCGTGGAAAAGCAGCTTGATATGCTTCAGCTTCTTGTGTGACCTTGGTTCTTGCGCATTGGCTATGGCGCCCATGTTATCACAATAGATAGACATTGGGTCCAGCGCACTAGGAACCACACCCAGCTCTGTAATGAACTCTTTCATCCATATCGCTTCTTGTGAAGCCTCCGAAGCAGCCATGTATTCCGATTCAGTTGAAGATCTCGCCACAACGCTTTGCTTTGCACTCCTCCAGCTAACTGCTGCACCATTCAAAATAAATACGTATCCAGTTGTGATTTAGAATCATCCGGATCGGTGTTCCAACTAACATCGGTGTAACCATTAACAAATTTGTTCATCACCTCCATAAGAAAGAACCATATCCTTAGTTCTTCTCAAGTACTTAAGGATGTTTTTGACCATTGTCCAATGATCCACTCTGGATCACTTTGATATCTGCTAGTTAGACTAACGACATATGCGATGTCGGGTCTAGTACATAGCATGGCATACATTAGAGATCCTATGGCTGAGGCATAGGAGTCTTACTCATCTTTCTCTATCTTACGCCGATGTCGGACTTTGAGTTTTACTCAAGGTCATATTGGGCAACATGGGCAAGAACCCTTTCTTGCTATCTTCCATTCCAAACCTCTTTAGAACTTTGTCCAAATATGTACTTTGTGACAATGATATTTGGCGTTTTGATCTATCTCTATAAATCTTTATGCCTAATATGTAAGCTGCTTCGCCAAGATCCTTCATTGAAAAACTATTATTCAAATACTCTTTGACACTATTAAGAAGGTCTACATCATTCCCAATCAACAATATGTCATCCACATACAGTATTAAGAATGCTATAGAGCTCCCACTCACTTTCTTGTAAATACAAGCTTCTCCATAAGTTTGTATAAAACCAAAACTTTTGATTACCTTATCAAAACGTTGATTCCAACTTCGGGATGCTTGCTTCAATCCCTAGATGGACCGTTGAAGCTTGCATACCTTGTTAGCATCTTTAGGATCGACAAAACCTTTGGGTTGCATCATATACAACTCTTCATCAATGTCTCCATTGAGGAATCTTTGTTTTGACATCCATCGCCATATCTCATAATCATAATATGCAGCGATTGCTAACATAATCCTCACAGACTTTAGCTTCGCTACCGGTGAGAAAGTCTCATCGTAGTCAACTCTTTGAATTTGTCGAAACCCTTTTGCGACAAGTCGAGCTTTATAGACAGTAATATTACCATCAGCATCTGTTTTCTTCTTGAAAATCCATTTGTTCTCGACGGCCTTCCGGCCATCCGGTAAGTCCACCAAAGTCCATACTTGGTTTTCGTACATGGATCCAATCTCGGATTTCATGGCTTCTTGCCATTTATTGGAATCTGGGCTCATCATCGCTTCCTCATATGTCTCGGGGTCATCGGTGTTGTCCACCAACATGACATTCATAACGGAATCATACCAATGCAGGTGGTACGATTTCTCGTTGACCTCCGAGGTTACGTAGTAACTTCAACGAAGTTTCATGATCACCATCATTAGCTTCCTCTCTTATTGGTGCAGGCACCACGGGAACTTCTTCGGTCTTTGCGCTACTCTAATTCGAGAGAAGGTTCGACAACCTCGTCGAGTTCTACTTTCCTTCCAGTCACTTCTTTCGAGAGAAATTCCTTCTCTAGAAAGGATCCATTCTTAGCAACGAAGATTTTGCCTTCGGATCTATGATAGAAGGTATACCCAACAGTTTCCTTCGGGTATCCTATGAAGACGCATTTTTCCGCTTTGGGTTCAAGCTTGTCCGGTTGTAACTTCTTTACATAGGCCCGCATCCCCAAACTTTAAGGAGCGACAATTTAGGTTTCTTCCCAAACCATAATTCATACGGTGTCGTTTCACGGATTTAGACGGTGCCCTATTTAAAGTGAATCTGGCTGTTTCTAATGCATAACCCCAAAATGATAGTGGCAAATCTGTAAGTGACATCATAGAACGAACCATATCTAAGAGAGTTCGATTCTGACGTTCGGACACACCATTACGCTGTGGTGTTCGGCGGTGTCAGCTATGAAAGTATTCCACATTTCTTCAAATGCTCGCCAAACTCGTAACTTAGATATTCACCTCCACGATCGAGCAGAAATTTAATCTTCTTGTTACGTTGATTCTCTACCTCACTTTGAAACTCCTTAAACTTCTCGAAAGTTTGGACTTATGTTTCATGAAATAGATATACCCATATCTACTCAAGTCATCCGTGAAGGTAAGAACATAACGATAACCACAGCGATGCTACACTCATTGGACCACACACATCGGTATGTATGATTTCCAATAAGTCTGTAGCTCGCTCCATTATACCAGAAAATGGAGTCTTAGTCATTTTACCCATCAGACATGCTTCGCATCTTTCAAGTGATTCAAAATCAAGTGATTCAAGAAGTCCATCGGAATGGAGTTTCTTCATACGCTTCATTCCAATGTGACCAAGGCAGCGATTGCCACATATAGGTCGAATTATCGCTTGATTTCAAACGTTTAGCTTCAATGTTATTAATATGTGTATTTCTACTATCGAGATTCAACAAGAATAGACCATCTATCAAAGGTGCATGTGCATAAAACATATTACTCATATAAATCGAACAACCATTATTCTCGGTTTAAACAAGTAACCGTCTACTTAATAAACAAGATCCTGATATAATGTTCATGCTTAACGCAGGCACCAAATAACAATTATTTAAGTATAAAACTAATCCCGATGGTAGATGAAGAGGTAGCGTGCCGACCGCGATCACATCAACCTTTGATCCGTTTCCTACGCGCATCGTCACCTCGTTCTTCACTAGCTTCCGTTTATTCTGCAGCTCCTGTTTCGAGTTACAAATATGAGCAACCGAACCAGTATCAAATACCCAGGCACTACTACGAATACTAGTGAGATACACATCAATAACATGTATATCGATATACCTTTCTTCTTGATGTTGCCGTTCTTCAAATCTGCCAAGTACTTTGGGCAATTCCGTTTCGGTGACCTTCTCCCTTGCGGTAAAGCACTCGGTTTGGGCTTAGGTCCAGCCTTGGTCTTCTTCGTCGGCGTGGTAACTTTCTTACCACCCTTCCTGAAGTGTCCCTTCTGCTTAGACTTGCCTTTCTTGAATTTGGTGGTCTTGTTGACCATCAACACTTGGTGCTCTTTCTTGATCTCCACTTCTGCAGACTTCAACATAGCAAATAGTTCTGGCAACTCTTTGTTCATGTTCTGCATGTTGTAGTTCATCACAAAGTTCTTGTAACTTGGTGGTAGTGATTGGAGGATGCGGTAAACCCCCAAAGTATTAGGAATCACTATACCCAAACTTTGAAGTTTATTTGCGTGCCCAGACATTTTAAGCACATGCTCACTGACGGAGCTACCCTCTTCCATCTTGCAGTTAAAGAACTTTTCAGAAGCTTCATAACTTTCAATTGCCGCATGAGTCTCAAAGATTAATTTGAGATCCTCGACAATATCATATGGATCTGACTCTTCAAACCTTTTACAAGCTCGATTCTAAACCATACAAGATAGCACACTGAACTATGGATCGATTCTTAGAGCAAGGTAAACATTCTTTACTTCATCGGTAGCATCATTTGCAGTGGGTCACCTAGCGGTGCATCCGGCACATAGGTCAAATTACCATTGTGAGGACAATCCTCAAATTGCGGAACCAATCCAAAGTTGCTTCCATTGTTTTTCAACTTTTCTTTCTCTAGGAGCATTAAAATTGATGGTAGGGGCTGCCATTGATCTACAACATATTTGCAATAGTTTAGACTAAGTTTATGACAAATTGAGTTCAAATTAATTAATGAAATTAAACTAGGTGAACTCCCACTCAAAACAACATCCCTCACATTGTTTTAGTGATCACACGAACCAAATCCACTACACCAACACCGATCATCACGAGAGTTGATATAGTTTCAATGGCGAACAATCATCATGTTCATCATATCTACTATATGATTCATGTTTTGCCTTTCGGCGATCCGTGTTCCTGAGGCCATGCGTACATGCTAGGCTCGTCAAGATCAAACCTTAGCTACCGCATAAGCAAATCTGGCTTGCTTACGTTGTAGTCACCAGCGGAATCAAAGACACCCGATCATCACGTGGTGCTTGAGCGACAAGCTTTGGCAACGGTGCATACTAAGGGTGAACACTTTAGAACTTGAAATTTTATGTGCATGAGGGATCATCTTATAATGCTACCGTCGTCTACTAAGCAATACAAGATGCATAAAGGATTAACATCACATGCAATTCATAATATGTGATATGATATGGCCTTTCTTCTTTGTGCTTCCGATCTCCATCTTCAAGCGAACATGATCTCCATCATCACCGGCATAGCATCAAGGTCAATGATGCTTCTTCATGGTTGTCGTCCACCAGCTTCAACTATTACAACTATTTTGAATAGACACAGGTCTTAACAGAAATTAAAGACAACCATATGGCTCACGCGGTTGCCAACTTACAATAAGGAACATTGCATACATCAAATATAATCACAATCATGGCCATATCACATCACTGCACACCCCGCAAAACAAAGTTAGAGCGCCTCTACTTTCTTTGCATATTTTACGTGGTTTGGGGCTTTCAATAAGTGTCGTTCTAACTACGAACAAGAACCACAACATTGATACTAGCATTGTTGATCACCCGTTGTAAATTGGATCTTTACTATGCTAGGAGAAAGCAGGCACCCATAAAGCCACTTATGCAAAACGAGTTGCATGTCAAGCGTGGAGCAAGTCTCATGAACGATGTCATGTAAGGTTAGCCCGGCGCTTCATCCCAACATACCGCAAGATGCAAAGTACACAAAAGCAATCTACAATAAAAGCATCAACGCCACAATGACCATTGTGTTCTACTCGTCTGTGAGATCTACATATAGACACGGCTCGATACCCTTGTTGGGGTTCAGTAGCATGGAAAACAAAAATTTTCTATCGCATACAAACAAACAAGCCAAGATCTATCTACTAGATTGCAGCAACGAGTCGATGGAATAACTCACCCTCGAAGATTCCAAAGTGTTTAACGAGAGCAGATTCTCGTGGGTGATGTAGTCGTACTCTTTCCGATCTCAAGATCGCGTGAGACGATCCTTCCGGCGCGTTCATAGCGCTCCAGATCGGTCTCGCGTTGATTTTCGACGAAGACCTTCTCTCCTTGTTCCAAAGTGAGCGGAGGTTGTAGCACTCTCCTTGCGATTCGGCAAGACTGGCGTGGTCTGGAGGTAGAGGAGATCCTGAGGCTTCGCCTTAAGCGTGCAAGTAGTATGGTGGAGCTTATGAGAGAGGCTATTAGTGGTCTAGTAATTAGACACACCAATTAGAGGGCTCTAAACCAATTAGAAGGCTCTAAACCAATTAGAAGGCTCTAAACCGAAACAGCTCTAAACCGGGGTCTAGGTCTAGTTTCTAGTTTAGAGGATAGGAACTTGTGTGTCTATTGTTGTGTTGGGAGGGGAGCCCTGCCCCTCCCTTTATAGGTGGGAGGGCTGGCGCGCTAGGGAGGAGGAGTCCTCCCCAACTCGGCCTAGGGCTGGCCGCCGCTTGGGAGGAGGACTCCTCCCCAAGTCGTTGTCCTCCTCTCCTCCCACTTCCCAAAAACTGCCGTTTGACTTTCAAACTAGCCGTTTGACTTTTTCAATTTAGGATTCAAATTAATCCTTTATTTGGGACAGCAAGAACACTTAGTACACGATGCAATCATTCCAATATGCAATGACACATTCATGTACCCCTTCCCCCTCAGTCTTGGGACATTCCGGGACCTTCTAGAATGTTCGATGAAATCACGGAACCATTCCCCAACTCAAGCAGGACTTTCCTTATATGAATCTTATTCTCCGGACCATTCCGGATCACCTCGTGATATCCCGGATCCCATCCGAGACTCCGAACAACATTCGGTCTCTTTCTCATAATACCATAACTACTCAAACAACGTCGAATCCTTAAGTGTGTCTCCCTACGGTTCGTGAATTATGCGGACATGATCGAGACACTTCTCCGAACAATAACCAATAGAGGAATCTGGAAATTCATATATTCCACATATTTCTCGATTACTTTGCGATCGAATGAACCACTTACATACGATACCAATTTCCCTTTGTCTCACGATATGTTACTTATCCGAGGTCATGATCGTCGGTATCTCTGCATACCTAGTTCAACCTCGTTACTGATAAGTACTCTTTTCTCGTTCCCGTGATATGTGATCCCTTGTGACCAAGTCACATGCTTGCAAGCTAATTGGATGACATTTCACCGAGAGGGAGAGAATATCTATCCGTCATGTGGATGGACAAATCCCTCTTGATCCATGTGTTTCAACCAATACTTTCCGAACACCCAATGCCACTTTTATAGCCACCCTGTTACGGTGTGGTGTTTGATGACATCAAAGCATCCATCCAGTAAAGGCAATATGCATGATCTCATGGTCGAAGGAATTAGGTTACTATGTATCAGAAAGCATATAGCAATTGAACTATTGAAATGACTTGATCTTTATGCTACGCTTGTCTATAGGAGTATGTCCACCATATCATTCTCCTAACGATATGATCTTGTTGTTGATAACATCTCAATGTTCATGACAAAGAAACCACATCATCAATCAACCAACAAGCTAGTGAAGTATAGAGGCTATACTAGGGACTTCAAATTAAGTTTACAAATCACACAAGTATTAATGGTTTCCTTGTTAATACTATTATAGCATGAATGTAAACATTTATCATAAACACAAAGATATAATAATAAACTATATTTATTATTGCCTCTAGGGCATATCTCCAACACTTCACAATTTCAAGCGTAACAAAGTATGTACCTTGGTGGAGTGGCCTAAAGATTGTCAAAATGTCATCGAGACCAAGTGGATATTCAAGAACAAGCGCGATGCAAATGGGATAGTCGTTCGCAACACAGAAAGGTTAGTTTCCCAAGGATACTCACAAGTTGAGGGCATCGACTCGGTGAGACTTATGTCCCCATTGCTCGCCTTGAGTCCATTCATATGCTTCTTTCTTATGCCACTCATCATAACTTCAAACTGCAACAAATGGATGTTAAAAGTGCTTTCCTTAATGGTCCCTTGAAAGAGCAGGTCTATGTCAAGCAACCTTCAGGCTTTGAGGATCCTGTCTTCCCGAACCATGTCTACAAGCTCGACAAGGCACTCTATGGCCTTAAACAAGACCCACATGTGTGGTATGACTGCCTTCGAGAGATCTTGCTAGACCGTGGTTTCGAAGTGGGCCTCATTGGTCCCACTCTTTTTACTAAGAGAGTTGGAGGCCACTTGTTCGTTTTCCAAATCTATGTTGATGATATTATCTTTGGGTCTATTAATAAAGCTTTTAATGAGGATTTTGCCAATCTCATGACCGACTACTTCGAGATGTCTATGATGGTTGAGATGTAGTTCTTCCTTGGATTTGAAGTTAAACAATTGAGGAAGGGCATCTTCATCAACCAAGGCAAATATATTCAAGACATGCTCAAGAAGTTCAAATTTGATCAAGTCAAAGGTGCCAAGACTCCCATGACCACAAAGGTTAATCTTAATCTCGATCCCAAGGGTAAGGTTGTGGATCAAAAACTTTATTGCTCTATGATTGGTTCTTTGCTCTATCTTTATGCATCCCGACTGGATATTATGTTGAGTGTGGGTATGTGTGCAAGATTCCAAGCCGCACCAAAAGAAAGTCACATGGTGGCGGTCAATAGAATCTTTCGATATTTGGTTCATACCCCAAACTTTGGGTTATGGTACCCTAAGGGAGATAGCTTTGATCTCATTGGTTATACGAATTCGGATTGGGCGGGAGACAAGGTGGAAAGTAAGTCAACCTCCAGTGCTTGTCAATTTCTTGGGAGATCCTTGGTGTGTTGGTCCTCCAAGAAGCAAAATTGCGTGTCTATGTCCACCGCCAAAGCTGAGTACATATCCTCCGCAAGTTGTTGTGCTCAATTGCTATGGATGAAGCAAACTTTGAAGGATCTTGGACTATCTTTTGACAAGGCGCCCGTTCTTTGTGACAATGAGAGTGCTATTGCCATTGCTCACAACCCGGTGCAACATAACTGCACCAAGCATATTGAGATTCGTCATCATTTCATTCGGGACCATGTTGCAAGAGGAGACATTTCATTGGAGTATGTTCCTACCAAGGCCAATATCGCGGATATTTTCACGAACCCCTTGATGAAGCAAGGTTCTGGTAGTTAAGGCATGAACTAAATATCATAGATTCAAGCAATGCGGCTTGAGTGACTTGCACACCTACCCGTGTCTCAATGTATATCTTTGTTTGGATGTAGGCATGGACTTAGGGGGAGTGTAGTTCCTCTTATGAACCAACACTCTCCCTATTATGCACATATTAAAGTATTCATACTATATAGTCTCTCAAGGAGTGTTGGTAATGAACCCAAGATATATCTTCGAGGTGTCAAGCCAAATTTACTCATATATAAGGTGGCCACGTCCACCAACTTGTTGTTCTCTTTGCATGTTTTCCCTCTTGTTTGCATTGTTGGTTTCTCGTTTTTATTCGTCTTTTGGTTCTTCACAGTTTGTTCTCTCTATCCCATGCCTTCCTTCACTAACTCTAGCCCTTTCTAGTCCCTGCACAAGTTCCTTCTTGCCTCATTTCAAACTTGGGAAATCTTTTCTGGTGTCACCGGAATTTCTGGCCAGCCACCGGTAGTACCAGTCCTAGGAGAAGCTCACCGAAACTTCTCCCCGGAGCGGATACTACCGCCTGTGCCTGGAAATTTTGGGTCACCAGAAGTTCTGGCCACTGATCGGAACTTCCGGTGGTTCTCTTCGACCTATAAAGTGCGGGCCAGGAAGAAATCAGGGTTATCCCCTTATTTCTTCCCAGACCCGTGTTTTACAGGGAGCATTCACCGACAAAGACCACCCTGCGGAGGCGCCACCGACCCCTCCGTCTTCGGCCACCGCATCCAAATCTACTCCATGGGAACCTTCCCCACCTCAATCTCCCGCCATGGACTCTGGTATTTGCCCTCAACTCCCTCCATTCATATAGATCTTGCTCATTCCTTGCTTGAGTTAGGGCTCACCATGTCTAGGCATGTTCTTGGGCTATAACTTATTAAGGAGATCTTGGTAGGCCTAGGTAACCCTGTTAGAGTAGATTGAATCGATCCATTACTGTGAATCAGCGTTTTGTGTTCTAGAACTGATGAACTGCCCAGTTCATAGCGGGATTTCCGATCAGATCCTCCTCACCGGAATTTTTGGTTGTTCATCAGAACTTCCGGCGCACAACACATGACTCATTTTCTGTATCTTTTCAATCTCTCTTTGTTTTTTCCTTCGAACTTGTGCACTTATGATACGTCGTAAACGTATCTATAATTTTTGATGTTCCATGATTGTTTAGTATCCACTTTGCTTTGCTTTGTCTATACTTTGAGGTATTTTTACACATTTTCTGGAACTAACCTATTAACAAGATGCCATAGTGCCAGTTGCCCGTTTTATGTTGTTTTTGGTTCCAGAAAAGTCAGAAAATGAATATTATCGGAATTGGACGGGACAAAATCCAAAGTCAATATTTCATCAAGGGGAACACAGAGCTAGAAGACAAGACGGAGGAGGGCCTCGAGGGGCCCACACCCCTGGACCACGCCTAGGGGGGTGCGGCTGCCTCGAGCACCCTCTTGGTCTCCCCCTTCGCCTATAAGAAGCCCCCGACACCAAAAACCTAAGTACCCGATCAGATATCCATGTAATAGTCCGTAGCCTCCGCCACCATCGTCCCTAGATGGGGGGATCTGAAGCTCTTCCCGGTACCCTGCCGGAGGAGAGAGAGCATCCCGGAGGCCTTCTTCATCACCATGCCAACCTCCGGTATGATGCGTGAGTAGTTCCACCTTGGACTATGGGTCCATACAGTAGCTAGATGGTTGTTTCTCCTCCTTTGTGCTTCCATGTTTAGATATTGTGAGCTCCGTTCGTGATCAAGATCATCTATTTGTAATCATGCATGTTGTGTTTGCGGGGATCCGATGGATATTGAGATTACTATGTCAGATTGATTAACGATTCTATCTTATTGATTCTATCATGTCTGTGTTGTTTGAGATCTTGCATGCTCTCCGTTTCTAGTAACTATCTTGGCCAAGTAGATGCTAGTGACTCCAAGAGGGGGTATTTATGCTCGATAGTGGGTTCATGCCTCTATTGAATCTGGGGAAGTGACAGAAATCTCTAAGGTTGTAGATGTGCTGTTTCTACTAGGGAGAAAACAACAATCTCTTGTTCATGGAACAATTGTATTGTTTACTTTACACACATTGCTTAAAGCAGTTATCTGTTGCTTGCAACTTAATACTGGAGGGGGTTCGGATGATAACCTGAAGGTGGATTACTAGTCATAGATGCAGTTGGATGGCAGTCTGTGTACATTGTTGTAATGCCCAATCAAATCTCATAGAATCATGAATGTCTAGTATTGCATTGTTATGCCTTGCTCTGTCCTGTCAATTGCCTCGCTGCAATTTGTTTACCCAGCATGTTATATTGTTTATCTTAAGGAGAACACCTCTAGTGAACTGTGGAACCCGGTCCAATTTTTACCATTGATACATCTTCCACTGTTACTGTTTACTTTCTACAAGCCACTATTACCTTCCACACCATATAGTTAATCCTTTGTTTTCGGCAAATCGGTGAGATTGACAACCTCACTATTCATTGGGGCATAGTCTTGAGTTTATGTTGTGCAGGTTTCCAAGTTGCTAGCAACACCTTTGAGTCATTTCCTTCCTCCTAGTGGTTCGATAACCTTGATTTCTTACTGAGGGAAACTTAACGCTGTGCTCATCACACATTCCTCTTGGGGTTTCCCAACGAAGCTCTATAGTGATCTGAGCTGCATCAACAAGCTTTTCTAGCGCCGTTCCCGGGGAGGATAAGGACGGCTTCACAAGGGGAGTCCTTCACAACCTTTCTCTTTACTTTGTTTTTTTGCTTAGTTTCTCTTGCCTTGTTTTGTTTTCTTCTTTTTATCAAAAATTTCAAAAAATTAGTTTCATTTGGTTTGCCTTTTCTTATCAAAAACACAAAAAACTTAGTTCCTACTCTAGTTGCTGCTGCTGTTGGTTTGCTCCACACTTGCAAAAATGAATTCTGCTGAGAACACCAAGTTGTGTGACTTCACTAGCACAAACAACAATAATTTCCCGAGTACATCTATTTCTCCATATGCTCCTGATGCTACCTTTTATGAAATTAAGCATGCTTTGTTGAATCTTTTGATGAAAGAGCAATTTTCTGTTGCTAGTTCTGATGATGCTGCTGCCCACCTCAATAACTTTGTTGAACTTTGTGAGATGCAAAAATATAAGGATACAGCTCAAATTGTTTCCTTTCTCCTTTATAGGAAAAGCTAAAGAATGGTTGCTATCCTTGCCTAGAAATAGTATTGATTCTTGGATTAAGTGCAAAGATGCTTTTATTGGAAAATACTATCCTCCTGCTAAGATTATATCTATGATAAGTGAAATAATGAAATTTAAACAACTTGATAATGAACATGTTGCTCAAGCTTGGGAAAGAATGAAATCTTTGGTAAAGAATTGTCCCACTCATGGACTGACTGCTTGTATGATTATCCAGACCTTTTATGCAGGGTTAAACTTCTCTTCAAGAAATTTGTTGGATTCTATTGCTGGAGGTACCTTTATGACCATTACCTTGGGTGCTGCAACAAAGCTCCTTGATAATATGATGGTCAATTATTCTGAATGGCACACTGAGATAGCTCCACATGGTAAGAAGGTAAATTCTGTTGAAGAAACCTCCTCTTTGAGTGATAAAATTGATGTTATCATGGCTATGCTTGTTAATGGAAAAGCTCATATAGATCCAAATAATGTTCCTCTAGCCTCTTTGGTTGCTCACCAAGAGCAAGTTGATGTGAACTTCATTAGGAATAATAATTTTGGCAACAATGCTTATGGTAATAACTATAGGCCTTATCCTCCTAATAATGTCAATACTTATCATGGTAGATATGGAATGCCTAGTGAAGATAGGATTCTAGAAGTCGAAAGATCCACTAAAAACTTCATGCAAATGCAATATGATCAGAACAAAACATTCACTAAAACTATGGAAGAACAATTTGCTATTTTGAAAAATATTAGTCATCAACTTGAGAATTTGAATAGGAAAATTCCTAGTTTACAGTCCAAAATTTTGAGTGCTAATAAAAATATTTCCTCTTTGTCTGAAGCACAGTCCTCTTTGATTAATAAAATGGCTACTATACCTGAAACCTTGGAAAATACCTTTGCTGCTACTCATGCCATACAAGTTACTATTGATGAAAATGTTAGATTATTAGCCAAATTACACGGGAAAGACAAGTTGAAATTTCTAGAAACAATAGTGTGTGTGTACTATTACCACCTCCAATATGGATGCTACCAAACCACAAGAAGCCCCCATTCCTCCTACCACAATGCCTAAACCAAATAAGTCTACTACCTGTGATGCTAAGTTTTATTTTGATCTTGATGGTTGCAATATCTTTGAAGTGATTATGTTCCTACAAAAGCTTGCTAGAAGTCCTAATGCTAGTGATATGAATGTGGCTTTCACCAAACTGATTACAGATTCTCTCATTAAAATTAAGAAAGAAAATTGAAACACAAAGCTTCTATTCCTAGGAATGTAGAAGATAGTTGGGAAACCATCATTAATATACAAGTGAATGACTTTGATCACAAAGCTTCATGTGACCTTGGTTCTAGTGTCTCTATTATGCCTAGAAAGATTTATGAAATGCTTGATTTGCCACCTTCGGAAGATTGCTATTTGGATGTCCCACTTGATGATAATGTTATAGGGAAACTCATGGGGAGTGTTAATGATGTTATTATTATGGTTAACAATGCTTATGTCCCTGTTGATTTCTATGTTTTGGATGTTAAATACAATGCTTCTTGTCCTATTATTTTGGGAAGACCTTTTCTTAGAACTCTTGGTGCCATCATTGATATGAAAGAACGCACCATTAAATATCAATTTACATTCAAGAAAGGCATTGAAAACTTCCCTATGAGGAGATATAAGTTACCTTTTGATCCTCCTTTTAAAGCAAAATTTTATGTTAATGCCTCTTCATTTGAAAATACTTGATTCTTGCTTCTTGTGCCTAACTTAAAGGCGTTAAAGAAAAATACTTCTTGGGAGATTACCCAATAGTTTTATTAAGTCTTGGAAGTTATTAGTTATGTAATAACCTCTCCTTATCCTTTTTGTTTGATTTTTGTGCCAATAATAACCTCTAATGAGAGGGAAGTAAGATTTGGGAAGTTGCTGTTCCGAAACAGATTTTTGTGCTCCACTGTAAAAATTCTTGACAAATCTCTGTAAGTCGGATTAAGCTGTAATTTTTTGAATAAATCCCCCAGGTTGTTAGATAACTTTCGTTAGTTTAACACTTTTTTATTTGAGCAACATAAGGTCTTCGAAAAAATCGGTTTCTACCTGATGGTCTGTTTTGATAGATTTTTGTCATTATTTGCATTTGCTTCTTATTGATTCCTTTTTTGGGTTCTTTTTGGGAAATTAAACATTTTGAGGGTATTGCTATAGTAGCTTGTGTTTGTAATGAAAGTTTTGCTGTTTTGAAAACTAAACCCAAAGGTATATTATCTTTTGAATGCACTAATGTTGCTAATGAAGATCGTGTGAAGTTTTGTATGAAGGAAAATTTGCAGGTGTAGAGGAAGAATGATGTAATGAAATGAAGAATGGACAAAAGATAAATCTTGGGGATGCCACCCCGTGTCACCCCAAGAAATATTCAAGAGGTACAAGGGTTAAAGCTTGGGGATTCCCAAGGCATCCCCTTCTTCATCAATAAAAATCTCAGGTCTTTCTAGACACTTCGTTTTTATTGTTTCATGCATAATTGTGTTGTTCTTGGAGCGTCTTACTTTTCGTTTTTGGTTTTTGTTTTCTTAGTTTGCTTGAATAAAATAGTTGGACCCCCGCTTTCACCGTGTTGTTTCAAATAAGTTGATTGGTGTTGGAAAGGAGTAGGAAGTTCTTGCTTTAGTAGTACAAGAAGGTGCTTGCTTTGACTGTGACTTAGACTTTATAATGTCATGATAGATGTTGTTTTGACCTTTTTCTTAGTGATTATTGTTGTAGCATTACTTGTTCCAAACAATTAGGATTGATTAATGTGCCTTGAAAGAATCATGTGTTGTTTTTGCATACAAAAGCATAGTATTGTGGTATTCTCCTTTGATGCTTTGTTTGGGTTTACTTGGCACATGCTCAAACCATGTTATGACTAAGAACCAGTCACCTTGGCCTCTATGGTCATTTAGTTTTTGACTTGTGATACCACTTTATGCTTTGGTTGATAATGTTTTGTCGCTCTGCATGATTATGGCCGTTATTGCTCTCTTAGTTGGTCGCTCTATATGATTATGGCCATTATTGCTCTCTTAGTTGGTCGCTCCCAGTATTTTTCTAGCCTCCACTTGTATTGAGTAAGCTCTACTCATGCATCCAACTCCTAAGAAACCAAGTT
Source organism: Avena insularis (assembly GCA_023614405.1). Lineage (NCBI taxonomy): Eukaryota > Viridiplantae > Streptophyta > Magnoliopsida > Poales > Poaceae > Avena > Avena insularis. The sequence goes on along the minus strand of CM042695.1, from coordinate 84,326,707 downwards.
ATCCCAAAGTGTCCACTATAAATTCTTATGCATGTTGTGTTACACCATTCCAAGTATATTCTTGTTTTGTCTATCTTCCAAATTAAACTTGTTATGTCAAAGTTAGTGATTAAAGCTCTCACAAACTTGATGGCACACTTTATTTTTCCTGCCCCTAATAAACTTGAACCATTGTGTCATCTATGTTGTATATGCTTGCACTTATACGTTGGGATTAGCAGAACCATGCTGTCATGGGGAACGTTTTCAACATTGCACCTATACATTGTACCCAGTTGATATCATGCTATTTTTTGCGGATATCGTCGGTATGAAATGAAAGGGGAGCTTATAAGTCCATGGAGTTATGTATGTGTGTTAGAGAAACGCCTGGGCCGCTAGCCTAAGCCATGCCTAATCATGGTGGAAACTTGCAGCATCACCATAGTGGGAAATCTATGAAGCATTCTTCTTATAAAAAAAGAGATATAAAAAAGAGATTGAGAAAAAGAAAAAAAGAAACGAGAAAAGAGGAAAGAGAGAAAAAAGCACCATTTTCCCATGGTAAATAAGAATATTGCTGAGATGCTCATTGTCTGCTTGCCTTGTCATTTTGATATGGGATAACTGTTGTATCATTAGGTAAGGGGTACCCCATTGGCGGTTCTCTATGATACACATGTACTTACTATGACAAGAACTTACCAGCGACTAAAGTTGAGTAGCATAAGGAGCGTCCCTCGTACTCAAGGGACATGAGATTACCAACTTATACTTTTTCAAGCATATACTCCATATTTTGTTCACTTTAACCTTAACCATTTCAAGATGCTTATGATAGGGGCAATGAGAGCTGAAAGCTAACAAGTAACATAATTTTTGGAAGCTCTTTATGAGAATTCAAATCCCAGCTTCCCTTATGAAGGGCCTTTCTTCCACTTTTATATTGAGTCTCCACCTTCTATCCTTAGGCACCAATTAAGAGAGCATATTTGCCATTCTTAGTTCTATGTGCATTGTCCCAAAACTTATTGATTGATTCATATTGTTGATATTGCTTGTTCTTGAACTATTTGTATCTAGTCACTCTTATAAACTTTGAAGGTGTCCTATGCAATTATGTTTTGCTACTCCATGAGGGATAAGCTGAATGCCACTATGCTACGTTTTCTATATGTGAAACAAACAAACTTCTTTCAATGCATTGTTATTCATGATCTTTGTTTGTATCCTTTCATGTTGCAGCATAGTTACTTTGTCTTATTGTTAGAACTTCTTCTTTCATGCTCATGTTTAGAGTACTTTGATCCCAGCTTTCAATGCTTGCAAATGGTTTGATCTTGATTATGATGGTGCATGTCACTTCAAAAATTATTATTTTTATCACTTACCTACTTGAGGACGAGCAGGAGTTAAGCTTGGGGATGCTTGATACGTCATAAACGTATCTATAATTTTTGATGTTCATGCTTGTTTAGTATCCACTTTGCTTTGCTTTGTCTATACTTTGAGGTAGTTTTACACGTTTTATGGAACTAACTATTAACAAGATGCCACAGTGCTAGTTGCCTGTTTTCTGTTGTTTTTTGTTCCAGAAAAGTCAGAAAATGAGTATTCTCGGAATTGGACGGGACAAAAGCCAAAGTCAATATTTCACCGAGGGGAACACGGAGCCAGAAGACAAGACGGAGGAGGGCCTCAAGGGGCCCACACTCCCGCGGCCAGGCTGGCCAGCGCCCTGGCTTAGAAGTGGCCACCTCGGGCACCCCCTCGGTCTCCCCCTTCGCCTAGAAGAAGCCCCCGATACCAAAACCCTAAGTACCCGATCAGATCTCCACGAAACAGTCCGTAGCCGCCGCCACCATCGTCCCTAGATCGGGGGGATCTGAAGCTCTTCCTGGCACCCTGCCGGAGGAGAGAGATCATCCCAGAGGCCTTCTTAATCACCATGCCAGCCTTCGATATGATGCGTGAGTAGTTCCACCTTGGACTATGGGTCCATACAATATCTAGATGGTTGTTTCTCCTCCTTTGTGCTTCCGTGTTTAGATCTTATGAGCTCCATTCATGATCAAGATCATCTATTTGTAATCATGCATGTTGTGTTTGCGGGGATCCGATGGATATTGAGATTACTATGTCAGACTGATTAATGATTCTATCTTATTGATTCTATCATGTATGTGTTGTTTGAGATCTTGCATGCTCTCTGTTTCTAGTAACTATCTTGTCCAAGTAGATGCTAGTGACTCCAAGAGGGGGTATTTATGCTCGATAGTGGGTTCATGCCTCTACTGAATCTGGGAAAGTGACAGATATGTCTAAGGTTGTAGATGTGCTGTTTCTACTAGGGAGAAAACAACAATCTCTTGTTCATGGAACAATTGTATTGTTTACTTTACACACATTGCTTAAAAAAGTTATCTGTTGCTTGCAACTTAATACTGGAGGGGGTTCGGATGATAACCTGAAGGTGGATTACTAGTCATAGATGCAGTTGGATGGCGGTCTATGTATATTGTTATAATGTCCAATCGAATCTCATAGGATCATGATGTCTAGTATTGCATTGTTATGCCTTGCTCTGTCCTGTCAATTGCCCCGATGTAATTTGTTTACCCAGCATGTTATGTTGTTTATCTTAAGGAGAACACCTCTAGTGAACTTTGGACCCCGGTCCAATCTTTACCATTGATACATCTTCACTGTTACTGTTTACTTTGTGCAAGCCACCATTACCTTCCACACCATACAGTTAATCCTTTTTTAGTAGACCGGTGAGATTGACAACCTCACTGTTCGTTGGGGCAAAGTCTTGAGTTTGTGTGGTGCAGGTTTCCACGTTTCTAGCGACACCTTTGAGTCGTTTCCTTCCTCCTACTAGTTCAATAATCTTGGTTTCTTACCGAGGGAATACTTACCGCTGTGCTCATCACACCTTCCTCTTGGGGTTTCCCAACGAAGCTCTACTGTGATCTGAGCTGCATCAACTTACCCAACCTTCCCTCCCTACCTTATGCTTTGTTCTCAGGGCTCGGTGGTTCCCGTGGTGGCAAGCGTTCCCGTGTTCCCTCGTGTCCTCCTCTAGAGACTGATGAAGAAGATCTGGAAGTTGTGCATCCCTCCACTCAGACTGCTCGTCAAAAAGCTGCTCCTGCTTGCTATGCTGCTGAGGTTGAAGGGACGCGGCCCATTCTGGCCTCTTAGAATAAGAAGACTACGTCTGGGCCTGATGCCAACAAGAAGATCTCCAAGTGTCCCTAGAAAGCCTATGAAGAGTTTCACATGTTGGATCCTTACAGTGGCCCTCGTGATCCTCTTGCCTCAGATGCTTTCTTCTACACTCATCAGCAAGAGGACATCTATACTGGAGTCCATGCCATGAAGGAGAAGTTTGTGGTTGCCCCCAGAAGTACATCAATGTGGCTCATATGGAGAGTAAGGCTGAATACTTTGGGGAAGCTCCTGAGTGGTGCAGGAAGTTTGGGCTGATCAAGATCATGGAGCACCGTTAGAACAATGATGAGAGGGCCGTGGCTCAGTTTTATGCCACCCTTCACATGGATGGTCACCCTGTGGATGTCACTATGAAATGGATGTCTCAGAATCACCTGTTGTCTGCCAAGTGGTCTGAGTTTGATACTCTTCTTGGTTATCCCATCTTACCAGCCAAGAGGGTGAATGGGTGGCGTTGTCACTTTGAAAAGGCCTCTAAGACTGAGGTTCTGGATCCTCTATACATTGAGGGATGGGGTGTGTGTGGTCAGACCAATCACCATCAGGCGGTCTATGATATCATGCACAAGGTCTACCAGAACACCATTGCTCCCAAGGCTGGCAACTTTGATCAGATTCATGCATTTCCGATTGACCTCCTGTACTAGACTTATGGCCACCGAGATTCAGATGAGAAGATTGAGCTCATGAACTATCTCTTCCATGAGATTTGGCTTGCTTTGATTGAGAAACGCTCCTGCCCCTATGCTCCCTACATTTAGACTCTTATCAATGCCAAGTGGAGGGAAGCCACTGGCCTCACTTTTCACAAGACAACATCACTGTCCATGAGGAGAAGAAGCTTCGAGTGATGAAGCATGTGCAACCTCGGTCTCAAGATGAAAAGGAAGCTGCCATTTGGAAGACCGAGAGTGCTAGAGGTGGACCTTAACGGCGTGCAGGATCTAGTGCTAGTGGTCACACTGAGAGCTCTCCTCCCCATAGGCTCGAGAGGCAGCCATCTTGGGATAAGAAGCTACTGAAGAAAGTAAAAAAGAATTTTTGATTCATGCAAGTCCGCGAGTACCAAGCCTATGTTGATCGGAGGCACAATGTTCAGAGGCAGAAGGCAATCATGACGAAGCTCGGCATTCCATGCTCCCCAGAGACTAGCTCCTACACAGCGCCCAAGGATCAGTGGGTCCGTGACAACTGCAGGTGGCTAGATTCTGAGGATAAAGTCATCGTTCCCCCACCGCCCGCTTGGACCGACGCCACCTAGGTCCCTGAGCCTCCTCCTCCTCTAATCTATGGTTGGGGCGCTTAGTTTGGTACTTCTTCCCTTTTTTGCGTCTTGATGCCAAAGGGGAGAAAGATATCTATTAGGTTGCTACGGGATTTGCTGGGCCTAGTCACCGGCTCATTCTTTCATTGATATTTTCATGCTCGTGAACTTTTCCTCTATTTATGTGTGTTTGTGGACCTTGTTTACTTGTGCTACTATGTGTATGAGACTATGTGGTATGATATTCTTGTGGTTTTTGTGGTACCCCAATCCTTGTGGTATTCTTATGGCTGGTTGTATATGGTGGAGAATTATCCTTGATCTCATTTCCTTTAGTATCTCTCACCATATATGTGTTGGTGCAAAGGTATGTCCCTATTTTTTCGTCCATTCTTGTATCTTTGCACTTGTGCTGTTTTTGTAATGGTAAGAGGGAGCCCTTCCTATGTGTGTGCTTGTTGCATTCCATAAGCATATTCTCTACTATTGAACACACCTAGGGGGAACCACTCTTACATTACAAAAATCTGCTCTTATGTTCTTATATGCAAACCTTATGGGGTTGTCATCAAACACCAAAAGGGGAGAGATTGAAAGGACATTGTTTTCCCTAATTATTTTGGTGTTGATGACAATCCCACTTGTGGTTTAACTGTGTGATTAATTTTCAGGTTTATTCGATTTATATGGAGCGTGTGGACATATCTCTTGGAGTCTCGTGAAGACGGTGACCTTTGTTTTTACCTTTCTATTTGGTTGTTGCTTTAGGTCGCCATACTATCAAGAGGGTCCACCTCGGAAAGCTGTGGGGAATCACTTTGTCATGCACAAACCATACTTGTACCGCCACAAACATCCTATTTTTAGCGGGAGAGTGATCTTTGGAGTTGTTTGAGATGTTCTTGGCCTGACCGAAAATTCCGGCCAAGCGTCAGAAGTTCCGCTGCGGGGCTGGCCGCGGCAGAAGTTCCGGCTCAACATTCGGCTATAGTTCCGCTCAACGCTAGTAACCTTATGTATAGAAGTGTGCTATTTGGCGAAACTAACACTGGAAGTTGCTCCGGTAGTTCCGGTCAGCAGATCTGGTTAATCCTGACCAGAATCTGTGACCGGCACTACCCCAGCTTCTTTCGCTGGATGCTTGAGCGGTACTTCCGCCTAGCCACCGGAAGTTCTGGGTCAGGAGGTTCGCGACCCAGAATTTCCGTTCCTAGTTCCGTTTCAAGTTCTGCCCACGTACAATATGTTTCTGTGTTGAAATGACTTATTTGACGGAACTTGCACCAGAACTTGCTCCGGAAGTACCACCGGAAGTTCCGCTCAGGCTGACCGAAACTTCCGGTCGTACTCTGGAGCCTCCCCCTTCAGCATTCGAGCCGTTGGTGCGAGGGCTGAGCTGAAGTTCTGGCTCCCCACCAGAACTTCCAGTGGTGTCGCGGACTGGGCAACGCGTTTTGAAGGGGGGCTATTTAAGGCACCCTTTTTCCTCCTCCCAATCTAACTCTTCAATTTTCTCTCTCCTCCATTAATACCAGAGCTTCATCTCCCTAGATCTCTCTCCCTAGCCACTCAAACCTCTTGATCTTTTGAGGAGTGGGAGAGGTTACCTAGATCTACACTTCCACGAAAGGAAATTTGATTCCCCCACTCATCCTTTGTGGATCTTGTTACTCTTGGGTTCTTAGAACTCTAGACGGTGTAGGACATCCTCGAAGCTAAGGGATGCGTTGTGAAGCTCCGTGGTGTCGTTGAGGGCCTCCAATTGAGTTGTGGAGCTTCCCCCTCAACCTTCTTGTAAAGTTTTTGGTTGGCGCCTTCAAGGTCATCAATTAGTGGATTGTGAGGCCGCCTTTGTGGTGGTGCTCACCGGAGAAGAAGGTGAGGCCTTTGTGGCGCTCGGGTGACCTTGTGTGGCCCTGACACCTCTCCAACATAGACGTAGCTTCCTTGGAAGTGAACTACGGAAATTACATCTCCGCGTCTCCTCTCCGGTTTACTCGCTCCGCACCTTTACTTCTTGTCTTTTACCGTTCTACTGCTTGATGTATGTTCTCTAGCATATATGATTGCTCATCTAGTTGCATATCTAGAGAACTTTACTTCATGCAAATCCTTAACTTGATTAACAAGATAAAAATTTGTAGTCTCCTATTCACCCCCTCTAGTCGACCAAAGTTGGACCTTTCAACCGGTGTGTTCCTTTGTCCCCAACGTGTCCCCAAGTCTAGCAAACTCGTATCGGAGCCTCGTCTTCATCGTCCTCGAAAACTTCTTCTTATGCATCGAAACCTTCCTTTACGACTGCCTTGATCGTGTCACCGACAACTTCTTCTTTGCATAATCGGTTCAGGCAAAATTGGAGTATTGCCTTCATCCCCGACATGCGCCAGGTTCTGGCAAAACTAAGGTTGCACCTCATCTCCGACGGCTTGGACAACATCGACTTCAGCATCGACACTATTGTGAGATACTGACGCTTGGCTTAATAGGATTGATAGTATACCCATACCAACAAGTTGCAACTTCTTTTCCGAAAGCTCATCTGAAAAGAACTTTAAGGTTAAGCGTGCTTGGCCTGGAGCAATTTGAGGATGGGTGACCGACCGGGAAGTGGGTACCAGGTGCGCATGAGTGAGGACAAAGTACGCAGAAAAGACTAGTGTTGGTTTGTGGTGTTAGTCTAGAGATCCTATTGAGCTGACAGGAGTGACAACCGCTGGTCTGAAGAGGTCGGGGTGTTACAACTATCGATGACCGCCTCGATGCGTCTCCGTCATACTACTCGTGCACTATAAGCTTGCGGCTTCATATGCGGCTACATCGACATCAGCACCTAACCATGGCATCGACCATGGCGACCCCCCCACGACTATCGTGACCAAGGTTTGCAGCGCCTCAATGCTCTCGGCTACCTCGACATCGACACAAAGGGCTACCACCCCGTTTGAGCACCTCATCAGCTTCCTCCATAGTCCAAGCATTCGCGTTGTGACACGCCATGTACGACGCTCCTGCGCAACTGTGGGGGGAGGTCAGCCTACTGGGCTCTACTTTGGTTTTTCCCAGCTTGATCTTCCACGACGTTTCTGTTGTTCACGACGCTACCGCTACCACTGTGGAGGAGTGTTAAGGAATTAAGCATATATTGTTGTTATGGTAACTCAAATGGTACTCCAAGATGATCCCATGTACGCTATATATACTCGACCATGAGACTCAATAATCATATTTCGCTAAACTCATACTCTTTGATTTTCGAAATTTTAAATTAAACATTTTCAACAAATAGCACAAGTGCGTCATCAGTTTGATTCTCAGACTCACAAAAGCCCTTTATTTTAAACATTCGAATAACATATTTCCGGAAGTTTTAGAAAATATGTTTATATAGGCAACAATGTATACCTATGCGTACAAGAATTTTTCATAAAATTTCGAAACTTAAAGAGTATTATTTTTGAATTTTTAAAATAAACACTTTCAGTGCGCAGTGCGCTTGGGCTATTCGATGGCATCCTGCAGGAACAGCACACGCTACTACTACTACTAGTAGGAGGGGCAGGTCGTCGGTGAAAGTGGGTTAGAACCACTCAGAAGAAGAATCTAAGTAAGAAACGAAGCCTTTTGCAAAAGGACCGGAGGAAGCTTCAGACTAGGCCTTGGCTTTGGGGCAAGGGCAGGAAAGGATATGTTCTTTCCTTGCATTTTCTTCCATCCGTCCGTGGCCCCACGCCCTCGACGTACGTGGAGACCAAAAACTAGCAGCATGCATGATGCCTCAATCATCGCCGTTCACCGTGGAAGTAAAGTGGATGCAGCAACAAAGATACGATGATAAAAGAAAGCAGCGAGATAGGGGCGGAGAAGATCTCTCACGTACGCAGACGCTTCTCTCGATCGTAGGGAGGGCGCACGTCGTCGATCGGTGTGTGCGTGTGTGGCGCCCACCGCGCGCGTCACCCATGTGGGGCTTCACCTCTCTTTTCTGCACATGATTGTTTCGCCCGTGCGAATCTCATACTCGTACGTGACGGACACATGCTTGGAGATTGGGCTAGCTAGACACTAGTAGTAGCACGCACACGTACCTTTCGTTGTGCCACCACACACCAGTTTGCACTGCATGGTTCCCCTTCTGGGAATGCATGGGAGGAAACTAAAGAAGACAACCCATTGAACGAGCGATTCCTGATGAACATCGAGGGTAGTATTGATTTAGTTGCTTAGGGGGAGCTTCAGTGAATGGTTCTTCAATCTGAGAATATATATTAGTTATACTCTTATTAAGAAATGGTACAACACTGAAAGAGAGACCGAAAACATGATCTTTGCATATGAAAAATGCACGCAAATATAACACGAAATTAATTCACCTGGGAAAAGTGCACGAGTGCTAAAAATCAGGGGGAGAATGTCAATCGAAAGACTGGCCGGCCGGCCGGCCAGCCATACATGTTGAGTGACAGTCGACCTCAAATGTACTACTACGAAGAAGTTGCACCATTTTCTTCCCGTGATGGACGATGTGCCCGCTGATGCAAAGCGCGTGCGTCCTCCCGGCTGCAGGTTTTGCGTTTCTTGGAAGAGAAATTTAGGACTCTGAAAGGAATGGGAGTTTGTGGACATGCATTGGACCAAATACATGTGGGAACAGTTGCAGCACGCTCTGATGTGTTGCGATGTACAGTACCATCACGGCACCACGCCACTGGTGTCAGTCCCAAGTAAGCTCGGGACCTACACGACGATAGATGCCCACCGGTAGTGCACCACCTCCACTGCCATGCGTATATAACTCAGCCCAGTTCTTCGGCACCGATCGGCGATACCAAACTTGCAGTATCGTACTGTACTGCACTCTGGTTGCCACTGCCACATTGCCACTTCAGAGAATCGATCCGAGTAGTAGCACCGGCCAATCGCACGTACGCGCCATGGCCGCCGCCGTGATGGCATTGCGCGCGGTGATGGTGGTCCTGGTCGGAGCGGCGGCTATGCTCGCTGCTGGCGCCGAGGCCGGCGCGCGCGGCGGGAAACAGCAGCAGCGGCAGCTGAGGATGGGGTTCTACGACAGGAGCTGCCCCGCGGCGGAGCGCATCGTGGGCGACTACGTCCGGGAGCACGTCCGCCGCGTGCCCACCGTCGCCCCCGCGCTGCTCCGGACGCACTACCACGACTGCTTCGTCAGGGTACGCACGTTTATGCATGAGGAGTATTATTCTTCTATAGTGAACGTCTCTCGATGTGTCATATACTGTTTCATGTGCATTATGCAGGGGTGCGACGGGTCCATCCTGCTCAACTCGACCGCCGCCGGCGCGGCGGAGAAGGACGCGGCGCCGAACCTGACGCTGCGGGGGTTCGACCTCATCGACCGCGTCAAGGCCCTCGTGGAGGAGGCGTGCCCCGGCGTCGTCTCCTGCGCCGACATCCTCGCGCTCGCCGCCCGGGACGCCGTCGCCGCCATAGTACGTTTGTCGCAACCCCTCTCACACTACCAGTGAATCATCTGAGACTAGCACTGACGTGGTTGCGGTGCAGGGCGGGCCGTCGTGGCGCGTGCCGACGGGGAGGAGGGACGGCACGGTGTCGAGCGCGCAGGAGGCGCTCCGGGAGCTGCCCTCGCCGGCGATGACCTTCCCGCAGCTCGCCGCCCTCTTCGCCCGCAAGGGCCTCGGCGTCCGCGACCTCGTCTGGCTCTCTGGTGCGTGCATAATGGAACTCCTCACTAGTACTAGCTTAATTAATAATCACACGTCACTTACACTAACAGAACTCGTCTGAATGTCCGATGATCGTAGTCTAAATCGTGTGCCACCGACAGGGCGAAAGGCCGTCTCTTATCGCCCATTCTTTGTGTGCCGAGAGGGGCACGGAAAAGAGCACCAAGAATCGATGCTTTCCTCTGTCCGTCTTAAACCAGATAGGCAGATTCCTTCAGGATATATAACCGTTGTAGTTTCTGAACACCGCCGCGTCGAATCAAACACTTTTCAAACCTCAGTAAAATAAAATGATCTGGTACTTCAAAATATTTACTCCCTCCGGTCCATATTAATGGTCTTAATTTTGTTTAGATATGGATGCATCTAGCCTAAATACTTAACTAGATACATAATACGAATCTAGAAAAAGTTGAGGCCATTAATATAGACCGAAGGGAGGAGTAAACTTGATACATCGGAGGTCAATTATATTTATTCATAATACTCCCTCTGTCTAGAAAAGCATATAGCAAGTTTGTCTAAATTTAGATGTATCTAAACACTATTTAGTATATAACTAAATATAGGTACATTCAAATTTGAACAAGTTTGCGACATCTTTTTAGGACAGAGAGAGTAATACCAATAGTATGTTTTCCTTTAAACCCTCCTCTCAAGCTCTCTAGTTTGTTTGCTTCTGGTGCTATTTGCAATCACCTGGTCGGATTCGTTGGCAATGAGTAGTCCACTTCCTCTAATTTTGGAAGGCATTTCCGAGTCTTTCTTGCCAATTTGTCGTCAGGTACTGATAATCCACGGTCTATCTGAGCCACTAATGCATCTATTTCTGACGATGACAGGCTCATCCTTTGCATGTCGGCTTCATTTCTATTATCAATCAAGTCCAAACAGATAGCGGTAGCTTTATATCCTGTCTCCTGTTCCAAGCTTCAGCTGTTCAGCAGTTAACGCCAACTTCTGAACTAGACTTGCAAACGCTACGAGACCCCTAGCTGGGAATCCAACAGAAACCGTCTCTTTTTCCTCTACCAACTTCAGCAAAATCAAAACGATATTTTTATGTAGGCCACTGAATTTCAATCCAGCGATCAAAATACTTGAATTTATGACAAACATGAAGTAACAATTTAAACCTGCAGCCAAATAATGTGACATTCTTGCATGGTCGATTATGTGTTCATGAATTCTGAATCGAACCTGATGAAGTGCAGGTGCGCACACGATCGGCATCGCGCACTGTTCGTCCTTTGCCGACCGCCTCTACGGCTACGCCGGCGCCGCCAACAGCACCGCCCCGCCCCTCGACACCGCCTATGCCGCCAACCTTCGCCAGCGTAAGTGCAGGATGGGCGGGCGTGACACCGCCGTGGAGATGGACCCCGGCAGCTTCCTCACTTTCGACCTCGGCTACTACCATGAGGTGCTCAAGCACAGGGCCTTGCTCCATTCTGACGCTGCACTGATCACCGACGCCGCGGCAAGGGCAGATATCACCGATGTGGTCAGCAGCCCACCTGAGGTGTTCTTCCAGGTGTTCGGGCGGTCGATGGCGAGGCTGGGTGCCGTGCAGGTCATGACAGGCTCTGAGGGGGAGATCAGGAAGCACTGCGCCGTCACCAACAGCTACCAGAACTGAAACACGCATACAGGATTTGTTTTCCATGGAAACTGTTAGTTTTGATCTTGTTCTTTGGTGATTTGTAACCAGTATAATTTTGATCATTTTTTACCGTGAGTGGTGGTAAAACAAGTATACATGACTGGGTGATATAAGACTGATGCTGTATTCATGGTAGTGGCAAGCTAAAAAAATACAGAAACACCAAGGTCGAAACATATATAAGTGCAGCTCACAATATTCAGAGAATAACACCTACTACAGGTCTCTAGGAAATTGTCTCCTCAGAAGTTCAGAACTACTATAAGACACTTATGCTCACATAGGAACAGACAATTACAACTTGTTTGCTGAAGGAAAACAAAGAGCCGGGCCATGGCAGGTAACTGCAATCAGAGGAAAATTGAAGAAACTCGCTGGTCATAAGTGCGAAGCAGAGTGCTGTACTGTCTAAGTACTCTTCACCTTCTGCATAAACTGTTGGTGCAGTGCATCAATGCAACTGATAAAAGCAAACCTCCAGATCTTGCAGCCAAACAATGCTCCAAACCATACCCAGAAACCAAAGACAACTCCAGCAATCACCGAGTAGTACAGCCACAGGTCTTGGTGATGTTCCTTTGCTCCATCCACATGTGTTGCAATACTCGAATTGTTGGTACACACAATGCTCAAAGGGGGCCCACATAGTCCCTCATTATTGCAATAGATCGATGGGTCATTGAGTGTTTGGAGCTGACTGCCGGTAGGTATCTCTCCCGATAGAAGATTGTTGGAGAGATTAACATTGTTGAGGAACATCAAGTTTGACATGCTAAGAGGAATATGACCTGATAGTTTGTTCCAGGAGAGGTCAAGGGATTCTAACAACTTTAGATTGCCAATGTCCTTCGGTATGCCACCAGATAAATAATTTCTTGACAAATTTAGCAGCTGGATGCCACTAAGTTTTGTCAACTCTGAAGGGATTTCACCCATGAGAGAATTACCAGAGATCGATGCCAGTCACAAATGCATCTCTTCCTTCAAAGGTGTACTCCCGTCCCTTCCAAATTAAGTACATGCGGCCATTCTCAAAATCTGTAGGGTGTAAATAGTCTGTGATGAGTATTTGAACCGGCTGCATCACTGATGTCTGTCTCATCAAGGAGAAATTGATGAAGCTTTCTGGTATGGTACCAACAAACTTATTTTCAGCTAGAACGAGCAGCTGGAGATGGGATAGTTGTGATAGCTGCCAAGGAATACTTCCATAGAACATGTTTGATCGTAGCCCGAGAATCCTTAGAAGGGGATTGCTTTTCCCTATCCATGGAGGAAGGGTACCACAAATCTTATTGTTTCCGAGATCCAAAATAATAAGGCTTTTGAAGTTCTGCAATACTGGTGGAAAGCTACCTGTGAAGTTGTTCTTTGACAGGTGTAGCGACCTAAGTGAAGAGCTGGAGTTAGTTGAGGTTGGAACTTCCCTGCAGAAAGCATTGCCCGACAAATCCAAGGAACGTAGCTCTTTCAACTTCCACAAACAGGGAAATCTCCAAAGAGTTGATTATTTGATACATCCAAGAGTTGAAGATGTGTTAAATGGCAAAATACAAACTTTGATTCTCCTGGGACATTAGGAATGATACCTGTGAACTTGTTTCCAGACAAGGAGAGAAAAACAAGATTCATCAGATAGGAGATAGTTGCAGGAAGCTCACCCTCAAGGTGGTTGGTGCTGATGTCAAGGTGGTGCAAATTAATTGCATTGCCGATATTTGATGACATCATTCCAATAAGGTGGTTGTTGCTCATGCCAAGGTAATACAAATATGTCGTATTGCCAATATTTGATGGCATCATTCCCGTAAAAAGGTTCTCTGATAGCTCCATATACTCCACGTTTGGCATGTATCCCATCTCCATTGGGATGCTTCCAGTTAACAAGTTGTCTCCTACATCAAAGATTGCAAGCTCGGTCGAGTTTGTAAACAACTCTGAGGGGATGGTACCACTCATACTGTTCCCCTGTACATCAAACAAAAATAATTCTTGCATCTTGGCAAAAGATGGTGGCAATCTTCCAAACAATTGATTCTGTGACAAATACATGATCTGAAGACTCGTAAGGTTTCCTAGCTCCTCTGGGATTCCTCCTGTGAGATTATTGTTACTCAGATCTAGTATCTCGAGCTTTTGGAGCCTTGAAAGCGAGCTGGGTATGGGTCCTGAGAATCCATTAGCATGCAAAATCATGCGTCGAAGACTAGTAAGGTTTCCTAGCTCGGGTGGAAGAGTAGAAACCAAACTAGCATTGTAGATGTTGAGAACCTCTAGAAACTGAAGCTGCCCAAGTGATGTCGGGATGGACCCACCAAGTGGGTTATTGTACAGTAAAAGAGTTTGCAATCCATATATCATTCCCAGATCCTCTGGGATTCCTCCTGTAAGATTATTGTTCCGAAGATCTAGTGTCTTGAGCTTCTGGAGGCCTGAGAATGAGCTAGGTATCGAGCCAGAGAATCCATTAAAGGACATATTCAGGTACCTCAACCTTGGGACCATCTCCGACAACGAATCTGGTAATGGCCCTGAGAATGTGTTATTCGATAAATCGAGGGACCTCATCCTGACATTGGTGCGGTTGAGAATGAACTGTGGGAAGGTACCACTGAGACTATTATTAGGTAGAGACAACCGCTTCAAAGTGGACGGAAGTGTGAACTTGGTAGGGTCTGGATTGGTTAAGTGGTTATATCCGAAATCTAACACAACAATCACTGGGAGCTTGCTGAGCTGGTAGGGGATGGCACCAACAAGATTGTTGCTGCTCAAGTCTAGAAAGGTGAGCGTGAGCAACATGGATATGTTTGCTGGGATGGTGCTAAAAATATTGTTGTTGTTGAGGCCGATCTTGGTAAGGTTCTGGTACGAAGCAGAGTAGAAAGCATGTAGCGTACCATGGAGCCCGGTGTTGTGAAGGTGGATCTCGGTAACATGTCCGGCATGATCACAGGTGATGCCGAACCAAGAGCAGGTAGAGTCGGTAATCGACCATGAGGACAGCGAGTTGGCATCAATCAATGTGGACTTCCATCGGAGTAGTGCTTCTGCTTCTGGGTTAATCGCCTTGGCTGCACATATTAGCAGGAAAATTGCGACAAAAAAGAGTTTCTGGAGGGCCATAACAGTGGCTTGTTGTGTTGGTAAGAAGGAAAATGGCAGGCTGAATGGTGCCTTTTCCACCTTGAGAAGTAGCTAGAGGTGCACATAGATAAAAGAGATTACTGCATACAGAAGACTTCAGACTTGGGGTCATGGTGTGAGGGAAATACCAATGCCGATATTTTGAGGCCACCCAGTTTCCATCTTTATCGGAGAAGTGATTACAAGGTGATGGCTGATGAATGACTGCCTGTATATGTATGTGGTTGTAGCTGCTTGTTCACGCTGAGTCAAACAACCTTGCATCTCCTCAAGCACGACGTACAAATCAGCAATTCAATACGTAAGAGTGAAATATCAAGATGGATCTTTCAAAAGATCAAGAAGCAAGAAAATTAGCCCTTCATGTATTTATTAGAAAGACCTCCATTGCTAGTTAAACCAGTGGTGCTTCTGTATAAATCCAAATGCTTCACTACTAGCACGGGGAACCACTGTATCTGTAGGGGAGGGTGACAAATAGACGAACGCATGCATCAGAGTGTGATTTGTGGTTTCAACTTACGGGTGGATTTTTGAAAAATTGATTACCTGTAAAAAGAGTGGAGAACTACAAACCGACGAGGCCAAGGTCTGCGGCAGTGAGCCAGGACGAATTGAGGACGAGGGCGGGCCGCGGAAGAGGCAAGGCGTGGCACAAAATAAAGAAGAACATCTCTAACATATCCCATAAACACGCCAAAACGGTTAAATAACCGATTTTTTCAGTTTCGACTGAAAAAGAGACTTTTAGCAGACACCATAAAAGCAAGCGACCCTTAAGTATTTTTAAGCTGATCCATAAAACCAACTCCCCTAACCTACAAATTCAAGGTTTTCATTACCGAACCGAGTGTGTCCTGTATACCCGCCTTTGAGTTGGCGAGAGGAAAGTTTTAGGTGCTTGGGGCGGCGCAGGGGCCAAGGAGTGCTTGGGGCACATGACCGACGGTGGTGACGCAGGGGCCAAGGCGGTATGGGGTCAGCGTTGGGTGGCGATGCACGGGGCTGCGCACTCAGCGGTGTGGGGGCTGCACTAGGGAGGCGCTGGGTGGTGCTGGATGGCGCGGGGAGCGGTGCTGGGGGCGGCAAGGGGACGGCGCTAGGAGCATCGGGTGGCATGGCCATGCGGGCAGTTGCGAGCTCGAAGAAGAGTAGGGAAAAAAATAAATAGTGGGTCACCATGGGCCTCTCATAGTACATGCAGTTTCTATTCTTTTCAGATGCATTTCAAATCGTAAAACATGTTTTCCCTTAGACTGTAAACAAATAATACAGTTCGCGTGTTTACCGTCATGCAGAAGGGTGAAGTGAAGTGAATATCGCTCGCCCACGGGCTGTGGAGCATTCCCCTACGTTGGCCATGGGCCAGCCCAGTAGATGCGGGTAGAGGTCCCTGCTCGGCCGGCCTCCTAGCGAGCTCCCCAGGGATGAACAAAATCAGATTCAAAAAAGGTTCAAGTTTTGAAAAAAAATCAGATTAAAAAAAGGTTCAAGTTTAAAAATGATTCAGATTCAGAAAAGGTTCATGTTCATAAAAATGTTCTGATTCAAAAAATTCCACATTCAAAATACGAATTATTTTCAAATACGAACGATTTTTAGATATGAACAATTTTCAAGTATGAATATTTTTATGTATGAGCCATTTTTAATCTACAAAATTTTCAAATGTAAACATTTTTTAAATGACAACAAATTTCAAATCTAAAAAGGTTTTCAAAAATATTAAATCATAAAAAGTAAAGTTGAAGAAAAGGGAGAAAATAAAAACGAAAAAATAAAAAATAAACAGAAAAAGGTAAAACTAAAGAGGAAAAGAGAGGGACACAGAAAAGAGCACGAAGAATCGATGCTTTCCGCTGTCCGTCTTAAACCAGATAGACAGACAGATTCCTTCAGGATATATTTCTGAACACCGCGGCGTAGAATCAAACACCTTTCAAACATCAGTAAAATGACAGTAAAAAATATTTATTAAACTTGTTCCATCGGAGGTCAATTATTTCATCATAGTACTAGTACTAATTAGTTTGTTTTCCTTTAAACCCTGCTCCCAAGCTCTATAGTCTGTTTGCTTCTAGTGCTATTTGCAATCACCTGGTCGGATTCGTTGGCAATGAGTAGTCCACTTCCTCTAATTTTGGAAGGCATTTCCGAGTCTTTCTTTCCAATTTGTCGTCAGGTACTGATAATCCACGGTCTATCTGAGCCACTGATGCATCTATTTCTGACGATGACAGGCTCATCCTTTGCATGTCGGCTTCATTTCTATTATCAATCAAGTCCAAACAGATAGCGGTAGCTTTATATCCTGTCTCCTGTTCCAAGCTTCAGCTGTTCAGCAGTTAACGCCAACTTCTGAACTAGACTTGCAAACGCTACGAGACCCCTAGCTGGGAATCCAACAGAAACCGTCTCTTTTTCCTCTACCAACTTCAGCAAAATCAAAACGATATTTTTATGTAGGCCACTGAATTTCAATCCAGCGATCAAAATACTTGAATTTATGACAAACATGAAGTAACAATTTAAACCTGCAGCCAAATAATGTGACATTCTTGCATGGTCGATTATGTGTTCATGAATTCTGAATCGAACCTGATGAAGTGCAGGTGCGCACACGATCGGCATCGCGCACTGTTCGTCCTTTGCCGACCGCCTCTACGGCTACGCCGGCGCCGCCAACAGCACCGCCCCGCCCCTCGACACCGCCTATGCCGCCAACCTTCGCCAGCGTAAGTGCAGGATGGGCGGGCGTGACACCGCCGTGGAGATGGACCCCGGCAGCTTCCTCACTTTCGACCTCGGCTACTACCATGAGGTGCTCAAGCACAGGGCCTTGCTCCATTCTGACGCTGCACTGATCACCGACGCCGCGGCAAGGGCAGATATCACCGATGTGGTCAGCAGCCCACCTGAGGTGTTCTTCCAGGTGTTCGGGCGGTCGATGGCGAGGCTGGGTGCCGTGCAGGTCATGACAGGCTCTGAGGGGGAGATCAGGAAGCACTGCGCCGTCACCAACAGCTACCAGAACTGAAACACGCATACAGGATTTGTTTTCCATGGAAACTGTTAGTTTTGATCTTGTTCTTTGGTGATTTGTAACCAGTATAATTTTGATCATTTTTTACCGTGAGTGGTGGTAAAACAAGTATACATGACTGGGTGATATAAGACTGATGCTGTATTCATGGTAGTGGCAAGCTAAAAAAATACAGAAACACCAAGGTCGAAACATATATAAGTGCAGCTCACAATATTCAGAGAATAACACCTACTACAGGTCTCTAGGAAATTGTCTCCTCAGAAGTTCAGAACTACTATAAGACACTTATGCTCACATAGGAACAGACAATTACAACTTGTTTGCTGAAGGAAAACAAAGAGCCGGGCCATGGCAGGTAACTGCAATCAGAGGAAAATTGAAGAAACTCGCTGGTCATAAGTGCGAAGCAGAGTGCTGTACTGTCTAAGTACTCTTCACCTTCTGCATAAACTGTTGGTGCAGTGCATCAATGCAACTGATAAAAGCAAACCTCCAGATCTTGCAGCCAAACAATGCTCCAAACCATACCCAGAAACCAAAGACAACTCCAGCAATCACCGAGTAGTACAGCCACAGGTCTTGGTGATGTTCCTTTGCTCCATCCACATGTGTTGCAATACTCGAATTGTTGGTACACACAATGCTCAAAGGGGGCCCACATAGTCCCTCATTATTGCAATAGATCGATGGGTCATTGAGTGTTTGGAGCTGACTGCCGGTAGGTATCTCTCCCGATAGAAGATTGTTGGAGAGATTAACATTGTTGAGGAACATCAAGTTTGACATGCTAAGAGGAATATGACCTGATAGTTTGTTCCAGGAGAGGTCAAGGATTCTAACAACTTTAGATTGCCAATGTCCTTCGGTATGCCACCAGATAAATAATTTCTTGACAAATTTAGCAGCTGGATGCCACTAAGTTTTGTCAACTCTGAAGGATTTCACCCATGAGAGAATTACCAGAGATCGATGCCAGTCACAAATGCATCTCTTCCTTCAAAGGTGTACTCCCGTCCCTTCCAAATTAAGTACATGCGGCCATTCTCAAAATCTGTAGGGTGTAAATAGTCTGTGATGAGTATTTGAACCGGCTGCATCACTGATGTCTGTCTCATCAAGGAGAAATTGATGAAGCTTTCTGGTATGGTACCAACAAACTTATTTTCAGCTAGAACGAGCAGCTGGAGATGGGATAGTTGTGATAGCTGCCAAGGAATACTTCCATAGAACATGTTTGATCGTAGCCCGAGAATCCTTAGAAGGGGATTGCTTTTCCCTATCCATGGAGGAAGGGTACCACAAATCTTATTGTTTCCGAGATCCAAAATAATAAGGCTTTTGAAGTTCTGCAATACTGGTGGAAAGCTACCTGTGAAGTTGTTCTTTGACAGGTGTAGCGACCTAAGTGAAGAGCTGGAGTTAGTTGAGGTTGGAACTTCCCCAGAGAAAGCATTGCCCGACAAATCCAAGGAACGTAGCTCTTTCAACTTCCACAAGCAACGAGGGAAATCTCCAAAGAGTTGATTATTTGATACATCCAAGAGTTGAAGATGTGTTAAATGGCAAAATACAAACTTTGATTCTCCTGGGACATTAGGAATGATACCTGTGAACTTGTTTCCAGACAAGGAGAGAAAAACAAGATTCATCAGATAGGAGATAGTTGCAGGAAGCTCACCCTCAAGGTGGTTGGTGCTGATGTCAAGGTGGTGCAAATTAATTGCATTGCCGATATTTGATGACATCATTCCAATAAGGTGGTTGTTGCTCATGCCAAGGTAATACAAATATGTCGTATTGCCAATATTTGATGGCATCATTCCCGTAAAAAGGTTCTCTGATAGCTCCATATACTCCACGTTTGGCATGTATCCCATCTCCATTGGGATGCTTCCAGTTAACAAGTTGTCTCCTACATCAAAGATTGCAAGCTCGGTCGAGTTTGTAAACAACTCTGAGGGGATGGTACCACTCATACTGTTCCCCTGTACATCAAACAAAAATAATTCTTGCATCTTGGCAAAAGATGGTGGCAATCTTCCAAACAATTGATTCTGTGACAAATACATGATCTGAAGACTCGTAAGGTTTCCTAGCTCCTCTGGGATTCCTCCTGTGAGATTATTGTTACTCAGATCTAGTATCTCGAGCTTTTGGAGCCTTGAAAGCGAGCTGGGTATGGGTCCTGAGAATCCATTAGCATGCAAAATCATGCGTCGAAGACTAGTAAGGTTTCCTAGCTCGGGTGGAAGAGTAGAAACCAAACTAGCATTGTAGATGTTGAGAACCTCTAGAAACTGAAGCTGCCCAAGTGATGTCGGGATGGACCCACCAAGTGGGTTATTGTACAGTAAAAGAGTTTGCAATCCATATATCATTCCCAGATCCTCTGGGATTCCTCCTGTAAGATTATTGTTCCGAAGATCTAGTGTCTTGAGCTTCTGGAGGCCTGAGAATGAGCTAGGTATCGAGCCAGAGAATCCATTAAAGGACATATTCAGGTACCTCAACCTTGGGACCATCTCCGACAACGAATCTGGTAATGGCCCTGAGAATGTGTTATTCGATAAATCGAGGGACCTCATCCTGACATTGGTGCGGTTGAGAATGAACTGTGGGAAGGTACCACTGAGACTATTATTAGGTAGAGACAACCGCTTCAAAGTGGACGGAAGTGTGAACTTGGTAGGGTCTGGATTGGTTAAGTGGTTATATCCGAAATCTAACACAACAATCACTGGGAGCTTGCTGAGCTGGTAGGGGATGGCACCAACAAGATTGTTGCTGCTCAAGTCTAGAAAGGTGAGCGTGAGCAACATGGATATGTTTGCTGGGATGGTGCTAAAAATATTGTTGTTGTTGAGGCCGATCTTGGTAAGGTTCTGGTACGAAGCAGAGTAGAAAGCATGTAGCGTACCATGGAGCCCGGTGTTGTGAAGGTGGATCTCGGTAACATGTCCGGCATGATCACAGGTGATGCCGAACCAAGAGCAGGTAGAGTCGGTAATCGACCATGAGGACAGCGAGTTGGCATCAATCAATGTGGACTTCCATCGGAGTAGTGCTTCTGCTTCTGGGTTAATCGCCTTGGCTGCACATATTAGCAGGAAAATTGCGACAAAAAAGAGTTTCTGGAGGGCCATAACAGTGGCTTGTTGTGTTGGTAAGAAGGAAAATGGCAGGCTGAATGGTGCCTTTTCCACCTTGAGAAGTAGCTAGAGGTGCACATAGATAAAAGAGATTACTGCATACAGAAGACTTCAGACTTGGGGTCATGGTGTGAGGGAAATACCAATGCCGATATTTTGAGGCCACCCAGTTTCCATCTTTATCGGAGAAGTGATTACAAGGTGATGGCTGATGAATGACTGCCTGTATATGTATGTGGTTGTAGCTGCTTGTTCACGCTGAGTCAAACAACCTTGCATCTCCTCAAGCACGACGTACAAATCAGCAATTCAATACGTAAGAGTGAAATATCAAGATGGATCTTTCAAAAGATCAAGAAGCAAGAAAATTAGCCCTTCATGTATTTATTAGAAAGACCTCCATTGCTAGTTAAACCAGTGGTGCTTCTGTATATAAAATCCAAATGCTTCACTACTAGCACGGGGAACCACTGTATCTGTAGGGGAGGGTGACAAATAGACGAACGCATGCATCAGAGTGTGATTTGTGGTTTCAACTTACGGGTGGATTTTTGAAAAATTGATTACCTGTAAAAAGAGTGGAGAACTACAAACCGACGAGGCCAAGGTCTGCGGCAGTGAGCCAGGACGAATTGAGGACGAGGGCGGGCCGCGGAAGAGGCAAGGCGTGGCACAAAATAAAGAAGAACATCTCTAACATATCCCATAAACACGCCAAAACGGTTAAATAACCGATTTTTTCAGTTTCGACTGAAAAAGAGACTTTTAGCAGACACCATAAAAGCAAGCGACCCTTAAGTATTTTTAAGCTGATCCATAAAACCAACTCCCCTAACCTACAAATTCAAGGTTTTCATTACCGAACCGAGTGTGTCCTGTATACCCGCCTTTGAGTTGGCGAGAGGAAAGTTTTAGGTGCTTGGGGCGGCGCAGGGGCCAAGGAGTGCTTGGGGCACATGACCGACGGTGGTGACGCAGGGGCCAAGGCGGTATGGGGTCAGCGTTGGGTGGCGATGCACGGGGCTGCGCACTCAGCGGTGTGGGGGCTGCACTAGGGAGGCGCTGGGTGGTGCTGGATGGCGCGGGGAGCGGTGCTGGGGGCGGCAAGGGGACGGCGCTAGGAGCATCGGGTGGCATGGCCATGCGGGCAGTTGCGAGCTCGAAGAAGAGTAGGGAAAAAAATAAATAGTGGGTCACCATGGGCCTCTCATAGTACATGCAGTTTCTATTCTTTTCAGATGCATTTCAAATCGTAAAACATGTTTTCCCTTAGACTGTAAACAAATAATACAGTTCGCGTGTTTACCGTCATGCAGAAGGGTGAAGTGAAGTGAATATCGCTCGCCCACGGGCTGTGGAGCATTCCCCTACGTTGGCCATGGGCCAGCCCAGTAGATGCGGGTAGAGGTCCCTGCTCGGCCGGCCTCCTAGCGAGCTCCCCAGGGATGAACAAAATCAGATTCAAAAAAGGTTCAAGTTTTGAAAAAAAATCAGATTAAAAAAAGGTTCAAGTTTAAAAATGATTCAGATTCAGAAAAGGTTCATGTTCATAAAAATGTTCTGATTCAAAAAATTCCACATTCAAAATACGAATTATTTTCAAATACGAACGATTTTTAGATATGAACAATTTTCAAGTATGAATATTTTTATGTATGAGCCATTTTTAATCTACAAAATTTTCAAATGTAAACATTTTTTAAATGACAACAAATTTCAAATCTAAAAAGGTTTTCAAAAATATTAAATCATAAAAAGTAAAGTTGAAGAAAAGGGAGAAAATAAAAACGAAAAAATAAAAAATAAACAGAAAACGGTAAATCTAAAGAGGAATTGTGAGGGACACTGATAAGAGCACGATGACTCGATGCTTTCCGCTGTCCGTCTTAAACCAGATAGTCAGACAGATTCCTTCTGGATTTATTTCTGAACACCTGGCGTAGAATCAAACACCTTTCAAACATCAGTAAAATGACAGTAAAAATATTTATTAAACTTGTTCCATCGGAGGTCAATTATTTCATCATAGTACTAGTACTAATTAGTTTGTTTTCCTTTAAACCCTGCTCCCAAGCTCTATAGTCTGTTTGCTTCTAGTGCTATTTGCAATCACCTGGTCGGATTCGTTGGCAATGAGTAGTCCACTTCCTCTAATTTTGGAAGGCATTTCCGAGTCTTTCTTTCCAATTTGTCGTCAGGTACTGATAATCCACGGTCTATCTGAGCCACTGATGCATCTATTTCTGACGATGACAGGCTCATCCTTTGCATGTCGGCTTCATTTCTATTATCAATCAAGTCCAAACAGATAGCGGTAGCTTTATATCCTGTCTCCTGTTCCAAGCTTCAGCTGTTCAGCAGTTAACGCCAACTTCTGAACTAGACTTGCAAACGCTACGAGACCCCTAGCTGGGAATCCAACAGAAACCGTCTCTTTCCTCTACCAACTTCAGCAAAATCAAAACGATATTTTTATGTAGGCCACTGAATTTCAATCCAGCGATCAAAATACTTGAATTTATGACAAACATGAAGTAACAATTTAAACCTGCAGCCAAATAATGTGACATTCTTGCATGGTCGATTATGTGTTCATGAATTCTGAATCGAACCTGATGAAGTGCAGGTGCGCACACGATCGGCATCGCGCACTGTTCGTCCTTTGCCGACCGCCTCTACGGTTACGCCGGCGCCGCCAACAGCACCGCCCGCCCGACACCGCCTATGCCGCCAACCTTCGCCAGCGTAAGTGCAGGATGGGGCGTGACACCGCCGTGGAGATGGACCCGGCAGCTTCCTCACTTCGACCTCGGCTACTACCATGAGGTGCTCAAGCACAGGGCCTTGCTCCATTCTGACGCTGCACTGATCACCGGCCTTGCAGGGCAGATATCACCGATGTGGTCAGCAGCCCACCTGAGGTGTTCTTCCAGGTGTTCGGGCGGTCGATGGCGAGGCTGGGTGCCGTGCAGGTCATGACAGGCTCTGAGGGGGAGATCAGGAAGCACTGCGCCGTCACCAACAGCTACCAGAACTGAAACACGCATACAGGATTTGTTTTCCATGGAAACTGTTAGTTTTGATCTTGTTCTTTGGTGATTTGTAACCAGTATAATTTTGATCATTTTTACCGTGAGTGGTGGTAAAACAAGTATACATGACTGGGTGATATAAGACTGATGCTGTATTCATGGTAGTGGCAAGCTAAAAAAATACAGAAACACCAAGGTCGAAACATATATAAGTGCAGCTCACAATATTCAGAGAATAACACCTACTACAGGTCTCTAGGAAATTGTCTCCTCAGAAGTTCAGAACTACTATAAGACACTTATGCTCACATAGGAACAGACAATTACAACTTGTTTGCTGAAGGAAAACAAAGAGCCGGGCCATGGCAGGTAACTGCAATCAGAGGAAAATTGAAGAAACTCGCTGGTCATAAGTGCGAAGCAGAGTGCTGTACTGTCTAAGTACTCTTCACCTTCTGCATAAACTGTTGGTGCAGTGCATCAATGCAACTGATAAAAGCAAACCTCCAGATCTTGCAGCCAAACAATGCTCCAAACCATACCCAGAAACCAAAGACAACTCCAGCAATCACCGAGTAGTACAGCCACAGGTCTTGGTGATGTTCCTTTGCTCCATCCACATGTGTTGCAATACTCGAATTGTTGGTACACACAATGCTCAAAGGGGGCCCACATAGTCCCTCATTATTGCAATAGATCGATGGGTCATTGAGTGTTTGGAGCTGACTGCCGGTAGGTATCTCTCCCGATAGAAGATTGTTGGAGAGATTAACATTGTTGAGGAACATCAAGTTTGACATGCTAAGAGGAATATGACCTGATAGTTTGTTCCAGGAGAGGTCAAGGGATTCTAACAACTTTAGATTGCCAATGTCCTTCGGTATGCCACCAGATAAATAATTTCTTGACAAATTTAGCAGCTGGATGCCACTAAGTTTTGTCAACTCTGAAGGGATTTCACCCATGAGAGAATTACCAGAGAGATCGATGCCAGTCACAAATGCATCTCTTCCTTCAAAGGTGTACTCCCGTCCCTTCCAAATTAAGTACATGCGGCCATTCTCAAAATCTGTAGGGTGTAAATAGTCTGTGATGAGTATTTGAACCGGCTGCATCACTGATGTCTGTCTCATCAAGGAGAAATTGATGAAGCTTTCTGGTATGGTACCAACAAACTTATTTTCAGCTAGAACGAGCAGCTGGAGATGGGATAGTTGTGATAGCTGCCAAGGAATACTTCCATAGAACATGTTTGATCGTAGCCCGAGAATCCTTAGAAGGGGATTGCTTTTCCCTATCCATGGAGGAAGGGTACCACAAATCTTATTGTTTCCGAGATCCAAAATAATAAGGCTTTTGAAGTTCTGCAATACTGGTGGAAAGCTACCTGTGAAGTTGTTCTTTGACAGGTGTAGCGACCTAAGTGAAGAGCTGGAGTTAGTTGAGGTTGGAACTTCCCCAGAGAAAGCATTGCCCGACAAATCCAAGGAACGTAGCTCTTTCAACTTCCACAAGCAACGAGGGAAATCTCCAAAGAGTTGATTATTTGATACATCCAAGAGTTGAAGATGTGTTAAATGGCAAAATACAAACTTTGATTCTCCTGGGACATTAGGAATGATACCTGTGAACTTGTTTCCAGACAAGGAGAGAAAAACAAGATTCATCAGATAGGAGATAGTTGCAGGAAGCTCACCCTCAAGGTGGTTGGTGCTGATGTCAAGGTGGTGCAAATTAATTGCATTGCCGATATTTGATGACATCATTCCAATAAGGTGGTTGTTGCTCATGCCAAGGTAATACAAATATGTCGTATTGCCAATATTTGATGGCATCATTCCCGTAAAAAGGTTCTCTGATAGCTCCATATACTCCACGTTTGGCATGTATCCCATCTCCATTGGGATGCTTCCAGTTAACAAGTTGTCTCCTACATCAAAGATTGCAAGCTCGGTCGAGTTTGTAAACAACTCTGAGGGGATGGTACCACTCATACTGTTCCCCTGTACATCAAACAAAAATAATTCTTGCATCTTGGCAAAAGATGGTGGCAATCTTCCAAACAATTGATTCTGTGACAAATACATGATCTGAAGACTCGTAAGGTTTCCTAGCTCCTCTGGGATTCCTCCTGTGAGATTATTGTTACTCAGATCTAGTATCTCGAGCTTTTGGAGCCTTGAAAGCGAGCTGGGTATGGGTCCTGAGAATCCATTAGCATGCAAAATCATGCGTCGAAGACTAGTAAGGTTTCCTAGCTCGGGTGGAAGAGTAGAAACCAAACTAGCATTGTAGATGTTGAGAACCTCTAGAAACTGAAGCTGCCCAAGTGATGTCGGGATGGACCCACCAAGTGGGTTATTGTACAGTAAAAGAGTTTGCAATCCATATATCATTCCCAGATCCTCTGGGATTCCTCCTGTAAGATTATTGTTCCGAAGATCTAGTGTCTTGAGCTTCTGGAGGCCTGAGAATGAGCTAGGTATCGAGCCAGAGAATCCATTAAAGGACATATTCAGGTACCTCAACCTTGGGACCATCTCCGACAACGAATCTGGTAATGGCCCTGAGAATGTGTTATTCGATAAATCGAGGGACCTCATCCTGACATTGGTGCGGTTGAGAATGAACTGTGGGAAGGTACCACTGAGACTATTATTAGGTAGAGACAACCGCTTCAAAGTGGACGGAAGTGTGAACTTGGTAGGGTCTGGATTGGTTAAGTGGTTATATCCGAAATCTAACACAACAATCACTGGGAGCTTGCTGAGCTGGTAGGGGATGGCACCAACAAGATTGTTGCTGCTCAAGTCTAGAAAGGTGAGCGTGAGCAACATGGATATGTTTGCTGGGATGGTGCTAAAAATATTGTTGTTGTTGAGGCCGATCTTGGTAAGGTTCTGGTACGAAGCAGAGTAGAAAGCATGTAGCGTACCATGGAGCCCGGTGTTGTGAAGGTGGATCTCGGTAACATGTCCGGCATGATCACAGGTGATGCCGAACCAAGAGCAGGTAGAGTCGGTAATCGACCATGAGGACAGCGAGTTGGCATCAATCAATGTGGACTTCCATCGGAGTAGTGCTTCTGCTTCTGGGTTAATCGCCTTGGCTGCACATATTAGCAGGAAAATTGCGACAAAAAAGAGTTTCTGGAGGGCCATAACAGTGGCTTGTTGTGTTGGTAAGAAGGAAAATGGCAGGCTGAATGGTGCCTTTTCCACCTTGAGAAGTAGCTAGAGGTGCACATAGATAAAAGAGATTACTGCATACAGAAGACTTCAGACTTGGGGTCATGGTGTGAGGGAAATACCAATGCCGATATTTTGAGGCCACCCAGTTTCCATCTTTATCGGAGAAGTGATTACAAGGTGATGGCTGATGAATGACTGCCTGTATATGTATGTGGTTGTAGCTGCTTGTTCACGCTGAGTCAAACAACCTTGCATCTCCTCAAGCACGACGTACAAATCAGCAATTCAATACGTAAGAGTGAAATATCAAGATGGATCTTTCAAAAGATCAAGAAGCAAGAAAATTAGCCCTTCATGTATTTATTAGAAAGACCTCCATTGCTAGTTAAACCAGTGGTGCTTCTGTATATAAAATCCAAATGCTTCACTACTAGCACGGGGAACCACTGTATCTGTAGGGGAGGGTGACAAATAGACGAACGCATGCATCAGAGTGTGATTTGTGGTTTCAACTTACGGGTGGATTTTTGAAAAATTGATTACCTGTAAAAAGAGTGGAGAACTACAAACCGACGAGGCCAAGGTCTGCGGCAGTGAGCCAGGACGAATTGAGGACGAGGGCGGGCCGCGGAAGAGGCAAGGCGTGGCACAAAATAAAGAAGAACATCTCTAACATATCCCATAAACACGCCAAAACGGTTAAATAACCGATTTTTTCAGTTTCGACTGAAAAAGAGACTTTTAGCAGACACCATAAAAGCAAGCGACCCTTAAGTATTTTTAAGCTGATCCATAAAACCAACTCCCCTAACCTACAAATTCAAGGTTTTCATTACCGAACCGAGTGTGTCCTGTATACCCGCCTTTGAGTTGGCGAGAGGAAAGTTTTAGGTGCTTGGGGCGGCGCAGGGGCCAAGGAGTGCTTGGGGCACATGACCGACGGTGGTGACGCAGGGGCCAAGGCGGTATGGGGTCAGCGTTGGGTGGCGATGCACGGGGCTGCGCACTCAGCGGTGTGGGGGCTGCACTAGGGAGGCGCTGGGTGGTGCTGGATGGCGCGGGGAGCGGTGCTGGGGGCGGCAAGGGGACGGCGCTAGGAGCATCGGGTGGCATGGCCATGCGGGCAGTTGCGAGCTCGAAGAAGAGTAGGGAAAAAAATAAATAGTGGGTCACCATGGGCCTCTCATAGTACATGCAGTTTCTATTCTTTTCAGATGCATTTCAAATCGTAAAACATGTTTTCCCTTAGACTGTAAACAAATAATACAGTTCGCGTGTTTACCGTCATGCAGAAGGGTGAAGTGAAGTGAATATCGCTCGCCCACGGGCTGTGGAGCATTCCCCTACGTTGGCCATGGGCCAGCCCAGTAGATGCGGTAGAGGTCCCTGCTCGGCCGGCCTCCTAGCGAGCTCCCCAGGGATGAACAAAATCAGATTCAAAAAAGGTTCAAGTTTTGAAAAAAAATCAGATTAAAAAAAGGTTCAAGTTTAAAAATGATTCAGATTCAGAAAAGGTTCATGTTCATAAAAATGTTCTGATTCAAAAAATTCCACATTCAAAATACGAATTATTTTCAAATACGAACGATTTTTAGATATGAACAATTTTCAAGTATGAATATTTTTATGTATGAGCCATTTTTAATCTACAAAATTTTCAAATGTAAACATTTTTTAAATGACAACAAATTTCAAATCTAAAAAGGTTTTCAAAAATATTAAATCATAAAAAGTAAAGTTGAAGAAAAGGGAGAAAATAAAAACGAAAAAATAAAAAATAAACAGAAAAAGGTAAAACTAAAGAGGAAAAGAGAGGGACACAGAAAAGAGCACGAAGAATCGATGCTTTCCGCTGTCCGTCTTAAACCAGATAGACAGACAGATTCCTTCAGGATATATTTCTGAACACCGCGGCGTAGAATCAAACACCTTTCAAACATCAGTAAAATGACAGTAAAAAATATTTATTAAACTTGTTCCATCGGAGGTCAATTATTTCATCATAGTACTAGTACTAATTAGTTTGTTTTCCTTTAAACCCTGCTCCCAAGCTCTATAGTCTGTTTGCTTCTAGTGCTATTTGCAATCACCTGGTCGGATTCGTTGGCAATGAGTAGTCCACTTCCTCTAATTTTGGAAGGCATTTCCGAGTCTTTCTTTCCAATTTGTCGTCAGGTACTGATAATCCACGGTCTATCTGAGCCACTGATGCATCTATTTCTGACGATGACAGGCTCATCCTTTGCATGTCGGCTTCATTTCTATTATCAATCAAGTCCAAACAGATAGCGGTAGCTTTATATCCTGTCTCCTGTTCCAAGCTTCAGCTGTTCAGCAGTTAACGCCAACTTCTGAACTAGACTTGCAAACGCTACGAGACCCCTAGCTGGGAATCCAACAGAAACCGTCTCTTCTTCCTCTACCAACTTCAGCAAAATCAAAACGATATTGTTATGTAGGCCACTGAATTTCAATCCAGCGATCAAAATACTTGAATTTATGACAAACATGAAGAAACAATTTAAACCTGCAGCCAAATAATGTGACATTCTTGCATGGTCGATTATGTGTTCATGAATTCTGAATCGAACCTGATGAAGTGCAGGTGCGCACACGATCGGCATCGCGCACTGCTCGTCCTTTGCCGACCGCCTCTACGGCTACGCCGGCGCCGCCCCGCCCCGCCCCTCGACACCGCCTATGCCGCCAACCTTCGCCAGCGTAAGTGCAGGATGGGCGGGCGTGACGCCACCGTGGAGATGGACCCCGGCAGCTTCCTCACTTTCGACCTCGGCTACTACCATGAGGTCCTCAAGCACAGGGCCTTGCTCCATTCTGACGCTGCGCTGATCACCGACGCTGCGGCAAGGGCAGATATCGTCGATGTGGTCGGCAGCTCACCGGAGGTGTTCTTCCAGGTGTTCGGACGGTCGATGGCGAGGCTGGGTGCCGTGCAGGTCATGACAGGCTCCGAGGGGGAGATAAGGAAGCACTGCGCCGTCACCAACAGCCACCAGAACTGAGACGCGCATCCCGGATTGTTTTCCATGGGAACTGTTAGTTTTGCTCTTATTCTTTTGGTGATTTGTAACCAGTATAATTCTGATCAAATTTTTTGTTGTGACTTGTGAGTGGTGGTAAAACAAGTAAACATGAGTTATATAAGACTGAACCTGTAAGCTAGAAAAATACAGAAACATCAAGGACGAAACATATATAGCTGCAGCTCACAATATTCAGAGAATAACACCTAATACAGGTGGTCTCTAGGAAATTATCTCCTCAAAAGTTGAGGACTACTATAAGACACTAATGCTCACATAGGAACAGATAATTAAAACTTATTTTCTAAAGAAAAACAAAGAGCCGGGCCATAGACAATACATGTCCATGGCAGGTACTGCAACCAGAGGAAACTTGAAGAAACTCTCTGCTCATAAGTGCGAAGCAGAGTGCTGTACTGTCTAAGTACTCTTCATCTTCTGCATAAATTGTTGGTGCATTGCATCGATGCAACTGATGAAAGCAAACCTCCAGACCTTGCAGACAAACAATGCTCCAAACCATACCCAGAAACCAAAGACAACTCCAGCAATCACCGAGTAGTACAGCCACAGGTCTTGGTGATGTTCCTTCGCTCCATCCACTGCTGCAATACTCGACTTTTTTGTACATGCAATGCCCAAAGGAGGCCCACATAGTCCCAGATTATTGCTATAGACCGATGGATCATTGAGTGTTTGGAGCTGACTTCCGGTAGGTATCTCTCCAGATAGAATGTTGTTGGAGAGATTAAGAGTGTTGAGGAACACCAATTTTGATATGGTAGGAGGAATATGGCCTGATAGTTTGTTCCACGAGAAGTCAAGGGATTCTAACAACTTTAAATTGCTAATGTCCTTCGGTATGCGACCAGATAGATAATTTCTTGACAAATTTAGCAACTGGATGCCACTAAGATTTGTCAACTCTGAAGGGATTTCACCCATGAGAGAATTACCAGAGAGATCGATGCCAGTCACAAATGCATATGTTCCCTCAAAGGTGTACTCCCGTCCCTTCCAAATTAAGTCCATGTGGCCATTTTCAAAATATGTAGAGTATACATAGTCTGTGCTGAGTATTAGAACCGGCTGCATCATTGATGTCTGTCTCATGAAGGAGAAATTGACGAAGCTTTCTGGTATGGTACCAACAAACTTATTCTCAGCTAGAACGATCAGCTGGAGATGGGATAGTTGTGATAGCTGCCAAGGAAACTTCCATAGAACATGTTTGATCGCAGCCCGAGAATCCTTAGAAGGGGATTGCTTTCCCCTATCCACGGAGGAAGGGTACCACAAATATTATTGTTCCCGAGATCCAAAATAATAAGGCTTTTGAAGTTCTGCAATACTGCTGGAAAGCTACCTGTGAAGTTGTTCTTTGACAGGTGTAGCGACGTAAGTGAAGAGCTGCAGTTAGTTGAGGTCGGAACTTCCCCAGAGAAAGCATTGCCCGACAAATCCAAGGACTGTAGATCTTTCAACTTCCACAAGCAACGAGGGAAATCTCCAAAGAGTTGATTATTTGATACATCCAAGAGTTGAAGATGTGTTAAATGGCAAAAGACAGACTTTGATTCTCCTGGTACATTAGGAATCATACCTGTAAACTTGTTGCCAGACAACAAGAGAACAACAAGATTTATCAGATATGATATAGTTGCAGGAAGCTTACCCCCAAGATGGTTGGATTTGAGGCCAAGAACTTTCAAAGATGTTGCATTACCGATATCTGATGGGATAACTCCAGTAAGGTGATTTCTGCCCAATGCCAATAATTGCAAGTTTGGCATGCTTCCCATTTCCACTGGCACAGAGCCAATAAAGTTGTTCCTATCGAGGGAGAGAAACACTAGCTCCTTACACTTGCTGATCTGTGACGGGATGGTTCCAGTTAACCGGTTATTGGATGCAGCAAATGTCCAGAGCTTGGTTCAGTTTTTAAACATCTCTTCCGGAATGGTACCACTGATACTGTTCCTGGTGATTGTGAAGTACTGCAATTCGTGCATCCTGGCAAAAGATAGTGGCAAACTTCCAGACAATTGATTTTGTGACAAAACCATGACCTGGAGACTCGTAAGGTTTCCCAGCTCGGGTGGAAGAGTTGAAACCAAACTAGCGTTTCCGATGTCGAGTTCCTCTAGCAACTGAAGCCGCCCAAGTGATGTTGGGATCGACCCACCAAGTGAGTTATCGTACAGAGAAAGATGTCGCAATCCAGATATCATCCCCAGCTCCTCTAGAATGCCTCCTGTGAGATTATTTGCACCGAGACATAGTGTCTTGAGCTTTTCGAGGCTTGAAAATGAGCGAGGTATGGAACCAGAGAATTCATTAGTGGATAGATTCAGGTACCTCAACCTTGGGACCATCTCCGGCAGTGAATCTGGTAATGGCCCTGAGAATGTGTTACCCGACAAATCAAGGGACCTCATCCTCGCATTGTTGCGGTCGAGAATGAATTGTGGGAAGGTACCACTGAGATTATTATTATCTAGAGATAGCAGCTTCAAATTGGGCATCGGTGAGAACTTGGCATATTCTAGGTTTGTCAAGTGGTTATTTCCTAAATCTAACTCAGCAATCATTGGAAGCTTGCTTAGTTGGTAGGGGATGTCACCAACAAGATTGTTGCTGCTCAAGTCTAGAAAGATGAGAGTGGGAAACAGGGACATGTTTGCTGGGATGGTGCCAACAAGATTGTTGTTGTTGAGTTTGATCTTGGTGAGGTTCTCGAGAGCTGCAGAGTAGAAGGAATGTAGTGTACCGTGGATCCCTGTTTTGGGAAGGTGGATCTCAGTAACATGTCCATCAGCGTCACATGTGACGCCGAGCCAAGAACATGTAGAGTTGGCAATCGTCCATGAGGAGAGCGAAGTGGCACCGACCAAAGCAGACTTCCATCGGAGTAGTGCATCCTCTTCCGGGTTGATCGCCTTGGCTGTGCAAATTAGCAGCAAAAGTGAGATGTGGAAGAGTGCCTGTAGCGCCATTGGTGTTTGTGGGATGAGGCAAGCTGCAGGGTGATGAATGTATCTACCTATGTCCCTTTAGTAGTAGCAAACCACCAATGCATGATAAAACAACGCGAATCTAGCTGTCCTGCCGCTGAACTGGCATACGCGCAGGAAGACTGAAGAATTTGGGGTCGTCGTTATAACAGGGAAAGACACTCTTTTCATGAGTCAGAACCCCATGGTAGGACAAGCCCCTAGTAAGACATGACGACACTTACGCACGAATCCAACGGGAGGACAAACACAAGTCACCAGAATCAAACCCGAGAAGCGAGAAGGCACTACTAGATAGGTCGATCTCCTGCAGCCCAACAAAGGTGCTGTTGAGGATGAACTGTGGAAAGGTACCGGTGAGTTTGTTACCACATAGAAATATGTTTTGCAGACTTGGCAAGACTGAGAAGTTGGCAGCGTCAGGGTTGGTCAATTGGTTATATTGCAACGCTAACACTGTGATCTTTGGGAGCTTGGTAAGTTGGTAGGGTATGGCACCAACAAGATCATTGTTGTCCAAGTATAGAGTGGTTAGCGTGACCAGCAGAGATATGTTTGTTGGGATGGAACCAAACAGATTGTTGAAGCTGAGGTTGATAATTTCAAGGTGCCGGAGCATGGAAAAGGGGAAGGCGTCAAGTGTACCGCTGAGGCCAGAGTGGGTAACGCTGAGCTCATTGACATACCCGGTGTCTTCATCACACTCGATACAGAACCAACTACAAGTTGGGTTGGCACGGGACCATGATGACAGAGAGGTGGAGTTGAGCAGAGTGTCCTTCCACTTGAAGAGTGCTTCTCCTTCTGGGCCGATTGCACTTGCCGTGCATAGCAGCACACATAAAGTAGCTGAGAGACACAAGAGTTTTCTGAATTTTGGTGCCATCGCTAAAGGTAGCATATGGATGAGTTTCATGTTTGTTTGCCTCAACAATCAAGTATTGAGCATATAATATAGAGGGAGAGGTTGCAAAGCAGGCAGTCCCTGCAAATGGTCTATGTTTGTGGACCAACTTTACAAACTTTATCTATGTCAGTGGAGGATTATCAGATATGGCAGTGGAGAAAAAATCAGCACTACAGGTTTGGTGTAGTTAAATCAAAGTGCACTTAAACGAGATTGTATTAGTCAGACGCCCACTGACCATATACCTTTTGACCCGCCAAACAGTAACAAAGTGGATTTTTCTAGAGATGCAGCCTAACTGTGTACATGGCTCTTATGTCATGTCAGATCTCACCGAGACCACGCTCATGCAGTGCAGGTGGGCGGAAAGTTGAGGACGACGCGGTGTCGCCATGTGCAAACACCATACATGTGTAATGAAATCACTGGGAGAGTATTGTTTTAAGCTTTACACAATACTAATCTGGTGGAAGGAAAAATGAGATTAATATATGCGAATGCAATTGCTTGTGGATTTGGGAACGAAGACGATGCCAGAAATTCCCAGTTTGCAAAACAGAGCAGGACCTTTTTAGGGAATCAGTCGTGGGTCACGTCCCTGCATAGCAGGAGGCTCCGATTCCCAGGAAAGTGCCCAGGTTCCTGATCAAGAGAACACATGCAACGGCCGGGTGTACTGGTACATAGCTTGCTTGATGATACTACTGTAGAGAGGCCTGGTGATCGATACCACACGTCATAAGAAATTAGTACATTTGTTATAATTCCCCTAATCAACCAGATAAACAAGGTGGGCATTAATTCGTTGAATTGGTTGTCCATTTCCGAAGATAATACTAGTGCATAGGTGGTCACACTTTCTCTATGCATTATATGAGAAATCAAGTAGCAGGTTGAACAGACGAGCAGAAATGCATACCTTCTCGAGAGAATGTGGTTCTTCGTGGCACTGTGTGGCTGGTCTGTCGTCTAGCACAGCTGGGCTCTAGCGACAGGCGAAGCGCTATGCAGGTCAATGGGGAGGCTGGGGGCTGTGCAGGTCATGACCGGCTCCAAGGGGGGAGATCAGGAAGCACTGTGCCGTCACCAACAGCCACCAGAACTGAGCCGCGCATCCAGGATTGTTTTCCATGGAAACTGTCAGTTTTGCTCTTGTTTTTTGATAATTTGTAACCAGTATAATTCTGATCAAATTTTTGCTGTGAGTGGTGGTAAAAGAAGTAAACATGAGTGATATAAGATTGAACCTTTATTCATGGTAGTAGCAATCTAGAAAAATAACACCAAGGACGAAACATATATAACTGCAGCTCACAATATTCAGAGAATAACACCTATTACAGGTCTCTAGGAAATTGCCTCCTCAGAAGTTCAGAACTACTATAGGACACTTCTGCTCACATAAAAACAAGCCATTACAACTTATTTGCTGAAGGAAAACAAAGATCCAGGCCATGGACAATACATGTCTAATTACTGCAATCAGAGGAAACTTGAAGAAACTTTCTGCTCATAAGTGCAAAGCAGAGTGCTGTACTGTCTAAGTACTATTCATCTTCTGCATAAACTGTTGGTGCAGTGCATCAATGCAACTGATGAAAGCAAACCGCCAGATATTGCAGACAAACAATGCTCCAAACCATATCCAGAAACCAAACACAACTCCAGCAATCACCGAGTAGTACAGCCACAGGTCTTGGTGATGGTCCTTCGCTCCATCCACTGGTGCTGCAATACTCGACTTTTTTGTACATGCAATGCCCAAAGGAGGCCCACATAGGCCCAAATTATTGCTATAGACCGATGGATCGTTGAGTGTTTGGAGCTGACTTCCGGTAGGTATCTCTCCAGATAGAATGTTGTTGGAGAGATTAAGAGTGTTGAGGAACGTCAAGTTTGATATGCTAGGAGGAATAGGACCTGATAGTTTGTTCCAAGAGAGGTCAAGAGATTCTATTTTTTCCAGATTGCCAATAAGTCTTGGAATACCACCGGAAAGATTATTTCTTGACATGTTTAGAAATTGGAGGCCTCTTAGATGTGCCAAC
Source organism: Avena insularis (assembly GCA_023614405.1). Taxonomy (NCBI): domain Eukaryota; kingdom Viridiplantae; phylum Streptophyta; class Magnoliopsida; order Poales; family Poaceae; genus Avena; species Avena insularis. The sequence continues at coordinate 84,290,263 of CM042695.1, read as the reverse complement.
TCTGAAGGGATCTTCCCAGAGAGAGAATTGCTTGACAGATCAATACCAGTCACAAGTGTATGTGTTCCATGAAAAGCATGATCCTGCCCCTTCCAAATTATGTCAATGTAGTATGAGTATCCATCCAAGGCAGGTATTGTGACTTCTATTTTTGGCCGAACCATGGATGGTCTTATCATGGAAGATAGGTTGGCGAAGCCTTTTGGTATGGAACCTATAAAGTTATTTTCAGCCAGATCAAGCAGTTGTAGTTGTGAGAGTTGTGACAGCTGCCAAGGAATGCTTCCACTGAACATGTTAGATCGCAACTGGAGAATCCTTAGCAAAGAATTGCTTTCCCCTATCCAGAAAGGAATTTCACCTGAAATCTTATTGTTTCTGACATCCAAAACAATGAGGCTTTTGAAGTTCTTGAATGCTGGTGGAAAGCAACCTGTGAAATTGTTGTTTGACAGGTGCAGAGACATAAGTGAAGAACTATAGTAACTAGAGGTTGGAACTTCCCCAAAAAAAGCATTCCTCGATAAATCCAGGGACCGTAGTGCTTTCATGTTCCAAAAGAAACCAGGGAGATCTCCAGACAGTTGATTATTTGACAGATCCAAGGATTTTAGAAATGTCAAATTACAAAAGGGAGATGATTCTCCTAAGGAGCTTCCATCCTTGGCCTCCTTGACAACCGGCAACTGTTCTGTGTCGACATTAGCAATGATGCCTGTGAACTTATTGCCAGATAAGGAGAGAACCTGAAGGTTTTCCAGATAGGATATGGTTGTAGGAAGCTCACCCTCAAGATGGTTGGTGTTGATGTCAAGGTAGCCCAATTCTGTTAAATTGCCGATATGAGATGGCACTATTCCAGTAAGGTGATTCTTTGATAAGTCCAAAAACCGCAATTGTGGCATGCTGCTAATCTGCACTGGGATAGAGCCAGTGAAGTTATTGTGAGAGAGGAGGAAAGCAAATAATTCATTCTGGTTACTGATCTGCGATGGGATGCTTCCAGATAAGAAGTTGTTGGATACATCAAAGAGCCAGAGCATGGTCTAGTTTGTGAACATCTCTGAGGGGATGGTACCACTGATACTGTTTCCCTGTACTCCAAAATATGATAATTCTTGCATCCTGACAAAAGATGGTGGCAAACTTCCAGACAATTGATTGTGTGACAAATCCATGAAATGAAGACTCGTAAGGTTTCCCAGCTCGGATGGAAGAGTAGAAACCAAACCAGTGTTTCCAATGTCGAGCCACTCTAGCAACTGAAGCTTCGCAAGTGAGGCTGGGATCAACCCACCAAGTGAGTTATTGCGCAGGGAAAGATCTCGCAATCCAGATATCATCCCCAGCTCCTCTGGAATGCCTCCTGTCAGATTATTGCTCCCGAGATCTAGTGTCTTGAGATTTTGGAGCCTTGAGAGCGACCAAGGTATGGAACCAGAGAATCCATTATCTGAGAGATCTAGATAGCTCAATCTCGGGACCATCTCTGGCAGTGAATCTGGTAATGGCTCTGAGAATGCGTTACCCGACAAATCGAGGGACCTCATCCTCGCATTAGTGCGGTCGAGAATGAATTGTAGGAAAATACCATTGAGATTATTATTATCTAGAGATAGCAGCTTCAAATTGGGCATAGGTGAGAACTTGGCATATTCCGGGTTTGTCAAGTGGTTATTTCCTAAATCTAACTCAGCAATCATTGGAAGCTTGCTGAGTTGGTATGGTATGTCACCAACAAGATTGTTGCTGCTCAAGTCTAGGAAGACGAGAGCGGGAAACAGGGACATGTTTGTTGGGATGGTGCCAACAAGATTATTGTTGGTGAGATTGAACTTGGTGAGGTTCTGGAGAGCTGCAGAGTAGAAGGAATGTAGTGTACCGTGGAGCCCTGTTTTGGAAAGGTGGATCTCAGTAACATGTCCATCAGCGTCACATGTAACGCCGAACCAAGAACATGTAGAGTTGGCCATCGTCCACGAGGAGAGCGACGTGGCACCGACCAAAGTGGACTTCCATCGGAGTAGTGCTTTTGCTTCTGGGTTGATCACCTTGGCTGTGCACACTAGCAGCAAAAGCGAGATGTGGAAGAGTGTCTGCAGCGCCATTGGTGTGTGTGGGACGAGGCAAGCTGTGGGTGATGAATTTATCTACCTATGTGCCTTTGGTAGTAGCAATCCAAGCCACCAGTCCATGATATTTTTTTTTAGATCAACAGGGATTCATCCCCGGTTCCATCTCAAGAAATGAAACCAAAACCAGCCAGCGTTTCAGGTTCAGATACAAACAATTAACTAAAAAACAGAAAGGCAAACTAGATGCTAAACAAAAAGCTACTATTTTCCGGCACCCAGAAAGGGAGACCCAGAAAACTCAAAAGAGAGCTAGGAACTAGTCTCAGAACAGTAGGATTACATTCAAACAGAGGAGATGAGGGAGAACAGGCTAAGCACAAAACTCTGACTCAAATAACCACGTGGACCTCATCATCAGTCCTGCCGCTGGACTGGCATACGCGCACAAAGATTGAAGAATTTGGGGCCGTCGTTAACAGGGAAAGCCACTCTTTTCATGAGTCAGGACCCCATGAAAGGACGAACCCCGAGTAAGACGCACCGACACTACGCACAAATCCAATGGGAGGACAAACGCGAGTCACCGAATCTCTATCCGTGAAATGTGAACTCTGGGCCATCATCATCACAGCCTAGAAAATTATGAACGGAACAGCAAAGAACTTGGAAACTAATCGGATGGTTTCAGACTGGTTGGGAAGAGCGCGGTGGCGATGGGCCCTCCGGTTTGACCGTCTGCATGCCGCGGCACCCTAGGGAATCTCGTACGACGGGGAGGGGCCGAAGCAATTGGGAAATCAACAAGGCAGTCATGAGAATTGAGAAATTCGTTTAATGGCTAATCATGAGAAATCAACAAGTCAGTCATGATTTTCTAGTCCAAAAATCGCATGTTTAAGCTTCAAGCAGGTTGATCAGCCGAGCTAAGGAACGCGTACCTTCCCCGGAGATTACCTAGCCGCGGCCCGTGGCCGGTCTGTCGGTCGCCGGCGCCCGGCGGTCCCGACGAGGATTGCGGAATGGGCACTCGAGCGAGGCGTCTCTGCGAGCCGACGGGCGCATCTCGTGGGGTGGTAGCGCCGCAGGGGGTGCTCGAACGGTGCAAGGCGGCGCGATAGGAGCAAGCGAGGCAAGGCCGACGGCAGGGGTGCCGGCCGCCTAAGCGGCAAGGCGAGGCACAGCCATTCCTTTTTTTTTTTAGGGTTCGAGGCCAGCAAGATAAGTTGGGCCCTTGGGCCAGGCCAACTGAAGAGGACCGCTCTGATTGAAAATTACTTCAAGTCCTTTTTTTTGGAAATAGGGCGAAAAATTACCATTTTCATTAAATAAGAAGAGATTTTTGAGACAAATGCCTAGGAAATCCATAGGACTTCTAAATTGTATTTGTACGCACAGGGATAAATCTTTTCAAATGGGAATTAAAGGGCCAACTTATTATCTTATTGCACCCTAAGAAATATACTTAATTTTCTTTTCCAAATTCCTAATACTCCTATTTTATTTCAGATCAAACGACAAAATTGACATGTTTGTGAAACTTCAGCACCAAAAGACTGGAAAGACAACCGTATCTGACTCCTGTGCATAACGCTCTACACGGGGGAATTGCGTAACGCCACGGTTGGAGGCCCTGTGGTTAAATCTGTAGCATTATCTGAAGTGGTAGCCATTCTTTGTGTGTCAATAGGGACATAGAAAAAGAGCACGAAGAATCGTTGCTTTCCTCTGTCTGCCTTAAACCAGATGGACAGATTCTTTCAGAAGTCCAGTAGCTTCTGAACACCGCGGCAACGAGTAAGACACCTTCAAGACTCCAGTAAAATGTTAGTACAAAGTACTTACTCTTGTTTATTACACTTGTTCTACGATCGATTACTTCATCATAGTAGTACTAATTCGTTTCTGTTCCTTTAAACCTGCTTCCAAGCTCTCTAGTTTGTTTTCCTTCGTGAGTTTGTTGGATCCTGTTCAATCATCGTTTGCTTCCTCTAATTCTGGAAGCCGTTTCACCGTCCTTCTTGCCACTTTATTCTCAGTTATTGATAATCTATTTAGGTCTGAACAAGCATCCATTTCAGATGATGACAAGTTCTCGGCTCAGTTACTGATAATCTGTTAGGTCACTGATGCATGCCTTCGATCTGAACGGCATCCATTTCAGACGATGACAAGCTTGTGCTTACATGTCTAATTCATTTACATCAAGTACCAAAAAGTCAGCTAAGAATCGAAACTGAGATCTCTAGCTGAGAATCCAATAACAGCCCTTCTTCTCAACTAAATTCACCAAAATGAATCAACACGAATAACGTTATGTAAGGTACTGTAACAAATTTCAGCTTGGTGATTTAAATAGGAGTACCTGAATTTACAACAGGCATGAAACACGCATTCTGAATATGTTTCTGAACTGAAACTGAGGTGCAGGTGCACACACCATTGGTATTGCTCACTTATCGTCCTTACAGGCTACTCGGGTGCTACCGATACCGATGGCACCGCCCCACCCCTTGACGCCATCTATGGCAGCACAAGTGCAGGATGAGCGACCGCACGGCCGCCATGGAGATGGAAAACGGCAGCTTTCTCACGTTCGATCTTGGCTACTACTGTGCGGTGCTCAAGCACAAGGCCATGCTCCGGTCCTACATAGCTCTGGTCACTGACGCAGCAGCGAGGGCCGACATCGTCGCAAGCCTGCGGGAGATGTTCTTCCAGGTGTTGGGGGCGGTCGATGACAAGGTCTGGGGCCGTGCAAGTCTTTATAGCCGACTCCGAGGGGGAGATCAGGAAGAGCTGCTCCGTTGTCAACTGGTAGATCTTGCTCAATGGAAATTGCTCATGTCGAGGGTATTTTCTCTAGAAATTGTTCAGATGATGTCGTCATTTTGCCCGTATTCTTTGGTGATTTGTAGCTTGGATAATTCACATCAAAATTTTGTTCCCAATGGTGGTAGACAACTGATTCTGCAGCTAAACAGTGAAAAGAAAAGATATGACACAAGTTGACATGAGTTACATATGATTGAAGCTTTATTCATAGGCAGTAGCACGCTTGAAAAAAATTGAACACCGACGACCAAACATACATAACTGCAACTCAAAAAATTCAGAGAGCAACATCTATTACAAGTCTAGGAAATTGTATCATCAGAAGTTCAGAACAACTATAAGCCATTTGTGCTCACATTGGAACAGATCATTACAATTTATTTGGTGAACAAAAACAAAAACAGGATCTGGACAATACATGTATGTCCATTGCAGATAATGCAAGTCTGAGGAAACTGCAAGAAACTTGCGATAAGTGTGAAGCAGAGTGCTATACTGTCAGGTACCCTTCATCTTCCGCATAAACGTCTGGTACAGTCCATCGATGCAACTGAAGAAAGCAAACCTCCAGATTTTGTAGAAAAACAATGCTCCAAACCATACCCAGAAACCGAAGACAGTTCCAACGATCACTGAGTAGTACAACCAAAGAGTTTCAAGGTCACGGTGAACTTTTGTGGCCCCAACAAGCCTTGTAGGACTCAAATCATTTTTGCATGGGATGCTCAAAGCGACACCACATAGTCTCAAGTTCTTACTATAGATGGAGGGGTCGTTGAGTGTTTGGAGCTGATTGCCTATAGGTATTTCTCCTGACAGAAGGTTGTTGGAGAGATTTAGATAGTTGAGGAACATCAACTGTGATATGCTTGAAGGAATAGGACCTGAGAGCTTGTTCCAAGAGAGGTCAAGAGATTCCACATCTTTCAAGTTGCCAATATTTCTTGGGATAGGACCAGATAAATTATTTCTTGACAAGTTAAGGAATCGAATGCCTTCAAGGTTTAGCAATTTTGAAGGGATCTCACCAGAAAAGGAGTTGCTCGATAAATCAATACCAGTCATAAGTGTAATTGATCTCGTGAATATATAATCGTTTCCCTTCCAAACTATGTCCATCTGACCATCATGTGATGCATAATCACCCATATCGATACTTACAGGGATCATGTCTAGCATTGAATTTATGTAAGTGAAGTTGGTAAAGCTTACTACTATAGAACCTGTGAGATTATTTTCAGCTAGATCAAGCAATTGGATATGAGAGAGTTGTGATACCTGCCAAGGAATACTTCCATGAAACATATTTGACCGCAATCGCAGAATTCTTATCAAAGGGAAGCTTGCCCCTATCCATGTAGGAATTGTTCCAGAAAACTTATTTCCCCCCAAATCCAAAGATACTAACCTTTCTGAGTTCTTTATAGCAGCTGGAAAAATCCCTGTGAAGTTGTTGTTTGCCAGGTGGACATATTCTAGTGAAGAAGTATCTACCATTGAGGTTGGAACATCTCCAACAAAGGCATTTCTTGACAAATCCATGTAAGTAAGGTCATCCAAGTTCCACAAACAACCCGGGAACAATCCAGATAAGAGATTACCTGACAAGTCTAAGCCTTGTAGGCTAACACCAATCTGACAAATATACGGGTTGATGCTTCCAGTGAAAATGTTGTTTGCGATATCGAAAAGCCTGACACAGGTCCAGTTTGAAAACTCTTTCAATAATATGTATCCACCAAGATGGAGATTGTTCCCAACATAAAAAATTAGGATATACTGTATCCTAGAAAAGGACCGTGGGAGATCGCCAGAAAGCATGTTCCATGACAGGTCCATGGTACTAAGAAGAGTAAGGTTACCAAGCTCCTTCGGGATTTCTCCAGAGAACAAGTTCCACGACAGGTCCAAGATGTCAAGACCAGCAAGTTGACCAAGATCCTTTGGGATTCCTCCAGAGAACATGTTCTGCGACAAGTCCAATTCCCCGAGTCCAGTAATGTTACGAAGCTCCGTTGGGATTCCTCCGGTGAGATTATTCTCGGCGAGATGGAGTAAGTACAGTTTTGTAAGTTTGGAGAGGGGCCGTGGTATGTGGCCCGAGAACATATTGGAGGATAGATCAAGTTGCGATAAATTTGGTGCTATGTCTTGCAAGTTCTCCGGAATCAAACCCGAGAAGGCATTACTTGATAGGTCGAGATCCTGCAGCCCAACAAAGGTGCTGTTAAGGATGAACTGTGGAAAGGTACCGGTGAGTTTGTTACCACATAGAGATATGCTTTGCAGACTTGGCGAGACTGAGAAGTTGGCGGTGTCAGGGTTGGTCAATTGGTTATATTGCAACCCTAACACCGTGAGCTTTGGGAGCTTGGTAAGTTGGTAGGGTATGGCACCAGCAAGATCATTGCTATCCAAGTATAGAATGGTTAGCGTGACCAACAGAGATATGTTTGTTGGGATGGCGCCAAACAGATTGTTGAAGCCGAGGTCAATAATTTCAATGAGCCGGAACGTAACAAGGAGAAGGCGTCAAGCGTGCCGCTGAGGTCAGAGCGGGGAACGTTGAGCTCATTGACATACCCGGTGGCTTCATCACACACGATACCAACCCAACTACAAGTTGGGTTGGCACGGGACCATGATGACAGAGAGGTGGAGTTGAGCAGAGTGTCCTTCCACTTGAGGAGTGCTTCTCCTTCTGGGCCGATTGCACTTGCCGTGCATAGCAGCACACATAAAGTAGCTGAGAGACACAAGAGTTTTCTGAATTTTGGTGCCATCGCTAAAGGTAGCATATGGATGAGTTTCATGTTTGTTTGCCTCAACAATCAAGTATTGAGCATATAATATAGAGGGAGAGGTTGCAAAGCAGGCAGTCCCCGCAAATGGTCTACGTTTGTGGACCGACTTTACAAACTTTATCTATGTCAGTGGAGGATTCTTAGATATGGCAGTGGAGAAAAAATCAGCACTACAGGTTTGGTGTAGATAAATCAATGCGCACTTAAACGAGATTGTATTAGTCAGTCGCCCACAAAGTATATATCTTTTGACCCACCGAACAGTAACAGAATAGTACTACCTCTGATACATATTACTTGTCACGGGCTCACTGAACCAAGACAGATACTAGGCAAAATTTTGCTAAATCTATGACAAGTATTTTGGGTAAGAGGGAGCATAAAAGTTTTTCCGAGAGATGCGCAACCGAGACCACGTTCATGCAGGTGGGCGGAAAGTTGAGGTTGACGCTGTGTGCCAACACCATACATGTGGAATGAAATAACTAGGAGAGTATTGTGAATTACATAGGTCACACTTTCCGAAGATAATACTAGTACATAGGTCACTTTCTCTACGCATTATATGAGAAAAACCAAGCACCAGGTTGAACAGCCGAGTAGAAATGCATACCTTCTCGAGAGAATGCGGCTCTTCATGGCGCCGTGTGTCTGGTCTGTCGCCTAGGACAGCTCGGCTATAGCTCGCCTAGGAACGCTGCCCAGCGGCAGCAGTGGGACAGAAACAGGGGAAGGGAGGGCCTCTTCGCCTGCACTGACACCATCGGGTACTCCAGCACTAAGCCACTAACATCGTAGGATCAATTCGGCCATCCCCAAGTAAAAAGAAAATACGACAGGCTCATCCTTACACGTCGGCTTCATTTCTACTCCCTCAGTCTCAAAATATAAGATGTGTTTAGGTTTGTAAAGAAGATGTATCTAGGTTTCTTTTAGTGCGTAGATTCATTCCAAATCTGAGTGAATCTACATACTAAAAATAGTCTAGATACATTTTCTTTATAAAACTAAAACATCTTATATTTTGAAACGGAGGGAGTACTTATTTATCAATCAAGTCCAATCAGATAGCCGTGGCTTTATATCCTATCTCCCTGTTCCATGCTTCAGCTGTTCAGCAATTAGCGCCAACTTTTGAAATAGACTTGCCAACGCTACGAGACCGCTAGCTGGGAATCCAACAGAAACCATCTCTTTTTCCTCGACTAACTTCAGCTAAATCAAAACAATATTTTTATATAAGCCACTGAATTTCAATCCAGCGATCACAATACCTGAATTTACAACAAACATGAAGCTAGCAAAAAAGTTTAAACCTGCAGCCAAATATGTGGCGTTCTTGCATGGATGGTCGATTATGTATGTGTTGCTGAATTCTGAATCGAACCTGAGGTGCAGGTGTGCACACCATTGGCATCGCGCACTGCTCGTCCTTCCCCGACTGCCTCTATGGCTACGCCGGCGCCGCCAACGGCACCGCCGCGCCGCTCGACGCGGCCTACACCGCCAACCTGCGCCAGCGCAAGTGCCGGATGGGCAGCCGTGATGCCCCTGTGGAGATGGACCCTGGCAGCTTCCTCACTTTCGACCTCGGCTACTACCAGGAGGTGCTCAAGCACAGGGCCTTGCTCCATTCTGACGCTGCGCTGGTCACCGATGCCGCGGCAAGGGCAGACATCGTCGATGTCGTCAGCAGCCCACCGGAGGTGTTCTTCCAGGTGTTCGGGCGGTCGATGGCGAGGCTTGGGGCAGTGCAGGTCATGACAATTGACAGGCTCCACGGGGGAGGTCAGGAAGCACAGCGCCGTTACCAACAGCTACCAGAACTGAGGCGTGCATTAAGGATTGGTTTCCATGGAAACTGTTAGTTTTGATCTTGTTCTTTGGTGATTTGTAACCAATATAATTCTGATAATTTTTTTGCTGTGAGTGGTGGTAAAACAAGTACACATAAGTTACATAAGATTGAAGCTATATTCATGGTAGTATCAATCTAGAAAAAAAACAGAACCACCAAGGACGAAACATACATAACTGGAGCTCACAATATTCAGAGAATAACGCCTACTACAGGTCTCTAGGAAATTGTCTCCTCGAAAGGTCAGAACTACTCCCTCTGTTCAGAAATAAGTGACTTGCATTTGTCTAGATTCGCATGTGTGTAGACATGTTTTAGTGTATAGATACATGTGAATTTAAACAAAGTCAAGTCAGTTATTTGTGCATTGAGGGTGTACTATAAGACACTTATGCTCACATAGGAACAGTCGAACATACCATTACAACTTATTTGCTGAAGGAAAACAAAAAGGCGGGGCATGATACATGTCCATGGCTGGTGTACTGCAATCAAAGAAAACTTGAAGAAACCCTGCTCATAAGTGCGAAGCAGAGTGCTGTACTGTCAAGTAGTCTTCATCTTCTGCATAAACTTATGGTGCAGTGCATCGATGCAACTGAAGAAAGCAAACCTCCAGATCTTGCAGCCAAACAATGCTCCAAACTATACCCAGAAACCAAAGACAACTCCAGCAATCACCGAGTAGTATAGCCACAGGTTTTGGTGATGTTCCTTTGCTCCATCCACATGTGTTGCAATACTCGAATTGTCGGTACACACAATGCTCGAAGGGGGCCCACATAGTCCCTCATTATTGCAATAGATCGATGGTCATTGAGTATTTGGAGCTGACTGCCGGTAGGCATCTCTCCCGATAGAAGATTGTTGGAGAGATTAACATTGTTGAGGAACATCAAGTTTGACATGCTAAGAGGAATATGACCTGATAGTTTGTTCCAGGAGAGGTCAAGGGATTCTAACAACTTCAGATTGCCAATGTCCTTCGGTATGCCACCAGATAAATAATTTCTCGACAAATTTAGCAGCTGGATGCCACTAAGTTTTGTCAACTCTGAAGGGATTTCACCCATGAGAGAATTACCAGAGAGATCGATGCCAGTCACAAATGCATCTCTTCCCTCAAAGGTGTACTCCCGTCCCTTCCAAATTAAGTCCATGCGGCCATTCTCAAAATATGTAGGGTGTAAATAGTCTTTGATGGGTATTTGAACCGGCTGCATCACTAATGTCTGTCTCATCAAGGAGAAATTGATGAAGCTTTCTGGTATGGTACCAACAAACTTATTTTCAGCTAGAACGAGCAGCTGGAGATGGGATAGTTGTGATAGCTGTCAAGGAATACTTCCATAAAACATGTTTGATCGTAGCCCGAGAATCATTAGAAGGGGATTGCTTTTCCCTATCCATGGAGGAAGGGTACCACAAATCTTATTGTTTCCGAGATCCAAAATAATAAGGCTTTTGAAGTTCTGCAATACTACTGGAAAGCTACCTGTGAAGTTGTTCTTTGACAGGTGTAGCGACCTAAGTGAAGAGCTGCATTTAGTTGAGGTTGGAACTTCCCCAGAGAAAGCATTGCCCGACAAATCCAAGGAACGTAGCTCTTTCAACTTCCACAAGCAACAAGGGAAATCTCCAAAGAGTTGATTATTTGATACATCCAAGAGTTGAAGATGTGTTAAATGGCAAAATACAGACTTTGATTCTCCTGGGATATTAGGAATGATACCTGTGAACTTGTTGCCAGACAAGGAGAGAAAAACAAGATTGATCAGATAGGAGATAGTTGCAGGAAGCTCACCCTCAAGGTGGTTGGTGCTGATGTCAAGGTGGTGCAAATTAATTGCATCGCCGATATATGATGGCATCATTCCAGTAAGATGGTTGGTGCTGATGTCAAGGTAATCCAAAAATGTCGGATCGCCGATCTTTGAGGGGATCATTCCAGTAAGGTGGTTGGTGCCCATGCCAAGGAAATACAAATATGTCGTATTGCCGATAATTGATGGAATCATTCCCGTAAGATGATTTTGTGATAACTCAATATATTCCAAGCCTGGAATGTATCCCATCTCCACTGGGATGCTTCCACTTAACAAGTTGTCTCCTAGATTAAAGACTGCGTGGCTGCTTGAGTTTGTAAACAACTCTGAGGGGATAGTACCACTGATATTGTTTCCATGTACATCAAACAAAAATAATTCTTGCATCATGGAAAAAGATGGTGGTAAATTTCCAAACAATTGATTCTCTGACAAAAACAATTCTTGAAGACTAGTAAGATTTACCATCTCCCTTGGGATTTCTCCCGTGAGATTATTGTTCTTGAGATCTAGTGTCTTGAACTTTTGGAGCCTTGAGAGCGAGCGGGGTATGGGTCCAGAGAATCCATTATCGGACAAATAAATGGCACTGAGACTCGTAAGGTTTCCTAGCTCGGGTGGAAGAGTAGAAACCAAACTAGAATTGTAGATGTAGAGAACCTCTAGCAACTGAAGCTGCCCAAGTGAGGCTGGGATCGACCCACCAAGTGGGTTATGTCGTAGTAAAAGAGTTTGCAATCCAGATAGCATTCCTAGATCCTCCGGGATTCCTCCTTTAAGATTATTGGTCCCAAGATCTAATGTCTTGAGCTTGTGGAGGCATGAGAATGAGCTAGGTATTGATCCAGAGAATTCGTTAAAGGACATATTCAGGTACCTCAAGATTGGGACCATCTCGGACAGAGAATCAGGTAATGGCCCTGAAAATGTGTTATCCGATAAATCGAGGGACATCATCCTCACATTGGTGCGGTTGAGAATGAACTATGAGAAGGTACCACTGAGATCATTATTAGGTAGAGACAACCGCTTCAAAGTGGACGGAAGTGTGAACTTGGTAGGGTCTGGATTGGTTAAGTGGTTATATCCCAAATAAATCTCAACAATCATTGGAAGCTTGCTGAGTTGGTAGGGGATGGCACCAATAAGATTGTTGCTGCTCAAGTCTAGAAAGGTGAGCGCGAGCAACATGGATATGTTCGCTGGGATGGTGCCAACAAGATTATTTTTGCTGAGCTCGATCTGGGTAAGGTTCTGGTACGAAGCAGAGTAGAAAGCATGCAGCGTACCATGGAGCCCGGTGTTGTGAAGGTGGATCTCGGTAACATGTCCGGCATGATCTCAGGTGATGCCGAACCAAGAGCATGTGGAGTTGGTAATCGACCATGAGGACAACGAGTTTGCCCGAATTAAAGTCGACTTCCATCGGAGTAGTGCTTCTGTTTCTAGGTTGATTGCCTTGGCTGTGCAAATTAGCAGGAAAACTGAAGCATATAAGAGTTTCTGCAGGGCCATAGCAGCTGCTTATGGTGTTGGTACGGCATGGCAAGGTGCAGATAAAAGGAATCATCACCAGAAAAAAGCAAATATAGTGCGGTGCTGTCGCTAGACTCCATATACATACAGAAGACTTGGGGCCAGTCTTACGGGAGAAAAAAAATCAAATGAGATCATTGCTTGGTAAGTTGGTAGGGTACGGAGGATTAGCAGACATGGCAGTGAAGAAAAAATCAACACTACATGTTTGGTGTAGTTAAATCAATGTGCACTTAAACAAGATTGTATTAGTCAGTCGCCCACTGACCATATATCTTTTGACCCACCAAACAGTAACAAAGTAGCACTACCTCTGATTCAAATTACTTGTGGCACGTTCATAGAATCAAGACAGATTTTAGTCAACCTTTGCCTAAATATACGACAAATAATTTGGGTAAAAAGGAGGATAATTTTTTTTCTGAGACTCTACTGGGAGGACAATAACAAGTCACCGAATCTCTATCCGTGAAATGTGAACTCTGGGCCATCATCACAGCCTAGAAATTATGAACGGAACAGTAAAAACTTTGAAACGAATCGAATGGTTTCATACCGGTTGGGAAGAGCGCGGCGGCGATGGGCCCTCCGGTCTTACTGTCTTCGTTCCACGACACCCTAAGGGTATCTCCTACAGACGGGGAGGTCCCGAAGCAATTCTGAAATCCTGAAATCAACAAGGCATGTTAGAAATTTGTAGAATGGTCTGGCTATTCCTGGGATTCTCTCATGATCGAGATTTTCCAGTGCATAAATTGCATAAGGTTGGAAATGTTGAAACATCAAGCAGGTTAATGTTATGTCCTTGCCGCTCCATGGATTGGGGACTAGCGTGTGTGTCTTGGGTAAGAAGAAGAACGAGGGGATAAGCGAGAGAGATTAGGAGCCTTGTAAGTTTCTATTCATTTCGATGATCCATTACAGTTCGGTCCCTGAGCTTATAACATGCTCCACACGCACGCCAACCCACATCTGGCCCATGGCCCACTCACATGCCAGCTAGTCATGGCCCATTAACCGCACTTTCTTTTAATTCAAAAGGCGCTCTTCGCTTTGCTTGACCACGCCTAGTTCCATCAGGCTGGTTGTGAAGATACTACAAGATCCGAAGATGCCCCCCCCGTGTGCCGCTGGAAACCGCTGCTTCACTGCTTCATAATCTTCCCATGTCGCAAAAGCAGGAGAGATATATGTCCAACGAATCAGCACTTGAAGGAGGGTCGCATTACCTTTCTTCACCAACCTATGATCCAAGATTTCTTCAGGAAGTACCTCTGAGAGATCCAATTGTAGTGGTTCTGGTAGAGAAGTATAAACTGGTGTGTGATCAGGAATGTGCTCTTTCAATTGAGACACATGGAAGACAGGGTGAATCAGGCTGCCGCTAGGAAGCTTCAATTTGTAAGCAACCAAACCAATTCTTTCCTCCACTTCAAAAGGACCAAAGAACTTCATGGATAGTTTAGGACATGGTCGATTGACCACTGATGACTAGGCATAGGGCTACAGCTTAAGAAACACCTTATCTCCCACTTGAAATTGCCTCGGGGATCGGTTCTTATCTGCATTGTGCTTCATCTTCACTTGTGCTTTGGTTGTCGTGGTATTGCCGACGAGTACGCCATGGAGGGGTCCTCATAGTGCGTGTTTAGATACGTGGGGTAAGGCGGACGGTTGACGGTGTTGGAGATATGCCCAAGAGGCAATAATAAAGTGGTTATTATCATATCTTCACACTTATGATAAATGTTTGCATACCATGCTATAATTGTATTAACAGGAAACATTAATACTTGTGTGATTTGTAAACATAAAAGAGTCCCTAGAAAAGCCTCTTGTTAAACTAGCTTGTTGGTTAATATATGATCATTGTTTCCTGATCATGAACATAGAGATGTTATTAACAACAGGGTCATATCATTAGGAGAATGATGTGATGGACATACTCCTATAGATAAGCGTAGCATAAAGATCAAGTCATTTCAATAGTTCAATTGCTATATGCTTTCTGATACATAGTAACCTAATTCCTTCGACCATGAGATCATGCATATCACCTTTACTGGATGGATGCTTTGATGTCATCAAACACCACACCGTAACAGGGTGGCTATAAAGGTGGCATTGGGTGTTCAGAAAGTATTGGTTGAAACACATGGATCAAGAGTGGGATTTGTCCATCCACATGACGGATAGATATACTCTGGGCCCTCTCGGTGGAATGTCATCCAATTAGCTTGCAAGCATGTGACTTGGTCACAAGGGATCACATATCACGGGAACGAGAAAAGAGTACTTATCGATGTGAGGTTGAACTAGGTATGCAGAGATACAAGCGATCATAACCGGATAAGTAACATATCGTGAGACAAAGGGAAATTGGTATCGTATGTAAGTGGTTCATTCGATCGCAAAGTAATCGTAGAAATATGTGGGAGCCATATGAATTTCCAGATTCCTCTATTGGTTATTGATCGGAGAAGTGTCTCGATCATGTCCGCATAATTCACGAACCGTAGGGAGACACACTTAAGGATTCGACGTTGTTTGAGTAGTTATGGTATTATGAGAAAGAGACCGAATGTTGTTCGGAGTCTCGGATGGGATCCGGGATATCACGAGGAGATCCGGAATGGTCCGGAGAATAAGATTCATATAAGGAAAGTCCCGTTTCGGAGTTGGGGAATGGTTCCGGTGTTTTCATCGGGAACATTCTAGAAGTTCCCGGAATGTCCGGCACTCCGGGGGGGAAGGGGTACATGGATGTGTCATTGCAAGATGGAATGATTGCATCATGTACTAAGTGTTCTCGCTGTCCAAAATAAAGGGTTTATTTAATTCCTAAATTGGAAAAGTCAAACGGCTAGTTTGAAAGTCAAACTGCCAATTTTGGAAAGTGGGAAAAGAGGAGGAGGAGGAGGCCGAGTTGGAGGGGAATTCCTCCCCTAGGCCGGCGCACCTCCCTAGGCCGAGTTGGGGAGGAACTCCTCCCCTTGGCCGGCCAGCCCTCCCACCTATATAAGGAGGGGCAGGGCCTCCTCTCCTACACACACAAGTTTCCTATCCTCTAAACTAAACCCTAGATCTAGACCCCGGTTTAGAGCTATTCGGTTTAGAGCCTTCTAATTGGTTTAGAGCCCTCTAATTGGTGTGTCTAATTACTAGACCACTAATAGCCTCTCTCATAAGCTCCACCATACTCGCACCGGCTTAAGCGAAGCCTGCGGGATCTCCCCTCTACCTCGGTACCACGCGTTGTCTTTGGGAATCGCGAGGAGAGTGCTACAACCTCCTGCCTGCTGGAACAAGGAGAGGAAGGTCTTCGTCGAGTACGAACGATGTGACCGATTGGGAGCGCTGCTTTGAACGATGGTATTTGGAAGGATCGTCTCACGCGATCTTGAGATCGGAAGAGTACGACTACATCACCCACGAGAATCTGCTCGTTAACGCTTTGGAATCTTCGAGGGTGAGTTCCTCCATCGACTCGTTGCTACAATCTAGTAGATAGATCTTGGCTTGTTTGGTTGTATGCGATAGAAAATTTTGTTTTCCATGCTACGAACCCCTTGATGGTATCGAGCCGTGTCTATGTAGATCTGTTGCAGTAGAACACAATGGTCATTGTGGTTGATGCTTTATTGTAGATTGCTTTTGTGTACTTTGCATCTTGCGGTATGTTGGGATGAAGCGGCCCGGGCTAACCTTACATGACATCGTTCATGAGACTTGCTCCACGCTTGACATGCAACTTCGTATTGCATAAGTGGCTTTATGGTGCTTTCTCCTAGCATAGTAAAGATCCAATTTACAACGGGTAATCAACAATACTAGTATCAATGTTGTGGTTCTTGTTCGTAGGTTAGAACGACACTTATGGAAAGCCCCAAACCACGTAAAATATGCAAAGAAAGTAGAAGCGTCTAACTTTGTTTTGCAGGGTGTCGATGATGTGATATGGCCATGATTGTGATTATATTTGATGTATGCAATGTTCCTTATTGTAAGTTGGCAACGGCGAGAACCATATGGTTGTCTTTAATTTTGTTAAGACCTGCGTGTCTATTCAAAGTAGTTGTAATAGTTGAAGCTGGTGGACGACAACCATGGAGAAGCGTCATTGACCTTGATGCTATGCCGGTGATGATGGAGATCATGTTCGTGCTTGAAGATGGAGATCGGAAGCACAAAGAAGAAAGGCCATATCATATCACATATTATGAATTGCATGTGATGTTAATCCTTTATGCATCTTGTATTGCTTAGTAGACGACGGTAGCATTATAAGATGATCCCTCATGCACATAAATTTCAAGTTCTAAAGTGTTCACCCTTAGTATGCACCGTTGCCAAAGCTTGCTGCTTCGAAGCACCACGTGATGATCGGGTGTCTTTGATTCCGCGGGTGAATACAACGTAAGCAAGCCAGATTTGCTTATGCGGTAGCTAAGGTTTGTCTTGACGAGCCTAGCATGTACAGACATGGCCTCAGGAACACGGATCACCGAAAGGTAAAGCATGAGTCATATAGTAGATATGATGAACATGTTGATTGTTCGCCATTGAAGCTACATCAACTCTCGTGATGATCGGTTTTGATATACTGGATTTGGTTCGTGTGATCACTAAAACAATGTGAGGGATGTTGTTTTGAGTGGGAGTTCACCTAGATTAATTTAATTATTAATTAGAACTCAATTTATCATAAACTAAAATCAAAGTGAATTTGCATAGTTGTTGTAGTCATTGGCATCCGTTTACCACCTTGCGCTTAGTTTTAATTGAGATGATAGAACTATAGAATTCTGGTTAGTTACTTTACGAACTGGTATCGTATTGTTTTGAAGTGTTAATCTAAAGTTTAAAAGTCCTATTGCAAACTTTCAGTAATTTCTGGTTACTCCATGAAGTTTAATAATTGGTATTAAATCAAGAGTGACAATTTCAAGTGTTAGTATATAAGTATCATGTTTGTCTCCATGATTCTTGATATTCAAAGGATTCTCGTAATATCAAGGTTATCTAGGATCTGAGAGAGTTGTTTCAGAAACCATGATGTGTGGAAGATATTGTGATATCTGAAACGAAGTTTTGGTTGCAACATGATAGAGTATAATATGGCAAAGTTCATGTTCTCATATTTGGATGAGAATTTGCAAAAGGTTTGAGACACTAGTTGTCCTAATCTTCCAAAAGGTTTTGGAGAGCAACATTATACTCGCAATTCACCGTTACAAGCTAAAAGTAGCTAGATCATGGATAAGTCCATGATGAGGGTGAATATTTGATGTAGGTAAAATGTTTACTACACCAAGAGATTACTAAAGAAAGGAATTTGAAAGAACACCAAATATTTGATAATGGTGATCTACTTCAAAGTGCAAGTTCAAAGACATTGGTATTTAACTATACACGCTTTGGACTATGTGTCATAAGTATGACTCCACTATTGATGTTGATAGATTCTTTCAAACAGAAAAGGAAATACTGAAAGAGAATCTCATAAGTATATGGCAGAAAAGAAAAGACTAGAATTGTTCAGTTTAAGTATATAGATGATATACGTGTTATGGCTATATTCTTTGCTTATTAAAACAATGTGGTTCTTAAGTATTTGATACTGAATTTGTTGGTGTGAATCGTCATACGAAACAACACAATTCATGAACTACAATGGCCTAAGTAACTAGCAAAAGAATATGTGATGATGTTCATCGAGAACAAATAAAGGGTTATTGTGTTGCTCGTTAAAACATCAAAGCTTGCCTTCAAGATTTGTTTTATCAGGTATTATGAGAACAAAAGGGTTGTTCAAATAATTTCCGTAATCCATAAAAGATGGATGATTCACAAATCTCGTTGGAGAAATCACATCCATAAAACTAGTGCTAAAATTGTCGAAAGACAAATTGATTGAAAGATCACTTAGGAAGTGACATCGCCGTTTAAATTATATTGGAAAGAAAACATGAAGAAACTCCATGTGGATGGAATTTTGGAGTCTTTTGATTTTGATCAAATGACGTTTGTGAAACTTTCCTAGAGATAATTAAAACTTCGTTCATAGGCCAAAAGGGAACGAAAGACTAGCTTATTGGAACTTGTGCATATTGTTGTACGAACTCCATTATGTGTAGTCAAGAGCGATGGATTTCAACTTCATATGCTTTCTCCGAAAATTTGAGTGAATATATGAATATTTACTTAATAAGGATAAAGTATGAAACACTTGAAAAGTTCAAAGACTTTCAAGATGAAGTGCAAAATCATTGTAACAAGAATATGAATAGTTTATGATAAGATCATAAAGGAAGATATTTGAATTACAAGTTTAGCATAATACCTAAGATTTAAGGAATCGTTCCGTGGATTTGCATTTCCGAAACACCATAAGAGTATGGAGCGTTCGAGATATGTAATTAAAACCTTGTTTGACATGGTAAGATCAAAGGTATAATTCATAAAACTGCCATTATATTTTAAAGATTAAAAGCTTTAGAGATTACCGTTTTTCCACTGAAAAGAGCTCCATCATAATCCGCTGAAATGACACCATATATAGTTATGGTTTGGGATAAAACCCAAGTAGTCTTTTCTTAAAACATTGGTATGCTATGCATAAGAAAGATGTGTGCAACCAAAGTCGGATGAACCTGTCTTTGTATAAATGTTAAGTATTCCTCCATAAACAGGAGACAAAAGTGTTTGTCGCTTAGAACGTCAAGTTTCTTTGAGAAGGAATTTTTCGTGAAAAGTTAAAGTGGGAGGACGATAGAACTTTGATAAGGTTAAAGGAACCTTAGCTATATGTGCAGAGTTGCGCAGCACCGAAAAGTGTTCCGGAGGCAGCAACAATGCTCATGGCTCACGTGCCTCAAAGGTTGTGGTCACGGAGGTCTAAGTTTCTATTGAACCAAGTAGGTCAAGTAAACAATCAAATACCAAGATTTGAGGGTTGAATCATTATTTGAGAATAATGAACGGACTACATGCAAAGAAGCAATGATGGGCCCTGACTCCGTCAAATGGCTTGAAGCCATATAATCCGTGATAGTTCCATACACGAGAAATCAAGTTTTTGAACTTGAAGGACCCTCGGAAAAGGTGTAAGACCTTGCAGTTGTGTTTGGATCTATAAAGAAGTAGACATGGATGTTTCACATCTATGAAATAGTCGACATGTTGGGAAAGAGTTCACAACAATGTTCAAAGGTTGTATATGACAAGATTTGATCTTTCATATCGATATTTAGTCTAGACGGATTAATGTAGCAACCACTACATATAATTTTGTTATATGGTAGTTGAATAAACAAAACAAGTTCTTCTAATAGAATCGTTACCTAGGACATGTGCATAACACGGTCCAAAGGGTTTTGTTAATTCAAAGGATGCTAAAAGCATATGCAAACTTCAATGGTTGAAGTAAGCATAGCGGAGTTGGAATCTTCACTATGATGAAACTATTAAAAGAGTTTAATTTCATCAGGAGACAATGAAGATGCTTGCATTTGCAAGAAATTAAGTGGGAGCGCTAAGACATGTTTCTAATACATTATGTGGAAGACATGTTGTTGATTGGAAATAATGTATCTTTTATTAACACATATTAAGAATTTCATCCCGATGAAAGACTTAGGCAAAACCAAATATTTGGCATCAATAGGCGCTAATATGGTTGTGCAAGTACATAGACGAGATATTGAATGAATTCAATATAGAAACTACAAGAAAGGTTCTTGTTACGTAGAAAGGATTGAAAGAGTTCAATGTTGATGATATATTCAAGTGTATTGACACTTGGTAAGTGAAACAAAGATTCAAGTATAGATTGATACTAGATGTATGAAATCACAAAGAGTATTTATATCAATCATACTGTGAGATGTACAAATCAGATATGTCCTATGCTATAAATATTATGAGCATATACCAGAATGATTCATAAGATGATCATTGGACGATAGTAAGGATATTCTTATGATCTTTTGGAAGAACTAAGAGTATATTATTTGTAGAAGTGACAAATAGATGATTAGTTCATTGTAAAAGTACTACATTGATACTAGTTTTGTCACAGAGTACAAATTAAGTTTATCTCAATCTAAACTAAGGGTGGCACAATATAATGGAAAGTGAGTTCCATAATGGATTTGGATGAGTTCCAAAGTTAAGACATTGTGACAGATACTTCAACAAAAGGCTAAGTATATGACTGCTAATATAGCAGCAAAAGAGGGCATTTGTGTCAAGTAGTTTGTTATCAAACTTGGTGTAGTTCACAGCGGGATAATACTATGAAGATATATTGTGCGACAATATTATCAAACATGTTTTAAACCCCAAAGAACTAAAGGTCACACCGAAAGACCAAATCATACAAAGCCATCTCATTAGAGAATGAGTGATGCGTAGAGACGCAAAGACATGCAATTACACACGGACCTGGAAGTGTCAGATCCGGAGATCAGTTGACCACTAGCAATCGTGTACATACAACACCAGAAAGCCATAGGTGTTGAATACACAAAGGTTTGAAACTAGATTATTGACTCTAGTGCAAGTGGGAGACTGTTGGAGATATGCCCAAGAGGCAATAATAAAGTGGTTATTATCATATCTTCACACTTATGATAAATGTTTGCATACCATGCTATAATTGTATTAACAGGAAACATTAATACTTGTGTGATTTGTAAACATAAAAGAGTCCCTAGAAAAGCCTCTTGTTAAACTAGCTTGTTGGTTAATATATGATCATTGTTTCCTGATCATGAACATAGAGATGTTATTAACAACAGGGTCATATCATTAGGAGAATGATGTGATGGACATACTCCTATAGATAAGCGTAGCATAAAGATCAAGTCATTTCAATAGTTCAATTGCTATATGCTTTCTGATACATAGTAACCTAATTCCTTCGACCATGAGATCATGCATATCACCTTTACTGGATGGATGCTTTGATGTCATCAAACACCACACCGTGTGAAGGTGGCTATAAAGGTGGCATTGGGTGTTCAGAAAGTATTGGTTGAAACACATGGATCAAGAGTGGGATTTGTCCATCCACATGACGGATAGATATACTCTGGGCCCTCTCGGTGGAATGTCATCCAATTAGCTTGCAAGCATGTGACTTGGTCACAAGGGATCACATATCAGGGAGCGAGAAAAGAGTACTTATCGATGAGGTTGAACTAGGTATGCGGAGATAAAGCGATCATAACCGGATAAGTAACATATCGTGAGACAAAGGGAAATTGGTATCGTATGTAAGTGGTTCATTCGATCGCAAAGTAATCGTAGAAATATGTGGAGCCATATGAATTTCCAGATTCCTCTATTGGTTATTGATCGGAGAAGTGTCTCGATCATGTCCGCATAATTCACGAACCGTAGGAGACACACTTAAGGATTGACGTTGTTTGAGTAGTTATGGTATTATGAGAAAGAGACCGAATGTTGTGAGTCTCGGATGGGATCCGGGATATCACGAGGAGATCCGGAATGGTCAGGAGAATAAGATTCATATAAGGAAAGTCCGTTTGAGTTGGGGAATGGTTAGGTGTTTTCATCGGGAACATTCTAGAAGTTCGAATGTCCCAGACTCCGGGGAAGGGTACATGGATGTGTCATTGCAAGATGGAATGATTGCATCATGTACTAAGTGTTCTCGCTGTCCAAAATAAAGGGTTTATTTAATTCCTAAATTGAAAAGTCAAGCGGCTAGTTTGAAAGTCAAGCGCCAATTTTGGAAAGTGGGAAAAGAGGAGGAGGAGGAGGCCGAGTTGGAGGAATTCCTCCCTAGGCGGCGCACCTCCTAGGCCGAGTTGGGGAGGACTCCTCCTCCCTTGGCGCCAGCCCTCCCACCTATAAGGAGGGAGGCGGGGCCTCTCTCCTACACACACAAGTTTCCTATCCTCTAAACTAAACCCTAGATCTAGACCCGGTTTAGAGCTATTGGTTTAGAGCCTTCTAATTGGTTTAGAGCCTCTAATTGGTGTGTCTAATTACTAGACCACTAATAGCCTCTCTCATAAGCTCCACCATACTACTTGGCTTAAGGCGAAGCCTGCGGGATCTCCCTCTACCTCGGTACCACGCGTTGTCTTTCGGGAATCGCGAGGAGAGTGCTACAACCTCCGCTGGAACAAGGAGAGGAAGGTCTTCGTCAATCGAGCGACGTGTGACCGATCAGGGGCGCTGCTGAACGTATTTGGAAGGATCGTCTACGATCTTGAGATCGGAAAGAATACGACTACATCACCCACGAGAATCTGCTCTCGTTAACGCTTTGGAATCTTGAGGTGAGTTCCTCCATCGACTCGTTGCTACAATCTAGTAGATAGATCTTGGCTTGTTTGGTTGTATGCGATAGAAAATTTTGTTTTCCATGCTACGAACCCCTTGAGACGATGCAGTAACACGGCTTACCAGTTCAGATCCCACAACGGTGGCGGAATCCTACTCTGCTATAAATCACTATAATGGCAATACGAGTTATAGAGATAGGTTATTTGTCTTGAGGTGTGTGTAAAACGATACTAGGTTGTGCCCTAAAGGCTCCCATATGCCCGACTTATATAGTCGCCAGGTCCTAGGGTTACAGGGAAAAGTCCTAGCCGGACAGGTTACAGAGTTCTACATCGTCTATTACCACCTAACTGGGCCGCCCAGCAGGCCACAGGCCATGCTACCGACTATGGGCCACCCGGGTTAGTCGGATAAGAGACATGCTATGAGAATACCCATATAGCATATCCCCAACAGTAGCCCCCGGAGAACTCCGAGATCTTGCGCCGTCTTGCCTCTTATCATGGAATGCTCCGTCTAGATGGATACCGGAAATCATCAAGCAACATCTTGTAGTCCTCCCAAAGAACCCTGCAAAGGTTTTCTCCGTCTTCTATTAGTAAGTCGGAGAAATGTTGAATCTTCCATCGTACGCTCCCGTTGTCAGATTAAATCCGTCCATGCCGGAATCTTCAATGGGACGGCTCATCTACCATGTCAGTTATGGCGACGTAGGCTATGGGTCAGCGACGCCTCGTAACTCACACATGCAGAGAACGTAATCATATCCGATTTTCCTCTGTGACGTCTGAACCGTTGGCGGCGGCGGTTGGAGGCGTGGTGAAATTACGCGCTCACGTTCACGAATCGGCAACCGTCGTCCGATTAGCTACACGAATCTTGACGCAGAGTAAGATAAATAGTAACCGTGGGACACCTGCCACTTTTTCACCCCATTCTCTCGCGTCATCGTCTTCTTCCTCCAGCCACACGCCTCCGAGAGCTGTCCGCGGAAAACCTCGAGAAACCCTAGCCTCTCTCTCTGCACCAGTCGCGTTCTCTCCCTCCTCCATGGCTAGCAGCAGCTCATCCTCGTCAATGGCGGCGTCGAGCGAAGCCACGGTGAAGCCGGCGAGCTCCATCGTCGTGCCCTCAGAGGGCCTGGTCATCCCCGCATCGGCGGTGATTGAAACCACCGGCGGCGACCATAATCTGGCGGCGCTGGAGCCCCTGGAAGAGGAGCCAGACTCGCACAAAGGCGACTGGCGCGGCTCGGACATCACCGGCCACGACATCCAAGAGATGGTTACTGAGGGTTACCTCCCTGCGACGGAGGGACTCGCTTTGGGCGGCGCCGGCCGGCGAGGTGACCTTCTCCCCAAGCCGGAGAAAGTGTACCTCAAAGGCGCAATTAGTGCAGCGGTGTTTCTCTGCCCATCTCCCACTTCTTTCTGTCCGTCTTGAATCACTTCAAAGTCCAACCCCATAACCTCTCCCCCAATAGTATCTTAGTGCTTAGCAACTTCGCGGCACTTTGTGAGGGTTACCTAGGGATTAGGCCTAGGTTAGACTTGTTTGTGTACTTCTTCACCGTCAAATGTGAAGCCGGACACAGTAGGGAGGAGCTTAGGAACTGCGGCACCATAAGCTTCAAGATCCTGGCGGCGGTTCCCGACATCGTCGGCCACGAGTCGTGTAAAATTGGCGTGGACGTGCTTCTACGGCCCGACATTCCTTTGGCGGGCGAGAAGTAACGTACTGACCGTGGATGGAGCCGCCGCTGAAGTCTCCACATGGCGGTCCCATGCCTCCCTTCCCTCTGACCTCGACGCTTCTCGCGCAATAAGGCGGATCGAGTGGTTCGTAGAGACGGGTCTAACTGGCTTGGACCTAGCCATGTGCTGGTTCATCAGGCGGATCCAACCTCTGCAGCACCGCACGAAGTATATGCACGAGTACACCGGCGACCGAAGGGATACCCTCCGGATCTCTGAGGACAACTTCTCGAGCGACTCCGTCAAGTTCCGCCTTAAGGACATCGTCAAGGTGAAGGATAAGAAGCGTGGCTTCACCCTCACCTACGACATGTTAAATGAGCGGAAAGTGCCCAAAGGTAGATATTTATTTTCCGTGTATGACATTGCTCCAGTTTTTCCGTCTTGCCAATACCATCTTGTCTAACACGATGATTTCTCACTTTACAGCTTAGCAATCTAGAGGAGGGCAACCTGGCTGCCCAAATCTACGATCCCAAGATGAAGGAAGTCACGGTCATGTCCGACGATGATGCCTCGTTGGCGCGAAAGCGGAAGAGCTCCACCTCTGACGCTGCCGACGGAGGCAAGAAAAAGAAGACGGAGGGTGGAGCCTCCAAAAAGAGTATTGCCGCCGTGGAGGCGGAAAAGAAGAAAGCCACCGGGATGTTTGCCAAAGCGTCCCCCTAGTGTAAGCTTCTTATTCTCCGACATTGTCTTATTTTATCTATCTTATTCCTGTACTTATGCATTTTACACGTTTCAGGAAGAAAGCCACAACCAGCCTCAAGAAGTCCTCCAAGACTCTTGGGGCTTCTAGAAATATCAAAGATATGCTGCATCGTGACTCCTCTCCCACCATCGTCCCTTTCACTCCTGCCGTCAAGCCTTCCTCTGCCCCGACAAGCTCCCAAGTCCAGGAAGCACCAGGCCCTTCCGCCATGGAAGTGGACTCTGGTGCCTCTACTAACTTTGTTGTCGTGGCGACGGTGACGAGAGTGCTGCTCTTCAAATGGCTGAAGCTCCGGCTAAGGATTCCATCGGTAGCGGCAAGGTGGTGGTGGGACCTGGTACTTCTGCCGAAGGTGGCGTCTCTGCTCCCCAGAAACCCTTCGAGTTCCCGAAGATTATTTACCCGGCGCTCATGCCGAGTAACACAACTATGGTTCCTGGAGGAGTGCCATCATCTCCGACATGCGGTCTTGAGGAGCTACTCTGACAAGCAGACATCTTGCGAGGAAATAGCATTGCCTTTGGCAAGCTGCTGGCCGAGAGCGCTACAAGCCTCAAGATCATCGCACTTGTAAGTTTTACTTTACCTTTTGCATTTTGTACGAGTATCCTTTGTAGCCCCGAGGATGTAGACGGAAAACCATAGGTTTTGCATCTATATGCTCTAAGAGTGACTAAGTTAGAAATAACTCTCACTGTAGCCCCCAAGCATTTAGATGGAATGAATTATTCCGACTAGATGCTTTTAAGAGTAGCATACACAGTGTTCATAATTTTCAATGTTGTAGCCCCCAAGCATCTAGTTGTAACTAAATTAGCTCCGACTAGATGCTTTAAAGAAAAGCTAAGCATTTTCTGAGTAAAAAACTTTATACTGTAGCCCCCAAACCTCTAGTTGAGAACTGAATCAACTCCGACTAGATGCTTAAAGAAAAGCTAAGCATATTGCTAAGTTAAAACTCTCGCTGTAGCCCCTGAGCATCTAGGTGGGAAATCTCCGACTAGAAGCTCCAAGCAGACTAAACAACGACTTGACTTTGTATTTGTTTCCACAAAACGAGAATGCTCGGAGGGGCATGGCCAACGACAAGTACCAGAAGATGCGCGCAGATCTTGAAGCCGAAAAGGGTAAAACTGCCATCTTGAAGGAACATATCATCAAAAACAAGAGTCTGTTTTCTTTTTGCGCATTTCCGTCTTACTTTTGTGCCCATAATCTCCGAGTACTCAATGTGTACTTTGTTTTCTCCGACTTGCAGAGCATGTCGCCAAGGCCAAGGATATTGTCGAGCAGTCCAAGCACATCCAGCAGCTGGACAGCGAGAACAAGATCCTTAAGAAGGAGAGGGAAGAAATGTTGAAGATGCATGAGGATTCCATGAAAGCCCTGCAGGACTCCGCCTCCGCGGAGATCAATCGCTTGAAGGAGGAGCTTGCGATCCTAAAGGATCAGAAGCAAGCTGCCGATGAGCAAAACCTTCGCCATAGCGAGGCGTTTAAGCTCCTCCAACAAGAGAAGGAATCCTTGGCGGACGTCGTCTGGCAGGCTAAGGCCAGCATCTTCAGTAAGTGTCATCCGCCTTGTAGTTCTGTAGTCTGGATACTTAGAATTTATTGAACTCATGCAATTCTTATCGGAATTTTTAGCGCCTATGGGTTTAACCCGCTCGCCTCCTTCGGACAAGGAATGCATGATTCTTGCCGGCAACTTCATCAACACCGCCATCGCCCAAGCCAAGGAGATTGCCAAGCCCCTCCAGATTTATATCAAGGCCTCGGACTCCATGGTGAAGTACTCGGAGATTTTGCGCCGAGCCCTCGAGCGTGTCGCGAGCTGGAAAGACTCATGCACACGGGCTGGTGCAAGGATGGCGTTGTCCATGGTGAAGGCACACTATGAAGGTGCCGACATCGACACGGTGACATCTGGTATCCCCGACGTGGATGATGACGGCAAGGAGATCGATCACGAAGCCATCCTGTCATCACTCATGGGTTATGACACCAGGGTTGCCGAGTTGGTGGATGTTGACGTCTTCGTGCCAAGGAACTTTCTCGACAACGCCAACCCGGATTCCTCCGAGTCTCACCATAGAGCCGACGCTGAGGGTGATTCTTCGGCTGGTGATGATGCGGCCTCCAAGTCCCCTGCACCCAAAGAGTGAAAAACACTTTGTAATTCTTGTTTCACCCTTGACATGTGCATTGAAAAAACTTGGTGATGTAATCTTAAGGCGGAAAACAGTGGTTGTCGTATCCTGCTACTTAAGAATTAATTCCCAGTATGTATATATTTTTAAGCAAGTGCTGGCTTATCCATTACTTTGGTTTTTATGCTTGACTTTTCGTGAGTCGGAAGACTCGTTGTCGGAACCATGCGTTTAGGTGATGATGCCCAATGGCACCGTCAATAACCTGAGCACAAAATCACCGACAATAAGTGTCGAAAGTCACTACTCCAGAATCCACATAAAAACAACAAAGAATGTGTAGACCAGAAAACTTAAGCTAATGCCCGTAGGCAGAATTTTCACAAGTGCAATCGCAAGGCTTGTGCATAGAGGTTTATATGATCCAAAAATGAACACTAAAGGAGGTAAAAGACTCAGCAATATGAGTGAACCAAAGAGCTTTATTTCATTGATCATATAAGAGGTACACGATTAGATAAAAAATGCTAAGTGTAGAAAGGACGTAGTTGTGCTATGTTCCATGGCCGATCAAGCTCCGGGTAGTCATCATCCGGGTCACGTCGCTTACGCTTATGATCCTCGTTGGGTCTATCCTTGAGTTCACGATTGTCGACAAGGTAGTAAGACCCATTGAGCAGTGCCTTGCTTATGATGAACGGTCCTTCCCATGGCGGGGATAATTTGTGTGACTTCTTCTGCTTAAGTCGGAGCACCAAATCCCCTTCTTTAAACGAGTGATGCCGGACGCGGCGACTATGGTAGCTGCATAGCTTCTGCTGGTAGATGGCGGATCTTTGGCATGCCAAAACGCGCTCCTCCTCGAGAAGGTTCACATCTAGGCGTCTGGATTCTTCAGCGTCATCTTCGTCGTAGGCGGCAACTCTTGGTGCATCATGAAGGATGTCGGAAGGTAGGATGGCTTCTGCTCCATATACCATGAAATAGGGGGTGTAGCCGGTGGATCTGTTGGGTGTAGTTCGTAAACTCCACAGCACAGATGGCAATTCTTCCGCCCAGGCTCCAGCTGCTCTATGTAGCGGTGCCTCAAGACGTGGCTTGATTCCCTGCAGAATTAATCCATTGGCTCGCTCAACTTGACCATTGGATTGTGGGTGTGCCACAGATGCAAGGTCAAGTCGGATGCCTTGTCCCACAATAGGCCTCCACTTCTCCAGTGACAAGTTGCTTCCGTTGTCGGTGATGATGCTATGTGGGAGACCCAATCTCACCACTAGATCTCGGACAAACGAGGCGATTGCCCCATCAAGCTTTCTAATGGGTTTAGCTTCTATCCATTTGGTGAATTTGTCAATTTGCTACAAGCAGATGCGTAAATCCACGGTGCCGTTTGTAATGGCCCCACCATGTCTAGCCCAGGATCGCAAGCGGCCAAGTTATTGGTATTGTTCGCAATTCTTCAGCAGGAACATGTGGTTGTCGGGCATAATACTGGCATCCTGTGCATGTCTCAACCAGCTTGTCGGCATCCGCCTTCGCGGTCAGCCAGTAGAATCCTTGCCGGAAGGCTTTCGCGACCAACGATCGAGGAGCGGCGTGATGCCCGCAATCTTCGAGATGGATTTCGCGTAGGATTTCCATACCCTCTAGCTGGGAAACACACTTTAGGTATACACCAGTAGTGCTCCTATTGTAGAGTTGCCCATTGATTATGGTATAACCCTTTGCTCGTCGTACTATTTGCCGTCTTTCGACCTCGTCGTCGGGCAAAGTTCCGTGTTCGAGATATTCCATGAACGGTTTTGTCCAAGCCGGAGGGATCTTTGTCACCATGTTGACGAAAGAGTCAGCTCTATCCGGGTTGTCGATGTCGGCGCCCTTCACGGATGGTGTGCGTAGATGCTCTAGGAAAACTCCTGGCGGAATTCGCTTGTGCCCTGATCCAAGTTTAGACAGTAGATCATCTGCCTCGTTTTGCTCCCTAGGCACATACTTGACTTCGTAGCCCAAGAAGCTTTTGGCTATCTCGTCCACTTCGTCGCGATATGCCGCCATCATAGGGTTCCGCGCATTCCAGGTGCCAGCCACCTGCTGGGCAACCAAGTCGGAATCTCCACAACAAACTATGCGCTTGATGCCAATATCCTTGGCTACACGCAGTCCGTGAATGAGTGCTTCATACTCCGCCATGTTGTTTGTAGCCTCGAAGTGGATTTGCAGAACGTAGTGCAACTTGTCTCCTTTTGGTGACTGTAGTAGTACACCATCCCCCGAGCCGTTGAGCAACTTTGATCCGTCAAAGTGCATCACCCAGTACTCTGGCTCTGGCAGTGGAGTAGCATCCGACATATCTGTCCAATCTGCAATAAAATCCGCCAAGGCTTGTGACTTGATAGTGTCGCGTCTCTTGTAGGTGATCTCGAAGGCGACAAGTTCAATGCCCCACTTCGCGACCCTTCCTGTAGCATCGCTGTTGTTGATAATGTCGGACAGTGGAGTCTTGCTCACTACTGTGATTGGGTGCTCCTGAAAGTAATGCCTCAGCTTCCGAGAAGCAAGGAATACTCCATAAGCTATCTTTTGGTAGTGCGGGTAACGTTGCTTGGACTCCGTCAAGACCTCACTGACATAGTAAACTGGTCGTTGAACTCCGTGCTCGTAGCCTGGTTCCTTTCGCTCTACCACGACGATGATGCTAATAGCCCGGTTGGTTGCTACCATGTAAATTAACAGGGGCTCCCCAGGCTCGGGTGCTGCAAGGATAGGTGCTGAGGAAAGAATCTCCTTGAGCTGCTTCAATGTTGCATCTGCTTCGTCCGTCCATGTGAATTTGTCCGCCTTCTTGACAACTTATGTGGCGAGAGCCTTCTCTCCAAGTCGGTGACGAACCGACTAACTGCTGCAACACAACCTGTTAGTCGTTGGATGTCCTTTAGGCATGTCGGACGGTTTATGTTTAAGATGGCCTTGATTTTCTCCGGGTTGACCTCGATTCCGCGTTGGGAAACGATGAAGCCCAACAGTTTGCCGGCTGGAACCCCGAAGACGCACTTCTTAGGGTTGAGCATCATGTTGTATTTCCGGAGATTATCAAAGGTTTCTTTTAAGTCGGAGATTAAGTCATTTGACTTTTTAGACATCACCGCGATATCGTCCACATAGGCGTGAACGTTCCGACCAATTTGGTCGTGAAGGCAACGTTGCATTGTCCGCTGGTAGGTAGCACCTGCGTTTTTTAGCCCAAAGGGCATTGTGACATAGCAAAACGTGTCGTATGGGGTAGTGAACGAAGTGGCCAATTGGTACGACTTCCTCATCTTGATCTGGTGGTATCCTGAGTATGCATCGAGAAAACACAAAAGTTCCGAGCCAGCCATCGATTCAATGACTTGGTAAATGCGAGGCAAAGCAAACGGATCTTTGGGACATGCTTTGTTCAGGCGTAATCAACGCACATTCTTAATTCATTGGTTCCATTTTTGGGGACAAGTACAGGATTGGCCACCCATCGGGTGTGAAGTACTTCTCGGATAAACCTAGCCTTAAGTAACCTAGCTATCTCTTTGCCAATGGCACGTCTCTTCTCATCTCCGAAGCGTCGTAGAGGTTGTTTCACTGGTTTACATTTTGGATCTATGTTTAAGTTGTGCTCGGCAAGTTCCCTAGGTACACCTTTCATGTCGGCAGGTTGCCAGGCAAAGATGTCCCTATTCTCACGGAGGAACTCGACGAGCGCGCTTTCCTATTTGGGATCCAGGTTCGTCCCAATGGCGACGGTCTTGGAGGCATCGCCTACCACAAGTTCCACCGGCTTGGTCTCGATGGCGGCCTTGAGCGAGGAGGCGGTCGAGATCTGCTTCTTGACGCGGGCATCTACGAGTCATTGACCTTGCTCTGGATCTCCTTGAATTCTTATTTGTAGAGGGCGATACGCAACGGCTGCTTCATTGATCTCGCAGTCCCTTGCCTTGGTAAAGCTTCCGGATAAGGTGATGACACCGTTTGGTCCGGGTATCTTGAGTTTGTTGTAGACGAAGCATGGCTTGGCCATGAACGTGTGGAATATGTCGCGGCTAAATATGACGTGGTACACGCTCTTAAAGGGGACCACCTCAAAGGTCATGCGCTCTTGGCGGTAATTATTGGCATCGCCAAAAGCTACCTGAAGTGTGATGCACCCAAGGGACCGAGATTCCCGGCCAGGAACTACGCCATGGAACACGGTGTTGGTCCGCCTTAGGTTTGCCTCCGTCAAGTTCATCTTCTGCAGTGTATCCAGGTACATGATGTTGATGCTGCTTCCACTATCCACCATGCACTTGGTGAACTCCATGCCGTCAATCAATGGGTTGATAACCATGGCGTACTGGTTCTCCGTGGGCACAAGGTCTGGGTGGTCCGTCCTGTCCCAAGTGATTGGAACCTCCGACCAGCGCAGGTATTGGGGAACTGGGGGGAGAGTGGCCATCGTGATCCTTAGAGAGGTCTTCTGTTGTCGGACGGTGGGGGTGCCAAGGAAAGTGTGGTAGACTGGGGCCTTCTTTGCGAAGGGGTTCTTGCCCTTGTCGTCCCTCTTGGCGGCGTGCTTGGGGTCAACGTCCTCGTCCATGTCACTTGAATCCTTGGACTCCTCCTCCTTCTTCTTCCCCTTGCCCTTGCCTCGCGGTCTATTCTTCCAACTTCGCTTGTAGCCGGACTCCGGATCTTCCTTGAGGTCGTTGATAAACTTGCAGTGTCAATTGGTATGGGTGGCCTTGCCGTTGACATCGAGGTGTACGAGGCACGACATATCGCGGTACTCCTCGTACGTTTGGGGAACACAGAGCGGCGCCGAGTTGGTTTCACTTCCTATTTGTTGCCCGTGGCCTGCTCCCCTTCCTCGGCCACGTTGTCCGCCTTCTCCTCGTCCTGCAAAAGTCATGGCGACCATGTCGATGGTGCTTTTCTTACGGGCGGTTTTCCGCTTTGTCTTGCTGTTCCTCCGAGCTTGGGTTGGAATGGCGTTCGGCAAAGAGGCACGAGCATCGTCGGCGGCAGCTGCGAACTCAGCAGCTAAGCGAATCATCGATTCAAGTCAAGCTGATGATTGTCTGCAAGTGCTTCAGCTTATGTCGAATAACGTGCCTTTCCAACCCATCGATGAAGGCGGACATGGCGGTGCAGGGTGCACTCCTGCGCAGAATTCTTCATATCCGGCCAGCGGGAGAGGTAGCGCGAGATGTCTCGTCTTTCTCTTGCACGCACGTAGATCGCCCAGTGCGAGGGGCGGCTTGTATGTACCCTCAAAGTTCTTGGTGAATGCTTCTTGCATGTCCAGCCAGTTGTAGATAGATCTCTCCGGCAAGTCGTCGATCCATTGACGGGCCGTGCCCGCCAACATTAACGGGAGGTACTTGACGGCGACGTTGGGGTTGCCTCCGGCAATCTCCACCGCGTTGCCGTAGTCCTGCAACCATGTGGCAGGTTTGGCGGTGCCGTCATAGGGCTTGATGGTCTTGTCAATCCAGAAACCTTTGGGGTAAGTTGCGGACCGTATTGTAGGTCCAAGCGGGCCTCGTGGATCTTATCGATCCGTGAACGTGCATCGTACGGCTCCGGGTTCTTCTTATTGTTGTCAACAGGGGATGGGCTGCGTGAACGACGCGGGCCTCTTCCGCCATGGTGACTTCTTGGCGGCGACGGAGGCGGAGGTGGAGGTGGGTTAGCCTTCTTGCTGTTACCCTCCTGCAACAACCCACGCCTGTCACGGTTGCTTGTCGGACACGGAGGGTCGTGGTGTGACCTGCTCTTGTGTCCTTGGTGGCGCTCTTCATCATGACGGGTCTGTGCCGCATTGTCGCGGATGACGATGCCGCACTGCTTTGGTGGGGGCATATCCGTACGATGGTGAGCCTTGTAATCTTCGTGACGTCGCGGGGATCAGGGCGGTGGCGATGGGCGGCGAGGTTGGGCTCTTTCTCCGTGGTCGGAGGATATGGGGATAGCATCCTTCCTGCTGCGCGCATCCCTCCGTCTTTGTTCCGATGAACCCGTCTGTGATCCGACATCCCGAGGAGATCTGTCCCTTGGCGGTTTGTACTGGCTAGATCGGCAAAGCGCTGGGTCAGACTCAAGCCTCTGAGAGGTGGCATTTTCCTGCTGCTTTACTGCCTTGGCCACTAGGTCATAGACCTGTTCTACTGCCTCAGGCGATCTATCCTGCTCCAGAAGGGTCTTGGCGACGACAAGGTTAAGGAGTAGGGTGGGCATCACATGTTTGCCTTCACTATCAATGTATGGCTTGGCATGTGCGGCTTGAGGCCCATCCTAGGTTCGCCGTACACGGGATCGTTGATGGCCGAGCCGGAGCCTTCTTAGCCTTTCTCGTAGCCTCCATTGCTCTAGCTTTCTCTATGGATTTCTGCGTTGACGGATCTCGATCTAGTTTAGCGCCTTGCTCTACGATGGCTTGCCTCCTCCGGCATTGCTGGCGCTTCTCAAATCAAGATGAGTCACGTTAGGATATGATCAACAATTAGTGGCTCAACGAGGAGATTGTCGTACATCACTCTATCATGGAGTAACATGGGTTGTTGCCGGCGTAGATCTTTGGGCGGCAAGTTCTTGATGTTGTTGTTACTCGGGGCGGTGCCGAGTTCTGCGGCTGCTACCTTTGGGTTAGGCGGAGGAGGCATGACTCTTCGCGATCATCGTCGGCAGCAATAAGTGGCCCTTCCCTTATCCGGTAGCCGTAGGCGAACTTGCCAGGTTGGTCTTCATCCATCGCCGTCCCAATGGTGACGAACACCCCGGGACATGGCGGTATTATTAGCTTGCTCGTCGTGAGTACTCCTCCTCCATCTCACCATAGCGAGTCTAGCTCTTCTGGACTGAAGTCTATTTCCTCTGAATCTGCACTTTGAAATCAGCATAAAGCGCGTCAATGAGAGTCGGAGGGTGCAGGACTTCCTCAATGATGGGCGGTGGAGGTGCAACGGCCTCGACGATGGCTGGAGGTGGTGGTGCTGCTGACGATGGCGGCCGAGGCGGTGGTGGTGGTGGCTGAATCGGAGGGCTCCGTCAATAAGCATAGCCTTCTGGCTGCCGCTTGAGCCTCCACGTAGTTGTTGACGGTGTTCACCATGCCTTCAAAGGTAAGGCGTCACGGCGCTTTGCCTCCTTAGAGAATGTCGGAGGCGTGCCATGGTCCAGTCCTTCCACAAAGTGATAGATAGCATCATCATTGGGGTAGTTGGTCAGGTCGGCCCGTATACGGAGCCACCTGGCGAGGTAGTCGCGGGGGTTTTCGCCCTCTCTCTGAACGCAGCGTGCCAGATCGAAGATGGTAACCACGCCGACGAACTTGGATCTCTGCTGTCCAGACGCACGGACAAAGCCGGCGGACTTGCAGTGATCTTCCACCTTTATATCCTGCATAGGGGCGGTTTGGGTGGGTCTTGAATTTTCCGATCTTTGCCGGCAAACTCCAAGGAGAGATCCGACATCGATCCTTCCGCGAACGTGTCCTGCCCGTAGGCGGTCCGTGCGGGTCTTGATGCTCCTCCGACTCCCAGGGAACTAGTGCCCGAGTCGGTTTCGCCGATGAAGAGGTGGATGTCTCCGATAGGAACGATCGAACACCGCGTAGGGTTCGTCTTCGCCGGGATCCAGAACTCGTCGGGGGGACGATCGGAACGTTGTCGGAGAAGAGAACGCGACCGATGGCTACGGTTTCGCCGATTCCCGCGAAGGTCTTGGTCCTCGCCCGCTGAAGAGCCTGAAACGCCTCTTGCCCCACGGTGGGCTCCAACTGTCGTGGTATTGCCGATGAGTATGCCATGGAGGGGTCCTCACAGTGCGTGTTTAGAGACGTGGGGTAAGGCGGACGGTTGACGGGTACGAGGTAACACAGCTTACCTAGGTTCAGATCCCACAACGGTGGCGGAATCCTACTCCTGCTATAAATCACTATAATGGCAATGTCCGAATTCTGAGAGATAGGTTCACTATGCGAGGTGTGTGTAAAATGATACTAGGTTGTGCCCTAAAGGCTCCCATAGGCCCGACTTATATAGTCGCCAGGTCCTAGGGTTACAGGGAAAAGTCCTAGCCGGACAGGTTACAGAGTTCTACACCGTCTATTACTAGTCTTGTGTATCTTGCACTCCAAGGCTCAGATGCTGGTGACTCCACCGTAGCCTTCCTTTATCCGGCATGGGCCTCCCTTCTGGATCCACCTAACTGGGCCACCCAGCAGGCCACAGGCCATGCTACCGACTATGGGCCACCCGGGTTAGTCGGATAAGAGACATGCTATGAGGATACCCATATAGCATATCCCCAACATTGGTCAGATGTTGTTTCAGCAGAACAGTGAAGTTGCTTCTTTCCTGTAGCCATGTTTGTAAGTCTGTGACACTTGCTTGTGCTGGTTGAAAGAAGTGTCCCATATTTGGTTCCTTCCCATAGAGAGCCTTGAAAGGAGAGCAACCCAAAGCAGTATGATAAGAAGTGTTATACCAGAATTCAGCTAGAGGAAGCCATTTTGCCCATTCCTTAGGTGAGTCATGAACAACACATCTAAGATACATTTCCAGACATTGATTCACTCTTTTAGTCTGGCCATCAGTTTGAGGGTGGTAGGCTGTAGACATTTGCAACTTAGTACGCCACAACTTGAATAGTTCTTTCCAAATATTGCTGGTAAAAATCTTGTCTCTATCAGAAGTGATGGTGAGTGGCATACTGTGTAGCTTGACCACATTTGTTAAATACACTCCTGCCACAGTAGCTGCTGTAAAGGGATGCTTGAGAGGAATAAAATGACTATATTTGGCGAACCTGTCCACAACAACCAGATAACAGAATATCCATTAGATTTTGGAAGACCCTCAATGAAATCCATAGATACATCATCCCAAGCTCCATCTGGTGTTGGTAATGGACTAAGCAGACCAGGGTATTTGCAATTTTCATGCTTGGCCTGTTGGCAAATCTGACACCGCTATACAAAGTTCACCACTGTTTGTTTAATGCCTATCCAATGAAACAGTTTCTTGAGCCTCTGATAGGTAGCTTGAAAACCTGAATGCCCCCCAATTGGAGTAGAATGAAAAGCCTCAATCAATTTAGTTTGGAGTCCAGAATTTGCTCCCACCCAGAATTTGCTCCCACCCAGATTTTGTCCTGATATTTGATCAATCCATTCACCAAAGAGTACCCAGGCTCTGCTTCAGGATTCACAGCTATCTTCTGTAACCTGGCCAAGGCTTCAGAGTCCACTGCATAAGAATTCAGAATTTCTTGTAACCAAACTGGCTGAGCCACAGAAATCCCTTGCAAAGCAAACATGTGACCCACTCAAGACAATGCATCTGCAGCTTGGTTATCCACCCCTCTTTTGTACTGGAACCTGAACTGCAAACCCACCATTTTAGTCATAGCTTTCCTCTGCAAATTTGAAGTGAGTACCTAATCTTCTAAGTGGTACAAGCTCTTATGATCAGTTTTAATAACAAATGGACCTCTTG
Source organism: Avena insularis (assembly GCA_023614405.1). NCBI lineage: Eukaryota > Viridiplantae > Streptophyta > Magnoliopsida > Poales > Poaceae > Avena > Avena insularis. The sequence goes on along the minus strand of CM042695.1, from coordinate 84,252,888 downwards.
CTACATATGGCCTCCACCTGTCAACAGCCATCATAATTGCCAGAAACTCTTTCTCATAAATGGAAAGTTTCTGATTAGCGGGTCCCAATGCTTTGCTATAGAAGGCCACAGGGTGGTTTTGCTGACTAAGCACAACCCCAATTCCAGATGCACATGCATCTGTTTCTATGCAGAATGGCTGACTAAAATCTGGCAGCCTGAGAACTGGAGTGGTGATCATGGCTTGCTTCAATTGATCAAAAGCTAATTGTGCTTCTGCAGTACACACAAAAGCCTTTTTCTTCAAAAGAGCAGTGAGTGGCTTTGCTAGAATCCCATAATGTTGAACAAATTTTCTATAATAGCTAGTCAACCCTAGGAAACCTCTGAGCTCAGTAACATTAGTTAGAATGGGCCACTCTGCCATAGCTCTGGTCTTCTCATTATCAGTGGCAACACCCTTGTCAGAGATTATATGGCCCAAATATTCTAATTGTTGTTGAGCAAAGGAACACTTGCTAAGCTTGGCATAAAGTTTGTGTTCCATTAAGATGCTCAAAACTTCTGAGAGGTGTCTCTTGTGAGCTTCCAAATCCTTGCTATAAACTAGAATATCATCCATAAACACTAACACAAATTTTCTGATGTGTTGAGCAAAGACTGAGTTCATCAAGCATTGAAAAGTTGCTGGAGCATTCGTTAGGCCAAATGGCATGACCCTAAAATGAAACTGGCCATGGTGGGTCTTGAAAGCAGTTTTAGCTTCATCTCCTTCCTGCATCCTGATCTGATGATATCCAGACCTCAGATCAAGTTTAGAAAACCACTGAGTGCCAGCTAATTCGTCCAGTAACTCATCTACCACTGGCATGGGAAATTTACTCTTGATTGTAATGTTGTTCAGTCTTCTGTAATCTACACAGAATCTCCAAGTCCCATCCTTATTTTTGACCAACAACACAGGTGAGGCAAAGGGAGACATGCTTGGTGTGACTAAGCCAGCAGCAATCATCTCCTGCACTTGCCTTTCAATTTCATCCTTCTGTTGAGGAGAATATATATATGGTCTAGAATTCACTAGTGTGATGTCAGGCAATAAGGAAATGGCATGGTCAAAGACCCTATGGGGAGGTAGTTCTTTTGGGTCTTGGAACACATCCTGGAATTCTTGCAATATGTTCTGAATACAATCTGGCACTATGATATGTGTTTGCTGAGGTGTCATAGAGACCACTACTATTGCCCAAATGTCATTCCCTTTGTGATATAGCTCGACTTGTTCCAATGTTATCTCCTTAAGCTGATCCACTGGTTTATCTAGCATGCCCTGTAATTTGACAGTAGCGCCCTGTTTGGAAAAATGAATCCATTGTTCTTTCCAATTACACAACATTGCTCCCCATTCAGACAACCAATCCATCCCCAGAATAGCATCATATCCTCCAAGTGCCACCACCTTCATGGTAGTTTGAAAAGTGGTGCCCTGAATCCACCACTCCAATTTTTGAACCTCCTCTGTACAAGATAAATATTGGCCATTAGCTACCTTGACCCTCATTGCAGATGGAAGAGATGTTGTCTCACATTTCAAATTATCTACTAGCTGCTTATCAATGAAAGTGTGAGAACTCCCAGAGTCAATCAACAACAACATGACTTGATTGCCCACTAAAGCCCTCAACTTAATTGATTTGGGGTGAGCAGTGCCAGCAATGGCATTAGCAGTCAAAAATGCTGCTGCTTCTTCCATAGCCTCCTCGCCTGCAATAGCATCCAGCAGGGCATCCTCCAGAACAATGCCATCCACTTCAGTTTCGAGTGCTTTCATTTGCGCTCCAGGTTTATTCACACAGAGATGGCCAAGAGTAAACTTTTCACCACAACTATAGCACAAGCCATTAGCTCTGCGATATTCTTTCAGTTGTCTAGCTTTCCACACTTCTCCTAGTGCAAACAACTACTTCTGGAGTCCATCATTCCTTGGGGCAAGGATTTTTGCTTGGTGCAGTCCAGGATACTTCCCTGCCTGAGCCTTATTCCTCTCTAGCATGGCCTCTTGAACCAGCGCATATTATGTGGCTGCCTGAACTGATACGGGAAGTTGAATCTCAACAGCTTGTCTGATTTCCTCCTTCAGACCCAACACAAAGCATGTGACCAGCATTGTTTCGCTGATGTGACCCTCATACAAGCGGACTCTCGATACACCAGCTGATTAAACAAGGACTTGTATTCCTGAACCGACCCTGTTTGTTTCAGCACCAACAGCTCACGCATGCAATCGCGATGAACATTAACATCAAATTCTCTCAGCACTGCAACACAGAACGATGCCCAAGTCACACACACATCCGTGAGTTTCACCGATTGGTACCAATGCGCTGCGTTTCCTTGAAGATGGATCGAAGCAGACATCAGTTTGAAACTCTCTGGAATATTGTATAGCTGAAAATATGCTTCACAGTTATCCAGCCAAATGCGAACCCCATCTCCATCGAATCACGGAAATTCCATCTTCGGCATCCAAACCCTTTTGTTATTTCCCCCACCCTCATCCTGATGGTGGTTCGAGTCTGGTACCTGAGTGGTGTTGTGCTGACGAGGTTGACGAGGAACCGGTTGCAACAACGGTGGTGGAGGAGGTGGTGGCCTCCCGTAGTTCGCGGCTGTCGATGGTGAATCCCCGCGTGCTGCCGCTGCAATCAGAGACACCGCGAAACACCCTGCCGCCATGCACTCCAGATCGACATCCCGCGTGCTTGATGACTCCTTCAGCACCCGCGCGACTTTCACTTGCTCTTGATGAATCACTCCCACCGAATTCACGGTCAGATCCACCTTGCTCTGTACTTGATCGAGACGCGCCACCTGCTCGACGAACTTGGCGTCGAGGTCATCCAGCCGAGCCTGAATCATCTCAATCCCGTGTATCTTCTCTTGAATCGAGTGCAGGGCCTCGAACTCCTTCATCACCCGCTCCTCAAAAGTCCCCATCACCTTGACGATGTGCCGAGACTGAGCACTGGCCTTGAACGGAGCCGTCGCTGTCTCCCCCTGAATTTTCCGAACGCTGATCTCGGATTTACAGTCGATTACTTGAGAAGCAATTGACAACCAACCAGTCGATGTTACCGGAAAACCTCGGGCATGCAGAGCGCGAACGGATCGACTTGCTCTGATACCAGAATGTTATGTCCTTTCCGCAGATTGCTCCACGGATTGGGGACTCGCGTGTGTGTCTTGGGTAAGAAGAAGAACGAGGGGATGAGCGAGAGAGATTAGGAGCCTTGTAAGTTTCTATTCATTTCGATGATCCATTACAGTTCGGTCCCTGAGCTTATAACATGCTCCACACGCACGCCAACCCACATCTGGCCCACGGCCCACTCACATGCCAGCTAGTCATGGCCCATTAACCGCACTTTCTTTTAATTCAGAAGGCGTCTTCTGCCCAATGCGCTTCCCTTGCACAGCTCCATCAGGCTGGTTGTGACAGTTAATCAGCCGAGCTAAGGAACGCCACCTTCCCTGCAGATTACCTAACCACGGGCTGTGGCTGGTTTGTCGGTCCGCGGCGGTCCCGACGAGGATTGCCGAATGGGCGCTCGAGCGAGGCGTCTCGGCGGGCTGATGGGCGCATCTCGTGGAGTGGTAGCGCCGCAGGGGGTGCTCGAACGGCACAAGGCGGCGCGATAGGAGCAAGCGAGGGGAGGTCGACGGCCACGGTGCCGGCCGCCAAAGCGGCGAGGGGAGGTACGGCAATTGGTATGCCAGCATGAAGAGGCTAGTAAGATAAGTTGGCACTTGGGCCAGGCCCACTGAAGAGGACCGTCTCACTGAAATTGACTCAAGTCTGTATTTTGTTTCTTGAAACAGGGGAAAAGATTTGTTATTTTCAATAAATAAGAAGAGATTACAGAGACAAATTCCTAGGCAAGCCATAGGTTAAATTGTATTTGTATGCAGGGGAGAAAATATTTTCAAACTGAAATTAAAGGGCCAAATTAATTTCCGATTTAAAAAATACTTAATTTTTTTCCAGATTCATTATATTTTATTTCAGATCAAATGATAAATTGACCGGTCAGTGAAACTTTAGCACAAAATGACGGAAAAAAAACCATATCTGACTCTTTTGCATAACACCCTACACGGGGGAATTGCTAACGCCAAGGTTTGGGGCCTTGTTTAATCTGTTGTATTATCTGAAGTGGTAGCCATTCGTTGTAGTAGAAAAAGAGCACGAAGAACCGTTGCTTTCCTCTGTACGCCTTAAACCAGACGGGCAGATTCCTTCAGAAGTCCAGTAGCTTCTGAACACAGCAGCAACGAGCAAGACACCAATGGCTACCACTTCAATAAAATGATACCAACTTTCGAACTGACTTTATTACTGTACCTAAACTAAATCAAACAACAGCTAACAATCCAAACTGAGATCTCTAGCTGAGAATCCAACAACAACCCTTCTTCTTGGTGATTTAACCGTTATGTAAGGTACTGTAACAAATTTCAGCTTGGTGATTTAAATAGGAGTACCTGAATTTACAACAGGCATGAAAAACACATTCCGAATATGTTTCTGAACCGAAACTGAGGTGCAGGTGCACACACCATTGGTATTGCTCACTTATCGTCCTTACAGGCTACTCGGGTGCTACCGATGGCAGCACAAGTGCAGGATGAGCGACCGCGCGGCCGCCATGGAGATGGACAACGGCAGCTTCCTCATGTTCGATCTTGGCTACTACCGTGCGGTGCTCAAGCACAAGGCCATGCTCCGGTCCTACACAGCTCTGGTCACTGATGCAGCGGCAAGGGCCGACATCGTCGCAAGCCTGCGGGAGATGTTCTTCCAGGTGTTCGGGGCCTGGGGCCATGCAGGTCATCACCGACTTCGAGGGGGAAATCAGGAAGAGCTGCTCCGTTGTGAACCGCTAGATCTTGCTCAATGGAAATTGCTCATGTTGAGGGTATTTTCTCTGGAAATTGTTCAGATGATGTTGTCATTTTGCTCGTATTCTTTGGTGATTTATAGCTTGGATAATTCACATCAAAATTTTGTTCCCAATGGTGGTAGACAACTGAGTCTGCAGCTAAACAGTGAAAATAAAAGATATGACACAAGTAGACATGAGTTACATATGATTGAAGCTTTATTCATAGGTAGTAGCACGCTTGAAAAAATTTGAACACCGACGACCAAACATACATAACTGCAACTCAAAAAATTCAGAGAGCAACACCTATTACAAGTCTCTAGGAAATTGTATCATCAGAAATTCAGAACAACTATAAGCCACTCGTGCTCACACTGGAACAGATCATTACAATTTATTTGGTGAACAAAAACAAAAAGCAGGATCTAGACAATACATGTATGTCCATTGCAGACAATGCAAGTCCGAGGAAACTGCAAGAAACTTGCGATAAGTGCGAAGCAGAGTGCAATACTGTCAGGTACCCTTCATCTTCCGCATAAACTTCTGGTACAGTCCATCAATGCAACTGAAGAAAGCAAACCTCCAGATTGTGCAGAAAAACAATGCTCCAAACCATACCCAGAAACCGAAGACAGTTCCAGCGATCACTGAGTAGTACAACCAAAGAGTTTCAAGGTCACGGTGAACTTTTGTGGCCCCAACAAGCCTTGTAGGACTCGAATCATTTTTGCATGGGATGCTCAAAGCGACACCACATAGTCTCAAGTTGTTACTATAGATGGAGGGGTCGTTGAGTGTTTGGAGCTGATTGCCTGTAGGTATTTCTCCTGACAGAAGGTTGTTGGAAAGATTTAGATAGTCGAGGAACATCAACTGTGATATGCTTGAAGGAATAGGACCCGAGAGCTTGTTCCAAGAGAGGTCAAGAGATTCCACATCTTTCAAGTTGCCAATATTTCTTGGGATAGGACCAGATAAATTATTTCTTGACAAGTTCAGGAATCGAATGCCTTCAAGGTTTAGCAATTCTGAAGGGATCTCACCAGAAAGGGAGTTGCTCGATAAATCAATACCAGTCATAAGTGCAATTGATCTCATGAATATATAATCGTGTCCCTTCCAAACTATGTCCATCTGACCACCATGTGGTGCATAATAACCCACATCGATAGTTACAGGGATCATGTCTAGCATTGAATTTATGTAAGTGAAGTTGCTAAAACTTACCACTATTGAACCCGTGAGATTATTTTCAGCTAGGTCAAGCAATTGGACATGAGAGAGTTGTGATACTTGCCAAGGAATACTTCCATGAAACATATTTGACCGTAGTCGCAGAATTCTTATCAAAGGGAAGCTTGCCCCTATCCATGTAGGAATTGTTCCAGAAAACTTATTTCCCCCCAAATCCAAAGATACTAACCTTTTTGAGTTCTTTATAGCAGCTGGAAAAAACCCTGTGAAGTTGTTGTTTGCCAGGTGGACATATTCTAGTGAAGAAGTATCTACCATTGAGGTTGGAACATCTCCAACAAAGGCATTTCTTGACAAATCCATGTAAGTAAGGTGATCCAAGTTCCACAAACAACCCGGGAACAATCCAGATAAGAGATTACCCGACAAGTCTAAGCCTTGTAGGCTACCACCAATCTGACAAAAATCCGGGTTGATGCTTCCAGTGAAGGTGTTGTTTACGATATTGAAAAGCCTGACACATGTCCAGTTTGAAAACTCTTCTAGTAAGATGTCTCCACCAAGATGGAGATTGTTCCCAACATCAAAAGTTTGCATATACTGTATCCTAGAAAAGGAACGTGGCAAACCGCCAGAAAGCATGTTCCATGACAGGTCCATGGTACTAAGAAGAGTAAGGTTACCAAGCTCCTTTGGGATTTCTCCAGAAAACATATTCCATGACAGGTCCAAGACGTCAAGACCACCAAGTTGACCAAGCTCCTTTGGGATTCCTCCAGAGAACATGTTCCGCGACAAGTCTAAGTCCCCGAGTGTACTAATATTACGAAGCTCTGTTGGGATTCCTCCAGTGAGATTATTCTCGGCGAGATTGAACAAGTATAGTTTTGTAAGTTTGGAGAGGGACCGCGGTATGTGGCCCGAGAACATATTGGAGGACAGATCAAGGTGCGATAAATTTGGTGCTATGTCTTGCAAGTTCTCCGGAATCAAACCCGAGAAGGCATTACTGGATAGGTCGAGCTCCTGCAGCCCAACAAAGGTGTTGTTGTGGATAAACTGTGGAAAGGTACCGGTGAGTTTGTTACCAAATAGAAATATGTTTTGCAGACTTGGCGAGACTGAGAAGTTGGCAGCATCAAGGTTGGTTAATTGGTTATATTGCAACCATAACACCGTGATCTTTGGAAGCTTGGTAAGTTGGTAGGGTATGGCACCAACAAGATAATTGTCGTCCAAGTATAGAGTGGTTAGTGTGACCAACAGAGATATGTTTGTTGGGATGGCGCCAAACAGATTGTTGAAGCTGAGGTCGATAACTTCGAGGTGCCGGAACGAGACAAAGGAGAAGGCGTCAAGCGTACCGTTGAGGCCAGAGATGGAAAGGTGGATGCCAGTGACATGGTCAGCATGGTCACAGGTGACGCCATCCCAATCGCAAGTTGCGTTGGTATGTGACCATGAGTTCAGAGAGGTGGAGTTGAGCAGAGTGTCCTTCCACCGGAGGAGTGCTTCTCCTTCCGGGCTGATTGCTCTGGCCATGCATAGCAGCACACAGAAAGTTGTTGAGAGACACAAGAAATGGGGTGCCATCGCTGAAGGTTGCGGATGGATGAGTTGCATGTTTGTTTGCCTCAACTATCAAGTAGTGAGCACATAATATAGAGCAAGAGATTGACTTGCAGGCGGTCCTATTCGCTCCCACTACCATTTAGCTTTAAATATTTTATAATTGTGAGTGTATTAGTAGCTGTGCTGGTGAAGGGAAATAAGCACTACAGATCAGTGTTAGTTAAATGTGCACTTAGAGATGATTGTATTAGCCAATCGCCCACTGACCATAATTACAGACCATCGTCTTTGACCAATCAGTCACAAAGAAAGTGAGAAATGCAGGAATCGGATGATGTACGCCCGGGCTTGAGTGATCCGTTTATCAGAAGAGGCGGTGAATGGCGATGGAGGCACGCATGCGCACTAAATGATTCATAGCCCAGGTTATTAAAGAACTAAATACGGTGTACTGAGTCGTATGCAATACATGGAGTGCGAAATGAATTCTGGGTTCTTGGGCAGGAGGTCGACATGAATGCCGAACAGTATTCTGGTCCATGATATTTGCTGGAACAGGATGTAGTTCACTTGTTATGGCCCGTCATGTACTGGCCAATGAACAGGATGTAGTTCACTTGTTATGGAATGGAACATAAAGACATAATACATAGCCAGGTTGGACGAGAAAGATCCGCTCTAGCAATCGATTGTAACTTGGGAATAGGAGATAGATGACTGAAGAGAGTGCACAATTTTCCAGTCAAGAGACCGCATGAGATGGTGTGTACTAAGTCGTCAACAGCTTGCTTTATCGGATTAAATTCTGCATAACAGATATCTAGTAACCTGGTGGTGCCATACGTCACAGGGAAATAAATTTCGTAGCAATTCCCAAATCAGCCATATAAACAAGGTGTGCTGTAAATGGCGGAAAAGAAAGGAAGGCCAGCAAGATCAACTTGGGCCCTGGGCCAGGCCTAGCAAAAAAGACTATCGTAAGGGCTCGTTTAGTTGTTTGGGATGCAAAATCCTGGGTCAAAATTTAGATACTAGGAAATAGGAATCTAGGATCTATGAGATCAATATTTTTGAAAATACAAAATATGTTTAAATATTCTTACTCTCTCAAGTCCCAAAAATACGTCGCATACAAATCTAGACAAATATGTGACTTCCTTTTTAGGACAGAGGGAGTAGAAAAAAATGACAACAAACATCTGCGTATTATATGCAACCCCAAAAATTGAAGCTTCAAATTCGACCTATATTTACAGAGCCAAAAAGATAAACTTATGGTGTGAATAGTGTAAAATAGTATTCAACTACAATTGACACTATTCATAGTAGAGTTAATCTTTCTTGTTTCTCTACATATAGATCAATTTAGAGCTGAAATTTGTTGGAGTTGTATATGCAACCCGTAGATGTGTTATATATAATTACCATATTTTTCGCAATTGAAAAGGATGTTTACAAGCTGATCCTACGATATCACCTAATGTAGAGATCCTCTACAAGTCCTGCCTAAACCTTCGGGGTAGGTTTCCCACGCTCACAACTGATCTTTTACAACACAGGGGAAATTCTCACCACTTACCCCATTGCTTGCAACTATTTGAGTATTTTTTTAAGGGTTTTCTTTATAGTTGTTTTCGTGTTATCATTGTGGTTACATATCTCAAATACAGGATAATGTCCATTAGGATTATACTCATTAATTTAAATCAGAGATTTATTACCGGGGCACACGATTTCCTTCCTGTACATGTTCTTCTTTCAGAGACTACTAATGTGCCCGTGCATTGCTACGGGGAAAATGAGTAGCTTGCCAATGCTAGAAGGGTTATTGGATAGTGGACCAATGACTTGTTGAAGCTCCACAATGGACCAGATCACCAAAACTTGATGAAGGTTACTACAAAGGCGAGGAGTGCCCCTGAATTTGATATGGTGTTCACTTAGGTTCATCACATTTGGGTTATACTACTAGTAGAAAATCCATTCGTTAAACAAATATAGTATGGTTTACAAGACTAATTACTAGTTCAAAATGAAGGTAAATAATAAATGAAATTCAAATAGTACTAACTTATTACAACACAAATCAACTAGTTCATTAAATGGTTCATCAAATCAACAACAATCTAAAGATGTAATTGGTGCCCCCCCCCCCAAGGAGCTCTCACAGCGATTAGCGTCACTCGGCCGTTGGATGGGCTCTTTTGGAAGATATGGACCGTTGGTTGCTAGATAAGGTAGAGAATGGAGATGATGTACGTGTGGTATAAAAGGGCAACTGAAACCTAGCCCAATCTCTCCCGCATATCCCTCATTTTCCCAGCCGCCACTGCCTCCTCTTCTCTTGCATTTTCCTCGCCCTCCTCTCTACCTCCCTCCTCTTCCCTTCTCCTTCCTGCCGCTGGTTGCTAGATCAAGCCATAGAACAACGCAAGGTGTTGCTGGCCCGCCTCCACGACTTGGCCTCCTCTCCCCTCGAGGTCGTTGCCGGGAGGAGCCGCAGGCCATCGAGAAGAGGAGCAAGAGGACGAGAATAAGAAGCCCTCTTCAACTTCTCTCTTTAAGAAGCCTCATGCTCTCACCATAGAGGTGAGATTCTTCCATTCTAGATGAATTTGCCCAGCCGCCACTGCCTCCTCTTCTCTTGCATTTTCCTCGCCCTCCTCTCTGCCTCCCTCCTCTTCCCCTTCTCCTCCCTGCCGCTGGTTGCTAGATCAAGCCATGGAACAGCGCAAGGTGTTGCTGGCCCACCTCCACGACTTGGCCTCCTCTCCCCTCGAGGTCGTTGCCAGGAGGAGCTGCAGGCCATCGAGAAGAGGAGCAAGAGGACGAGAATAAGAAGCCCTCTTCAACTTCTCTCTTTAAGAAGCCTCATGCTCTCACCATAGAGGTGAGATTCTTCCATTCTAGATGAATTTTGGTTATTTATTGATGGTGAATTTATGGGGATTAGTCAGAGATTAGCAATCACATCACATGTGGAGGATTAGGGCAAATTCTATTCTACTGCTATTTTGTGGATTCAGTGACTGTAATCCTTATTTTCGACTGCACAAATGGACGAATTAGAAGAAGTCTATATGAGATGAATTGTAGGTCATGTTCTCCCGGTTATTTTTAGTGGTCATTCACCTAATTTGGTCTAGCCGTTTTGCCTCAGCAATAAAAACAATTTCTGTTCTTGTAGGAAGAAAACAAGAGTACGTACAGTTTTGGCTACATAGGTTGGTGCCTTTCTGTTGTTGATATAATCCTCATGCTCTCACCACAGAGGTAAAATTTCTCCTATTCTAGATGAATTTTGGTTGTTTATTGGTGGTAAATTTGTGTGGATTAGTCAGGGATTAGCAATCCCATGTGGATAATTAGGGCAAATTCCATTCTATTGTTGTTTCGTGAATTCGGTGACTATAATCCTTATTTTCGACCGACAAATGGACGGATAAGAAGAAGCTTATATGAGATAAATTATAGGTCATGTTCTCCCGGTTATTTTGAGTGGTCACTCACCAAATTTGGTCTAGCCGTTTTGCCTCAGCAATAAAAATAATTTCTGTTATGGGAAGAAGAAAACAAGAGTACTTATAGTTTTAACTACATAGGTTGGTGCCTTTCTGTTGTTGATAAAATGGTGAACTATTATGGATGGTATGGATACGAGGGAGTTCTTGCCATGAGTGCCGGAGATGACTACCACCAGGAGGAGTAACAACCGCGACTCATGGGGATGAGGGCAGTAATACAAGGAAGCTTGTTTGGATGTCTCACCTTTTTTTCTCCAGCCCGGTTGAGGTTTATCTCCAAGCAGGCATCCTTTTTGATATTTCATTTTGTTAGCATGTTGATATTTTTGGGTGCAAATTAAGTACATCATGTGGATGAAATGTTGCCTTGTTGTGTTGTAGGTCGTGCATGGTGATGCGTTGTATATGGGAGAAATCATTTCGGAGAGCGCTGGTAATATTGTCGAGAACCCAATATTGATTAGAAATTTTCTATGCATGTTGGAACTTTATTTTGTTAGAAAACTGAGCATACGCAAAGAATGATTCAGTGCTTGCGGTTGAAAATCATAGTTTCTTATTCCCTCTTCTGATTACAGAGATTGTAGAAGCAAACTATGCAATGTTGAAATAATATCCCTAAACAAGCAAGTTCTGCCAGACATTAGTTAGCGCCTGTGGGTACTATCACTGATATAAACTTCATCTCTTACATGATACAAACTCATCTTCCTCAATTTAAGCCAATCCTTAGACTGGTGTGGGTACTATCACTGATATAATTTAGAGTATTAACCTATTAATCTTTGATCCACGTATTATTGTTAAGTTACTCAAAATCTACCACTCCCTCCGTCTCAAAATGGATGTCGCAGGTTTGTCAAAATATGGATGCATCTATATACTAAATAGTGTCTAGACTCATCCAAATTTTAATAAATCTGCGACATCTATTTTGAGACGGAGGGAGTAGAATACTTCTAAGTTAGAAGCACTAAGATTATTCTAGATATGTCCGGTATTATTTGCGCATTATAGTTGGAGAGTTAGCGATAGAAATCATCTTCTCATGCCAATATTAATTTTAATACATCAAGAGTAGTAGATATTAAAATAGTGCATGCATTTGATCGTTAATAGTTACATGGTACAATAGTTGGGTTGCCCGTGTGTGCTCGACATTAACTATGATTGATTTTATTTTGGTTCAGATTGTCCTCATGATAATGGAATGAAATCTCTTCAGTGTGCCTGATTTGTGCTGACGACCTTGAGGCCGACAGGGCTAGGCATTCCAGGGACCAACTAGCATCTACTAAAAATACAATTAGTTCATTATTGTCGGTAGTGTTAATTAGGAGCATACATTGTAGTTTGGATGCTATTTGGGTTGTGATCTATTGGTGTGATCCATTTATGTTTGTCTAATCATGATGAGAAAAATAAGTGAAATATTGTGGGATATGAGTCTCTGTGGAATATTTGTATTTATAATCGAGGGTAGTACATATCTTTGTAAAAAAATATCTACCAGACATTAGTTAGCGCCTGTGCTGCATAGAGAATTAAGCTAGAGGTTTAGAGCAAGCTAAAATGTTGCTATCTGCTCATTACATCATTGGTCCAGGCCCGCAATACCAATTAATAGCTTGGTCTATCAGACAACACTTTATGATCTGTGTCACTTCATAATTCCTAGGCTCCATCTTTCAAATTCTTACTGTGCCCTCACTACTGTACCTTTTCTTCTAAGGTCAGGATCCATGGTAGACTCATGGAGACCAAGGAGATCCCAACCAGTGTGATGTTACAAGCCATATTGGAGAAAGTGCAGCTTCCATTCCCTAAGTAGGAGCGTGGTGCTGTTGGAGGCATCCAATTTGTACCAAAATAAAGTTCTACCTTCTGCACAATTTAACCATATGACTGATGATTCCGAATTCACCGAGACTGAGATGTTCCCTGGGTACTACTTGGGTCACATGAAGATGACTACATCGATTGGGAATCTGATTTTTACGACTATGGACATGCGTCTCAGACAGACTGTATAGATTATTAAGAACATCCGTCTTCTATGCTAGCTACTTCTGATTTTCCATTCTGGGTAGTGATCTCTCTGATCATTGTGTCACTCGTGTTTGATGTTTTGTTATCTTTGTATTCTCTACCTTTTACTCTTCATCAGCTGATAATTCTTCTGTGTAAAGCATGTATACAGATGTTATGTTTGGCTGATTTTTCAATGGTGATTGCCTTAGATTGAGATGCCCTTACCTTTATACTGATCTTTTAACACGAAAACATCACTGTTTCAGACAATATTGGATTCCCTTCAGTAAACCAGGTAATTGTATATTTTATTTGTATATGCTATCTAGAGGAAGGATCAAAAATATCATGCACCTGCTACAATTTTTGCTTTACATGCTACTCTCTCCTCTAGGCATTGTCTTCCCTTTTTCTGAATATTGACTTCACCATTTCTGAATATTGCCTTTGCTTTATATTCTCCTATTCCAGAATTAATCAAGTGTGAAACAAAGAAGATGAAACTGGTTTGTAGACCCCTAATGCCCTATTTCATACCCCGGTGTTCAGATTTTGGGTGCTACAGATAGCTGGTTATAGGCCATATTTAGAGATCTGTACAAATAAGTTACTCGGTTATATATGCAACTGCTTTTATCGTAAGTCATTCCAGGTTTTTAGTTCATTTGTTCAGCCAAAAAATATATTCGGCTTACCTTTTATCTAAGAAAATTGTCACGAATTTAATGGGATCGTGCGCCAAGGCGCACCACTAAATCTAGTAACATAGTTCATGGAGATACACCTAGTTCCTTTGGCCGCCATACCAATTCACGACTCCGGAGGCGCCGCAATCTGAGGTCTGATTGATCGATGACCATGCTGAGAATGTCTGTCATGTCGACGAGCTGTCATTGCCAGTCAATTAGGTCACATTCCTTCAGTTCAGCACCTGCACAAGTAGAAATCGCGCCTTCCTTTAGAGGTTCTACTAGTAGTTATATCCTCAAAACAGATGGAAGTCTGAAGATAGGTACTAACTGAATCCAGTGTCAGTATACCGACTGAAACAGCTCTTGAACTCTGAGAAAAATTCAAGTACAGTACAAGAAAGTGGTCCAGCTTTGCACAGGCCACTTTCAAAATGTTCTTCTGAATCGAACTTGAGGTACAGGTGCCCACGGCATCGTCATCACCCACTGCTCCTCCTTCGCCGATGGCCTCTAGGGCTACTCCGGTGCCACAATGGTACCGCCCCACCCCTCAACACCGTCTGCCTGTCCCGTAGCAACGGAAGTGCAGAGCAGACCGGTGTGAACAGCTACCAGAACTGAGATGCGCATCCAAAACTCTTTTCCATGCAAATTGTCAGTGGGCACTGTTGGTTTTGCTCTTGTTCATTGGTCATTTATAACCGGTATAATTCTGATCAAACTTTTGCTGCAAGTGGTGGTAAAACAATTACACATGAGTTATGTGGGATTGATGGTTGTATCCATGATAGTAGCAAGCTTGAAAAATACAGCGACAAGAAACATACATACTTGCAACTCACAAAATACATACTTGCAACTCACATAATTACTTGCAACTCTACGAAATTGTAGCATTAGAAGTTCTGAACAACCATTAGCCACATCTGCTTAGATAGGAACAGATCATTACAACTTATTCGGTGAGCGAAAACAAAGAGCAGGGCCATGCAGAGTACATGTCCATGGCAAGTACTAGAAGTCGGAAGAAACTTCAAGAAACACTCAGGCAACAAGTGCGAGCAGAGTGCCGTACCATCAGGAGCACTTCATCTTTAATATGCACTTTTCGTGCAAAGAGTCGATGCAACCAAAGAAGGTAAGCCTCCAGAACTTCCAAAAGAACAATGCTCCAAACCATACCCAGAAACCAAACACAATTCCAGCAATCAGAGAGTAGTACAGCCACAGGGTTTCAAGTTCATGGTGATCTTCTGTTGCGCCATCAAGCGCTGTTGTAGAACTCAAATTGGTTTTACATGGAATGCTCAGAGGAACACCACATAGTCCCCGGTTGTTGCTATAAATGGAGGGATCGTTGAGTGTTTGGAGCTGATGGCCTGTAGGTATCTCTCCTGATAGAAGGTTGTTGGAAAGATTAAGAGAGCTCAGGAACATCAAGTGTGATATGCTTGAAGGAATAGGACCCGAGAGCTTGTTCCAAGAGAGGTCAAGAGACTCCACATCTTTCAAGTTACCAATGTTACTTGGGATAGCACCAGATAAATTGTTCATTGACAAGTTGAGGAACTGAATGGCTCCAAGATTTAGCAATTTTGTTGGGATCTCACCAGAAAGGTAGTTGCTTGATAGATCAATACCAGCCATAAGCATAACTGATATTCTCTTGAATGTATAATCTCGACCCTTCCAATTTATGTCCATCTGACCATCATGTGAAGAAACCGTACCATTGCGTCCGTTTCTATACTCACCTAATTGGTTGCTAGTAAAGAACATGTCTATGCAAGTAAAGTTGCTCAGACTTACTGGTATGGAACCCGTGAGATTATTTTCAGCTATGTCAAGCAATTGTAGATGGGAGAGTTGTGATATCTCCTCACGGATACTTCCATGAAACATATTTGATCGTAGTCGTAGAATTCTTAGCAAAGGGAAGCTTGCCCCTATCCATGAAGGAATTTCTCCAGAAAACTTATTTCCCCCTAGATCCAAAGATACTAAATTGTGTAAGTTCTTTAGAGCAAGTGGAAAACAACCTATGAAGTTGTTGTTTGCCAGATTCACTGATTCCAGTGAAGAAGCAAGGTTTGGTAAGGTTGGAACTTTTCCAACAATAGCATTACTCGACAAATCCATGTAAATAATGCTATGCAAGTTCCATAAACAATCAGGGAGCACTCCAGACAAGAGATTATCTGACAAGTCCAAGGCTTTAAGATTACCTAGCTGACAAAAAGCCTCGCTGATGCTTCCAGTAAATTTGTTGTTTGCAATATGAAAACCCATGACACTATTCCAGTTTTTGTACCATTCCAGTGAGATGTTGCCGCTGAGGTGGAGATTGTTCCCAACATCAAACTCTTCAATACCCTGGATCCTGGAAAAGGACGGTGGCAAATCCCCAGAGAGCATGTTCCACGACAAGTCCATTATATGGAGATTGCCAAGGTTAGTGAAAGCCATTGGGATTCTTCCAGAGAGCATGTTCCACGAGAAGTCCATGGTCTCAAGACTACTAAGGTTGCCAATTTCCTTTGGGATTCCTCCAGTGAGATTATTCTCCGCGAGATTGAGGTAGTGCAGTTTTGCAAGTCTTGAGAACGAACACGGTATGTGCCCCGACAACATATTGGATGACAAATCAAGATACATTAAATTTGGTGCTATGTCTTGCAAATTCTCCGGAACTGAACCCGACAAGCCATTACGAGATATATCAAGCTCCTGCAGACTAACCCAGGAGCGGTTGAGGATGAACTGTGGGAATGTACCATTGAGCTTGTTACCACCTAGAAATAAGGATTGCAAACTAGACATAACCGAGAATTTGGTAGCGTCAGGGTTAGCTAATTGGTTATTTTCCAAACCTAACATGGCGATCTTCGGGAGCCTGCTAAGTTGGTAGGGGATGGAACCAACAAGATTGTTGTTGCTAAAACCCAGACTGGTGAGATTGCGCAGCAAGGATATGCTGGTTGGGATGGCACCAAAGAGATTGTTATTGCTGAGTTCAAGCACAGCGAGATGCCGGAACGTGGCAAAGGAGAAGGCATCAAGCGTGCCGTGGAGGCTGGAGTAGGAAAGGTCGAGATGGGTGACATACCTGGCGCCTTTATCACAGGTGACGCCGTCCCAAGAGGAGCAGGTTAGGTTTGCATCCTTCCATGAGGATAGGGAGGCGGAGTTGAGCAAACTGGACTTCCACCGGAGGAGTGCTTTTCCTTCTAGGATGGTTGCGTCGGCCATAGCCATGCATAGCAGCAGCAGCAGCAGCAGCAGAGGAAAAGTAGTTGAGACACATAGACGATTTTTTAGTTTGGATACCATCGCCAAATTAGATGAACCACATGTGTGCTTGCCTCCTCGAATTAGGTACTCAGGTCCATATATAACTAGTAGGAGATTGCATCGCATGAAGCGGATGAACATCGGTCGCTCCCACTATCATCAGTGCTCCACTACCATTGAAGGAACCGCTAGCACCAGCCTTCAAATTAATCATTATGTTCTGTGTTGAAGGGACTGTGACTTGGTCAAAGAACAAGATAATTGCACAGGTTTCCAGTCCAAAAAACGCATGAGACGGGCAATGCTGCCTGTCTTCAGACTTCAGTCATCATCAAGTCAACCATGCTACACCAGATGGATGGGTTGCATGTTTGTTTACCTCAACAATCACTAGTGAGCACATAATAATAATATAATATAGAGCAAGAGATGGAATTGCAGAAAGTCTCATTCGCTCCCACTACCATTAAACTTTATATAATGTTATTTGTAACTGTAAAGTGTATCAGTAGCTATGCTGGTGAAGAAAAAACAGCGCTACAGATTTGGTGTTAGTTAGATGCGCACTTAAAACAACATTGTATTCGCCCAGTAGCCGACTGACCATAACTACAGATTATCGCCTTTGACCAGCCCAGCAGCACCAAAATGAGAAAGTGAGAAATGCATCACAACTATGAACGTCAGTCTTATGCCGTATGAGATCGCACCAAAACGAAACGATGCCCCCATATATGGTGTGAGATCACTAGAAGCTTAATAATGTTTTAATTTTTACAGAATGCATAACCAGGTTAGATGAAAAATAAAACAAAGATCTGTTCAAGCAATGGACTGTGGGAAGTGAAAAACAGATGGATAAGTAAGAGGGTGCACAAATTTTTACATTCGAATTTAGACAAACTCAAGTCAGTTATTTCTGGACGGAGGGAGTAGTTAACAGCTTGCTTGATCAGATCAAATGTGCAAAACAGATATCTAGTAACCTGGTGATGCCATACATTGATACATGCGTCATAGGCAGAGTGGTTATAGGGGAAAATGTATTTCATAGCAATTTCCGCATCAGCCAAATAAACAAGGCGGCCATGAATTTGTCGAATGGATCACTGTCTATTTCCTAAAATCAAGCCTAGGTTGAAAAGCCGAGCTAAGAAATCCGTACCTCCCCGAGAGTCTGTGATTCAACAGGAAAGCAAATCTTGGTCCCTTATCCGTGTCCGGTTTCTCGACCGGCGGACGGAACGGCTCAGCGAGGGTCGTGGGGTGGGTACGTGCGGGGATTTAGCGGGCGCAAAGCATGCGTCTCATGTGATGCGATGGTGAGCGGGCGGCTAGAACGGCGCACGGCGGCGGGACAGGAGCATTAATTGGGGGCAAGCGAAAGCGAAGGGGGGACGAGGGCGCCGGTGCCGGCTGCGCCGCCGAAGAGGGCAAGAGGCGTGGTGCACGTGAAAAAACAAGGAAGACCGGCAACATCAAGTTGGGCCTTAGGCCAGGCTAGGCCCAATGAAGAATATTATCCCAAGTCTACATATAAGTACGCGCAATGAGAAAACCATTCAAAAAGGGGATATGAAAGATAGCAGCTTTTCTTGTTGCAAATTCAGAATGTTTTGTTTCAGGAAAAGCAATGTACAAATTGGTTCTTCCTTTTTCGGTTACATGAAGACGATACATACATGTGCGCTATCACATTCTCTACCCGGACACATTGTTAAAATATTTCAAGGTTTCCCGCAACACAAAAAAAAACTCTTCTAAGGTTGAGACCACTGGATTAAGGTTTCTAAAGACTTGAAGCACACCATATGAACCTGTGGCATTGAGGAGTTCAAAACAGAAAACTGTGGCATTGAGATGGAAGAAGGGAGCGATCTGAGGACTGATTGGCCGATGAACATGCCGAGAATTCGGTGGGTACTATCCACAAGCTGTCATGTAGGGAACATTCCTTCACTTTATCACCTGCGCAATTTGAGAAGCAAGAAGTAGAACTCGTGCCTCCCGTTAGAGGTCACCAGAGCCTGGAGACTCCAGTATCAGTTAAATCCTCAGTACAGGTGGCAGTCTGAATATATGAGTGCTAAGTGATAACTGAAACCAGTGTCAGCATACTGACTGAAACTGCTCTTCACCTCTGGGTCATAGGAAAAATACAAGCACAAGAAAGTGTTCCAAAGTAGCCCAGGCCTCTTAAACATTTATCATAAGACTTACAACAGACGCCTACAAGTACACCAGCATACACCATCAGTCCATCACAGCTCGCCACATGTGCATAACAGACTTATTCAGAAAAAGCGCAATGGGCATAGCTCAAACCACACACACACAGAACATGGTATACATGTATAGCAACTTGGAACAAAGTATGTCCACTGAAACATGGAGATGGACCCTGGCAGCTTCCTCACGTTCGAACTCGGCTACTACTGGGTGGTGCTCAAGCACAGGGCCCTGCTTTGGTCAAACATCGGCTAGTCCACCGGAGGTGATCTTCTAGGTAGATCAGGAAGAGCTGCTCCAGTTATGAACAGAAACATGAAACCGAGATGCCCATATGCAAGGTTTTTTTTCTGGGAATTATTCAGTGGATGCTGTGATTTTATTCTTTTTCTATGGTGACTTATAACCGATATAATTCTGGTCAAATTTTGGTGGTGTGTGGCGGTAACTAACTGGGTCTGCAGCTTAACTGTGAAAAGAGAAGACATATATATGACACAAGTTCACATGAGTTATATAAGATTGACATGTATTCATAGGTAGTAGAAAGCTCTAAAAATATATAAAGAGTGACGACAAAACATACATGACTACAACTCAAAATTAAGAGAGTACAACCTATACAAGACTCTGGGAACTTATCAGAAGTTCGGAACAACTATAAGCCACTTTTACTCACATAGGAACATATCATTACAACTTATTGGTGAAAGAAAACAGAGAGGACTATCATGTACAATACATGTCCATGGCAGGTGCTGCAAGTCGGAGGACATATCGAGAAACTCTATGGCCATAAGCACGAAACAGAGTGCTATGCTTTGCTTTCAGGTACTCTTCATCTTCTGCATAAATTTGTGGTGGAGTGCATCGATGCAATTGAAGAAAGCAAACCTCCAGTTCTTGCAGAAAAACAATGAACCAAACCATACCCAGAAACCGAAGACGGCCCCAGCAACCACCGAGCAGTATATCCACAGTATTTCAAGGTCATGGTGGTGTTCCTTTGTCTCATCCAGTGATGTTTTAGTACTCGAATTGTTTGTACATGGAATGCTCAAAGGGGGCCACAGAGTCCAAGATTATTGCTATAGATTGATGGGTCATTGAGTGTTTGGAGTTGACTTCCGGTAGGTATCTTTCCAGATAGAAGGTTGTTGGAGAGATTAACTGTGTTCAGGAACATCAATTTTGATATGCTAGGAGGAATAGGACCTGATAGTTGGTTCCAAGAGAGGTCAAGGGATTCTAACAGCTTTAGATTGCCAATATCCATAGGTATGCCACCAGATAGATAATTTCTTGACATATTTAGTAACCGGATGCCTCTAAGATTTGTCAACTCTAAAGGGATTTCACCAATGAGGGAATTGCCGGAGAGATCAATGCCAGTCACAAATGCATCTCTTCCCAGAAAGGTGTACTCCTGTCCCTTCCAAATTATGTCCATGAAGCCACTGAGAGATAAAATGAAGGTGATAGTTTGTATGTTGATTTCTGCAAGTGGATCTGCAAGTGGCTCCATCATGGATGTCTGTCTCATCAAGGAAAAGTTGGCGAAACTTTCTGGTACATAACCTACAAAATTATTTTCAGCTAAATCAAGCAGTTGGAGATGGGAGAGTTGTGATAGCTGCCAGGGAATATTTCCATCGAACATGTTAGATCGCAGTCCGATGATCCTCAGCAAAGGATTGCTTTCCCCTATCCATGGAGGAATTACACCAGAAATCTTGTTGCTCCCCAGATCCAAAATAACAAGGCTTTTGAAGTTCTTGATCACTGCTGGAAAACAACCTGTGAACTTGTTGTTTGACAAGTGCAACACTCTTAGTGAAGTACTGTGGTAAGTTGAGGTTGGAACTTCTCCAGTAAAAGCATTGCTCGATAAATCAAAGGATTGTAAATCTTTCAAATTCCAAAAGCAACTACGAAGCTCTCCAAACAACTGATTATTTGATAGATCCAAGAATCGCAGAAGTGTTAGTTGACAAAACGCAGAAAATGATTCTCCCAAGAAGCTGCTATTCTCTGCCATCTTAAGAACAAGCAACTCCTTTCTATCAAGATTAGGAATGACACCTGTAAACTTGTTGCTAGATAAGTCAAGAATAACAAGATTTACCAACGAAGAGATGGCTGGAAGCTCACCCTCAAGATGGTTGGATCTAATGTTAAGGATTTTCAAAGATGTTGCATTACCGATATCTAATGGCATAATTCCAGTAAGGTTATTGTGTGCCAAGTCCAAGTACTGTAAGTATGCCATGCTTGCAATCTCCACTGGGATCGAGCCAGTAAAGTTGTTGCTCGACATTCCGAGATACACTAGCTCCTTGCACTCAGTGATATGTGTTTTGATGCTTCCAGTTAACAAGTTGTCAGATAAATCAACCGACAGAACCCTGCTCCAGTTTGCAAACATCTCTTGTGGTATGGTACCACTGATACTGTTTTGCCTTATTCCAAATTGCCTCATTTCTTGCATCTTGGCAAAAGATGGTGGCAAACTTCCCATGAAGCAGTTATGTGATAGGTACATTCTCCGGATGCTTGTAAGGTTCCCCAGCTCAGATGGAAGAGTAGAAAGTAGAAACCAAACTAGCGTTTCTGAGGCCGAGTGTCTCTAGCAACTGAAGATGCCCGAGTGAGCCTGGGATCGACCCACCAAGTGAGTTGCTGCCCAGTAAAAGTTTTCGCAATCCAGATATCATTCCCAGCTCCTCTGGGATTCCTCCAGTGAGATTATTTGAGTTCAGACATAGCCACTTGAGCTTTTGGAGCCTTGAGAGAGAACAAGGTATCACGCCGGAGAATCCATTAAAGGATAAATTTAGATACTGCAACCTTGGAACCATCTCCGGCAATGAAGCTGGTAATGGCCCTGAGAAGGCGTTACCTGATAAATCGAGGGACCTCATCCTTGCATTGGTGCCGTTGACGATAAATTGTGGGAAGGT
The DNA here is from genome assembly GCA_023614405.1 of Avena insularis. NCBI lineage: Eukaryota > Viridiplantae > Streptophyta > Magnoliopsida > Poales > Poaceae > Avena > Avena insularis. Next base: position 84,230,473 of record CM042695.1, on the reverse strand, counting down.
ACCAGTGAGGTCATTATTATCTAGAGATAACATCTTCAAACTGAACATAGGTGAGAACTTGGCATATTCAGGGTTGGTCAAGTGGTTATTTCCCAAATCTAACTCAACAATGACAGGGAGCTTGCTGAGTTGGTAGGGGATGTCACCAACAAGATTGTTGTGGCTCAAGTCCAGAACGGTGAGGGTGAGAAACAAGGAGATGTTTGCTGGGATAACGCCAGCAAGGTGGTTGTTGTGAAGATCAAGCACGGAGAGGTTCTGGAACGCTGCAGAGTAGATGACGTGCAACGTACCATGGAGTCCCACGCTGGGAAGGTGGAGTTCTGAAACATGTCCGGCAGCATCACAGGTGACACCGAACCAAGAGCAGGCAGAACTAGAAATCGACCAGGACGATAGCGAGTTGGCGCGAACCAAAGAGGACTTCCATCGGAGTAGCGCTTCTGCTTCTGGGTTAATAGCCTTGGCTGCACATATTAGCAGGAAAATTGAGAGACACAAGATACTTTTGAAATGGGGTGCCATCGCTGAAGGTAGAAGATGGATGTGTTGCATTATTGTTTGCCTCAACAATCAGCAGTGAGCATATAATATAGAGCAAGAGATTGAATTGGCAGTTCCATTCGATCCCACTACCAGTCAACTTTATACTAGTGTTAGTGAAATGTGCACCTAGACGTGATAGCCACCCACTGACAATAACTAAAGACTACCGCCTTTGAACCGCCAAGCAGTAAGAACGTGAGGAATGCATCCTACTACAGGACTCTTATACCGTATCAGATCACACCGAGAAGACGCACATCTGCCAGTCAAAGATAATAACAGTTAATGAGTCACCAGGTAGAATATTACTGTTTAATTTGTTACAAAATACATAATCAGGTGAAGGAATAATCAAACTAAGATCCGTTCCAACAATCAACGGTAACTTGGAGAAAAAAAAGATATGTAACCGAAAAGAATGCACAAATTTCCAGTGCAGAGAACGCATGAGATTGGGTGTACTATTAAGGGAAAATTGGTTATTTACCCAAAAGTTAAACGTTCTTGGATTATGTACCCAAAATTGAATGACCATTGGTAAAATACCCATCAGGGACTTGAAAACAAATAAAAGTTTACACTCAGCCCTTCCAAAGATAACTGAACATGAAAGGAGAAAACTGCCCTTGATTAGTAAAACTGAATTGGGCACACACGAACGCGTCCTTCCGTTGTCAGATTGTGCAAATGATTATGAGTCTGGGATAGCATCTCTAGGAACGTAGAAATCCATGAGTCTGGCATAGCTATATCGTCAGCAAAATTGACTATGTACTTAGAAACCATTTGCCGTAGGGGTGAAGGTGCTTAAACTTGAAATGTTCCTCTGTTCGAGATGGTTAGAATTTATCATCAAATCTGGGATAGAAGAATTGGCCCTAGAGATTCTGTATGCGAAAAGAAGACACAATATAACTTCCCATGTTCAATTTTATTCAACAAGGCAGCTGCAGGGACGCTTCAATCTCTTTGCCTCTCCAATTGCACTTCTCATCCATCGTTAACTTTTGCTTGTAACAGAAGCTTAACGTATAGATCTGAAGTCAATTCGCATTTCCAGGAGTTGGGCAGTTGGGGCAGTTTCTTTCCAATTGCTTTGCTTTAGACAAATTGGTAATTTTAGGTTATACACCACAGACGACGTCGCAGTACTGCCGGGGCTGCAGCGGCCGACCACTAGCACGACACAACACGATTAAAATGGACCAGGGGTATGTAGTATCTTGACTCCTGTTTGTCTAGTTTATAGAATACTCCTTTTGGGTAAATCAAAAGATGATTTAATCCTTGCAATGGGTATTTTACCAATGGTCAATCAACTTGGGGTACATAATCGGACAATGAACTTTTGGGTAAATAACCAATTTTCCCGTACTAGTATTAAACAGCTTGCTTGATCAGAATCAGATCAAATGTGTACAAAACAGATATGTATAGGAAAATCTGTCTCGTAGTCGTAGCAGTCCCCAACCAACCAAATAAACAATGCGGCCATGAACTTGTTGAACGGGTTGTCTTCTTTTCTTCCTAAGATGACTGGTGCATAAGTCACACATTCCATTTTCTAAGGTTGAACAGGCGAGTTAAGAAATTCGTACCTCACTAGGAAAATCAAAAGTGAATAAGTTACTGTATTTCCTTATCCGTGGCTGGTCTCCAGGACCGGAGGCCCCGGCGAGGGTCGAGGGATGGGCGCGTGCGTCGATCTAGTGAGAGGCGAAGCACGCGTCAGGTGCGATGGTGAGCAGGGCGCTCGAACGGCGCACGGCGGCGGGACAGAAGCAAGCGGAGGGAGAACGATGGCTGCGGTGCCGGCGCCGCCATGGCGGAAGTGGCGAGGTGTGCTGCAAATAAATAAAAGAAGAAGAAAACGCCAGTAAGTTGAAGTTGGGCCTTGGGCCAGGCCCAACGAAGAAAACTATCCTGAGTTAGGCGCAACGAGAAATTCCGTTCAAAACGAAGAAAAAGAAAAATGGTACGGTTCATCCGGAGGAATCGCGCGACTCGTGTCCTTCGGCTCCTCGCGCTGACGCGTGTCCCGGCTCACTTGGAGATGACAGACATGGGGTCCACCAACAACCTTATCTTCATATTCTAGGAGTCTCTCTTCCTCTTCGTTCTGTCAAGGCAAAAATACACGACGCCGCCGCAAAATTCCATGGCGCCGCCCCTGCTCCTCCCCTCGTGCGCCGACCTGCTCCTTTCCTACCACGCGTCCATCAAGATGCCTGAAATCGCATGCTGTCTATTCGAACGACCATCAATCTCCTGCGCACGTGCTCCAAGGCGGCGGCGGCGACGGCTACACACGGGGCGGTGGAATCCTTTGCCACAGGCGGTGGCGGCTGCTGCTACACGAGGCCATCGTCGACCTCGCCCATGCTACCATATGCTCGCGGTCGCCAGTGACCTCCACGGCGCCACCTTGTGCGTTGGGGGCGCCTGCCGACCTCGAGCACATGGCCTATGGGATCGCCCTCTCGCTGATCCCGCCCATGTGAGCATGCATCAGCGCGTGTAGCCAGGGGGAGTGCTCGCCGGCGCCTGATCTCGTCCCCACGCAAGTGCCAGGGACAACTTCCTGTGATTTTTTTGCATAAAGGATTTTGCTACAATGGTTGTGCATATTTGTGACATAGATGAAATTGTTTTGCTACTTATATTTTGGGGGACTTGCACAATATGAACTAATTTTTGCTATAACGAAGAAAGTTTTGGCTACAATTGTTCTTTTATTTTGCTACAATATTATAAAAATTTTGCTACGACGCCTCGGAGCAAGAATCTCTGGCGATGTCTCCGACGAAATCGATTTTTTGCTACAATAGTAAAATTTAGTTTTGCTACACATGGCGGCAAAGCATGCTACAATGGCAACTTCGCTTTGCTACAACAAGCAGCATTGTTTGCTACCATGGGTATGAGACCTTGCTACCATAGGTTCTGCTACAACAGCATAAATTTTCTGCTATGATGTCTCCGGCGAGGTCAGTTTTTGCTATATTAGCACATACTTCTTGCTACCACTCTTTTATGGTTCTGCTACAACAACGTAATTTTTTTGCTACGATATCTCCGACGAGGTCTCTCGGTGAAAGTCTCCGGCGAAGTCGTTTTTGCTATATTAGAACAAAAAAATTGCTACAAAGTCCGGCGAGGTTTCCGGTGAAATTTGTCTTTTTATTTTTTGTCTTGTGGACGAACAATTTTTTCTACATGTAGCAAAAGCAGGACAATATATAACAAAAACGGGGAGTTCTATAGTAAAAACGGGATCGGGATCCTTTTTCTGGGACACGTGTCGGTCTGTCCAACCGGGGGATCGGAAACTTTTATCCGCCCGGGACGCGTAGTAGTCTCCGAAGAAAAATGGCTGGCTTGTTGCTGCAAATTCAGAATATTTTGTGTCAAGTCAAGCAATGTACAAACTGCTTCTTCTTTTCTCGGCTACATGAAGAACTACACACACTCACGAGTGCATTGTCTACCCAAACATTTCACCCGGATAGATTTATTTAAACCCGTGGCATTGAGATGGAAGAAGGCAACAAAGCTTAGGTCTGATTGACCAGTGACCAGGAGGAGAATTCGTCGGGTCCGTCGACGAGCAGTGATGCAGGGCACAGTCCTTCTCCTTCAGTTGAGCGCAGTTTGAGAAGCAAGAAGTAATAGAGGTCACTGCTGGAGGCTCTGGCAGTTACATCTGCAATATAGATGGAAGTCTGAATATAAGAAAGTGTTCCAGAGTAGCTCAGGCCTCTTTCAAAATTCACCATAAGATTTACAACAGAGGCTTACAAGGATGACACGAGACATACGCCATTACAGCTCTATGCAACAGAGCTTATTTCATACTGTATGTATAACTGGTGGCTTCGTGGTAGTAATCCATGTCACTGATGCTGCCGCCCTGGTGAAGTCGCTTCACCATCGTCGAAACGATTTCTTCGGCCTCAGCTGAGGAAGAAAAAAAAGGAAATATCATCAGATCACACATGATGGAAATTACTGGCCGATAATAAGAACTTTCATAATTTAAAGAGTGGGAATTACGTCGGTGCTGCGGCCACACTTCTTCTTGCGGCAGTTGGTAGACCTCAGAGGAAGGCGCGCATAGCACCTGTGGTTGAATCAATGGCGCAGAAAAGTCAGGTAAACCGAGATGGGAAAAGATCGATCATGTATGTACACTATATTCACGTACTTGCGGCAGACCATCTTGTCCACGTTGTAGCTGAGGGCGAGGTCCCGGAGGTTGCGGTCCATGGACCAGGGGTAGCCGCCCCGGCCCCGGTAGAGGCGCAGGCCGCCGCGGAGGCCGAGCGCGAGGTGCAGCGTCGACTCCTTGCCGATGCCGTAGTCGGCCGTCCTCCTCGTCTAGCTGCTTCCCGGCGAAGACGAGAGACGGCAGCTGATGCCGGTCGTCGTCGTCCTCCACGTTGGAGGTGTCGACGACGACGATCCCTTGCTTATCGTAGATCTGGGCCTTGACGCTGCCGACCATGTTGCGCTCTCGATCTCGAGCGTGAGAGTCTCTCCGGTGATGGTCTTCACGAAGATCTGCATCGTCTTCCTGGGTGGCGGTGGCCGGTGGTGAGGTGAGCGTGGCGCAGCCCACGAACATCTTATAGCAATCGGCAATCGGAGGAATCGGAAACGCGGTCTTCATATGTGCTGGTAAAACATGGGCCCGTGCAGTTTGTTTGAAATTTGCTCTAATTATGATTTGTGGACTATAGGTGGAAACGGATTATTATTGTCCTTCTCACATTCTGCGAATACACATATAGCCGAATACGAATTCGGAGCGAATGTTACTCAAATACGGATATAGGTCTGATGTTTTCTCAATTTAAAATGGATAATAACAAAATAATAGACTCGTGCCATATAATTAGGACAGTGATATCCGACGATCGTTCTACAATTGTGAAATCCTGGCGGATCGGACAGTGACATGCGAACCACCGGTTAAACTAGATAAATTTGCACCGCTGATGTCATGCGTATTAAATATAAAGTTTGAAAATTTAAAATATTTTGTAGTTTAAACTGTTTATCCGATTGATGGTCCGTTTTCATCGTTGGGCTAGTCACGAAGAGATCTTCGAAACTAGATCTCATATTGATATGTTCCGACGACATTTTTTTTTATGCCTAAAAGTTATCTACCCGTAACATATGAGTTATCAAGGTCATAATATATAAGTTACCCACTCTATAAATATATTGCATGGAGACTCTTTTACTTGGATGCAAGAAAAGTATCCGGCGATCGTTCCGATAATTACATAACTTGGTGGACGTTTCGATAGCCTGCACGAGTGTCTCGCGTGCATGTTCTGAAATAACACGATATTTTTTGCCACAAAAGTTACCCACCAGTGACATTAGAGTTATCCAGGCTCCAGCATGTAAGTTACCTACCCTATAATATGTAAGATATCAATCACTATAAAAAAATTACATGTAGATAGAATATAAAATTTATATGTTGGGTAACTTATATGTTTCAGAGTTGATAACTTACATAATATGACATGGATAAGTTGTTGGAAATATGCCCTAGAGGCAATCATGTATGATGAGTTTTTCCATTGTATTCATAAAGATATTTAGTTGTCCTTCTATAAACATCTGATGTGTATCATTGAATATGTGATTCGGTTGTGGAACTATACATTCATGTTGTTTGTACTAAATATCCTTGATCATTAAGGTTGTGCTGGACACACAACTTAGACCAATGTGAAAGTTGGCTTGATGACTCGGTTCCACTTGTCATGGGCATGGAGATACTATTCTAACTTACACAGATTCGGCTAAAGAGTTTAGCAATTCGGATTGACCCACATTGAGGTACAACGAACAAGTTGTCATTTGTATATCTCAATCAATGTAATCCTTAGACCTAAGGTTATTGCATAGTCCGAGTTGAGGATCACCGATTTAGGTTCTGTCAAACGTTGATCCGTAACTGGGCAGTTATAAAGGCAGAGTTCGGATCGACTGAGAATCAAGCTGCGTGATGTGAATAACCAAGATGGAATTTTGCCCCTCCACTTGGAGAGATATTCTCTGGGCCCTCTCGGATGATATGATTCGGAAAGCATGGTCATGCACGACTCGGTTAAGTGTTAACCGAGGCGATCGACTAAGAGTTAGTCGGGTAAATCACTTATCTCGGATCGAGAAGAGAGTCGGACTATTTAAGGGATGATAATTATTCGCCTATAGTCTCACAAGGTATATCGTGAGGAAAAAGGGACTCGGACGCAAGTCACATTGAAAAGGCAAGTCGTCATGACTCTTTGGTACTTGGGAGTCGGAACATTCTGCTAGGAGCCGCTATCGACTGATCGATTGAGACTCGGACTCTAATCGTGTCCAAGTAGCCATGAGCCTGTGGGGTCGCACACTTAAGAGCGGGAGCAAGTTCGGATTTGATCTGAACTGGAAATCTGGTTGGGTTGAACCCGAGCCTGATTTGGACTAAGTCAGTGAGTCGGAATCATAGGGACTAATAATATATGGGCTTTAGTGAATGGGTCGCGCGTGCAAAGCCCACGTTCACTCCCTATATATAGTGGAGCACCGTAACACAGAAAGGTTAATCGTTGTTCGGTTAGGTCATTCCATGTGTTGGAAACCCTAGCTCCACAGCAGTCCTGCCGTCGTATCGAACCTAGTAGTTCGCCGTCGGTGCTCCTCCTTGTACGTGTGGATACCAGCAGAGGTGTTGTACGATCGGCACTAGGACGATCGGATCGCAAAGGACTGTACTGCATCAACTGACGCGCTTCATCAGTAATCCGCAACTGCACGTCTAGTGGTAAACCTCGTGGCCTTCTACATCGGCTAGATCTTAGGATTACCACGTTAGAGGAAAAAGTTTTATCTCTGTGTGGCCCTACAGTGGTATCAGAGCGATAGCTTTTGGTTTTAGGCTCGAGATCTTGCATATGTGATATGCAGTAGGCTGTAGATGAGATCTATATGCTATTTTGGTGGTTGATCTATGAGATAGATCGGTTTTGTACGAGGTTGATTGGATCAACTGTATTCGGGGAATGGTAGATCTGATTTCCGTAATCATACTGTTGAGGTCGTGGAACGACATACCCCTACCGGTCGGCTTCCGCCATCGGGGTAGACTGTGACACGTAAATCCAGATGCGGTGATCGAAGATCAAAAAGTTTGATCGAATCAGAACAATGGTCGGAATCCATGTCCGGATCGTAGATGAGATCTACATTTTCGAAAAAATCGTCGGGCGCTACCCGCACCCGCGAGGGGCGCTGTCCCTTCGATCCCCGCACGCTATCCGGCTAGCGGGGTCGCCGGCTTCGCCCTGTCGTAGCGCCTTAGATATCGTTGCGAGTTTCACAACACCGGTAGATATTGTATCTATGCATAACTTGTTTTTGCAGGAAGTTGTGAATGGTATGGTTCGTGTGCATGTGATGTATGTGTGTAATCCATACATGATCTACGAATCACGGTTTTTGTCAGCCGGCTGGAGCCTAGGTGCTGTCATTTTATTGTATAACGACCTGCGTGTCGGATTGTCCATGTAATTCACTTTACTAAGCTAGTGTAGATGTATGGAGAATTCGGATAGCTTGCAAGGTGATGTACATGTCGGCGACATGGAGTAAGACAACAAGTGACAAGAGTTGGTACGAGTCAGATTACAGGCTTTGTGGAGATGGAGATCGCCATGAAGAGAGCCATACCATTTCACATTATGATTATTTTATTATGTGTATTATTATGTCTCTGTTTACCTCTATTAGATAGTCGATAAAATTTAATCTCTCAAAGAAGGTCTAGTTGGTTTTCTCGCCAGTGTTTGCACCATCACAAGTCGTACATTTTTGGTAGTGGGCTCATAAAATTGAGGTGCTGTCAATTCTTTCCGACTAGGTGGGTTCGAGTCAGACTCTTACTACAGAAACACTCAGTAAGCTAGACGGGTCTATCACAACGGTTGTGGGGCTCGGGGAAAAGTCGGATGGGAGCCGGGGCATGTGATGCCACCTGTCCAACAGGAGTCGTATGAGATGCGATTGACAAGGAGTTGTCTACCTAGATCAGCTGGCGGCTAGCGGTGATGCTAAAGCTCACTAGCCGACTTGATTATTTAGGATCCTGAATCACTAAGCAACCATCGGAGGGGTGTTGGTTCTAGTGGGAGCATAAAATATTAAAGTGTTTAATATGCTTGATCTTTTATGAATACATGTCTTAAGTGTTTTGCATATTTTTTGTTGTAGATCATGGCACCAAGTAGCAGTCACTCTCAGATATCCGGTTTTGTGTTGAGAACTATTCTTGAGAAAGATAAACTGAACGACAAATTTTACCAACTGGTATCGAAATCTAAGAATTGTTCTCAAACAAGAAAAAAAGGACCATGTCCTAGACAACCCACTTTTAGATGAGCTGAATGAGAATGTGACTGTCGCTGCCACCAATGCCCACCGTCGGGCTAAGGATGAGTTCACGGATATTAGCTGTCTTATGCTTGCTCACATGGAACCGGACTTGCAAAAATAGTTCGAGCATGTTGAGGCCTACAATATGATCAAAAGCCTCAAAAGTATGTTCCAGGCTCAGGCGAAGACTGAGAGGTATCAAGTCTCTCAGGCTTTGCTGAGTTGCAAGCTTAAGGATGGTGATCCACTGAGTCCGCATGTGATCAAAATGGTTGGTTATGTGCGGTCTACCGGAGGCTTGGCTACCCCATTAGCGAAGAGTTCGCTACGGATATAATTCTGAACTCTCTTCCTAGTGCATATGGGCAGTTCATTTCGAACTACCACATGCATGGTATGGATAAGAAGCTCACTGAATTACATGGAATGCTCAAGCAGGCAGAGGTGGATCTCAAGAAGGGCGCCAGTCAAGTGTTGATGGTGCAGAATAAGGCTAAGTTCAAGAAGAGTTCTTGGACTAAGAAGAAGGCTAAGTCAGAAGGAAAGCAGGCTCAGGACCCGGTCCCAAGCGCTTCCTCAGGGACTAAGCCATCTCCTTCAGACGGATCCACTTGCTTCTACTGCAAGGCGGATGGCCACTGGAAGAGGAGCTGCAGCAAGTATTTGGCCGACAAAGCCAAGAGTGGAGGTATGACTTCCGACTCAGGTACACTTGTTTGCAATGTTATAGACATATATCTTGCTAATGCACCTAATAGTTCTTGGGTATATGATACCGGATCAGTTATTCACATCTGCAACTCGTTGCAGGGACTGGTAAAAACTAGGAGCGTAGCAAGAGGCGAGGTTGATATTCGAGTCGGCAACAAAGCAAGAGTTGCTGCGTTGGAAGTCGGCACGATGCAACTTCATTTACCTTCCGGATTCATTATGGAACTAAATAATTGTTATTATGTTCCAGTGCTCAGTCGAAACATTATTTCTGCTTCATGTTTGATGAGGCAAGGCTATGAGTCGAATATCAAGAATAATGGTTGTTGTTTGTATTTGAATGATATGTTTAATGGCTTTGCACCCGTCTAGCACGGGTTATTTATTTTGAATCTTGATGGTGAGTCGGTTTATAACATAAATGTTAAAAGGTTGAAACCAAATGATCTGAATATGACTTACTTTTGGCACTATCGGCTTGGTCATATAAGTTGGAAACGCATGAAGAATCTCCATGATGATGGACTCCTAACTTCGTTCGACTTGGAGTCGTTCGAGACATGCGAATCTTGCCTACTCGACAAAATGACCAAGACACCTTTTGCAAAGAGTTGCGAAAGGGCGTCCGACTTATTGGGACTAATACATAGTGATGTATGTGGACCAATGAGCACGACAGCCAGGGGTGGTTATGAGTACTTCATTACCTTCACTGATGATTTGAGTAGGTATGGATATATCTACTTGATGAAACATAAGTCGAAAGCCTTTGAAAAGTTCAAAGAATTCAGAATGAAACCTGAGAATCAACTCGGCAAGAAAATAAAGTTTCTTCGGTCGGACCGAGGAGGCGAGTACATGAGCCATGAGTTTGATGACCATCTGAAAAGTTGTGGAATAGTTCCTCAACTTACTGAGCCAGGAACGCCGCAAAGGAACGGTGTTTTGAAAAGGCGGAATCGGACCTTGTTGGACATGGTACAATCAATGATGAGTCGGACAGATTTGCCTTTATCATTTTGGGGTTATTGTCTAGAAACAGCGGAGTTCACACTAAACAGAGTACCATCAAAATCGGTAGAGAAGACATCGCATGAGATGTGGACAGACAAAAAGACGATTTTGTCTTTTTTTAAGATTTGGGGTTGTGAAGCATTTGTCAAGCGACTTCAGTCGGACAAGCTTACGGCCAAGTAGGATAAGTGTATTTTCGTGGGGTATCCGAGGGAAACCTTGGGTTACTACTTCTACAACCGAGAAGAGGGCAAAGTGTTTGTCGCTCGGAACGGTGGTTTCCTTGAGAAAGAGTTTCTCAGTCGGGGAGTAAGTGGGAGCACGGTGCAGCTCGAAGAAATTCGAGAGGAACCGGCCAGTAGCGAGTCGGCAAAAACCTTGGAGGTTGAACCGTTCGTGGTAACTAAGCCGACAGAAGCACATGTACTATGAAGATCGGCGAGATTACGAAGTGTTCGTGATGTGTTACTGTTAGACAGTGATGAGCCGGAAAATTATTCAGAAGCGATGGTGGGATCTGATTCCGATTCATGGCTTGGAGCCATGAGAATCGAGTTAAAGTCCATGGATGAAAATCAAGTTTGGAACTTGGTTGATCTGCCAGACGGTGCAAGACCCGTCGAGTGCAAATGAGTCTTTAAGAAGAAAACTGACATGGATGGAAATGTTTCTATCTATAAAGCACGTCTTGTCGCGAAGGGGTTCCGACAAGTTCAAGGAGTTGATTACGACGAGACTTTCTTGCCCGTAGAAATTCTTAAATCAGTTCGGATCATGTTAGCAATAGCAGCCTATTTCGACTATGAGATATGGCAGATAGATGTCAAAACGGCTTTCCTTAACGGAAATTTAACCGAGGACGTGTATATGATACAGCCCGAGGGTTTTGTCAATCTGGCTAATGCTGACAAGGTATGTAAACTTCAGAAATCCATTTATGGGTTGAAGCAAGCATCTCGGAGTTGGAATATTCGCTTTGATGAGGTAGTCAAATCGTTTGGCTTCATCAAGAGTGATCATGATTCTTGTTTGTACAAGAAGTTTAGTGGGAACAAAGTAAACTTTCTAATCTTATATGTAGATGGCATATTATTGATTGGAAATAATATCCAGATATTGCAAGAAACCAAGGAATCATTGGAAAGGATTTTCTCAATGAAAGACTTGGGTGAGGCAACATACATCCTCGGAATCCGGATCTATAGAGAGAGATCAAGGAGGCTCATTGGATTGAGTCAGAGTACTTATTTGAACAAAGTGTTGAAGAAGTTCAACATGGAATCGTCTAAGAAGGGGTTCTTACCGATGTCCCATGGTGTAAAACTTAGCAAGACTCAGTGTCCTTCGACAATTGATGAGCGAAGTCGGATGAGTGTGATTCTGTATGCTTCTACAGTCGGATCCATCATGTATGCCATGATTTGTACTAGGACGGATGTTTCATATGCTCTAAGTGTTGTGAGCAGATACCAGGCTGATCCTGGAGAAATCCATTGGACAGCGGCTAAAAATATCCTAAAGTACTTGAGAAGAACTAAGGATATGTTTTTGGTTTATGGTGGTGAAGATGAACTCAGTGTAAAGGGTTACACAGATACGAGTTATCTTACCAACTCTGATGATTCTCGTTCGCAATCCGGATACGTGTTTATTATAAACGGAGGTGTTGTGAGCTGAAAGAGTTCCAAGAAAGAGACTGTATATGCATCTACAACAGAGGCTGAGTATATTGCCGCCTCGGAGGCAGCAAAGGAAACTGTTTGGATGAGGAATTTACTCATGGATCTTGGTGTGGTTCAGGGCTCGTCCAATCCGTTAGACGTTTATTGTGACAACAATGGTGCTATTGCACAAGACAAGGAACCTAGACAACACCAGAAGAACAAGAACATACTCATGCAGTACCACATGATTCGCCGGTTCGTGGATCAGGGTGATATCAAGTTATGCAAGGTACACACGGATGCAAATATTGCGGATCCGTTGACAAAGTCGTAAGCACAGCCGAAGCATGAGGCGCACCTGAGAGCCATGGGCATTAGATGCTTAGACATGTGATGTGAGAAGATTGACTCTAGTGCAAGTGGGAGACTGTTGGGAATATGCCCTAGAGGCAATCATGTATGATGAGTTTTCCCATTGTATGCATAAAGATATTTAGTTGTCCTTCTATGAACATCTGATGTGTATCATTGAATATGTGATTCGGTTGTAGAACTATACATTCATGTTGTTTGTACTAAATATACTTGGTCATTGAGGTTGTGCTGGACACACAACTTAGACCAATGTGAATGTTGGCTTGATGACTCGGTTCCACTTGTCATGGGCATGGAGATGCTATTCCAACTTACACAGATCCGGCTAAAGGGTTTAGCGATTCGGATTGACCCACATTGAGGTACAACGAACAAGTTGTCATTTGTATATCTCAATCAATGTAATCCTTAGACCTGAGGTTATTGCATAATCCGAGTTGAGGATCACCGACTTAGGTTCTGTCAAACGTTGATCCGTAACTAGGCAGTTATAAAGCGAGTTGGTCGTTGAGAATCAAGTTGCGTGATGTGAATAACCAATATGGGATTTTGCCCCTCCACTTGGAGAGATATTCTCTGGGCCCTCTCGGATGATATGATTCGGAAAGCATGGTCATGCACGACTCGGTTAAGTGTTAACCGAGGCGATCGACTAAGAGTTAGTCGGGTAAATCACTTATCTCAGATCGAGAAAAGAGTCGGACTATTTAAGGGATGATAATTATTCGCCTATAGTCTCACAAGGTATATCGTGAGGAAAAAGGGACTCGGACGCAAGTCACATTGAAAAGGCAAGTCGTCATGACTCTTTGGTACTTGGGAGTCGGAACGTTCTACTAGGAGCCGCTATCGACTGATCGATTGAGACTCGGACTCTAATCGTGTCCAAGTAGCCATGATCCTGCGGGGTCGCACACTTAAGAGCGGGAGCAAGTTCGGATTGGATCTGAACTGAAAATCTTGTTGGGTTGGACCCAAGCCTGATTTGGACTGAGTCAGTGAGTCGGACTCACAGAGACTAATATTATATGGGCTTTAGTGAATGGTCCGCACGTGCAGAGCCCACATTCACTCCCTATATATAGTGGAGCACCGTAACACAGAAAGGTTAATCGTTGTTCGGTTAGGTCATTCCATGTGTTGGAAACCCTAGCTCTACAGCAGTCCTGCCATCGTATCGAACCTAGCAGTTCGCCGCCGATGCTCCTCCTTGTACGTGTGGATACCAGCAGAGGTGCTGTAGATCAGCACCAGGACGATCGGATCGCAAGGACTGCCTTTGCATCAAGCGGCGCTTCATCAAGTAATCCATGCTGCGTCTAGTGATAAACCTCGTGCCTTCTACCTCGGCCAGATCTTGGGATCACCACATTAGAGAAAAAAGTTTTATCTCTGCGTGGCCCTACATAAGTCACATATTAGGGGTGGATAACATGACCTTTTTAACTCCAAAAGTTATTCATCGGTAACACGAGAGTTATCCAGGCTTTAGCATGTAATATATCCACCCAAATAATATGTAAGTTATCCATCACTAAAAAAATTTAAAGTTATTTTAGCGTCTTGGCTTCGTCGTCTGTCTTCGCTATCATGGCGTATGGCCAAATCAACCGATTCCATATTGATATGTTCCGACGGCGTTTTTTTTGGGCCTAAAAGTTATCCACCCAGTAACATATAAGTTATCAAGGTCATAGTATATAAGTTACCCTCTATAAACATGTTGTATGGAGACTTTTTTATTTGGATGTAAAAAAGTATTTAACGACCGTTCTAAAAATTACATAACTCGGTGGACGTTCTGATAGCCTACACGAATATCCTACGTGCATGTTCTGGCTGAATAACACGATATTTTTTTACCATAAAAGTTATCTACCAGTGACATTAGAGTTATCCAGGCTCCAGTATGTAAGTTACCTATCCTATAATATGTAAGATATCAACCACTACAAAATTTTACTTATAGATAGAATATAAAATTTATATGCTGGATAACTTATATGTTTTAGGATTTATAACTTATATACTATGACATGGATAAGTCATGTGTTAGGGATGGGTAACACAACTTTTTTAACCCTAAAAGTTATCCATTAATAACATGAGAGTTATCCAGGCTTTAGCATGTAAGTTATCCATCCAAATAACATATAAGTTATCCATCACTATAAAAAATTAAAGTTATTTTAGCGTCTTGGCTTCGTCGTCCGTCTTCGTTATCACGACGTACGGACAAATCAATCTCGAAAGGCTACCGCATGAAAATCAAGCATAATTTTTTAAAATATAAGTTTATTTTGCATAAGATATGATAAATGTGTCTTATACCTCATCCACCCACGACCCCTAAATCGTAGGGAATAAACATAACGTGCAACCAATAATCTAGCGACTCGGCTTTATCGTCAGTCGTTGCTATCGTGATGTACGAGTGACAAAGCCTTAAAGTGTGTTAGGGTACTGAGACTTATACATCGATAATCGACGAAGTCTCAGTATCCTAACACCTAAGCTATCGTGTTTCAATTAAACTTGATCAACGTGTATGCGAGAACCCTTATATCCAACATGTTTATATGGTGAATAACTTATGTGTTACAGATGGATAACTTACGTATTATGTCATGGATAACTCACGTGTTAGGGATGAATAACTTTTTGGTTCAATTTTTTTATCAAAACATATCAACATGAGATCTAGTTTCGAAGATCTCGTCGCGGCAAGGTCAACAGTGAAAACGGATCCTAAATCGAGTAAACGGTTTAATCTACAAGGCATTTTGAATCTTCGCTTTGTTTGTAATTTAGCGCATTCACACTCCATGTACGGAGCTACACAAATGGTAAAGATGAGTCCGCCAAAATTTGACATCCACCGACCAGTCTCAACCTAGATTTATTGTATAATTATTCAAATGTATAATGATATAGGAATAAATATACCGATATACTAATACACACTAGTTTCAAGTTCAATCAACAAAAACCATTTTGTTACTTTTTTAGTTGGATAATTGGCATATTGGATTACAATTACTAAAATAAGCATAATTTTATTCGAATCCAGATATTTTCATTTTTATATCCACATTTGTTTTAAAATTCAATACCACATATGTATTTGTATTATAAAACAGTTCAGGATATTACCATATATGTTTTCATGTTCGTTGGATTCATTTTTTTCAAAATCGGATTCAGATATTACCATGACATTTTTTAATTTCTGAAATATGAATGTTGATAATTAGGACTATCTACTACCTGCAACGTATTTTTTAGAGACATCATAGCATATGACCACTAGGGCTCTACACAACCGTTACTTTCATTACAAGCACGTATTCGGATACTCTCTTCGGTCTAAATTAATGTACTAGGATTTTATTTCTATTTAGATGTATCTAGTGCCCCATCTATTTCGTGACAAGGTTTTTTGATTTCACATAATTAAGGTGAAAATATACACACGGGCACTATCTCTCGGGACCGCACGATGCGGATCGCGTGGACAAGACACTAATCTCACTGTTAAGTTAGAGCGTCATCTTCCTTTTGAGTGAAATTATGTGAGTTGATCCCATCACCAGGAATGAACAAACAAGCAAAACATATTGGAAGGGTATCTATGCGTATTACCGACAACACTCTAGGAAGCCAAGAACCATTGTTTCTCTACAACATCGTTGATGTACTATCAACACCGGTTGCTTCAAATGGTTCAATTTCTTAGCTCAGGTGGACCGTATCAATCCAAGTGGAACCGGTCCCATAGATAAGGTAAATGTTGGTTCATGCTCGTGTTGGTTTATATATGCACGAGGTAAATGTTGGTTTATTTATGCACAAGGTAAATATTGGTTTATGTATCTATCTTCTTTCTTATTTGTAGCTTAACATTGCTCGTGTTGGTTTATTTATGCATAAGTTAACTTCATTTTCTTTCTTATTTCTAGCTTAACATTGCTCGAACTAGGGTGGTAAGCGGGGCGGGTTGCGGGTTGGACATTTTCTCTAATCATGCTTTAAATCTGCTAGCTTCTGCGTCTCCTTTTTTGTCTTGATTTAGTTTTGCGAGACGCAAAGCGGGTGTCTCCTGCCACCCTAGCTCGAACCTTGTACATGGGGTAACCGATGATGAAGGATCAAGTAGCCCTAGGGGTGGAATCGAGCCGAGCCGAGCCAGCTCGTGGCTCGGCTCGTGAAAGCTTGGCAAAATCGAGCCGAGCCGAGGCTCGGCTTGGTACTAAAAAATGACTGCAAAGAGGGCTCGAGGCTCGGCTCGAAATGGCTCGGGGCTCGTTCGACTGGCTCGACGAGCCGGCCACCTACCCCCGAAAAAAATCCCAGCCCCGACCCCGCCACATCCCCATGGACTGAGTCACTCTCTCTCTCTCGTTTCTTTCTCTGGCGACGAACACGGCGCAGCAAGGTCCTCCCCGACGCTGTCCTCCTGGTTCCTCCCCGACCCCGTCCTCCTGGCGGCGAACACGGCGCAGCAAGGTACGAGTCTGACACCGTCCTCCTTCCCTTCTTCCCAGTCCCAGTGCTCTGCTCTGCTCCCCCGCGCGGCCGCCTCCAGCTAGGGTTAGGGTTAGCGCAGCGGAGGGCGCCGGGGCCGGCGGCGACGCGGCGCCAGGCCGCCAGTCCTTCTCCTTTTGAGCAGATGTGGAGGGGCGCCGGGATTGGGAAGGCCGCCAGGCCTCCTGTCGCCAGGCTCTGAATTTCGTCTCTATTTAGCTCTGAATTTCGTCCCTGTTCATTTGGATATTGTTCATATATAAGATAACCTGTAATCTAGATATTGTTGGTCTCTGAATTTCGTCCCTGCAATCTAGATATTGTTCATGTGTAGCTAGCTTTAATCACAAATCTGCTGCTCATATATAAGATAACTTGTACGTGTTTTGGTATGTTCATTTGAAAATTGGTCTTGGTATTGGTCTGTTCATTCTAGATATTGTCTTGGTCTATGCATTTGATATTATTCAGTTAGTACCATTGTTGTGAATTCTAGATATTGTCTTGGTCTGTGTATTTGATATTGTCTTGGTCTTGGTCTGTTCATTTGATATTGTCTTGGTCTGTTCATTATAGAGAAAATGCAACCGGGGCGGGAGAGTGAAGGATCGCAAGCACGTCTGAGGAAACCGCAAGGGCAGGGAAAGAGGCATGCATACAACAAGGCAATGCAATCATGCGACTATGCTATGAAGCATATCTTCAACTATACATGCATCATCGTCGCAACCAGTAGTACCTAATTTGTCGCAGCAGGCAGCAACCAATTTGCCTCCACAAATGTTAATTTTGTTTCACCTTTTTGTAATTGAACCCGTAATAGTAGTACATCCATTGTCTTGATTTAATCTTTGTGATTACTCTATGTGCACTTGTGCAGGCTCAAACAATTGAGACCGATGAGGAAGAAAATTCTTATGACAAGAATGATGCCATGTCGGATGATGATGTATTTGTTAGTGGTCATATTGAAGTACATCAAGAGGTCGGTATCTCGATTGCAAAAGTTTGTAGAAATTTGTCGGTTTCTTGCTATCACAATTGGAGAGGGGCTGAAACTAGATGTGACCACAAGGTGGAATTCAACTTACCACATGTTAAGAACAGCCATTACCTATAGAGATGCAATAGATTCTTATGCGGACAGCGATGCAAATTATAAATGAAAGCCATCAAATGATGAATGGACATTGTTCAATACCATTACACCTATACTTGCTTCTCTAGCTGAGGTGTCCACTGCATTCTCTGGCTCTACATATCCTACTTCGAATGTATTTTACCCTCACATTGTCAATGTCAAGATTACACTTACAGAGGCATGTAGATCCACCAATCCAGCTTTGAAAACTATGGGTGAGGCAATGTTGGACAAATTCAACAAGTATTGGGAAGAACCCAATAATATCATGGTGATTGCTACTATTCTTGGCCCAAGGTACAAGCTGAAATACATTAAGTGGGGTTTTAGAAAGATCTATTCTGAAGAGAAAGCTACTACTGAATATAATTTGACTGAAACCGAGTTGGCAAAGCTGTATGACACTTATGATATACATCATCGTTATGAGAAAGTTGATTCTTATAGATCTGCTGCATTCTCATCTACACCTATGGATACAAGTTCATCTTTGCCATCAAGTGCCAGCGAGTTTACCTCATACTTAAGTGAGACTTCTGTGGAGACATCAAAGAATGAGATTGATAAGTATCTTGGTGAGGCAAATGAGAGCTTGCTAAACAAAAAAATTGATGTGCTATTGTGGTGGAAGCTGAATGCCCATAGATATCCCGTCGTGTCAAAGATGGCAAAGAATTTCTTGTCTATACCGGCGACTTCTGTGTCTTCGGAGTCTACTTTTAGCACTGGGGGGCGAGTTCTAGATGACTATAGGAGCTCTCTAAACCCAGTGATGGTGGAGGCGCTGGTGTGTGCTTCTAGTTGGATTAAAGGTGCTCACAATGACAACAAAGTCTCGCTGGATGTGGTATGTGCCTTGTTGATTCATTTTGTTGCTAGTTAGTCTACTATACTATGTCTTATGCATACCTAACTTTCATTATTTTCACTCTTTTAGGAACCAGATGATATTGATGATGTCTAGTGTATTCCATTTCCAAAAAGCATGGTGGGGAGCAACTAGTAAGTATATAGTGCTATTTTGTTTCTCTACTTGCTGTAAATTTTTGTACAAGAACACAAGTAATGCAAAACTCATTATATAATGCCATTTCGCTCACTTATTGTAACATATCTGATGCAAAACCATGTATGTGATGATTTCTTTTTGTCTTTGTGATAAACAGATTCGACATATGAGTGTATGAATGAGCTGCAGGAGATGGCAGCGAGGGTAGAGGCCAAGGAGATGTTAATGGTTGATGTTTATGATCAGATTTATGATACCATGGCTCCTGTTACTTTTGTTGAAGTTGAACTATGTTTCTGTGTTTGTTATGTACTCATGTATGAGACTCTTGTTGGACTAAGTGGTCAGTTTGTGTTATGAAACTTGTGTTGTAATGGAACTATTATGGTTATTGGTACTTTATTTAACTTGTTAGACTATTTTGTTGACGTATTTGTGAAATCATGATCAAATCTTGTATAAAACTGTGAATTCTTACAATTTCAGCAAAGGTCATGGCGAATTTTTTAATTTCATCGAGCTTTCGAGCCGGCTTGCAAGCTTCACCGAGCCGGCTTGTCGAGCCTCGAGCCTGAATAACAAGGTTTAGGCTTGGCTTGACCATCCTCCAAGCCGAGTCGAGCCCGAGCCCGAGCCCGAGCCCAAGCCTTGTCGAGCCCGAGCCGAGCCTCGAGTTGTATGTCCACCCCTAAGTAGCCCCACTCATGTCTCATTGGTTACAATGAAGAGGCCCAAAGGTAGAAAGAAAGTTAAAGGCGCGAGTGCAAAAGGAGGTGAGAACATGTACAAGGAGTCTTTGGACAACATGATGACGATGAGGAAGGAGCTCGCCAAAGAAAGGAGGGAGGAGGGGAACAAAGAGATTGAAGAGAGAAAGTTAGTTGAGGAGAGGAAGGTGTTGGCCGAGGAGAGAAAGGCAGCATCCAAGGAGATGCGTGTTGAGCTCGAAGAGGGGAAATTGGCAAATGAAGAAATGCTCAAAAGGATGTAGCAAGAGCAAAAGCCCATGTTCATGGACCCCAAGTACTCTAGATGAGAAGGGGCGAGCTTATTGGGGGCTTTGCCATGACCAAATATTGATGGCAAGAGGGTATGCGGGTGGCCATGGTGGAGGCAATGGTGGTGGTGGTGACGGCTATGGTGGGTGGTGGAGGCAATGGTGGTGATGACATGCGAGAGAGTCTAGTATGTATCGATAAACTATCTATTACTTCTATTTTGTGGTGGTGTTTTATGTGTCGATGAGCCATTCGCTTCCGTAGTACTTTATGATCGATGAACTATCTATTCTGTGTTGTTCTATGCACCGAATGATGATGTAATTTTATTGATAATATTTCTACTTAATATCTTGTGTTTATTTCAATAAAACTATGTAAACAAAAACTGGGTGAGAAAATTTGGGTAAGATCATCTCCAACCATTTATCCATATTTTGGGTAAGAAAAAATGAATAGGAAAAACAAACCAAAATCTCCTTAACTATACTTCTTCACTTCTTATTATCCAAACATTTTTTATTTACCTGTTTGAGTTTACTACTTCCTCCGATTCATATTAGTTGACTTGAATGTGTCATGTCAGCTAATACGGCGGAGGGATTATTATAACGAGGTCGGGCTAGAATTTGAAATTGCGAATTTTTGTCCTCTCGTCAAATCCGCGCTTCCAATCCATGCGGCCACTCCCGGCGTATGTGGCAGCTCGCCTCGCCGCCGTGCGCGCGGACCCCTGCGGCGTCCCGCTCCCCATCTTCAACTCCCTCCTCTCCGCCGCCGGCTCCTCCGACCCCTCCCACGCCCACCTCCCGCTCCACCTCTTCCGCTGCCTCCTCCTCCCTCGCCGCCGCCCGGACGCCTTCACGCTCTCCTCCCTCGCCTCCTCCTTCCTGCACCTCCTCTCTTCCCGCTCCCACGCCGCCGCTTCCCTCCACGCCTTCTCCCTCCGCCTCGGCCTCCTACACGCCGACCCCGTCCTCACCAACTCCATCCTCCTCCTCTACCTTCGCTTGTCCCACAGCGTCAGCACCGCACTCCGCCTGTTCGACGAAATGCCCCTCCGCACACCCTCCACCTACAATGCGCTCATCTCGTACTCCCCTTCTGCAGACGCCAACATCCGGTCCTTCGTGCGTCGTATGGTCGCAGACGGGCTCGCCCCGGACAGGGTCACGCTCTCGGCACTTCTGTCCTCATGCATGTCCGAGCACGAGGGCAGGGAGCTGCATTGCTTCGCTACCAAGGCCGGGATGTGCTGCAGTGATATCGATTTCCACGTCAGCAGCGGGCTCGTCTCCATGTACTGCAGGGTTTGCCAGCCGGGCCTTGCGCGGCGGGTTTTCGACAGGATGCGGCAGAGGAATGTCGTTTCTTGGACAGCGATGGTGGGAGGGTATGCAGAAAATGGGATGTTTGAGGATGCGATGAATACTTTCCGGGCAATGTGGGCGGTCGATGCTATCTTGCCAAATAGGGTCGCGTTGATCAGTGTGCTCTCGGCCTTTGGCAGCCTCATGGGCTTGACACGGGGAAAGCAAGTGCATGGTTTTGCGGTGAGGATGGGTCTATACGGGGAGGTGTCTCTCAACAATGCTCTGGTTGATATGTATGCAAAGAGTGGAGCTCTGTGTTATGCAAGGCGTGTCTTCGATGATGATGATGCTTGGCACAAAGATGTGATCTCATGGGGTTCAATGATTTTGGGTTATGGTATTCATGGTATGGGTGTGGAAGCAGTTGCCTTGTTTGATCAGATGCATTCTTCCAGGGTTAAGCCAGATAGCATCGTTGGTCTGGGCGTGCTCTCAGCTTGCTGCAGAGTGGGCTTGGTGTTGAAGGGACTCCAGATATACAACTCCCTGGTGAAGGATCACAAAGTTCATCCGACTGAGGAGATGTGTGCCTGCTTAGTTGTTTTACTTGGACGTGCTGGCATGATCGACCATGCCTTGGACTTTATCAAGTCAATGAGTGTAGAGCCAGGACCTAGTGTTTGGGGAGCACTTCTGGATGCCTCTGTTATTCATGGTAACAAAGAAGCTCAAGATTTAGCTTCCAGGTCTCTTCTTAGGCTGGAACAAGGGAGTCCATCAAATCTTGTCTTACTATCTAACCTATCTGCCTCTTCTGGTAGGTGGAATATTGTTGAACAAGTCAGGACAAAGATTAAACAGGGTACGCTAAAGAAAACACCTGGGCTTACTTGGGTAAATCCAGCAACATAGTGATACAGTTATCCTTGGAATGAATTGTGCATGGCCCCCTAACAGTGTTCCCGAGCCCTACCAGCACACATAAGCTGTTTATGCTCTGGAATCTGGGGCGTTGTACAGGCCCACGTCAATATGTCTTGTACAGCGACTGGAACAGGCTCCATTGGCAGTTAAAATAACAGACCTTCTGTAGCTGTTTCATACTTATAAATGTACGTTGGATGGTGGTTACCTAGAGCAAACGAAGCACCTTTCACAATGCTGAAGTTGTCTGTAATGTTTACTCTCCCATCTACTCTTTGCCAGGTAAATATAACTTCTTATCGGTTCGTTGTTTGATCTAAAATTATTTGGTTGCTTCAGAATTTTTGCATTTCTTTATTTTTTATTAGAATTTGGTGTTTCTTTATTTCTGATAACATGAAGTGCTAGAGTTAGTTGTTATAGGATAAGTAACTGAGTTACTGGATGAATGATGAGTTGATGCCTTGTGGATGTACACTGCTTAGTGCTTAAGGAATATTGCACATAAGCGATGAAGACAACTTGCTGATTACTACTACCTCCGTTCCTAAATACAAGATGTTACGAAAACAACTTATATTTAGGAACAGAGATAATAGTGGTGTAACTTAGATTTTGTAAGGGTATTTTTTGCAATCTCAGAGAAGGTCATGTGACATTGTTTTTGGCAACATTTAGCCTCGGAAACAGTGAAAAAACCCACTTTATTTAGATACTCACAGTCTAAGCATATTAATCAAATATACTCACACTCATACTATCATTATTATAATTTCCATAGACTATAAAAGTATAAAATTAAAATGTATGGCTCAGTTGGTCAATTATGGCATGTCTTTTCCCTCCCACATCCAAAAAGCTCCAAGGAAATAACAGAAGAGATGAACCCTAATTAATTTCAGAGAAATTATATGTTTCGCTCCTCATACTCTCAGTTCCCTTAGTCATCACCATTGCACGCAGATGCACAAACCTTGTTGCTACTGACCAATAATCTTCATTTCGATTGACAGGTCCAAATTGGACATGAGAACGGTGATGCAGGCTGAGTGGGGTGATGCTGCTGAGGGCGTGACGCAGGCTGAGCTGAATGGTGGAGGCCCAGGTCGGGGGTGAGCCGAACACGCAGAGCATGATAAGCCTAGATAGAATTGCTCGATGTGCTGGGGTAGTATAAATTTTCTTTAGAAGTAGCAATGCAGGATCACTATGCAAAATGCAACCTTCACTCCAAATTGACATGAGTCAGGGTTTGTTAAATGGTATTACAGCCTTTTCTTATTGGTGTAGGTTTTGGACTTTGGGTGTGTCATTGAGTCCTTGTGCTATATATTTGTGCTTTAGTCCGTGCAATACAACAATCTCAATCCATAACAGGGTTTACTATTATAGTCATATGTTGATATAGCTGGCAACAAGGTGAAAGACGAAAGCAGGAAGCAAGCAATAATGATTTGACTTCACAGAACACAATCCTGCGAACAGTTAAACTGCAATTGGGAATACATGCAAAGTTAGCTTCATGTTCTTACTCTGAAGACATTGCGAAATTGATGACATTAGGTCATGTTTCTTCTGGCACAATTTGGTTGCCATTATAAATTCCCTAATGCGTAGGCCGGACACCGCAGAGCACATGTGCTGTTTTTTATAGTTCACTGGCTATTCTTGGTGACTTAAATTGGAGAAGAGAAAATGAAGCCTCTCTATTTAATTGTGGTGGGTAAAAAACCTTTGTTTGAGAAGCTAGTTACTTTAGAATGTTCTGAAATATAGATACAGATAATAATTTTATTATTATGAGAAAAACCCCAAGTAACCATGGACAAATTTTTGTTGCTAATGCAGGACTTGGATTGGTGATTTTAGCACTTACAAACTGGTTTGGAGTTGCTCACTCTATTTTTGTTTTTTTATTGGATCTGGTTGATTGTAATATGTAGTTCCTACCCTGCATATATGCAGTAGGGCTCTTTCTTACTGTTGCCATAAGAACAGCCTGTTTATGAAAGAAAGAACAAATAAAACTTCCTTTATGTGTTATCCCAAAGAATTGTTTCTGCAACAACAACAAAATTGACACTTCACCTACCAGCTCCATAGACTGCCAAGCTGGTTGGCAATATTTATTTTCATGCATATCAAGTCTATCTTATGGGCAAAAACATTACTTTCAAGTTTAAATGTTGGATACTGAAGATAAGATACCAGGTGCTGCAAAATGGATGAATGTCAATAAACCTTAAATTGTTGATATTGTCGATAACCATTGGCTGTTGGATGTCTTCCACATGTTATTTAATATTGGTATTAATGGCATTCCAAAAAGGGATCCTAATGCACTCGAAAATGCTTAACAAAGAAGAGATAACAAATCATGATGTTGTTATAAAACAAGTAAACTAGCATGCTTAATTGTTGGTATTCTTTGTTTTGTTGCTTGTAGTGTTGTTAACATTTTATACCTGGTAGTATATACAATGCTTCAGGTTATGTTTAGGTCGTGGAGGGTGATGCTGAAGAGGGGGGAATGGAGGGTGTTGGAAGAATGCCCTCACCCGGTGTGCGGCCACCAAACTTGACGGCAGCGGCAACCGCCAGAATCAACATGGAGAGCGTGGTGACTAGATGTTGAAGAAAGAGACGAGCCTTTGGTATCTGAAAGATTGATCAAAATCGGCACTTCCGAAAGGCAAAACAAATATGCGACAACCTATATAGGCAGTTCTAAACTATAACAAAACGTTCTTCTGTTTTGATACTGTGGCGGCATAAGTTCTTCGACTTCATCAGGTGATCATAGCAAGACAATCAGAAGCCATAAGAAGCTTTGAAAGACCTAGATCTTTCGCTAAAGCTAGTGCCTCCGCACATGTGTTGTATCGCCTCCAAAATTGCAGGATCCCTAAGACCATCAACATTAAGTTTCTCCTTAGCGCCCAGAGGGTGATTCCAAGGCTTTCTCTAAATATGAAAGAGTTTGCTCATCATAGGGTTAGCGTCAACATAAACATGGGCACACAGCATTCTTATTCACCTGAAGGAAAGACACAAATTACCGGGCAAACGACATTCTTATTCACCTGAAGGAAAGACACAAATTACCGGGCAAATTTCATTATTTGGGCTGTCTGATAGGACGAACGTAGGAAGGGAACATCAACACTGTCACTGTAAAAGAGAAGCAGTTGCCATTTTACCAAATATATAAGTTATATCCAAATAGGCCCCACCAAGGCTCGGTCACAACTAAACACCAAGGCTGGTGCCACTACAGAAGGAGGATTTCTGCTGCATAATATAAGCTAAAGTCCCAATATATATTGTTGATATGAACTTTGTACACGGAAATGCTAATTAATAATGGTCTCCACTCCAATGGCCTGCAGCTGGCTACTAACATCATCCAGCTCCGCTTATTCCACGTCCACTTCCTCGTCAAGGTCCTCGTACTGGCAAAAAAAAGACAATACAGACAGATTGTTCAGCAGCAAGAGCGCGGAATTTAGGCAGGGCGAGAATATAGATGAGCGTGCTCATAAACAGATTCGGGAATTCTTGAAGGATACAAGTCTAATCACCTACCAGGCTATAGGTATTTTGGACCACTGGTGGAGGTTGTGGGGGCATCAAAGGTGATTTACTCCTGTCATCGGCATCGTTTTCCAACGCATCATCCAGCAATGCGTCTATCTGTTCGTGTCTATCGTCCAGTTCAACAGCCTCGTTAAGATCATACAAGGCACGGGCAGCCATGCCAGTGGATGGCAAAGCATGTTTGACTGGAGATTCTTTTACCTGTAAGTTTTAGAAATATCCACCTCAATAAAGTATTTGCTTGCAATATGGAGAATTCACCAAGATGATACATTGATTGTGTAGAGACTCTATCATGATGATGATGATGAAGGAAAGCTATGAGGTTCACTTGTTATTTAGGGGTTATAAGTAATGGTAAGAGAGAAAAAACGCAGCAATCACAACATGATATGCCTCATTTATTAAACAAAAAGAAAGTGAGATGGCACAGGAAAAATACTGCACCTGGTCTGCTGAGGAGACAACATTGCCAAGTTTATTCTTTTCATCTTCCCACAGTCTCTTCTTCAAATATATAGATTTTGTTCCGTCACTCCCCTTGCTTATTTTATCATAATTTGTAGTTTCGCCTTCTGACCTATATTTATCTGACCTAGAGATTGTATCAGAGTCCCGCTCTCTTCTTTTCTTAGCTGAGAAACAGGACAAACCATTAGATGTGGGTATGCAGATAATATGATAGGAAGATATTTCTGCAACACTGCACTGAATGAAATATTGCTAGCATGAAAGGAAAAATTACTCCCATTAGTGTTTCCACATATAGTACTTAATCACATACTATTTAATTCTTATGAATAACATGGAGGAAACCTGTAGCTATTTTGCCTAATAACATGGATTGCTTAAACACAACTGCAGATGCCTACGGTAAGAAAAAAATTGCCATCACTTCGTAACAAGATTCACATTGTATTGATCACCATATGTTGTCCATGACCATGAGTATATAATCTTCCCAATAAATGAAGCTACCTACCAGCTTTTGCCTCATCACTAGTTGAGTATGGGATTGGTCTCTTTTTAGCTGCAGTGACATTCGGACTCCTTTCGTAAGCATTTGGATCTTCATCAATATGGACACTGGAAGCTTTTTCATTAGCACCACGCTTCAAAATATCTGAAGCAAGTAAATCACCAAGCCTCTCAAAACGAGCTTGTGACCTGCACAACTCCAATAATCAATACTTAGTTAGCTACAAATTCTTATACTCATGGAAAGATAGAAAGTAGTACTGTAAGTCAAGCCAAGAATGTATTTCGTTCTAACTTTTAACATGATGAAAGGAGTATGCACCTTTTCAACTCTTCCTGAGCTCTCAAAAAACGGACATGAGCTTTTATGAACTTCTTTATTTTTGACGTCACCCTACATTGGAATCAAAACCCAACATGAAAATTGTGTATAATATACTTCATAGAACCTTCCAAATATTGACATAATAACAAAGGAAGGATCAAATTGTCATGTGCAAGTGTTACTTAAATACCTGTGACATTCTTCTTTCTCCCTCCTTAACTGCTGATCAAGATCACTTACTTTGCCAGAAATCCTGTGCACTTCCTCCATTTTCTCATCCAAAACAATCTAGAGTAAATTAGAGTGTGGAGTGAAGATTTTAGAAGATCGATCGATGTAAAAGGCATAAATCGAATATCCAGGATTTGCAGCGCTAAAACGGACGTAAATCATAAGTTAATGTTATAAATGTTAATCATTTAACATGGAATATTAACATTTACTGCCTCTCTTCAAGAAATATGACATTCTGGACACCAGTAGTTTTCCGCATGGAACTTTGAGAATCACTTTTCATATGAATACATTAGTATACTATATTTACCAATATATGTTGTTATTGGCAATACAGATAGCCTTATCAGATACTTGTGAAGAAGTTCTGGATTCCATGTTTGGTAACACCACCTACATTTCTATGCGGAATGTGTAACATATGTAGCAGATTGCATTGAAACAAAAGCTGACCTCAAGGTGAGATTTATCTTCACGCAAAGCCTCCATATCGAATCTAACTTGTTTCAGCTGCATAACATTCACTTGTTGAAAATTTCATAATTTTATAATAGCAAAATGTGCCAAAGGCACCTGTGAGATATAAAGTGGATTGCACAGCTCTAAACATCATACCTGCTTTTCATGATCGTCTTTTTCATCACCACTGGAGATTTTTTCCTTTTTTCTATCATTAATATCAGAAATAGGAGAACTCTTAGATGAGTTGGTTTCTCCGCCATCAGTCTTCTTTTCATGCCTCCTCTCACTGAAAGATAAACCATATTGTGGGAAGTAAACTACAAGAAAAACTAAACTCATCCATCCACAAAACAGACAGAAATTATCTACTAAACCCATGAATCCAATGGAACTGCAGCAAAGGGAGAACGGCATTCCATTTAGAATGGAACAAATCATCGTTATGTTCTATGTTGGCAATCATTAAGCATATATAAATATAAAAATAAAAATGACCTAAAATACTAACATACATGTTTGAAGTATACTTAGAATTATATGGCTCTAAAATATTAGGAGCATATGTCAAAATGCATTATATACCTTTTCCGGCTGGGAGACCGTGAAAAGCTAGACTCTGCAAGCAATATTACATAAAAGAACTTATAGCGGGAGCCCATAGAAGTGAACAGCTTCATATGTAGAATAACTAGGGAGAGAGAATTTGTTTACCCCTTTCTCGCGAAGTTGGCCTTCGATCATGAAGGGAACGATGGCCCCTGGGATCTCTTCCAGGGGAATATCTCCTACGAGGTGAGAACCTCCTCTCAGGCCTGCCTCTGAAGTCACTGCCTCTGTAATCTCTTCTCCCTAGAAATAAGGAAGGTTTACAAGTTTTATACAAGGAAGCACTCATGGCAACAAAGGAAAATGGAATGATCTGGAGAAAGGACACCCATAAGCCCGTTAAGCTTACCACGACCTTGATCTACAAGATTAATCAATTAGCAATAAGTAGCAGCGGCTCCAGGATACGTTCATTATCCACACACAAAAAGCAGGGCCAAAAATAATACACAACCAGACAGCAAGATACAATGATGCACCGTTTAGATAGTACCAATACTCATAATGTTGATCATCTGAAGTGCAATAGAGATGGAAGCTCGCCATACAGCAATTATGATGAAGATAGGTCTGCCATAATCCCGAAATCACCATATAAATGTACTAACATTTGTCCAGATATCTCCAGAGAAGGATGGCAACGAATTGGAATTGCCAGTGATAAGCATACTTCCCAATGAAACTAGTTGATGTGCCATAATCAAAAGATATATGTGACTTGGTTCGTTGCAAAACTTGCTAATCACTCAGTGGGCTCTGCCATAATCACAGCGCGTGGAACATATTTTGGGCATCAATCAATGGAAGCCAAGACCCTCAAAAGTTCACCTTCTGATACAGCCCAAGCATTTAGTGGTCATGAAAAATTGTTGAAATACCAACTGAAGAAATCTATGAAAACGGTTCCTCTGGCATCAGTTGAGTCTAAGGAAATTTGCGATGACAGTTAAATCAAAAGACAACCAGTAAGAATGCCACCTAATTCTGCAACAAGCTTCCAGTTGTTAGAATTGTTGTCTATCTGCACAGCTGATGTTGAATTCAAGCACTAGAATGAAAAATATAGCAATATCACACAAGGAAAATAAGACACAACAGGTGAAACGCATAAATCACATGCATCGTGAAGCAAGCATGAGAAACTTTTTTCAGTTCTCACTAAAAGAGAATAATAGTCCAATAACGTCCAGTCATGAATCATCCAATTCAGATACGGCATTCTTTCGAGTGGCTAGCATGGGAAAATTCTCATAATTAGTTATTGCAGTAATAACTTTTGTGTGTGTGCCAGACAATCGCCTCATAAGGTCCGCCATGTTCTTCAGGTATAACATTTCCTTCAGCTAAGCATAAATTTCGTGAAAAGCATTCTTGTTAGGGCCAAAAACCTATCTTTCAAGCATTCGTCGATTTCTGGCAATATTTTAGACACTCTGAATTCTCAAGATTCTTCAGATCTATGCTGTCCTAGCATGAAAAGAAGAGGATTTCCCCCGCATCTTGGTGGACATCAGAAACCCTAAACCCCGGGCAGGGATCTACGCGAGAAACAGACAGCAAGCAACAGAACAGGAGGGCAATGGGGGGCACGGGGGAAGGGATGTCCATACATACCGGCGTGGTGGGGCGGGAAGGAGGGGCGGGATGAAGGGGGGCGACGGAGCTCGGCATTGCCGTGGGCGAAGCTACAGAGCTCGCGGTCGCAGTTGCCGTTCTGCCACAGCGCGCATAGCTTCGTCTTGTACGCCGGACCGCGGCGAGGAGGTGGCAACATCGCCCTCCGGTGAGGGGGTTCCGATCGAGGGATTGAGGGTTTCGATGGGAGGCGGAGCACCTGGGTCGGGGTCTCGGGGAGAGGACTGGAGGAGGCAAGGGCTGAGCTGGCGTGGGTTCGGGGCTTCGGGCACCGCGAGCAGATGGCATATAAATGTCGTTTAATGGAAAAAAATATTGCACATCCGATCCTTCTTTTATTGGATATATATATCTCTTTTGCGAATTTTTTATCCTTTCTTTAATGGATATCTTTTTTGGATATATATATATATAACAGTAACATAAAATTAACCCAAAATTAAACGCATACTTCCTCCAATCCAAAACACAATATAATATTCACAAAATGTGTTGTAGAAAACAGTATTTTTTGTTTAAACTAAACTTTTCTTATTTGATAAGTTTATTGAAAATATCCGTATTTATAATTTCTTAAAAGACTAGGTCAAATTTTGTAAATTTGGCTTTGGAGAGAATGTATAGTATGCAAAAATTAAAGGGTATAGAAATATTTTTTTAACACAAAAAGGTCCTCGAAGGACCCTGACTCACCATATATTATGATAAGTCCAATACAATATATAACCAGGTTCAAAAGAAAAGGAAAATTACATTCCGGTGTTGGCAAACTACAGAAAAGACCCTAAGTCAACAAAGAGAAACGTGATCTAGTCCCTACAAGCTTCCTCGACACCTTCGTTGCAACATCACCAGGGACGAACCACTTAGGAGATGGTGGTTGCGAACACACCACTAGACGGTGAACTGGCCACTCCATGGAAGCCGAGCTGCCTCCCTTAGGCACAACGACCGGGAAGAAAGAGATGAGCCTAAGAACCATGGCCCACAACGGTTGCCCTTTGGCCAGAAGATCTAGCAGCTAGGTTGAGACCATCGACCACCGGAGGGTGGGCATCGAATCTCAGCAATCGAAGTTGTTGGTGATGAGCTCCAAGACCGGGATGATGTTGAAGAATACCCGGTACCCAACTTCTCTTCCTCTTCCTTCCCTTCTCAACCCGCTGAGATCTGAAAGAAAAACGAAAAGAGGAACACCAACCTCGGGCTTATCTGGCTCCCACCATAGGAGCGTCGCAAGGACCAGCAGTAGAAACAGATGCCCCGATGCCGCTCGAATGAATCTAGAGCTCCCTCAAGACCGGCATGGTGCCAAACTTCAGAAACCCTAGACCTAACCCTAATATTTACATGGCTACGCCAGTCTCCTCCACTTCGGCCGGCCTCGCTGACGATCGAGAAGATTTGGGATCGGGCCAGGAAGGGTGGCAAACACTCGACTCTCAAGGGGCTCTCTCTAAGGGGTACAAGCGGGGTACCGAAATGTGGTTTCTCTATCTTGACTCAATTATACATTCCTTTTCATATATGTTAACATATAGTACTACACTAAAATGTTAAGATCATGATCTGTGATGGCTCAGTTGATGTAGAGCCTGTTGGGAACCCCAAGAGCAAGGTATGATGAGCACAGCAGGAAATTTTTCCTCAGTTATGGAATCAAGGTTATCGAACCAGTAGGAGAAACAAACCACTTCCAAAGGTGTTGCTAGCAACGTGGAACCTACACACAACACAACCAAAATACTTTGTGAAAGTACAAAGGAAGTCGCCTAGAGGGGGTGAATAGGCTTTTAAAATTATTACGGTTTAGGCTTAAGTAAATGCGGAATAAAACTAACGTTTAATTTATTGAGCACAAAACCTAGCCACTAAGTTCACCTAGTTGCACCTACAACATATGCTAAGCAATACAAGCAACAAGGTGATAGCAAGGTATAAATACTTCAAGCACGATGGCTATCACAATGTAAAGTGCATAAGTAAAGGGTTCGGTTGAGAGATAACCGATGGGCCAGAGCGAAGATTTGTTTCGAAGTTCACTTCCAAAGAAGCTACGTCTCCGTTGGAGAGGTGCGATGGCAATGCTCTCCGAGCATACAAATGGCTCACCTCGAGGTGTGGTGGCTCGATGCTCACCAACGCCACACAAGGCCTCACCCGGATGGAAGCACGCAACTCACCGCCATACAAAAGGCTCACCCTATTCTCCCAAGTGCGCACCACAAAAGGCGGGCACTTGCTCCACTATGGGACGCTTGAGGGCGGTCACCAAACCCATACAAGATTGGGGCTAACTCCACAACTCAATTGGAGGCTCCCAACAACAAAGCCACAAAAGGCCAACAATACCACAAAAGGCCAACAACGCCACAAAAGGCTACAAGGCCACAAAAGGTCAACAAGACCACAAAAGGTCAACAATCCAACCACACAACCGTCTAGGGTTCCAAGGAACCCAAGAGAAACAAGCTCACAAGCTTGAACTGCTTGAATCTCAAGGAGAACTCAAACTATGCACCAAATGCAAGGCAAGTTCTTCTCCCCAAATTCCAACAAAGCTACAAAAGCTATTGGGGGAATAAGGGAGGAAGAACACAAGAGTAGAACTCAAACCTATGCACCAAATGCAAGGGCAAGTCCTTCTCTCCCAAATTCCAACAAAGCTACAAAAGCTATTGGGGGGATAAGGGAGGAAGAACACAAGAGGAGAACACAAAACTCTCCAAGATCTAGATCCCAATGGTTCCTTCACAAAGAAGGGATTTGACTTGGGGGATTGTAGATCTAGATCTCCTCTCTCAAATCCTCAAAAGATGCAAGAATCATAGGAGGGAAAGGGAGAGGAAAGCTTCTTCAAGGTTGACAATGGAGGAGAGAGAAAGCCAAGAACCAAGAAGAAAAGCTAATCCCCACGAAGGAGAAGGCCCTTTTAAAGGGCTCCCAGATCTGCAGATTATGGGCATTCGACTCTGGCGGAACTTCGGTGGGAGGCGGAAGTTCGGTGGCACACAGCCAACGGTCAAAAACTATGAGCGAATGGCGAATCTGGTGGAACTTCCGGGCCGGAACTTCGGTGGGAGTGAAACTTCGGTGGAAGTTCCAGAACAAATCAAATAGACATATTCAAAACGAAGGTTCTTGAACATGAGCGCGGAACAAGACCCATAACTTCCGGAACTTTCGGCAAAGATGCCCATGAAACTTCGGTGGGAAGCCGAACTTCCGGTCGGGAAATTCGAATCGAAAACCGAAGCATAATAACTTTTGCATCCGAACTCCAAACGGGATGAAACCAATTTTGTTGGAAAGATAACAACGAATAAAATCCAACAAAAAGTCGAAATATTGGGTATCACCTTGGGATAAAATATCATGAATATATATGTGAAGTATCCCCCAAGGTGTGGAGCCAGAAAACTCGCAAGATCAAAAACCGCAATAAGATATGCAAGAGAAATCCTTAGATGATGAACTAGAGCTTGTTATGATGGTGACCACAAGCTCTAGATCCTCTCATGGACAAGAACCAAATAACAACCAAGAAAGATGATGCTATGAATGCAAAGGTTTGAGCTCTCTCCGACGATCTGCACAGAGACACCCGCTTGAGAGCCCCTCTTGATAGCACGGCTATCTATCCTAAACCCGGTCTCCCAACTAACAATACGAGACCGGCAAAAGAAAAGCCCTATCAAGAACATACCTTTGCCTTGAGCATCCCACTTGAACTTAATGTAGACCGTCTTGTTCTTCTATAGTGGGAACACCTTTCTTGGATGCTCTTGCTTGATGAAGATGAAGACTTGCAAATTGCTCCCCCATACTCCATGGGGAAACCTCTTCTTTGAACTTGTCTTCATCATTCCATGAGCACGAGGATGGCAAGCTTCAAGCATGAGATCTTCTAGAGATGGCGCATCTTGAGCTCGCCCTTCTTCATCCCTACTTGAGGTTGATCCATCTTGATGCAAATCTTTGCACATGCCTTGATCGACCTTCAAGCTCCTTCTTTCTTCATGATTCCAATGGGCACAAATCCCTTGGACATTTCTTCATCTTCCAACCTTGAGACCAACACATGGCCCAAGCGATGTCAATGGACAAACCTACAAGTGAAACTCAATTTACACATTAGTCCATAGAGATTGTCATTAATTACCAAACCACACATGGGGCATACCTGCCCTTTCACTTTGCCTCAACTTATAAGTGAGGTTGTCAAGCTCACTGGTTTTGCTGAAAACAAAGGATTAAACGTATAGTATGGAAGAAAGTAATTGCTTGTAGTAATTGCAGAAAGTAAACAGTAAACAGTAGATGGAATATCAATGGAAAGGAATGGACCAGGGTCCACAGTTCACTAGAGGTGTTTTCTCCATAAGATAAATAAAATGTTGGGTAAACAAGTTACAGCGAGACAATTGACAAATAGAAAATGCATAACAATGCATGTACATGACATGATGATCACTATAAGATTCATTTGGGCATTACAACATGATAGATAGATTGTAATCCAACTGCATCTATGACTAATAATCCACCTCCGGGATATCATCCGAACTAATCTCGGGTATTAAGTTGCAAGCAACAGATAATCGCATTAAGCAAAGTGTTTAATGTAAACAATACAATTGCCCTTGGATAAATGATTGTTGTCTTCTCCCTAGTAGCATCAGCACATCTACAATCTTAGAAGTTTCTGTCACTCTCCCAGATTACTAGAGGCATGAACCTACTATCGAGCATAAATACTCCTTCTTAGAGTCACAAGCAAATACTTGGCCAGAGTAACTACTAACAACGGAGAGCATGCAAGATCACAAATAACATAGACATGATAGAACAATAATCAGTCTGACATAATACTCAATATCCATCGGATCCCCGCAAACACAACATGTAGCATTACAATAAGATGATCTTGATCATGATAGGCAACTCACAAGATCTAAACATGGCGGCACAAATAGGATAAACAACCATCTAGCTACTGCTATGGACCCGTAGTCTAAGGATGAACTACTCACACATAACTCCGGAGGCAGGCATGGTGATGAAGAAGGCCTTCGGGATGATCTCCCCTCTCTGGCAGGGTGCCGGGAAGAGCTTCAGATCCCTCCCGATCTAGGGACGACGGTGGCGGCGGTTATGGACTTTTTCGTGGAATTATGATCTGGTGTTTAGGGTCTTCGTCTTGGGGGGGTATATAGGCGAAGGGGCAAGGTCGGTGGAGCGCTAAGGGGGCACACCCTAGGGAAGCGCGCCCCCTGGCTGCGCCTGGGCCAGGTGTGGCCGCCCTGGGGTGCGTCTCCCCCTCTCATTCGGACTTCGTGTCATGTTGGAAAAAATAGGAACTTCGGCTTTTGTTTCGTCCAATTTTGAGAATATTTATTTACTAGTTTTTCTGAAATGAAAAACAACAGAAAACAGGAAACTGGCTCTGTGGCACTTGTTAATATGTTAGTTCCAGAAAATTCATAAAAATGCCACAAAGTGTGGACAAAAACATAATATAATTGGTGCAAAACAAGCATGAAGCATCAAAAATTATAGATACGTTTGCAGTGTATCAGCATCCCCAAGCTTAACTCCTACCAGACTCTAAACATATTTTTTTAGGTGACATGCACCATCACAATCTTGATCAAGGTATTGCAAAGCATTGATAGCTGGGATCAAATTACTCTAAACATAAGCATGAAAGATGTATTTCTAACAATAAGACATAGCAACTATGTTGCAACATGAAAGGCAACACAAACAAAAGATCATGAGTAATGCTTTGAAAGACATTTGTTTGTTTCACATATAGAAAACATAGCAAGAGTGATATTAAGCTTGTCCTTCATGGAATAGCAAAACATAAATGCATAGGACACCTTCAAAGTTCATAAGGGTGACTAGATACAAATAATTTAAAAACAAGCAATACCATAATTATGAATCAATCAACAAGTTTTGGGACAATGCACATTGAACTCAGAATGACAACTATGCTCTCTTAACTGGTGCATAGAGATAGAAGATGGAGACTCAACAAAAAGTAAAAAGAAGGCCCTTCGCAGAGGGAAGTAGAGATTATATGGTTTTATAAAGCTTCCAAAAATTGTGGTACTTATTAGCTTTGAGCTCTCATTACCCCTATCATAAGCATCTTGAAGTGATTAAGGTTAAAGTGAGGACAAATATGAGTTATATGCTTGACAAATCACAAGTTGAAAATCTCACGCCCCTTGAGTACGAGTACCGAGACCTCATGCTACTCAACTTTGGTTCCAGGCAAGTTCTTGTGATTGTAAGTATATGTGTATCATAGAGAACCGCCAACGGGGTACCCTTGCCCCATGACACAGGAGCTATCCCATATCAAAATGACAAGGCAACATACATTGAGCATCTCAATGATCTTTTTATTTGCTATTTGCATAGTTTTTTATTGAGGATGCTTCATAGAATGCCACTATGGTTTTGCTGCAAGTTTCCACCATGATTAGGCATGGCTTACGCTAGCCGCCCATGCGTTTCTCTAACACATATACAAACTCCATGGACATGCAAGCTCCCATCTCATTTCACACCGACGGCATCCATAAACAAAAGAACATGATATCAACTGAATAAATAAGTGCAATGTTGAAAGCGTGCTCCATGAAATCATGGTTTTGCTAATTCCCAACGTACAATTTACAAGCATATAAGTATCATAAAATAGTCACAATGGTTCAGGTTTATTAAGTGCAAGAAATAAAATGTGCCTTCAAGTTCATAAGAGCTTTAATCACTAATTTTCACATAACAAAAAATTAATTTGGAAGATGGATAAAAACATGAATATACTTGGAATGGTGTAACATACCATGCATAGGAGTTTATAGTGGACTCTTTAGAATAACTTGGTTTCTTGAGAGTTGGATGCACAAGTAGAGCTTATACTCAGTACAGGTGGAGGCTAGTAAAAGACTGGGAGCGAACAACCAAGAGAGCAATAATAGTCATAATCATACAGAGCGACAAAACATTATTAATCAAAGCATAAAGTGATATCACAAGTCAAAAACTAAATGATCATAGAGGCTACCTGGTTCATAGTCATAACATGGTGTAAGCATGTGCCAAGTCAACCCAAATAAAGCATCAAAGGAGAATACCATAATATTATGCTTTTGTATGCTAAAACACCGCATGATTCTTTCATGGTACATTAAGCAATCTCAATTGTTTGAAAAAAGTCATGCTACAACAATAAACACTAATCATATGGTCAAAGCAACATCTAACATGACATGATAAAGTCTAAGCCATAGTCAAAACAAGCTTCTTTTTGTACCACCATAAGCATGAAACATTCTACTATTAAATATTTCTTGGGGTGACATGGATCCCCAAGCTTGAGATTTTGTCCATACTTCATCTCATCACATCATCCTCTCCCTACACTTGAAAATTCCTTTATACAAAACTTCACACAATCTTCATTAGCAACATTAGTGTATGCAAGATAATAAACCTTTGGGTTCAGTTTCAACTCATGTAAATCATCCATTAAAACATAAGCTACTGTAGCAACTACTTCTAAAAGCTCAAGTGATCAAAAGAACTAAAAAAGAAATCGATTAAGAGGCAAATGCAAATAATGGCAGAAATCTATCAAAACAGACCTGCAGGTAAAGACCGATTTTTTCGAACATCTTCTGTTGCTCAAATCAAAAAGAGCAAAACTAACGAAAATTGGGTAAATACCAGGGGCTTGCGCAAAAAAATTCAGATCAATACGACGTTCTGTGATTTTTCACGATTTTTTACAGCGAAGCACATAAATCTATTTTGGGACAACAACTTCCCCAAATCTTACTTCCCTCTCATTAGAGGCTATTCTTGGCACAAAAACAAAACAAAAGGATAAGGAGAGGTTATTACAGAGGCAATAAATTCCAAGAATCAATAAAAGAAAAACTTACTAAAATAAAAATTGGGTTATCTCCAAGAGTGCATTTCTTTAATGCCTTTTAGCTAGGCACATAAAGCAAAAATCAAGTATTTTTGAATGAAGAAGCATCAACATCAAAATTTGTACTAATAATAGAGTTAAAAGATAGCTTCTTTCTTTTTCGAGGGAAGTGTTCTATACCTTTCTTGAGTGGGAATTGATATTTAATGGTGCCTTCCTATATATCAATAATGGCACCAACAGTTCTAAGAAAAGTCTTCCCAAAATAATAGGACAAAAAGCATTGTATTCAACATCCAAAACGTAGAAATCAACGGGGACAAAGGTATTGTTAACCATAATAAGAACATCATTAATTCTCCACATAGGTTTCTTTTTAGCATTATCATTAAGATGGACACCCAAATAACAATCTTTCAATGGTGGTAAATCAAGCATATTATAAATTTTTCTAGGCATAATAGAGACACTAGCACAAAGATCACATAAAACTTTGAAATCAAAATCATTCACTTTCATATTAATGTTGGGCTCCCAGCCCTCTTCTAATTTCCTAGGAATAGAAGCTTAATATTTCAATGTTTCTTCTTTAATTTTCATGAGAGCATTTGCAATATGTTTTGTAAAAGCCATATTCATAGCACTGGCATTAGGACTTCTAGCAAGATTTTGCAAGAACATAATTACTTCAGAAATATTGCAACCATCAAGATCAAAATAAAAATTATCATTCAAGGTAGTATAACTTTTGTCTCCCATATTTTGAAAATTTTCAGCATTTTTATTGGAAAAAGTTCCAGTGGGTTTAGGCAATGTCGCAAAAGGAATGGGGACTTTGTCTACACCAATTATTTTACCATTAATAGTAGGAGGTTTGCTAGCATCAACATCACAAGTGGTGGTAATGGTACAAATTTTAGTCATATTATTATTTCTAGCAATTTCATCTTCTCTTTCCCACCTAGCATGCAATTTAGCTAGCATCCTAACATTTTCATCAATTCTAACTTAAATGGCACTAGTAGCAACAAAGGGACTATCCATAGTTTCAGGTTTAGCATCCATTTTATTAATCAAAGAAGATTGTGTTTGAGACAAAGATGAAATATTATTTTCAGCATTCGAAATTTTGGCTTGCAAACCAGGAATTTCCCTATTTAAATTCTCAAGTTGACAACTAATGTTTTTCAAAATGGAAG
The DNA here is from genome assembly GCA_023614405.1 of Avena insularis. Lineage (NCBI taxonomy): Eukaryota > Viridiplantae > Streptophyta > Magnoliopsida > Poales > Poaceae > Avena > Avena insularis. Next base: position 84,190,825 of record CM042695.1, on the reverse strand, counting down.
ATTGTTCCTCCATGGTTTTAGTGAATAATTTATTCTGCTCATATTGCATTTGCATGAAGTTTTTAGTGGATCTTTCAACTTCCAAAATCCTTTCTTCACTAGGTATTCCAGATTTACCATGATAATTATTGCTATTATTAGGAGGATCCATGAGCTTTATTGCAGCATCCAAAGTGATGGACATAAAGGTACTTCCAACAGCCGAATCCAACAAATTTCTTGAGAAAAAATTCAATCATGCATAAATGGTTTGGATAACCATCCAAGTAGTCAGTCTATGAGTGGGGCAATTCTTCACTAAAGATTTCATTCTTTCGCAAGCTTGAGCAACATGTTCATTATCAAATTGTTTAAATTTCATTATGTCACTTCTCATGGATATAATCTTACCAGGAGGATAATATTTTCCAATGAAAGCATCTTTGCATTTAATCCAAGAATCAATACTATTTTTAGGCAAAGATAGCAACCAATCTTTAGCTCTTCCTCTTAAAGAAAAAGGAATCAATTTAAGCTTAATAATATCTCCATCTACATCCTTATATTTTTGCATCTCACAAAGTTTAAGAAAATTATTAAGGTGAGCAGCAGCATCATTAGTACTAAAACCAGAAAATTGCTCTTTCATAACAAGATTTAGCAAAGTAGGTTTAATTTCATAAAAAGTAGCTTCAGTAACAGGTGGAGCAATAGGTGTGCAAATGAAATCATTGTTGTTTGTGCTAGTGAAGTCACATAACTTAGTGTTTTGAGGAGTAGTCATTTTTGCAAGATTAAAGCAAGCCAAAAAAATAGCAACTAAAATAGGAACTATTTTTTTTATGTTTTTGATAAAAAGAAGCAAAAGAAACTAAGCAAAACAAATACAAAGTAAAGAGATTGGTAGTAAGAGACTCCCCTTACATAAATCTTCTTTCTCCCCGGCAACGACACCAGAAAAGCTTGTGATGGCTCAGTTGATGTAGAGCCTGTTGAGAACCCCAAGAGTAAGGTATGATGAGCACAGCAACAAGTTTTCCCTCAGTTATAGAACCAAGGTTATCGGACCAGTAGGAGAAAGAAACCACTTCCTAAGGTGTTGCTAGCAACATGGAACCTGCACACAACACAACAAAATACTTTGCCCCAACTTATCAGTGAGGTTGTCAACCTCACTGGTTTTGCTGAAAACAAAGGATTAAACGTATAGTGTGGAACAAAGTAATTGCTTGTAGTAATTGCAGAAAGTAAACAGTAAACAGTAGATGAAATATCAATGGGAAGGAATAGACCAGGGTCCACAGTTCACTAGAAGTGTTTTCTCCATAAGATAAATAACATGCTGGATGAACAAATTACAGCGAGGCAATTGACAAATAGAGAATGCATAACAATGCATGTACATGACATGATGATCACTATGAGATTCATTTGGGAATTACAACATGATACATAGACCGTAATCCAACTGCATCTATGACTAATAATCCACCTCCAGGATATCATCCGAATAACCCTCGGGTATTAAGTTGCAAGCAATAGATAATCACATTAAGCAAAGTGAGTAATGTAAACAATACAATTGCCCTTGGACAAAGGATTTTTGTTTTCTCCCTAGTAGCAACAACATATCTATAATCTTAGAAGTTTCTGCCACTCTCCCAGATTACTAGAGGCATGAACCTACTATCAAGCATAAATACTCCCTCTTGGAGTCACAAGCAAATACTTGGGCAGAGTAACTACTAACAACGGAATCATGCAAGATCACAAATAACATAGACATGTAGAACAATAATCAATATGACATAATACTCAATATCCATCGGATCCCCGCAAACACAACATGTAGCATTATAATAAGATGATCTTGATCATGATAGCCAGCTCACAAGATCTAAACATGGTGTCATAAATAGGAGAAACAACCATCTAGCTACTGCTATGGACCCGTAGTCCAAGGATGAACTACTCACACATCACTCCGGAGTCAGGCATGGTGATGAAGAAGGCCTTCGGGATGATCTCCCCTCTCCGGTAGGGTGCCGGGAAGAGCTTCAGATCCCTCCCGATCTAGGGACGACAGTGGCTACGGACTTTTTCGTGGAATTCTGATCTGATGTTTAGGGTTTTCGTCTCGGGGGGTTTATATAGGTGAAGGGGCAAGGTCGGTGGAGCACCAAGGGGCCCACACCCTAGGGAGGCGCACCCCCTGGTCGCTCCTGGGCCAGTTGTGGCCGCCCTAGGGTGCGTCTCCCCCTCTCTTTTGGACTCCGTGTCGTGTCGAGAGAAAATAGAAACTTCGGCTTTTATTTCGTCCAATTCCGAGAATATTTGTTTACTAGTTTTTATGAAACCAAAAACAACAGAAAACAGGAAACTGGCTCTGTGGCACTTGTTAATATGTTAGTTCTAGAAAATTCATAAAAATGCCACAAAGTATGGACAAAAAATAATATAATTGGTGCAAAAAAAGAATGGAGCATCAAAAATTATAGATACTTTTGCAACGTATCAATTTGCAATTTAACCCCCCCGTCTCTGAACATGGAGTCCATGACTTGAAGGGACTTGGATCTTCCTATGTCCATGTGTCTCTCGGTCGTCGAGGTCACATGAGGGCGAACCTATTTCTACAACGAGTGGTCCTTCCGTTGTTGGTCCCAAATTGCTCCACACTCATCATCTCCGACATGGTGTTTGGTGATACAACTTGGACCCCCCTCCATGGCCTACATTATTTGACCAAAGATATTCTTTGTCATTGCTAAAATAGGAATATCTCTTGTAGAAACAAACATTATAAATTAATGGAAAATGTTTAGTTGCTAAAAATGATCATAAAATCATGGAAAATGTTCAGTTGCTCTAAAATGATCCTAAGATTCTGGAAAAATATTTAGTTCATCTAAAACTATGGGAGAATATTCGGTTGCTCTAAAATCATCTTAAAATTGGGGCAAATATTCAATTTCTCTCATGTCATCCTAAAATCATGGAAAATAATCAATTTCACTAAAATCATCCTAAATTTATAAAAATATATTAATCACTCTAGATTCATCCTAAAATCATGTAAATACTCACTTGCTCTAAAATTGTGTGTCAATATTCAGTTGATCTAAAATAATCTTAAAATCATGTAAATATATTTAGATGCATGACAAAATAATAGAAATTGTGCGTTTGTTACTTTTAAATACTAATACTTCACAAGAATTGTTCACAAGGATGTCACGATTTGAGAAAATGAGAGAAACATGCCCTTCCTCGGGCATTTGGTGGCATTTCTTCAAGCCAAGCATGTGCATCAGGTGGTCCGTCTTGAATGCCTCCATGTGTTTTTCCCATCTTGGAATATTGCTTTCCTTGCACATGCCCATAAATTATTACTAAATGTTTCTCCCTTGTGTAACCGGTTCATATTTCTATATTTTTAATATTTTACAATTTCATCAAGTAGTACAAATTAATTCAAACAACATTTACTAACAAAATGGACAAGAAACACAACTCTAGTTCATTTACCTTATGCTTGTACCTCATAATGGTGAAGAGTGAGGTGTTAATCATGTTTAAGTAAGACATTTGTGTCCTCGAAAACCACATCCAGCTATTTCGGCACTCAACTTCCACTATTGCTAAACTAAAAGATATATACAATCATTGCCATTTATACCTACAATAGTTAGTAATTGATGATCGAACTTGGTATTGATGTGTGTTCCATCTAGAAATATGGTAGGTTTACATCCTTTCAACCAACCATTTTTACATGCATCGAAGCACATGTACAAAGAACTCAATAAACTAACTCCTTGGATTTTCTATCCTTATATCATGAGGATAATCCAACAAATGGTAATGTTATGCTATCTCACCACTTCTTATCTTCTCTAGAGATGTCAACTTTTCTCTAGCAAGTTTAAACATGTTGTCCAACATGTCGTACTTCCTTTGGATTTCATGCCCAATGCTTCCAGTGGCATGTTTTCATCATCTCTAAATTCTTTTGGATATCCCGAGCAAGGAGAGGAGTTATCAGTTCCTTGAACTCCCAAACTCTCCCACATGTATGCTCATTACAAGCTTGACACACGGATGGTTGTGAAAATAGCTATATTTCTCCGCGTTTGAAACGCATTCTAAATCAAATAATTTACTAAGAATATCTCTAGGCTTGCTACTAATGACTAATTATCATAAAAATGTGCAATCCTTGGTTTTAATTTGTGTTGTGCAGGAAATCACATTTTTAAGGCAAAATCAGGAGTATTTATTAAAGATTATAACATTGACTACTCACCAAGCTAATTACGGTTGAAAAGGATCCTCGTGAAGATTTAACGACCTGCCGTATGGGAAAACTCCGCACGTCCTGTCCGTACCATGTGGCGAGGGCTCCACTAGGTCAAATACTAAAACTTTTATAAAAATGTCAATATATTAGAGACTCCATGTGCTGCACAAAGGATCGTTGTTCTTAGATTGCATCACAACACCTTCAAAGGAGATCCGCCACCATAGTTCATCCTCTCCATCCTCCATCCACTCTATAGCCATAGTCATCGTCTTACACTTGAGATCTCCTTGTGATTTGGCGACCATTGTAGGAATATTTGATTTTAGACTGAATATTTTGCACAATGTTTTCTATCCTTAATCTTATTTTTATGAGTGAGTAGTCCTCACGGGTTGGGGTAAAACCTCGCGGCAATTATGTGCATCTAATACATGGAAATATTATGTGATGATTGAATAGCAGATATGTATCTTCATTTCTTTATCTCTTGTCTCGATCCATGGACTTGTAGGTACCCATGATCCCAATATTGATAAAAGCTTGAGATAAGATGAGCGGTGAAGGACGACTTCATGCAAAACCCAGTGATGGTAAAGGGGGTACGGTCTTCATTTAGGGAATCACTTAGGAGTAACAGTAAGGTCACGATTCTTAAGGCTTTGATCTGTATTTTACTTAATAATTGTTATACCCCGGTGCTTCAATGTATACCAGTTGGATCAAAAAAATATTGCTATGTCTATGGCTCGGAGGGCTTTTAGTGTTTATGGATGTGCTTCCTATAACACTTGTCTATATTAGATCATTTCACACATGAATATGCTTATTAATATATCTATCCATATGTACGTGCAGCTGCAGGTGATCTTTCAACCCTGGCCTATTTCTATCCATTGCAACAACCAATGATTCAAAGTAAACAATTTTTTTGGAGCTTTTGAAAAGAGGCAAACAAAACCAAGCAAAAAAACTAAGCAAACTAAAAACAAAGTAAAGAGAAAGGAAGTGGAGGACTCTGATGGCGCCCGGTGTTGACGTGGGAGCGCTTCGTTAGAAACCCCAAGAGCAAGATGTGATGAGCACAACATCAAGTCTTCCCTCAGTAGAGATCGAGGTTATCGAACCAGAAGGAGGAAGGAAACGTCTCAAAGTTGTTGCAACCAACGTGGAAACCTGCACAACACAAACTCAAGACTTTGCCTCAACGAATCAGTGAGGTTGTCAAACTCACCAGTTTGCTGTAACAAAGGATTAAACATATGGTGTAGAAGGTAATGGTTTGCGGCAAGTAAACAAGTAACAGTAGAAGATGTAACAATGGTAAAGATTGGACCGGGGTCCATAGTTCACTAGAGGTGGTCTCCTTAGATAAACAACATGGCATGAGGGGTAAACAAATTACAGCAGGGCAATTGATAGGAATTGAGCAAGGCATAACAATGCAATTACTAGTCAGAAATATCCTATGAGATTCGATTGGGCAATACAACAAGATACATAGACCGCCATCCAACTGCATCTATGACTAGAAGTCCACCTTCAGGTTATCATTTGAACCCCCTCCGGTATTAAGTTGCAAGCAACAGACAACTGCTTTAAGCAAAGTGTATAAGGTAAACAGTCCACATATTCCATGAACAAGAGACCGTTGTTTTATCCCTAGTAGCAACAATACATCTACAAACAAAGAGATTATTGTCACTTCCCTTGGAAACTAGAGGCATAAACCCACTATCGAGCATAAATACTCCCTCTTGGAGTCACTAGCAACTACTTGGCCAAGATAGCTACTAACAACGGAGAGCATGCAAGATCACAAACAACACAGACATGATAGAATCATAAAGACAAAACCATTAATCAAACCAACATAATAATCTCAATATCCATCGGATCCCCGCAAACACAACATGCATGATTACAAATATATTAGATCTTGGTCATGAACGGAGCTCACAAGATCTATACATGAAAGCACAAAGGAGGAGATACAACCATCTAGCTACTACATGGACCCATAGTCCAAGGTGGAACTACTCACGCATCATACCGGAGATAAGGCCTCCGGGATGATCTCCCCTCCGGCAGGGTGCCGGGAAGAACTTTAGATCCCCCCGATCTAGGGACGATGGTGGCACCGGCTACAGACGATTTCATGGATATTTGATCGGGTGCTTAGGGTTTCTACATCAGGGGCTTCTTATAGGCGAAGGGGGAGGCCGAGGAGGCGACCAGGGGGCCAAACCCTAGCCAGGAACGGGCCCACCCCTGGTCGCGTCTGGGGGGGGGGGGTCTGCCTGCCTGGCCCGCTTCCTCGTATCCCCTCTGAACTTCTTGTTCCCCACGTAAAGTAATTGACTTTGACGTTTGTCATGTCCAATTCTGAGAATATTTCTTTACTAACTTTTTTGAAACCAAAAATATCAGAAAACATGCTTCTGGCACTGTTGCAACTTGTCAATAGGTTAGTACCAGAAAACTTGTAAAAAGCACCTCAAAGTGTAGACAAGTAAAGCAAAGTAGATACTAAACAAACATGGATCATCAAAAATTATAGATACGTTTCTGACGTATCAGACTTCCCTTGTGAAGATGTCCTTATCCTCCCCGGCAACGGCGCCAGAAAGCTTGTTGATGACGCCTGTGAGCGTGTTGGGAACCCCAAGAGAAAGGTGTGAAGCAGTACAACAGCAAGCTTTCCCTCAGTAAGAAACCGAGGTTATCGAACCAATAGGAGGAAGGAAACGTCACACAGGTGTTGCAAGCAACGCGGAAACCTGCACAACACAAACTCAAGACTTTGCCCAAATGAATCAGTGAGGTTGTCAAGCTCACCGGTTTGCTGTAACAAAGGATTAAACATATGATGTGGAAGATGATGATGGTTTGCAGCAAGTAAACAGTAACAGTGAAGAAGTATCAATGGTAAAGATTGGACCGGGGTCCATAGTTCACTAGAGGTGCTCTCCTTAGATAAACAACATGGCATGAAGGGTAAACAAATTACAGCACGACAATTGACAGGAACTGAGCAAGGCATAACAATGCAATACCAGATAAAAAGATCCTATGAGATTCGATTGGCAATACAACAAGATACATAGACCGCAATCCAACTGTATCTATATATCAAGTTTAATATTTTTACTTATAACTATGTCACATAATATGACACCACGCGAAGGTTTCGCATTGTTTCGATCATTTTTTATTTTTTTATGCCCGTTTTAAACTATCGTCAAACTTTGTCGAACGGCGGACATGAAGATTCTTAGCTCGGGGCCGAGCCTCGCTAAACTTGCATTGGATCTTTGATAAAATAGCATATTGTGAACCTAAAAATGATTTTTGTAAAAAAACATGAGCATCGGATCATGTACCTGTAGTTTATATCTGACCCACTTCCTACCGATTCGTCATGAATTTGTCTTTTTCACCAAAGGTGGACGGAAAGGTTTCGGATCCCCCTGTTGGGACATTGTCCATATAAGGTGCTCTATTATTTTTGTAAAATGTGGTGGTAGTATTTTGAATTAGCCATTTGGTGGTTCCTTCATAAAACCATCCGTTTTTTATGCTCAGAAAATGGAAAATGCCTTTTTGGTGCGACAAAAAGGAAAGCTTCCTACTGCAACATTGTTCGCCATCCTATGATGCACATGTATGCACAATATGAGCACATTATCACAAACTATGCCTTGATTCTAGCCATAACATTGGTCATTTGACCCGAAAGCCAAGAAACCTCGAATGAGATAGGTCATTTTGTGAAGGTTTCTTTGAGACATAATCAATATACCAAGTTTGATATTTTTCCTTCTAACTATGTCACATAATATAACACCACGCGAAAGTTTCGCATTGTTTCGATCATTTTTAAATTTTTTATGCCCGTTTTAAACTATATATAATGTTTTATGTTTTACTTAATTTTTATTTACAAATGTGTAATATTTGAGTGTAGATAGATAGGTCTTATTTTTCTGCAAATTTTGATATATTATTTGTATTTTTCCGAATTAGAATGATTTAGTTATGATTTTTCAAAGTTTAATGAGATAAAATAAAAAATAGCTACGCCGAGGACAGCCGTCGGCGTATGCTACGCCGAGGGCAGCCATCGGCGTAGCATAGGATATGCCGAGGGCAATTCTACGCCGACGGCCCCGATGTTTGACCGTCGGCGTAGCTTCCCATTCTTGTAGTGTATCCTGATCTTTCACATACTATGGATCTAATTGGTGAGTGATTTCTATTTTTTGCACTAATTATATATGTTTTTTTATGTCTATGATGCGAAGTGAACTTGGGGATGGATGGAGAGAAGACTAAACAAGGGTGATACAAAAGGACAATCAATGCGAGCTTGATATGTTAATAGATTGTTAGTTTTAATGTTGTATTGGGTGGTAGTAAGCTAATAATTGCGGTCATTGATTCCATTTTTGCAAGCTATTTCTATGTATTGTAAGATCCGAATTAAGAAACAATCACCATATGATGAGCAGATGACATTATCGTAATTCTTCGATTGAATGAATTATCAGAACATGATCATTGCACTTAGTTTAGTGGATCATCCTCCCACAGACCAATTTTTGATCATCCCATTGGAAAGTTACCTCCTCACAAACTAACTAATCGTATGTGAGTCCCTCGGTGAATTTCTCCATGAACTGAATGTATGTACATGTTGATTTTACCGGTAAGTCTTGATAACACACTGCCTATGGACCGTATAGGCAGGCATTCTACAGTTTCGTTTACGAACATATTTTACAATAAAGATAAAATGTATATATTTCTTGTTGTGTGTGGCAGATGGAAGCTATGAACATAATTTTCACAAACAAGATGCAATCGGGTATTTACATGTTCATTTTAGAATCCACATAATCAATAGCCTTTAAATACACCAAACTAATTAAGCTACAGTCCCAGAAAAACAATCAGAATATAGGCATAATGTATGGCTTTATATATGAAGATCATGGAGTGTCTAGGTAGTCTTGATCAACAAAGTCCCTCAAGGGCTTTTCTATCTGCTTCATTACTGCCTCCCACCCAGCATGCGTCGGGTGCATGTCGTCCCAGTAGAAAAATTTGTTGGACTTGTCGCACACGGTGTAAAGATGCTCGCCGGACTCGTCTTGTTGTCCACAGTAACCCTTTGAATCAAAGCTCTCACAGCACGGTGACAGCTTGCGCTTGAATTCTTTAGATAGCTCCTGTCCTTAACCTATAGGTACATCAAATAAAAAAATGTTCATATTAAGTTCAAGCACACAATCGTATCCATATATTAGAAATGACACATGTGGATGCATTCATGTATGTACCTGGTGCATGATCCACGATGTTAGTGAAGGCGGTGTAGAGGTTGACAATGTGGACATTCTTCTTTGCTTCCATCACTTGTTTTAGGTTATTGTTGTGGAAGGATGCACCCAAGTTTCCGAACACATCACATGTGGTGTAGTTGTTGGTCCTTGTTTGTGATGGCGTGCAGCCGACAGGGTGCAGGTTGTTGACAATAACCTTACCCGACAAGTTTGTGGCGGGATGCATTATTGCCAAGTTGCCCCCTTCATGGAGGAACTTTGCCACAACTCTCAAACACAAGAGACAGGAGATATCAGTTGAAAATCTGATAGCGTCCCTTGATGTTGAAGAGAAGGCTCGGGCTAAGGACACTACTGAGAAAGGAGAGGGTCTTGCTACTGCTAACTTTGTGCAGAAAGGCAAATCCGTAGGCAAGAACAAAGGGAACTTCAAACCCTCCTTTAACAAGCTCTCAGAAGACTACAACCTTCAAGAAGAAGAAGGCGACAGGGACAAGAGTGAAGCTGTCTTGTTACACTTGTGGAGAGCCCGCCACTTTTCCAAGGATCGAGCAGCCTTGAGCATTGAGAGGGAAAAAGGCCAAGACTGTCAACGTCGTGACCGCTAGCAATACTGATGGGTATGGTAATTTATTTACTGTTCTTTCAGTATTTTAATCACCGTGTTGGTAGCTTGATACGGGTGCTAATGTTCATGTGTGTGCTGGCATCTCTATGTTCACTTCTTATCGGTATTTCGGATTCATCCGTCCTAATGGGGAATGGATCACATGCTTCTGTTCGTGGTGTTGGCACGGTGGATCTGAAGTTTACTTCCGGAAAGATCGTGCAGCTGAGGAACATGCAGCATGTCCCTACTATGAACAAGAATCTCGTTAGTGGCTCCCTTCTTTGTAGAGATGGGTTTAAGGTTGTCTTAGAGTCCAATAAAGTCGTTGTTTCGAAACATGGACAATTTACTGGTAAGGTTATGAGTTCGGAGGCTTGTTTCGGTTTTCACTTTCAGAGTTTTGTAATAAATCCGTGAATCATATTTGTGGTGGTGTTAATGATGATACCAGTATTTGGCATTCTCGTTTATGTCACATTAATTTTGGTTTGATATCTCGGATGTCCAGCATGAGTTTAATTCCGAATTTCACTATTGCCAAAGGTTCTAAGTGCCATAGTTGTGTGCAATCAAAGCAACCTCGAAAGCCTAAACAAGGCTGCCGAAGAGAGAAACTTGGCACCTCCAGAACTCATACATTCTGATCTATGCGAGATGAATGGTGTGTTGACAAAAGGTGAAAAGAGATATTTCATGACGTTAATAGATGATGCTACTAAATTTTGCTATGTTTACTTGTTGCGAACTAAAGATGAGGCTTTAGACTACTTTAAAATCTATAAGGCCGAAGTTGAAAATCAACTAGAGAGAAAGATCAAGCGTCTTAGGTCGGATCGTGGTGGTGAGTATTTTCCCAAAATATTTGATGAATTCATCAGAACGGAATTATTCATGAGAGGACGCCTCCTACTCGCCCCAATCAAACGGGGTTGCCGAGAGGAAAAACCGCCTTGACCGACTTGGTGAATTACATGTTAGCCTTCTGGTTTATCAAAGGCATGGTGGGGAGGCTTTGTTGACTTCATGTCATGTCCTGAATAGAGTTCTAACAAGAATAAAGAAAATACCCCTTATGAGGAGTGGGTTGGGAGAAAACCATCACTTTCGTATTCGTGCACTTGGGGTGTTTGGCGAAGGTCAACATACCGATTCCCAAGAAAGCAAGCTCGGACCCAAGGCAGTGGATTGTATCTTTCTAGGATATGCTCCACAGAGTGTAGGCTATAGATTTCTAGTGGTTAAATAGGTACCGATATGCATGTTGATACTATAATGGAATCTCGTGATGCAACATTCTTTGAGAATATTTTTCCTATGAAAGATATGCATAGCATTAGTAGGATTTCTTCTGAAATACTTCCTGAATCTAGTGCATCTATTGATAATTCTGAACAACCACATGAGGAATTTCTTGAGAAGGATGACGATGAACCTCTCACGAGGAGTAAGAGACAGGTTGCAAAATCCTTTGGCAATGATTTCATCGTGTACCTTGTGGATGATACTACGGATCCATTCTTGAGGCATATGCATCTCCTAATGCAGATGATTGGAAAGAAGTTCCAAAATGAGATGGACTCGATTCTTTCTAATGGAACTTGGGAATTATCAGAACGACCCTATGGTTGTAAACCTGTGGGATGTAAGTGGGTGTTCAAGAAGAAGCTAAGGCCTGATGGTACTATTGAGAAGTACAAGGCACGGCTTGTAGCTAAGGGCTACACACAGAAAGAAGGCGAAGATTACTTTGACACCTATTCACCTGTCGCTAGACTGACCACCATTCGAGTACTACTATCTCTGGCTGCCTCTTATGGTCTTCTCGTTCATCAAATGGACGTGAAGACAGCTTTCCTTAATGGAGAGTTGGAAGAGGAGATCTATATGGATCAGCCGGATGGGTTTGTGGTAAAAGGTGAAGAGACAAAGGTGTGTAAGTTATTAAAATCTTTATATGGCCTAAAACAAGCACCTAAGCAATGGCATGAGAAGTTTGACAGAACTCTACTTTCTGCTGGCTTTGTCATTAATGAGGCTGATAGGTGTGTTTACTATCGCCATGGTGGGGGCGATAGCGTTATATTATGTTTGTACGTGGATGACATTCTGATCTTTGGTACAAACATGAAAGTGATAAATGAAGTCAAGTCTTTCCTGTCAAAGAGTTTTGATATGAAAGATCTGGGAGAGGCTGATGTCATTCTGAACATCAAGCTTATTAAGAACGAGAATGGGATTACCTTAACGCAATCTCATTATGTTGAGAAGGTCTTGAGCCGATTTGGCTTTAATGATGGCAAGACTTCTCCAACACCTTATGATCCCAGTTTGACATTACGAAAGAATAAGAAGGAACCAACAGATCAGCTAAAATATTCGCAAGTTGTTGGTTCTATCATGTACTTAGCAAGCGCTACAAGACCCGATATCTCTTTTGCTGTGAGCAAGTTGAGTAGGTTCATGTCTAACCCGGGTATTGATCATTGGCATGCACTTGAAAGGGTCATGCGCTATCTATGTGGTACAATGAGCTATGGGATTCACTATTCAGGGAATCCTGTTGTGCTTGAAGGATATAGTGATTCGAATTGGATCTCTGACGTTGATGAACTCTACGCCACGAGCGGGTATGTGTTTACCCTTGGAGGTGGCGCAGTGTCATGGAGGTCTCGTAGACAAACCATATTGACGAGGTCAACTATGGAAGCAGAACTTACTGCTTTAGACACAGCCACTGTTGAGTCAGAATGGCTGCGTGAGCTCTTGATGGACTTGCCTGTGGTTGAGAAACCTGTGCCGGCAATCCTTTTGAATTGTGACAACCAAACTGTTATTGTCAAAGTGAACAATTCTAAGGATAACGCGAAGTCATCAAGACACGTGAAGAGACGTTTGAAATCTCAGACATTGAGAAACTCCGGAGTAATAAGCATTACGTATATTCAAACAGACAAAAACCTGGCAGATCCCTTTACAAAGGGACTATCACGAAATGTGATAGAAAGTGCATCGAGGGAGATGGGGTTGAGACCCATGGATGTCACACCTTAGTGGTAACCCAACCTATGTGATTGGAGATCCCGTGAATTAGGACCTGGGAAGAACAAGCTAGTGGTTTGACTGAGGAGAGTATTTTGTAACCCTCTCTATGTGAAGATGCATGACTCTCATAATCTGTAAGGCAGGTTGGCAACATGCCTTAATGTGTTTCTGTTGGCTTTAATTAGCAAAGATGCGTCCTACTGTGCATTCTTGAAAGAACACACCTATATGAGCTCGACTGTAAACGTCGCGGTCTATGAGATTTGGGTGATCTCTAGTAAACTCATGAAGAGACCAGGGAGTATGACGCATATGCTCCAACCCGCGGGGTAGGCTACTGACAGCCAAGTACCAGTTATGATTTTGAACGAAATCTTTTGGCTCCAAACTTGCAATTCAAGGTTCGTCCATTGTTCAAGTTGTTGATAGACGTAGTTCAAGATTCTAGGCGGAAGTTCAACTTAACAGTCTCTGCTGAAACACTGGTATATAAACAAGTAGCAAGGACTGGCAAATCTTCAAATGGGCATTTGAGATCTGGTGGGGGGTTGTTAGAAATAATGGGGCTAATCCATTTAGGCCCATGAGTATTTCAGATTTTCCCTAAATCTCAAAGCCCAAATTTGTGGCAGCCCATATGTGTTTGGGCCCATGTTTGTGGCAGCTCACATGGGAGTGGAGTGGGAGCTAAAGTTTAGTCCCACATGGAAAGTTGGAGGAGAGTTGCACCACCTTATAAGGTGGAGTGTTGCACCACTTTGTAAGTGAGTGGCAATAAGAGAGATACACACGCGCGCTCCTCCTTCGACGACGCTTGCCTTACGCACGCTCGCCTCGTCACGATGCGGCAGCAGCAGCTTCTTGGGTTGCGGAATCTCGCCGAGCCGAGCTTTATTTTGCTGCTCAGAAAATTGACAAGCGTGTCAAACACTTATTATTCGGTCGCTCCGGATTGTGGGCTATCAGAATCAACGTGCGTAACGTGGACTCGGCCCATGTTCGCCTCCGTTAGGGTTTCCTGAGCCGCTCTATATAAAGTCCTGCGCGGCTACCGCCACAACACAACCGAAAAACCAATATAGGGTTTTGCCATCCTCTCTACTTGCGCTGTCACCGTAGTCTACTCCATCCCGCTTGCCGGCGTGCACCGGCGAACGGGATAGCAGGTCTCCGGAACCACTCGCCCTTGTGATCCTGTACGGGAGAGGGCGAATAATGTTTTTGGGAAGCGCTCTGCGCGACTGCTCGAGTTCTCCATCACGGGTCGTCTTCCATCCAAGTCGGTGGTCTGCTGCCGTCGTCTTCGCCATCATCTGCTGCGATCACTCTTCCCCAAAGTTTCTACTACGACAACCGAACAGTACGTGCTACGTGCTCCTGTTTGGTTATTCATCATGTTCTGCGAGTACATGTTAAGCTGCTGTTTGTTTCCGATCATCCTGTTGTTTAGTACATCTAGTATGTTCGAGTTACATGAGCTAGTAGCTGGTTTTGTCATGATTTATATTCTGGAATTAATCGTGGAAATTATGCCTAATAATCCAACAATCCAAAAACCTTATTGTAGGCAATTTCCTGAATTAACAATGCCTGGTTTTACCGATGCACTGAGGCCAGATAAGTTTACCGGTGTGCACTTTAAGAGGTGGTAGTACAAGGCTAAGCTTTGGCTGACCACGATGAAAGTGTTCCAGATCAGTAAAGGCAAACCTGAGGGAACTATATCTGACGAGGATCAGAAGAAGTTCGAGGATGCTAATACTGTCTTTGTGGGATGTATTCTGAGCATCCTTGCTGACCGTCTGTGTGATGTGTTTATGCACATAAAAGACGGAAAGGAGCTCTGGGATGCACTGGATGCCAAGTTTGGTGTTGCGATCTTTGGCGGTGAATCGTATATCATGGAGAGCTTTCATGATTTTAAGATGACTAAGGACCTTCCTGTGGTTCAACAAGCTCATGAGATACAGTGCATTGCCAAGGAGCTCGAACTCCTTAAGTGTACCTTACCCGACAAGTTTGTGGCGGGATGCATTATTGCCAAGTTGCCCCCTTCATGGAGGAACTTTGCCACAACTCTCAAACACAAGAGACAGGAGATATCAGTTGAAAATCTGATAGCGTCCCTTGATGTTGAGGAGAAGGCTCGGGCTAAGGACACTCTTGAGAAAGGAGAGGTCTTCATCGCTAACTTTGTGCGAAAGGCAACCGTGAGGCAAGAACAAAGGGAACTTCAAACCCTCCTTTAACAAGCTTGTAAAGACTACAACCTTCAAGAAGAAGAAGGCGAACAGGACAAGAGTGAACTGTCTTGTTACACTTGTGGAGAGCCCGCCACTTTTCCAAGGATCGTCGACGCAGCATCATGAGAGGAAAAAGGCCAAGGCATCAACGTCGTGACCGCTAGCAATCTTGATGGGTATGGTAATTTATTTATCGTTCTTTCAGTATTTTAATCACCGTGTTGGTAGCTTGATCTGGTGCTAATGTTCATGTGTGTCTTGGCATCTCTATGTTCACTTCTTATCGTGTCGCCGGGATTCATCCGTCCTAATGGGGAATGGATCACATGTACATTTCGTGGTGTTGGCACGGTGGATCTGAAGTTTACTTCCGGAAAGATCGTGCGGTGAGGAACATGCATGTCCCTACTATGAACAAGAATCTCGTTAGTGGCTCCCTTCTTTGTAGAGATGGGTTTAAGGTTGTCTTAGAGTCCAATAAAGTCGTTGTTTCGAAACATGGACAATTTACTGGTAAGGTTATGAGTTCGGAGGCTTGTTTGGTTTTCACTTTGAGTTTTGTAATAAATCCGTGAATCATATTTGTGGTGGTGTTAATGATGATACCGATTTTGGCATTCGTTTATGTCACATTAATTTTGGTTTGATATCTCGGATGTCGGCATGAGTTTAATTCGAATTTCACTATTGCCAAAGGTTCTAAGTGCCATAGTTGTGTGCAATCAAAGCAACCTCGAAAGCCTAAACAAGGCCGTCAAGAGAGAAACTTGGCACCTCCAGAACTCATACATTCTGATCTATGCGAGATGAATGGTGTGTTGACAAAAGGTGAAAAGAGATATTTCATGACGTTAATAGATGATGCTACTAAATTTTGCTATGTTTACTTGTTGCGAACTAAAGATGAGGCTTTAGACTACTTTAAAATCTATAAGGCCGAAGTTGAAAATCAACTAGAGAGAAAGATCAAGCGTCTTAGGTCGGATCGTGGTGGTGAGTATTTTCCCAAAATATTTGATGAATTACGTCGGGAACACGGAATTATTCATGAGAGGACGCCTCCTACTCGCCCCAATCAAACGGGGTTGAGAGGAAAAACCGCCTGTTGGTGACTTGGTGAATTACATGTTAGCCACTGCTGGTTTATCAAAGGCATGGTGGGGGAGGCTTTGTTGACTTCATGTCATGTCCTGAATAGAGTTCCTAACAAGAATAAAGAAAATACCCCTTATGAGGAGTGGGTTGGGAGAAAACCATCACTTTCGTATCTGCGTACTTGGGGGTGTTTGGCGAAGGTCAACATACCGATTCCCAAGAAACGCAAGCTCGGACCCAAGACAGTGGATTGTATCTTTCTAGGATATGCTCCACAGAGTGTAGGCTATAGATTTCTAGTGGTTAAATCTGAGGTACCTGATATGCATGTTGATACTATAATGGAATCTCGTGATGCAACATTCTTTGAGAATATTTTTCCTATGAAAGATATGCATAGCATTAGTAGGATTTCTTCTGAAATACTTCCTGAATCTAGTGCATCTATTGATAATTCTGAACAACCACATGAGGAATTTCTTGAGAAGGATGACGATGAACCTCTCACGAGGAGTAAGAGACAGAGGGTTGCAAAATCCTTTGGCAATGATTTCATCGTGTACCTTGTGGATGATACTACCAGATCCATTACTGAGGCATATGCATCTCCTAATGCAGATGATTGGAAAGAAGCTGTCCAAAATGAGATGGACTCGATTCTTTCTAATGGAACTTGGGAATTATCAGAACGACCCTATGGTTGTAAACCTGTGGGATGTAAGTGGGTGTTCAAGAAGAAGCTAAGGCCTGATGGTACTATTGAGAAGTACAAGGCACAGCTTGTAGCTAAGGGCTACACACAGAAAGAAGGCGAAGATTACTTTGACACCTATTCACCTGTCGCTAGACTGACCACCATTCGAGTACTACTATCTCTGGCTGCCTCTTATGGTCTTCTCGTTCATCAAATGGACGTGAAGACAGCTTTCCTTAATGGAGAGTTGGAAGAGGAGATCTATATGGATCAGCCGGATGGGTTTGTGGTAAAAGGTGAAGAGACAAAGGTGTGTAAGTTATTAAAATCTTTATATGGCCTAAAACAAGCACCTAAGCAATGGCATGAGAAGTTTGTGAACTCTACTTTTCTGGCTTTGTCATTAATGAGGCTGATAGGTGTGTTTACTATCGCCATGGTGGGGGCGATAGCGTTATATTATGTTTGTACGTGGATGACATTCTGATCTTTGGTACAAACATGAAAGTGATAAATGAAGTCAAGTCTTTCCTGTCAAAGAGTTTTGATATGAAAGATCTGGGAGAGGCTGATGTCATTCTGAACATCAAGCTTATTAAGAACGAGAATGGGATTACCTTAACGCAATCTCATTATGTTGAGAAGGTCTTGAGCCGATTTGGCTTTAATGATGGCAAGACTTCTCCAACACCTTATGATCCCAGTTTGACATTACGAAAGAATAAGAAGGAACCAGCGGATCAGCTAAAATATTCGCAAGTTGTTGGTTCTATCATGTACTTAGCGCTACAAGACCCGATATCTCTTTTCTTTGAGCAAGTTGAGTAGGTTCATGTCTAACCCGGTATTGATCATTGGCATGCACTTGAAAGGGTCATGCGCTATCTATGTGGTACAATGAGCTATGGGATTCACTATTAGGGAATCCTGCATGAAGGATATAGTGATTGAATTGGATCTCGGCGTTGATGAACTCTACGCCACGAGCGGGTATGTGTTTACCCTTGGAGGTGGCGCGTGTCATGGAGGTCTCGTGACAAACCATATTGACGAGGTCAACTATGGAAGCAGAACTTCTTGCTTTAGACACGACCCGTTGAGTCGGAATGGCTGCGTGAGCTCTTGATGGACTTGCCTGTGGTTGAGAAACTGTCTTGCGCAATCCTTTTGAATTGTGACAACCAACTGTTATTGTCAAAGTGAACAATTCTAAGGATAACGAAGTCATCAAGACACGTGAAGAGACGTTTGAAATCTGTGAAATTGAGAAACTCGGAGTAATAAGCATATTACGTATATTCAAACAGACAAAAACCTGGCAGATCCCTTTACAAAGGGACTATCAAGAAATATGATAGAAAGTGCATCGAGGGAGATGGGGTTGAGACCCATGGATGTCACACCTTAGTGGTAACCCAACCTATGTGATCGGAGATCCCGTGAATTAGGACCTAGGAAGAACAAGCTAGTGGTTTGACTGAGGAGAGTATTTTGTAACCCTCTCTATGTGAAGATGCATGACTCTCATAATCTGTAAGGCAGGTTGGCAACATGCCTTAATGTGTTTCTGTTGGCTTTAATTAGCAAAGATGCCGTCCTACAGGGCATTCTTGAAAGAACACACCTATATGAGCTCGACTGTAAACGTTGCGGTCTATGAGATTTGGGTGATCTCTAGTAAACTGATGAAGAGACCAGGGAGTATGACGCATATGCTCCAACCCGCGGGGTAGGCTACTGACAGCCAAGTACTAGTTATGATTTTGAACGAAATCTTTTGGATCCAAACTTGCAATTCAAGGTTCGTCCATTGTTCAAGTTGTTGATAGACGTAGTTTAAGATTCTAGGCGAAAGTTCAACTTAACAGTCTCTGCTGAAACACTGGTATATAAACAAATAGCAAGGACTGGCAAATCTTCAAATGGGCATTTGAGATCTGGTGGGGGGTTGTTAGAAATAATGGGGCTAATCCATTTAGGCCCATGAGTATTTCAGATTTTCCCTAAATCTCAAAGCCCAAATTTGTGGCAGCCCATATGTGTTTGGGCCCATGTTTGTGGCAGCTCACATGGGAGTGGAGTGGGAGCTAAAGTTTAGTCCCACATGGAAAGTTGGAGGAGAGTTGCACCACCTTATAAGGTGGAGTGTTGCACCACTTTGTAAGTGAGTGGCAATAAGAGAGATACACACGCGCGCTCCTCCTCCGACGCCGCCGCCGCTCGCACGCTCGCTCGCCTCGTCTCGTCTCGTCTCGTCACGTCACGTCGGGTTGCGGGAATCTCGCCGAGCCGAGCTTTATTTTGCTGCTCAGGAAAATTGACAGACGTGTCAAACAGTCAGCTTATTCGGGTCGCTCCCGGATTGTGGGCTACTGTAACCGACCCGAACGTGCGTAACGTGGACTCGGCCCACGTTCGCCTCCGTTAGGGTTACCGCCACAACACAACCGAAAAACCAATCTAGGGTTTTGCCATCCTCTCTACTTGCGCCGTCACCGTAGTCTACTCCATCCCGCTTGCCGGCGTGCACCGGCGAACGGGAGAGCAGGTCTCCGGAACCACTCGCCCTTGTGATCACATGCGGGAGAGGCGAATAAGGTTTTGAAGCGTTACGCTGCTCGAGTTCTCCATCACGGGTCGTCTTCCATCCAAGTCAGGCGGTGCTGCCTACCGCCGTCTTCGTCGCCATCTGCTGCGATCACTCTTCCCCAAAGTTTCTACTACGACAACCGAACGGTACGTGCTACGTGCTCCTATTTGGTTATTCATCATGTTCTGCGAGTACATGTTAAGCTGTTGTTTGTTTCAGATCATCCTGTTGTTTAGTACATCTAGTATGTTCGAGTTACATGAGCTAGTAGCTGGTTTTGTCATGATTTATATTCTGGAATTAATCGTGGAAATTATGCCTAATAGTCCAACAGTAGCTCGACAATTTCTTCTGATGATGGCCGCCGGCAGGGGTAGGCCGAGCCTGGGCGCCACTTGTACATAGAGCAAGGACGATGAGGAGGACGAGGCCGAGGACGGCCCGATGAAGTTTCTTCATGTCGCCGTCGTCGTGCGCTGGCCCGAGCTGAAGATCCTGGAACTTGCTGTTCGAGAACGAAAAAGCTCAAAACTAGGGAGCGCAGAGCTTAGTTTGTCTTCTGACGATGCGTCGGCTCTTCAATTTATATAGGAGCAGCGGCACAAAGCTCGAACACCAGGATAAGTCGTAAACGGACTGGCGGTCTCGATCGGAGTCGGAGATACAGTATGCTCACCACAATCGGATCGGAGTCACGGATGCGCGTCACGTACGTATAACACAGTCGGGGTTCAGTAGCCAAGCCAACGAGTCAGATGCTCGTCATGGCCCATTGCATATGGTGTTTCTCCTTGAACTGAATACACGAGGATCTAGCTAAAATTGTGTGTCGTCAAATAAAAATCAGATAAATTGTCAGGATCATCATCTGGATCCCATCCCACAAACTTGTTGTAAGGTTGTATATTTTGTAGGTGTACTGGCAAACATGGCCGTGTATTGTCCAACCAGATAGAAAAAAATCCGTGTCAACGGAGGCACACAAATACTGGTACAACCGTCCGTGTGTCGCACAAACCAACCAACTTGATCTCCTCCACAGTGTCATGTCACTGCCCGCCTCTTTATCCAAGGGAAAATGATACCTCTCCCCCGGGGATCTCATGATTTTATCCCCCGGGTGGACTGGTCACATAACAATCGCGGTGGGTCTGCTTCCTTTCTTGCTAGCTCCCATGCGCCTGTGCCCATGCCCGTGATTTGCGCCGTCAGCTGGGCGTTGATGATTTTGTTGTCGATTGATTTTTATGTACTCTGCATCTTGTGGGATGGTGGGATGAAGCGGCCAGGGCTAACCTTACATGACATTGATCATGAGACTTGCTTCACGCTCAATATGCAACTTGCATTGCATAAGTGGCTTTGCTGGTGTTTGTCTCTTTCACCATAGTGAAGATTCAATTTACAACGGGCACTTGAAAATACTTGTATCAATATTTTGGTTCTTGTTCGTAAGTTAGAACGATTCTTACTCGAAAGCCCCAAACCATGTAAAACATGCAAAGAAAATTAGAGACATCTAACTTTGTTTTACAGGGGTGTGCTGTGATGTGATATGACCATGATTGTGATTATATATGATATATGCAATAATCCTTATTATAAGTTGGCAACCGGCAGGAGCCTTATGGTTGTCTTTAAATTTCGTTTAAGACCTACATGTCTATTATTCAAAGTAGTTATAATAGTTGATGCCGGTGGACGAAAACCATGGAGCGGTGCCATTGACCTTGACGCCATGCCGGTTATGATGGAGATCATGTTCATGCTTGAAGATGGAGATCGAAGGCCTAAGAAGAAAGGCCATATCATATCACATATTATAAATTACATGTGATGTTAATCTTTTTATGCATCTTATATTGCTTATATTGCGATGATAGCATTATAAGATGATTCTTCTCACTAAATATCAAGTAATAAAGTGTTCGTCCTTAGTAGGCACCATTGCTAAGACTCGTCGTTTTGAAGCACCACGTGATGATCGGGTGTGATAGATTCTACATGTGCATACAACGAGAGCAAGCTAGATTTTCTCATGCGGATACTAAGGTTAATCTTGACGAGCCTTGCATGTACAGACATGGTCTCGGAACACGAAATACCGAAAGGTAAAGCATGAGTCATATGATTGATATGATGAACATGTTGATTGTTCTCCTTTGAAGCTACATCATCTCTCGTGATGATCGGACTTGGTGTAGTGGATTTGGTTCGTGTGATCACTAAAACAATATGAGGGATGTTGTTTTGAGTGGGAGTTCATCTAGTTAATTTAAGTATTAAATATGAACTTAATTTGTCATAAACTTAGTCTAAACTCTTTGTAAATATGTTGTAGATCATGGCGGCCCTTACCATCAATTTTAATGCGTTCCTAGAGAAAGAAAAGTTGAAAACAATGGAAACAACTTCGCGGATTGGTTCCGCAGTTTGATGATTGTCCTCAATGCTGGTCAGTTGACCTATGTACTGGATGCTCCTCTGGGTGACCTACCTGCAGCTGATGCTACCGATGAGGTGAAGAATGTTTTCCTCACTCGGAAGAATCAATACTTCACAATTCAGTGTGCTATCTTATACAATTTGGAAGCGAAGTTTTAGAAGCGGTTTGAGAATCATGAGACTTATGATATTATCCGTGAGCTCAAAATGATATTTGAGACTCATGCGGCAGTTGAAAGCTATGAAGCCTCCGATAAGTTCTTTAACTGCAAAATGGAAGAGGGCAGCTCCGTTAGCGAGCATGTGCTTAAGATGCCTGGGCACGCGAATAAACTCAAAAATTTGGGAATAACGATTCCTAATGCGTTGGGTATTCATCGTGTCCTCCAATCACTACCACCTAGTTATAAGAACTTTGTGATGAACTACAAGATGAAACACATGGATAAGTCGTTACCAGAACTCTTCTCCATGTTGAATTCTGCAAAAGTGGAGATCAAGAAAGAGCACCAAGTGTTGATGGTAAATAAGACCACCAATTTCAAAAAGCAAGGCAAGCCTAAGAAGAAGGGTAACTTCAAGAAGGGCGGCAAGAAAGCTGCCGCGCCTACAAAGAAACCCAAGGCTGGTCCTAAGCCTGACACTGAGTGCTTTTACTGCAAGAGAGAAGGTCACTGGAAGCGGAATTATCCCAAGTACCCGGCAGATCCGAAGAACGGCAACATCAAGAAGAAATGTGTATTTGATATAAATTTTATTGATGTGTATCTTACTAGTAGTCGTAGTAGTTCCTGGGTATTTGATAGTGGTTTGGTTGGTCATATTTGTAACTCGAAACAGGTGTTGTAGAATAAGTGAAGACTAGAGAGATACGAGGTGACGATGCGCGTTGAAAATGTCTCCAAGGTTGATGTGATCACTGTCAGCACGCTCCCTCTTCATCTACCATCGGGATTAGTTTTATACTTAAATAATTATTATTTGGTGCATGTGTTAAGCATGAACATTATATATCGATCTTGCTTATTGCGAGACGGTTACTTGTTTAAGTCTAAAAATAATGGTTGTTCGATTTATATGAGTAATATCTTTTATGGTCATGCACCTATGATAGATGGTCTATTCTTATTGAATCTCGATAGTAGTGATACACATGTTCATAATATAGATACTAAACGTTTGAAATTGAATGATAATTCTACATACATGTGGCACTATCGTCTTGGTCACATTGGAGTGAAGCGTATGAAGAAACTCCATTCTGATGGACTTCTTGAATCACTTGATTTTGATTCACTTGAAAGATGCGAAGCATTTATGATGGGAAAAATGACTAAGACTCCATTATCTGGCATAATGGAGCGATCTACAGACTTATTGCAAATCATACATACCGATGTGTGTGGCCCGATGAGTGTGGCATCGCGCGGTGGTTATCGTTATGTTCTTACTTTCATAGATGACTTGAGTAGATATAGGTATATCTATTTCATGGAACATAAGTCCGAAACTTTTAAGAAGTTTAAGGAATTTCAGAGTGAAGTAGAGAATCAACATAATAAGAAGATTAAATTTCTGTGATCTGATCGTGGAGGTGAGTATCTAAGTTACGAGTTTGAAGAGAATTTAAAGAAATGCGAAATACTTCCACAATTGACACCGCCAAGAACACCACAACATAATGGTGTGTCCGAACATTGTAATCGAACTCTCTTAGATATGGTTCGGTATATGATGTCTTTTATAGATTTACCGTTATCATTTTGGGGTTATGCATTAGAAAAAGGAGCATTCACTTTAAATAGGGCACCATCTAAATCCGTTGAAATGGCAGCGTATGAATTATGGTTTGGGGAGAAACCTAAGTTGTCTTTCCTTAAAGTTTGGGAATGCGAAGCTTATGTAAAGAAGTTACAGCCCGACAAGCTTGAACCCAAATGAAAAAATGCGTCTTCATAGGATACCCGAAGGAAACTATATATTGGGTATATCTTCTATCATAGATCCGAAGGCAAAATCTTTCTGGAGAAGGAATTTCTCTCGAAAGAAGTGTCTGGAAGGAAAGTAAAACTAGACGAGGTTGTTGAACCTTCTCTCGAATTTGAGAGTAGCGCAGCGCCAGGAGATGTTTATGTGCCGCCTACACCAATAAGAGAGAAAGCTAATGATATTGATCATGAAACTTCGATCAAAGTTACTACGGAACCTCGCATGTCGACGAGGACTTATACTACTCCTGATTGGTATGATCCTTTTATGAGTGTCATGTTGGTGGACAACAACGATGACCCTGCGACGTATGAGAAAGCAGTGATGAGCCCAGATTCCATGGCAGATCCATTGACTAAACCTCTCCCTAGGGCAAAACATGACCAACACCAAACCGCCATGGGTGTTAGGTACATCATAATGTAATTGACTCTAGTGAAAGTGGGAGACTGTTGGAGATATGCCCAAGAGGCAATAATAAAATAGTTACTATTATATGTTTATGATAAATGTTTACATCCCATGCTATAATTGTATTAACCGGAAACATTAATACTTGTGCGTTTTGTAAACATAAAAGAAGTTCCTAGTAAGCCTCTTGTTGAAACTAGCTTTGTTGATTAATAGATGATTATGGTTTACTGATCATGAACATTGGATGTTATTAATAACACGATCATGTCATTAGGAGAATGATATGACAGACACACTCCTATAAGCGTAGCGTAAGATCAAGTCATTTAGACTTTGTTTGCTATAAGCTTTCAAATACATAATAACCTAATCCTTCGACCATGATATCATGTTAATCACCATCACCGGATGAGTGTTTTGATGACATCAAACACCACTTCCGTAACTGGATGGTTATAAAGGTGGCATTAGGTATTCTGAAAGTATGTGTTGAGGCACATGGATCAAGAGTGGGATTTGTCCATCCATATGACGAATAGATATACTCTGGGCCCTCTCGGTGGAATGTCATCCAATTGTCTTGCAAGCATGTAACTAGGTCACGAGGGATCACATATCACGGAATGAGTAAAGAGTACTTATCGGTAACGAGGTTGAACTAGGTATTGATGATACCGATGATCAAACCTCGGATAAGTAAAATATCACGAGACAAAGGTAAATTGGTATCGTATGTAAATGGTTCATTCGATCACAAAGTAATCATAGAAATATGTGGGAGCCATATGAATTTCCATATTTCACTATTGGTTATTGATCGGAGAAGTGTCTCGATCATGTCTGCATAATTCATGAACCGTAGGGAGACACACTTAATGATTCAATATTGTTTAGTAGATATGTAATGTATGTTGGAGACCGGATGTTGTTCGGAGTCTCGGATTATATCCATGACATCACGAGAATATCCAGAATGGTCCAGAGAATAAGATTCATATAAGGAAAGTCAATTTCCGAGGTTCGGAAATATTTTTGGTGTTTGACCTGAAGCTTCTAGAAAGTTCTAGAAGGTCCACCGCTTCGGGGGTGATACGTCCATAACGTATCTATAATTTTTGATGGTTTCATGCTAATATTATGCTTTTGACACTTCTTTTTATATAAAGTTTATAAGTTATTTGGACTAACCTACTAATAGTTGCAAAAGTGCATAATGTTCTTGTTTTACACTTTGATGTATAGGAATTATCAAGAATATAAGTGGAACCCTTGTTGGAGTAAAATTGGGATTTTTTAGAAATCTATCTCAGAACTCTTTTTGAAGATGATCACGTTTCGGGTCAAAGACGGCGTCAAACGTAAAACTCTTCTACTACAAAGTTGTAGGAGATTTTGCAACAATCGTTCTGGATATAAAATTTAGCTCATTCCGAGTCCGAACGGACCCACTAGGCCCGATTTACTGCAGCCCAAGATGGGGTGACGGGAATCCGAGAAGCTATATAAAGGGAGGAAACCTAATTCGTGGAAGACACCTCCACCCACGAATTTGCAGCCACCAAATCCACGTTTTTGCCTCCCCCATGGATCCCATCTCCATGGAGGAGGGCTCCCAATAAGCCATGAAGGAAGGGGGCTAAGGGGCGGTGCTCCCCCATGATACCGGCGGCGAGGAAGGAGTCCTCGGCGCCGCCGCCGCCCTCTTCACCATCTTCACCGCCATCTCCATCATCTAATCTTCCTAGTATGCAGTGGTTCATCCTCCCACACACCTCTGTACCGTTCTATGTAAACATGGTGGTTGATGCTATAAGTTATAATCCTATGATCTATGTCATGTTTGTGTAGTTTCTTTGTTATTAGATTGAATGGTTGAACGTCTTTGGTTCATTAGAGTTGTATGTTGATATGGTACATTCCTTTGGTGTCCATTATATTTGTGCGCACATGGATTAAACATCATAGGGTTTATAGTATGTGTAAAAGGAAGGGGGAAGTTCTGCCGAAGTGACAGAAACCTAAGGACGCGAACCGGAACGTTACACGTATGGGAGTAAGAGGACCATTAACTTAAGGCTATGGTTGGGGAAACCTTAATGCATTGTTAGTAGTTACGGACGTTTGCTAACAATCCAACCATATAGTACATGTAATTCCAAGTAGTGAAGCACATGTATATTTAGCCTCTCCCACATAGAAAACTGCATCGAAGACAATGAACCCGATTTATTCGCCAATTAAACTTGGACAAAGCCACCACATTTACCACCACTATTCCACACTCATGGTTCTGTTAGTTTAGTGTATTTTATTGCTGCAACAACTAGCTTTACTTTCTTGTTATTTCTTATCTTGCAAAGCTTTCTCTAGTACTCTTTTTGTTGCTCTAGTTTTATTTCCTAGATAATGCAAACATATAGTATGCGTAGAGTTGTATAAGTGGTTGATAGAACTTGAGAGAACATGTATCCTACCTTTAGCTCCTCGTTGGGTTTGACACTCTTACTTATTGAAAAGGCTACACACGATCCCCTATACTTGTGGGATATCAAGACCTTTTCTGGCGCCGTTGGCGGGGATCAATAGCTTATGGGTGAATATTCTTGTGTGCACTTGTTTGCTTTATCTCTAAGTAGTTTTTACTTTCAGTTTTAAGTTGGTCTCTATCTTAGTATGGATAGAGATTGCGAATTACAAAAAAAATTAGTTGTACTTGTTACCTAAAAACGTTTTCAAAAAGGAAAGTGATTGGAAAGATGAGTAATGGTTAAGTGGGGGTCGACCTTGAACACTTGTGTTCATGCCTATGAAACCAAAACAAATCTTTCCATGGAAGCTTTTCAACTAAAGGAAGGCACCATTAAATATCAATTCCCATTCAAGAAAGGTATAGAATACCTTTTGCCTCTCCTATTAAAACAAAAGTTGCTCTTAATGCTTCTTTATTTGAAAATACTTGAATCTTGCTTATTGTGCCTAACTTAAAGGCGTTAAAAAAAGTACTTCTTGGGAGATAACCTAATAGTTTTATTGAGTCTTGGAAGTTATTACTTCTGTAATAACCTTTCCTTATCCTTTTTATTTGATTTTTGTGCCAAGAATAACATCTAATGAGAGGGAAGTAAGATTTGGGTAGTTGCTGTTTCGAAACAGATTTTTGTGCTCCACTGTAAAAATTCTTGAAAAATCTCAGTAAGTCGGATTGCGCTGTAGTTTTCTGAATAAATCCCCCAGGTTGTTAGCTAACTTTCGTTAGTGCAACACTTTTTTGATTTGAGCAACATAAGGTCTTCGAAAATATCAGTTTCTACCTGTTGGTCTGTTTTGACATGCCATTATTTGCATTTGCTTCTTATTGATTCCTTTTTGGGTTCTTTTTGGTAAATTGAGCTTTTTGAGGGAATTGCTACAGTACCTTGTGTCTTTAGTGAAAGTTTTGTTGTTTTGAAACTAAACTCAAAGGTCTATTATATTTTGAATGCACTAATGTTGCTAAAGAAGATTGTGTGAAGTTTTGTATGACCATTGTGTTCTACTCGTGCAACAGATCTACTCATAGACATGGCTCTGATACCACTGTAGGGGTTCATGGCATGGAAAACAAAAAAAATCTATCGCATGAACACACATAGGCCAAGATTTATCTACTATATTGTAGCAACGAGTCGATAGAGTATTAACCCTCGAAGATCCAAAGTGGTTAACGAGAGCAGATTATCGTGGGTGATATAGTCGTTCACTTGCCGATCTCAAGATCGCGTAGACGATCCTTCTGACGCCGCGTTCCGGCATCTCTCCCGCAGTCGGTCACACGTACGGTACTCGATGAAGACCGTCCTCTTCCTTATACTAGAAGGTAGCGGAGGTTGTAGCTCTCTCCGCGCGATTCCGGCAGCACGACGACATGGTGTCGGAGTTTAGAGGGGAGATCCCGCAAGGCTTCGCCTAAGCCGGAGCGAGTATGGTGGAGTAGAGGGAGCCTCGGGGATAGGGTTTAGACGCCGAGGGAAGAGGGAAGCCGGCGGCTAGGGTTTAGAATAGACGACAGCAGCGGTTTAGAGGGGATCTAGGGCGCCGGTGGCTTGGAGGTGCAGCGGCGACCTAGGGATTGGGTCTTAGACGCCTAGGGCAAGGGGATACCTTGGGGTGTGCCCCCACCCCTCCTTATATAGGTGGGGGCGTCCAAGGGTGTTCCCAACCCAGGTGGAAACCCTCCCTAACTCGGCCTCCAAAGGAAGAGGCTGAAACCTTTTTCACCAAGACTTCCCTCTTACCAAAAACTAGAGTTTGACTTTTCAAACTAGGATTTGACTATTCAAACTAGTCTTGGACGAATTGACCCTTTAGGGTTTGGTGCGGCCAGCCCCTAGGGCATGCCACACTCCAAGTGACCCCTCCCGGGGTGGTGGACCTTCCAGAACATTCTAGAAGCTTCTGGTCAAAACACCGAAAACATTTCCGATCCCTGGAAATTGACTTTCCTTATATGAAACTTATTCTCCGGACGATTCCGGATCTCCTCATGATATCCCGGATCCAATTCAAGACTCCGAACAACATTCGGTCTCTTTACTCACATTCGATATCTACTAAACAACATAGAATCCTTAAGTGTGTCCCCCTACGGTTCGTGAATTATGCAAACATGACCGAGACTCTTCTCTGATCAATAACCAATAGAGGAATCTGGAAATTCATATGGCTCCCACATATTTGTACGATTACTTCGTGATCCAATGAACCATTTACATACGGTACCAATTTCCCTTTGTATCGTGATACTTTACTTATCCTAGGTTTGATCGTCAGTATCTCCGCATACCTAGTTCAACCTCATTACCGATAAGTACTCTTTACTCGTTCCTATGATATGTGATCCCTTGTGAGCCAGTCACATGATTGCAAGCTAATTGGATGACATTCCACCGAGAGGGCCCAGAGTATATCTATCCGTCATATGGATGGACAAATCCCACTCTTGATCCATGTGCCTCAACACATACTTTCCGAACACTCAATACCACATTTATAACCACCCAGTTACGAAGTGGTGTTTGATGTCATCAAAGCATCCATCCGGTGATGGTGATTAACATGATCTCATGGTCGAAGGTTTTAGGTTACTATGTATTGAAAGATTATAGCAAGTGAACTATTTAAATGACTTGATCTTATGCTATGCTTAACTATAAGAGTATGTCCATCACATCATTCTTCTAATGATATGACCTTGTTGTTAATAACATATCAATGTTTATGATCGAGAAACCATGATCATATATTAACCAACAATCTAGTTTAATAAGAGGCTTTACTAGGGACTCTTTTATGTTTACAAATCACACAAGTATTAATGTTTCTTGTTAATACAATTATAGCATGGTATGTAAACATTTATCATAAGCATGAATATATGATAATAACCACTTTATTATTGGCTCTTGGGCATATCTCCAACAGTCTCCCACTTGCACTAGAGTCAATAATCTAGTTTCAAACCTTTGTGCATTCAACACCTATGGCTTTTCGGTGTTGTATTTACACGATTGCTAGTGGTCAACTGATCTCCGGATCCAACACTTTCAGATCCGTGTGTAATTGCGTGTCTTTGCGTCTCTATGCATCACTCATTTTCTAATGAGATGGCTTTGTATAAATTTGGTCCTTTGGCGAGACCTTTAGTTCCTCGGGGTTAAAACATGTTGATAATATTGTCGTACAATATATCTTCATAGTACTATCCCGCTGTGAACTACACCTAGTTTTATAACAAACTACTTGACACAAATACCCTCTTTTGCTACTATAATAGCAGTCATATACTTAGCCTTTTGTTGTAGTATCTGTCACAATGTCTTAACTTTGGAACTCATCCAAATCCATTATCGAACTTACTTTCCATTATATTGTTCCACCCTTAGTTTAGATTGGGATAAACTTAATTTGTACTTTGTGACAAAACTAGTATCAATGTAATATTTTACAATGAACTTACCATCTATTTGTCACTTCTATAAAAATAATATATTCTTAGTTCTTCCAAAAGATCATAAGAATATCTTTACTATCGTCCAATAATCATCTTATGAATCATTCTGGTATATGCTCATAACATTTAGAGCATAGGACATATCTGGATGTGTACATATCACAGTATGATTGAAAAATACTCTTTGTGATTTCATTCATCAAGTATCAATCAATACTTGAATCTTTGTTTCACTTACCAAGTGTCGATACACTTGAATTTTGATTTAATCCTTTCCGTGTGGCAAGAACCTTTCTTGACATTTCCATATTGAACTTATTAAATATCTCATCTATGTACATTTGGCACAACCATATTAGCATCTCAATCTATCCATATAGATATTGATACCAAATATTTGGGTTTTGCCTACGTCTTTCATCAAAAATGAAATTCTTAACTTGTGTTAATAAAAATACATCATTTCCAATCAACAATATGTCTTCCACATAATGTATTAGAAATATGTCTTAGCGCTCCCACTTATTTTCTTGCAAATGCAAGCATCTTCATCGTCTCCGATAAAATTAAACTCTTTTAATAGTTTTATCATGGTGAAGATTCCAACTCCGCTATGCTTACTTCAACCATTGAAATTTGCATATGCTTTTAGCATCCTTTGAATTAACAAAACCCTTTGGACCGTGTCATGCACACGTCCTAGGTAACCATTCTATTAGAAGAACTTGTTTTGTTTATTCAACTACCACATAACAAAATTATATGTAGTGGTTGCTAAATTAATCCGTCTAGACTAAATATCGCCTAATGAAAGATCAGATATTTTCATAGTCAACTCTTTGAACATTGTCGTGAACTCTTTCCCGACATGTCGACAATTTCATAGATGTGAAACATCCATGTCTATTTCTTTATAGATCCAAATACGACTGTAAGGTCTTGCACCTTTTTAGGGGGTCTTTCAAATTCAAAGCTTGATCTCTCGTGTATGGAATTATCATGGATTTTATGGATTCAAACCATTTGACAGAGTCAGGGCCCAACATCGCTTCTTTGCATGTAGTCGGATCATTATTGTCAAATAATGATTTAACTCTCAAATCTTGGTATTTGATTGTTTACCCGACCTACTTGGTTCAATAGAAACTTATACCTCCGTGTCCACAACCTTTGAGGCACGTGAGCCATGAGCATTGTTGCTGCCTCCGGGACACTTTCTGGTGCTGCGCAACTCAGCACATATAGCTAAGGTTCTTTTAACCTTATCAAAGTTCTATTGTCCTCCAACTTAACTTTTCACGGAAAAATTTCTTCTAAAAGAAACTTGACGTTCTAAGTAACGAACACTTTTTCTTCGGTGTTATGGAGGAATACTTAACGGTTATTCAAAATAACATACAAAGAAATATTCATCCGACTTTGGTTGTAAACATCTTATTTATGCATAGCATACTAATGTTTAAGAAAGGACAACTTGGGTTTTATTCCAAACCATAACTTTATATGGTGTTGTTTCAACAGATCATGACGAAGCTCTTTTCAGTATAAAAGAGGCAGTCCCTAAAGCTTTTATCTTTAAAATATAATGACAGTTTTATAAATGACACCTTTGATCTTACCATGTCAAACAAGGTTTTATTATATATCTTGAACACACCATACTCGTATGGTGATTCGGGAAACGCAAATTCATGGAACGATTCCTCAAATCTTAGGTGTTATGCTAAACTTGTAACTCAAATATCTCCCTTTATGATCCTATCATAAATTCTTTATTTTCTTGTTACTTTGATTTTGCACTTCATTTTGAAAGTCTTCGAACTTTTTCAAATGTTTTACACTTCATCCCCATTAAGTAAATATTCATATATTCACTCAAATTTTCGAAGAAAGCATATGAAGTTGAAATCCATCGCTCTTGACTACACATAATGGGCTTCATACATCTATATGTACAAGTTCTAATAAGCTAGTCATTCATTCACTTTTGGCCTATGAACGGAGTTTTAATTATCTCTAGGAAAGTTTCACAAGCGTCATTTGATCGAAATCAAAAGACTCCAAAATTCCATCCATATGGAGTTTCTTCATGTTTTCTTTCCAATATAATTTAAACGGCGGTGTCACTTCCTAAGTGATCTTTCAATCAATCGCCTTTCAAAAAATTTAGCATTTATTTTATGGATATGATTTATTCAACGACATTTGTAAATCATCCATATTTTATGGATTACGGCAATTATTTGAATAACCCTTTTGTTCTCATAATACCTGATAAAACAAATCTTGAAGGCAAGCTTTTATGTCAACACATCAACACTTTATTTGTTCTTGATGAACATCATCACATATTATCTTGCTAGTTACTTAGGCCATTGCAGTTCATAAATTGTGTTGTTTCGTTTGACAATTCACACCAACAAATTCAGTATCCAATACTTAAGAACCACATTGTTTAACAAGCAAAGAATACAGTCATAACACGTATATCCTCTATATACCTAAGCTGGCAATTCTAGTCTTTTCTTTTCTGTCATATATTTCTGAGATTCTCTTTCAATATTTCCTTTTCTGTTTGAAAGAATCTATCAACATCAATAGCGGATCCATACACATGACACATAGTCCAAAGCATGTATAGTTAAATACCAATGTCATTGGACTTGCACTTTGAAGTAGATCACCATCATCAAATACTTGATGTTCTTTCAAATTCCATTATTTAGTAATCTTTTAGTGTAGTAAACATTTTACCTACATCAAATATTCACCCTTATGATGAAACTATTCATGATCAAGCTACTTTAGATTATAACGGTGAATCTCGAGTACAATGTTGCTCTCCAAAACCTTTTAGAGGATTAGGACGACAAGCATCTCCAACCTTTTGCAAATTCTCATCAAATATGAGAACATAAACTTTGCCATATTATATTCTCTCATGTTGCAACCAAAACATCGTTTCAGATATCGCAATATATTCCACACATCATGGTTTCTGAAACAACTCTTTCAGCTCCTAGATAACCTTGATATTAAAACAATCTTTTAAATATCAAGAATCATAGAGACAAATATGATACTTATATACTAACACTAGAATTGTCACTCTTGATTTAATACCAATTATTAAACTTCATGGAGTAACTGAAACTTACTAAAAGTTTGCAATAGGACTTTTAAACTTCATATTAACACTTCAAAACAATACGATACCAGTTTGGAAAGTAACTAACCAGAATTCTATAGTTCTATTATCTCAATTATTACTAAGCGCAAGGTGGTAAACGGATGCGAATGACTACAACAACTATGCGAATTCACTTTGATTTAGTTTATGATAAATAGTGTTCAACTTTTAATCATATTACTGTTGAACACCCACTCAAAACAATATCCCTCACATTGTTTTAGTGATCACACGAACCAAATTCACTACACCAAGTCCGATCATCACGTGACATGATGTAGTTTCAAAAGCGAACAATCATCATATTCATCATATCATCTATATGACTCATGCTTTACCTTTAAGTATTCCGTGTTTCGAGACCACGTCTGTACATGCTAGGCTCGTCAAGATTTAACCTTAGTTTCCGCATGAGCAAATCTGGCTTGCTCCCATTGTATACACTCGCAGAATCTAACACACTCGATCATCACGTGGTGCTTCGAAACAACGAGTCTTGGCAATGGTGCCTACTAAGGACGAACACTTTATAACTTGATATTTTGTGAGAGGGATCATCTTATAATTCTACTGTTGCGATCTAAGCAATACAAGATGCATAAAAGGATTAACATCACATGCAATTCAAAATATGTGATATGATATGGCATTTCTTCTTATGCTTTCAATCTCCATCTTCAAGCACGAACATGATCTCTATCATCACCATCATGGTGTAAAGGTCAATGGCACCGCTCCATGGTTTTCGTCCACCAGCATCAACTATTACAACTACTTTGAATAATAGACACGCAGGTCATAACGTAATTAAAAGACAACCATAAGGCTCCTACCGGTTGCCGACTTACAATAAGGATCATTGAATACATCATATATAATCACAATCATGGCCATATCACATCACAACACACCCCTGCAAAACAAAGTTAGACGCCTCTAATTTTTTTTGCATATTTTACGTGGTTTGGTACTTTCAATAAGTACCGTTCTAACTTATGAACAAGAACCACAATGTTGATGGATGAACTATCAAGTGCCCGTTGTAAATTGAATCTTCACTATAATGGGAGAGACAGACACCCACAAAGCCACTTATGCAATACAAGTTGCATGTCAAGTGTGGTGCAAGTCTCATGAACGATGTCATATAAGGTTAGCCCGGGCCGATTCATCCCACCATCCCGCAAGATGCAAAGTACACAAGAAGCAATTGATAATAAAAGCACCACTGCCTAGAATGACCATTGTGTTCTACTCATGCAACAAATCTACTCATAGACACGACTCTGATACCACTGTAGGGGTTCGTAGCATGGAAAACAAAAAATTTCTATCGCATGAACACACAGAAGCCAAGATCTATCTACTAGATTGTAGCAATGAGTCGATAGAGTATTAACCCTCGAAGATCCAAAGTGGTTAATGAGAGCAGATTCTCATGGGTGATGTAGTCGTTCACTTGCCGATCTCAAGATCGCGTAGAAGATCCTTCCGGCGCCGCGTTCTGGCATCTCTCCCGCAGTCGGTGACACGTACGGTACTCGATGAAGACCGTCCTCTCCCTTGTTCCAGCAGGCAGCGAAGGTTGTAGCTCTCTCCTCGCGATTCCGGCAGCACGACGGCGTGGTGTCGGAGTTTAGAGGGGAGATCCCGCAGGGCTTCGCCTAAGCCGGAGCGAGTATGGTGGAGTATAGGGAGACTCGAGGATAGGGTTTAGACGCCGAGGGAAGAGGGCAACCGGCAGATAGGGTTTAGTCTAGATGGCAGCGGCGGTTTAGAGGGGATCTAGGGCGCCGGCGGCTTGAAGGGGCATCGGCGACCTAGGGATTGGGTCTCGGGCGCCTAGGGAAAGGGGGATACCTTGGAGTGCGCCCCCACCCCTCCTTATATAGGTGGGGGGGCGTCCAAGGGTGTTCCAATGTCAACACCCGGATTTTTCAATCCTAGATGCCTGTTATGCCATACATCGCAATCCCAGGATTACCATTTTTGCGAGACATAACAGAATTGGATACCATAGTACATCATCCATTACAAACGATACATAAGTTCTTACACAAATAGGGATCTCATGATCCAGTTCTTAATACAACATCAAGCAGCGGAATACGTAATAATAACGGTAGCGTAGGCGAAGCTCCATCTTGGGTCACAGTCAATTGTGACGATGGGAGATGATCCTAGTTGTCGTAACCTTCCTGGGGTCCATCTTCCAGGTACTCCTCTTCATAGTCTGGCCATGGGAATAGCCAGGGACAAAGCCATGAGTACACTTTAAGTACTCGCAAACTAATACTAACAGGTAAAAGGTTTTTTTTGGATAATAGGACACTAGGCTCTAGGGTTGTTTTGCAAAAGCCAGATTTATCTCTACTAGGTTCCAAAGCTAGTCACAATTTTATAATTCCTAAGTGGGAACTTGTATTTCATATCACAACTCTGTTGTGGTCAAGTCAAAATCTTAATTCATTTCACAAGTCATTTTGAAAAGTCTGACGGGGGAACAGATGGCCACTAATCTGTCCATAATCATGACGCGGCTATTCGAATAGTTTGACACTCTGCAGAGATTGTACACTTTCACCACAACATTCGATACATCCGTCAGGAACAAATCCTGAATTCACCATACTCAGTATGCGGATAATCAATCCTAACCTTTCAATTACACGCCCTAGTATGAGCACCTCTCCTGTGAGTTTGGCCTCCCAACCATGACCAACTGTCATCTTGGGTACTTGCAGTGGACAATCTTCACAAGGTAGCCTCACTCAGACCTTGGCCGTGAGGGAACTAATACTAAGGAATATAAGTTTCAGTCAAGCCCTACCCAATATTCGGGTATTGTGGTTGTACGATAAAATTGGAATGGTATCGCATCCAGACAACCATCAGTTTTATAAAGGGCTAAGGCTCATGCCTCAACATTTCATCACCAAAATCATCAAGTGTTTGGAAACACATGTCCGAAACATTTCAATAGAATGATCCATCATTCCAAGGTTTTCATAACCATTTTTCCACCAAGTATTCCCATCTAAGAGTTGATCAAGTTTTATGCTTAGCACTAGCATCTACAGGTGGGGGTAGTACTGATGAGGGGTGGTAACTAGTGGAGTTTCAACTAAGTATAACCTTATGTCTCAGGCTGATGTCAAGGTTTCTAACTTAGGCCAAATTTTATGATCTTTATGCAACCTTCAAATATCTTTCTAGTATCTATAAGTCACTTAAGTAAACTCTCAGTAAGCTTTGATAAAGAAATAAAGTAAGAAGCTTGTAAGTAAAACTAGGATTGGTTTATCAAGTGGGTATGATCACATATGCTTAAGGCATATAGTAGTCATAGAACAAGTATGGGTTTGTTGCATCAGTAGGGTATCTTGCAAGGGTTAGCTTGCATAGGTATAGTATCAGCTTGCATCAATATCAGTATAAGCTTGCTAAATTGCAAGTGTTAGCTTGCCTTGTGCAGAGCAGTGATTGAAGTTCTCCTCGGCTTCTTCTTTGTAGTATCCTCCTTCCTCCTCGTATCCTTGGTCGGTACTAGCGTCTATGAATAAATACGAGGTACACAATCACCAAACAATACTTAAATACTTGCAATCATCACACACAAGGGTCCTATAGATTATCTAGCATCATCTCTAACATTACAAGGTTAAGGCTTGATTTAATTCCTTTTATTTTTAGAAAAGTAATTTCTACTCATTCAAAAACTACTTAAGATTTAATATTCTCCAAACCAAACATGGGATCAGGTTGACACATGTCATCACCACATATTGTAGTCCATGGGAATGTGATTTAAAGTGGTGTCATAATTTAATAAGGTTTTCCCCTTTTATTTTAATTAATTAAAGTGGCTAGAAATGCTTATGTAGCATTCTTTTATTACTTGAACATTATTTCTGCAAGTAAACCTATATATTTTTATATATTCTGAAAGGTATGGTTAAATGTGATTTTTGAAAGTTGGAATCAACTCAAAAGCTATTATGGTTTAAATTTGAAAAATGTTTGAATGCAGAAAAGCTTCTGCCTTGTTATTTTTACCATGGGTGATCTATAGATCCAAATGACTTGAATCCAACGGGCTTGGATTCAGCATTCTGAACCTTTCAACAAAATTGGTTTCATTCAATTTGGTGCACTGAATCGATCTGGGTAGATTTTTGAAGTTGGGTACAGAAGTGTGTTTGAATTGAAATAGAAAAGGGTTTAATTTGAATAACTGGGCTGCGCAGGAAAAGTTACTGGGCCGGCCTGCTAAGCGCAGATGCTCTGAACTGCTTAAGTGGGTGTCCCCACCGTCGGTGACAGGGCTGGGCGAAGCGGTATGGGGACATGGATCGTTCGATCTAGTTCTAATCAACAGTGGGAGTCATCGTCGACGCGAGACAACTCGGCGAACGAAACCTAAGCGCGGCGTGAGGGTTGCTGGGGCTCACCGGGTCTTGGTCGGCTAGGCGGGCGAACGACGAAGTCGACGGTGAATCTCCTGGTACCGGTGGCTTCTCCTGGGGCGGCTCCAATCGATGGCTCCCTTCTTCTCCAGAGGCGGCGGGCTCCGGTGAAATTCCGGCGAGGTGGTGCTTGCCTTGCTCTGAGAACGGTGTGGCACGATCAGTGAGGAGAGGGGAGTGAGATGGTGTGAAGAAATCGTGCGGGGGTGGCCTCTATTTATAGTCGAGCGAGGGAACCGTCGGGACGCACAGTGAGCTCGTCGAGGGCGATGGTACAGACGGCTATTGGCATGGGCGAAGGTAGGGGACGGTGCGGTGTCTCTTGGCGATGCTCAACGACATGTTCTCGAGGCATGGGGCGGTGTGGTTTGGTCTGGAACGGGCGGTGCTCTACGCGGCAAAGGCGGCGTCTTCGACGGCGGGCGGTGGCTGTGAGGCACGGGGCGACAAACGGGGATGTCTGGCGGTCTCCTGGGTCGGTAGAGATTGTGTATGCACGCGGCGAGGGCGGCACGCAGTCTGTGGGTGATGGTCGAGGGTGATGCTCTGGCGCATGCTTGGCATGGTCTCTGGCGGTCTGGGCACGGCTTGTGCGCGTGGTCCAGGGCTTGGCAACGCTTCATGGTGAGTGGCGGTGGGCGGTGTTGCCTCCCAGACAAGGTTGGCAGCTAGTTCTTCCTCTAGCCTCTTGTCCACAATGGGGTGACAAGGGGTGCTCGGCTGTTCACCATTGATGGCAATGGCAAGCTCACGGGGTGCTAGTCCTTAGTTAAACTTCCTAGATGATCTCTTGAGCTGTGTGAGCTAACTAGGGAACAAGTTAGGCCAATTTTACTGCACACTATAGTGTTTGATGTTTGTTTGATTTGTGTCTGCAACCTGTTTGATGAAATGGCCGCATGAACTCAAGTTTTGAATTTTGAAAAGATTTTTGGTGGGTTTGCTAGATTGGTGCTGGTGAGTCTGCAGATGCTTGGGTTTTGAAAGTTGAGCTTGTTTGAGTAGTTTTTGAAAAAGTGGGATCTTCCCATATGATAAAGATTCAATTTTGAATTGCCATTTAAACTATGCATTTGAAAGTTTCCGGATGATCACAAAGTGGGCCTTGATACTTTGTTATAAGTACATTCAAGGGGTGCAAAGATCCAGAAAAGTTTCCATTAGGTTCTGAAAGTTTGAGACAACCAAAGTAGGCATGGGAGTTAAATTGGTCAAAATGACCATTCCTTTATTTTATTGGTTTTGACTTATTTGTCTTTAGGAAAAGTTTGGGAAATGTTTAGATGATGTTTATTTCACCTAAGAAACATTTTACAAGCAAGGAAACATACAAACAAGGTGGTTCCAAAGAATTTCAAATTAAATGCATACACATATGCATGCCTTCATAATTTTAATTAGAAAAGTTTTTGTTAACCCTAATTTTGATGATTAGAAATTGATGATCCAAGTTCAGTATTTTTGGGATGTTACATCCCAGCCCAAGTGGAAACCCTTCCTAACTCGGCCTCCAAAGGAAGAGGCGGAAACCTTTTCCATCAAGACTTCCCTCTTACAAAAAACTAGAGTTTGACTTTTCAAACTAGGATTTGACTATTCAAACTAGTCTTGGCCGAATTTACCC
Organism: Avena insularis; assembly: GCA_023614405.1. NCBI lineage: Eukaryota > Viridiplantae > Streptophyta > Magnoliopsida > Poales > Poaceae > Avena > Avena insularis. Next base: position 84,150,810 of record CM042695.1, on the reverse strand, counting down.
TTTAGGGTTTGGCGCGGATAGCCCCTAGGGCATGCCACACTGCAAGTGAGCTCCTCCCGGGGTAGTGGACCTTCCAGAACATTCTAGAAGCTTTCGGTCAAAACATCGAAAACATTTCCGATCCTAGAAAATTGACTTTCCTTATATGAATCTTATTCTCCGGACCTTTCCGGATCTCCTTATGATATCCCGGATCCAATCTGAGACTCCAAACAACATTCGGTCTCTTTACTCACATTCCATATCTACTAAACAACATCGAATCCTTAAGTGTGTCTCCCTACGGTTCGTGAATTATGCAGACATAACCGAGACTGTTCTCCGACCAATAACCAATAGAGGAATCTGGAAATTCATATGGTTCCCACATATTTGTACGATTACTTCGTGATTGAATGAACCATTTACATACGGTACCAAATTCCCTTTGATCAAACGATCTCAATACCGTGAAAGAGAAACTTCCTTCCTATCTACGTTATTCTTTCTTTGTTACTCTCGTAATGACGTTCCGAGGAAGGAGGTCCTCATACGGAGTCGCACACTTGAGCAGTGCGGGAGACTGGAGAATGGGTCTCGTGATACTTTACTTATCCGAGGTTTGATCATCGGTATCTCTGCATACCTAGTTCAACCTCATTACTGATAAGTACTCTTTACTCGTTCCTATGATATGTGATCCCTTGTGAGCCAGTCACATTCTTGCAAGCTAATTGGATGACATTCCATCGAGAGGGCCTAGAGTATATCTATCCGTCATATGGATGGACAAATCCCACTCTTGATCCATGTGCCTCAACACATACTTTCCGAACACTCAATGCCACCTTTATAGCCACCCAGTTACGAAGTGGTGTTTGATGTCATCAAAGCATCCATCCGGTGATGGTGATTAACATGATCTCATGGTCGAAGGATTTAGGTTGCTATGTATTGAAAGCTTATAGCAAGTGAACTATTTAAATGACTTGATCTTATGCTATGCTTAACTATAGGAATATGTCCATCACATCATTCTTCTAATGATATGACCTTGTTGTTAATAACATATCAATGTTCATGATCGAGAAACCATGATCATATATTAACCAACAATCTAGTTTAATAAGAGGCTTTACTAGGGACTCTTTTATGTTTACAAATCACACAAGTATTAATGTTTCCTGTTAATACAATTATAGCATGGTATGTAAACATTTATCATTAGCATGAAGATATGATAATAACCACTTTATTATTTACTTTTGGGCATATCTCCAACATATGTTGATATGGTACAATCCTTTGGTGTCCATTATATTTGTGTACACATGGATTAAACATCATAGAGTTTGTAGTATGTGTAAGAGAAAGGGGGAATTTCTACCGGAGTGACAAAAACCTAAGGACGCGAATCGGAATGTTGTACGTATGGGAGTAAGAGGACCATTAACTTAAGGCTATGGTTATGGAAACCTTAATGCATTGTTAGTAGTTATGGATTTTTGCTAACAGTCCAATCATATAGTACATGTAATTTGAAGTAGTGAAGCACATGTATATTTAGCCTCTCCCACATAGAAAACTGCATCGAAGACAAGGGACCCGATTTATTCGCCAATTAAACTTGGACAAAGCCACCATATTTACCACCACTATCCAGACTCCTTGTTCTGTTAGTTTAGTGTATTTTATTTCTGCAGCAACTAGCTTTACTTTCTTGTTATTTCTTATCTTGCAAAGCTTTCTCTAGTACTCGTTTTGTTACTCTAGTTTTATTTCCTAGATAATGCAAACGTATAGTGTGCGTAGAGTTGTATCAGTGGTTGATAGAACTTGAGAGAATATTTATCCTACCTTTAGCTCCTTGATAATGCCCCTGTGATCCGTGGCTTCTTGTCCACTCTGGGGGTGAAGAAGTGGCAAAATAGTGCCACTGACGGCCTCACCCCCACAAACTCCTCGTAGATATGAGCGAAGGTAGCCGGCGTTAGCATGGATCAGCATGAGATGAAAGACATACGCCTTCATCACCTCGAGGAAGAACTCCGAAAAGGGGGAAACCAGCCCCATATGAAGGAAGCAGGCGTAGATCGGCAGCTCCCCGTCCCAACTCTGGTACGAGGACGACAAAGCTCCGTGGCCCCGTTCTCATGGCGCTCGTTCTCCACAAGAGCATACATGGCCCGGAACTTCTCCTTGTCCAGCGTTGGCTTAATGCGGGCTCGAGGAATATTTGGAGGATTGGCTGCCTACGAGCGGATCCTTGCCAATGGTGCTCATCTCCCAGCCTCCGACGCCTCACGGTCCGCCATGAGCGGTTTGGATTTGGGAGTAGTGTGCTAAGGGGAGAAGGATGAGGGATAGTGGGGGGTAGCCTTTCTCGGGAGGACCTTTTCTTATAAATAACCCCTCCCCTACGCTCCCCCAACCGCATAGCCCTTCATAACTCACTCACCCCAATTCGCATGCGCGTGCCGCTTCGAGGCGCCTCGGGAGCGGAAGGCGAGGCGCCCGCCGTCAACAAAGAAAATCATAGCTAGCGGATTGGCAGGAATAGGGCCCGGTTTGGCTGCGACGGGATACCTTAGCTTAACCGGGTCCGGGGGCTACTATCGTATCTGTGGAACTCGGGGTCCTCATATCCCGCCTAGACAAGCTGCAGTGAAGGCCTCTTCTTGGGGGCTACGTGTACCTGGCCTGCGCGATCGAGAGAATCCTAGATAGCCATCCATTCTGACAGAAGACAAGAGGACACGACAGAGCTCTAATGCCTATGGAGCAAGTGTTGGAGATATGCCCTTGAGGCAATAATAAATGTAGTTATTATTATATCTTTGTGTTTATGATAAATGTTTACATTCATGCTATAACAGTATTAACAAGGAAACATTAATACTTGTGTGATTTGTAAACTAAATTAGAGTCCCTAGTAAAGCCTCTTCATAATACTAGCTTGTTGGTTAATAGATGATTGTGGTTTCCCTATCATGAACATTGATATGTTATTAACAACAAGATCATATCATTAGGAGAATGGTATGATGGACATACTCCTATAGATAAGCGTAGCATAAAGATCAAGTCATTTTAATAGTTCAATTGCTATAAGATTTCTGATACATAGTAACCTAATTCCTTTGACCATGAGATCATGCTTATCACCATCACCGGAAGGATGCTTTGATGACATCAAACACCACAATATGGGTGGCTATAAAGGTGGCATTGAGTGTTCGGAAAGTATGGGTTGAGACACATGAATCAAGAGTGGGATTTGTCCATCCATATGACAGATAGATATACTTTGGGCCCTCTCGGTGGAATGTCATCCAATTAGCTCGCAAGCATGTGACTGGCTCACAAGGGATCACATACCACGGGAACAAGAAAAGAGTACTTATCAGTAACAAGGTGGAACTAGGTATGCAGAGATACCGACGATCAAAACCTCGGATAAGTAAACTATCGTGAGACAAAGGGAAATTGGTATCGTATGTAAGTGGTTCATTCGATCGCAAAGTAATCGTAGAAATATGTGGGAGCCATATGAATTTCCAGATTCCTCTATTGGTTATTGATTGGAGAAGTGTCTTGATCATGTCCGCATAATTCACGAACCGTAGGGAGACACACTTAAGGATTCGATGTTGTTGAGTAGTTATGGAATGATGAGTAAGAGACCGAATGTTGTTCGGAGTCTCGGATGGGATCCGGGATATCACGAGGAGATCCAGAATGGTCCGGAGAATAAGATTCATATAAGGAAAGTCCTGTTTCGGAGTTGGGAAATGATTCCGGTGTTTTCACCAGGAATGTTCTAGAAGGGTCCGGAAGGTCCGGCACTCCGCAGGAGAAGGGTACATGAATGTGTCATAACAATATGGAATGGTTACATCATGTACTAGGTAACATGGCTGGGCAAAATAAAGGGAGAAATCAAATCCTAGTTTGAAAGTCAAACGCCAATTTGAAAAAGTCAAACATCAAGTTTGCTTGGTGGAGGGAGAGTAGGAAACCTACTTGGGGAGGAGTTCCTCTCCCTCCACCCGCCGGCCAAGGAGGCCGACTTGGGGGAGGACTCCCTTCTCCCAAGCCGCGCCCTCCCACCTATAAAAGGAGGGGCAGGGCTGCCCCTCTTCTCTACACCCAACACCACCCAAAACCCTAGCCCTAGCCGCCGGTAACCCCAAGTCGCCGCCGCCCCTAGGGTTTCCTCCAACCCGCCGGGTTGGGGCTTCCCCAAGCCCTAGCCGCCAGCCAAGCTTCCTCCCTTGGTGCCTCTAAACCCTAGATCGCCAAGGCCTCTCTCATAGTCCACCATACTCGCTCCGGCTTAAGGCGAAGCCCTGCGAGATCTCCCATCTACTTCCGGTACCACGCCGTCGTGCTGCCGGAATCGCGAGGAGAGTGCTACAACCTTCGCTGCCTACTGGAACAAGGGAGAGGAAGGTCTTCATCGAGTACCAAACGTGTGACCGACTGTGGAAGCGCTGCCGAAACGCAGCGCCGGAAGGATCGTCTACACGATCTTGAGATCGACAAGAGTACGACTACATCACCCACAAGAATATGCTCTCGTTAACCGCTTTGGAATCTTCGAGGGTGAGTTCCTCTATCGACTCGTTGCTACAATATAGTAGATAGATCTTGGCTTGTTTGTTTGCATGCGGTAGAATTTTTTTTCCATGCTACGAACCCCTTCAGTGGTATCAGAGCCGTGTCTATATGTAGATCTGTTGCACGAGTAGAACACAATGGTCATTGTGGGCGGTGGTGATTTTATTATCAATTGCTTCTTGTGTACTTTGCATCTTGCGGTATGATGGGATGAAGCGGCCTGGGCTAACCTTACATGACATCGTTCATGAGACTTGCTCCACGCTCAACATGCAACTTGTATTGCATAAGTGGCTTTGCGGGTGTCTGTCTCTCCCATCATAGTATAGATCCAATTTACAATGGGCACTTGATAGTTCAAGCATCAACGTTGTGGTTCTTGTTCGTAAGTTAGAGCGACACTTATTGAAAGCCCCAAACCACGTAAAATATGCAAAGAAAATTAGAGGCGTCTAACTTTGTTTAGCAGGGGTGTGTTGTGATGTGATATGGCCATGATTGTGATTATATTTGATGTATGCAATGTTCCTTATTGTAAGTTGGCAACCGTCAGGAGCCATATGGTTGTCTTTAAATTATGTTAAGACCCGCGTGTCTATTCAAAGTAGTTGTAATAGTTGAAGCTGGTGGACGACAACCATGGAACGTCGTCATTGACCTTGATGCAATGCCGGTGATGATGGAGATCATGTTCATGCTTGAAGATGGAAATCGGAAGCACAAAGAAGAAAGGCCATATCATATCACATATTATGAATTGCATGTGATGTTAATCCTTTATGCATCTTGTATTGCTTAGTTAACGACGGTAGCATTATAAGATGATCCCTCAAGCACACAAATTTCAAGTTTTAAAGTGTTCATCCTTAGTAAGCACTGTTGCTAAAGCTCGTTGTTTCGAAGCACCACGTGATGATCGGTTGTGCTAGATTCTGCGAGTGTATACAACGTGAGCAAGCCAGATTTGCTCATGTAGAAGCTAAGATTTGATCTTGACGAGCCTAGCATGTACATACATGGTCTCGGAACACGGATCACCGAAAGGTAAAGCATGAGTCATATAGTAGATATGATGAACATGTTGATTGTTCGCCATTGAAGCTACATCAAATCTCGTGATGATCGGTTTTGATGTGGTGGATTTGGTTCGTGTGATCACTAAAACAATGTGAGGGATATTGTTTTGAGTGGGAGTTCACCTAGATTAATTTAACTATTAATTAGAACTCAATTTGTCATAAACTTAGTCTAAACTATTGCAAATATGTTGTAGATCAATGGCAGCCCCTAACATCAATTTTAATGCGTTCCTAGAGAAAGAAAAGTTTAAAAACAATGGAAGCAACTTCGCGGATTGGTTCCGCAATTTGAGGATTGTCCTCAATGCTGGTAATTTGACCTATGTGCTGGATGCACCGCTGGGTGACCCTTTGCGGTGATGCTACCGATGAGGTAAAGAATGTTTTCCTCGCTCGGAAGAATCAGTACTCCATAGTTCAGTGTGCTATCTTGTATGGTTTGGAATCGAAGCTTCAGAAAAGGTTTGAGAACCATGACCCACATGATATTGTCCGTGAACTCAAAATGATATTTGAGGCTCACGCGGCAGTTGAGAGTTATGAGGCTTCTGAAAAGTTCTTTAACTACAAGATGGAAGAGGGCAGCTCCGTCACTGACCATATGCTTAAGATGTCTGGGCACGCAAACAAACTCCAAAGTTTGGGTATAGTGATTCCTAATTCTTTGGGGATTCACCGTGTCCTCCAATCACTACCACCAAGTTACAAGAACTTTGTGATGAACTACAATATGCAAAACATGGACAAGATGTTGTCAGAACTCTTCTCCATGTTGAAATCTGCAGAAGTGGAGATCAAGAAAGAGCACCAAGTGTTGATAGTCAATAAGACCACCAAATTCAAGAAAGGCAAGTCTAAGCAAAAGGGAAACTTCAAGAAGGGCGGTAAGAAAGTTGCCGCACCGGCGAAGAAGACCAGGGTTGGACCTAAGCCTGATACTTAGTGCTTTTACTACAAGGGAGAAGGTCACTGGAAGCGGAATTGCCCAAAGTACTTGGCGGATTTGAAGAACGGCAACATCAAGAAGAAAGGTATATCCGATATACATGTTATTGATGTGTATCTCACTAGTACTCGTAGTAGTGTCTGGGTATTTGATACTGGTTCGGTTGCTCATATTTGTAACTCAAAACAGGTGCTGCAAAATAAACGGAAGCTAGCGAATAATGAGGTGACGATGTGCGTTGGAAATGGATCAAAGGTTGATGTGATCGCGGTCGACACGATACCTCTTCATCTACCATCGGGATTAGTTTTATACTTAAATAATTGTTATTTGGTGCCTGCGTTGAGCATGAACATTATATCGGGATCTTGTTTATTGCGAGACGGTTACTTGTTTAAGTCCGAGAATAATGGTTGTTTGATTTATATGAGTAATATGTTTTATGCACATGCACCTTTGATAGATGGTCTATTCTTATTGAATCTCGATTGTAGTAATACACACATAAATAACATTGAGGCTAAACGTTTGAAATTGAGCGATAACTCGACCTATATGTGGCACTGTCGTCTTGGTCATATCGGAGTGAAGCGTATGAAGAAACTCCATTCCGATGGACTTCTTGAATCACTTGATTTCGAATCACTTGAAAGATGTGAAGCATGCCTGATGGGTAAAATGACTAAGACTCCATTTTCTGGTATGATGGAGCGAGCTACAGACTTATTGGAAATCATACATACCGATGTGTGTGGACCAACGAGTGTAGCATCGTGCGGTGGTTATCGTTATGTTCTTACCTTCACGGATGACTTGAGTAGATATGGGTATATCTATTTCATGAAACATAAGTCCGAAACTTTCGAGAAGTTTAAGGAATTTCAAAGTGAGGTAGAGAATCAACATAACAAGAAGATTAAATTTCTAAGTTCTGATCGTGGAGGTGAATATCTAAGTTACGAGTTTGGCGAGCATTTGAAGAAATGAGGAATACTTTCACAATTGACACCGCCGGGAACACCACAGCGTAATGGTGTGTCCGAACATCGTAATCGAACTCTCTTAGATATGGTTCGTTCTATGATGACACTTACAGATTTACCGCTATCGTTTTGGGGTTATGCATTAGAAACAGACGCATTCACTTTAAATAGGGCACCATCTAAATCCGTTGAAACGACACCGTATGAATTATGGTTTGGGAAGAAACCTAAATTGTCGTTCCTTAAAGTTTGGGGTTGCGAAGCCTATGTAAAGAAGTTACAGCCGAACAAGCTTGAACCCAAAGCGGAAAAATGCGTCTTCATAGGATACCCGAAGGAAACTATTGGGTATACCTTCTATCAGAGATCCGAGGGCAAGATCTTCGTTGCTAAGAATGGATCCTTTCTAGAGAAGGAATTTCTCTCGAAAGAAGTGACTGGAAGGAAAGTAGAACTCGACGAGGTTGTTGAACCTTCTCTCGAAATTGCGAGTAGCGCAGCACCGGAAGTAGTTCCTATAGCGCCTACACCAATAAGAGAAGAAGCTAATGATGATGATCATGAAACTTTGGTTGAAGTTGCTACAGAGCCTCGCAAGTCAACAAGAAATCGTACCACTCCTGATTGGTATGATCCTGTTATGAGTGTCATGTTGGTGGACAACACCGATGACCCTGCGACATATGAGGAAGCGATGATGAGCCCAGATTCCAATAAATGGCAAGAAGCCATGAAATCCGAGATTGGATCCATGTACGAAAACCAAGTATGGACTTTGGTGGACTTACCGGATGGCCGAAAGGCTATCGATAACAAATGGATTTCAAGAAGAAAACAAATGCTGATGGTAATGTTACTGTCTATAAAGCTCGACTTGTCGCAAAAGGGTTTCGACAAATTCAAGGAGTTGACTACGATGAGACTTTCTCACCAGTAGCGAAGCTAAAGTCTGTGAGGATTATGTTAGCAATCGCTGCATATTATGATTATGAGATATGGCAGATGGATGTGAAAACAGCGTTCCTCAATGGAGACATTGATGAAGAGTTGTATATGATGCAACCCAAAGGTTTTGTCGATCCTAAAGATGCTAACAAGGAGTGCAAACTTCAACGATCCATATATGGATTAAAGCAAGGATCCCGAAGTTGGAATCAACGTTTTGATAAGGTAATCAAAAGCTTTGGTTTTATACAAACTTATGGAGAAGCTTGTATTTACAAGAAAGTGAGTGGGAGCTCTGTAGCATTCTTAATACTATATGTAGATGACATATTGTTGATTGGGAATGATGTAGAACTTCTTAATAGTGTCAAGGATTATTTGAATAATAGTTTTTCAATGAAAGATCTTGGCGAAGCAGCTTACATATTAGGCATAAAGATTTATAGAGATAGATCGAGACGCCTAATATCATTGTCACAAAGTACATATTTGGACAAAGTTCTAAAGAGGTTTGGAATGGAAGATAGCAAGAAAGGGTTCTTGCCCATGTTGCCCAATACGACCTTGAGTAAAACTCAAAGTCCAGCAACGACAGAAGATAGAGAAAGGATGAGTAAGACTCCCTATTCCTCAGCCATAGGATCTCTAATGTATGTCATGCTATGTACTAAACCCGACATTGCATATGCTGTTAGTTTGACTAGCAGATATCAAAGTGATCCAGGAGTGGATCATTGGACAGCAGTCAAAAACATCCTTAAGTACTTGAGAAGAACTAAGGATATGGTTCTTTCTTATGGAGGTGATGAACAGCTCGTTGTTAATGGTTACACCGATGCTAGTTGGAACACCGATCCAGATGATTCTAAATCTCAATCTGGATACGTATTTACTTTGAATGGTGCAACAGTTAATGGAGGAGTGCAAAGCAAAGCGTTGTGGTGAGATCTTCAACTGAATCGGAATACATAGTCGCCGGAGGCTTCACAAGAAGCGATATGGATGAAGGAGTTCATTACAGAGCTCGGTGTGGTTCCAAGTGCGCTGGACCCAATGTCTATCTACTGTGATAACATGGGCGCCATAGCCAATGCGCAAGAACCAAAGTCACACAAGAAGCTGAAGCACATCAAGCTACGTTTTCACGCTATTCGAGATCATGTCCAAGATGGTGACATAAAGATTTGCAAAGTACACACAGATCTGAATGTGGCGGATCCTTTGACTAAACCTCTTCCGAGGGCAAAACATGACCAACACCAAATTGTCATGGGTGTTCGGTATATTACCATGTAATCTAGATTAGTTGACTCTAGTGCAAGTGGGAGACTGTTGGAGATATGCCCTAGAGGCAATAATAAATGTAGTTATTATTATATCTTTGTGTTTATGATAAATGTTTACATTCATGCTATAACAGTATTAACAAGGAAACATTAATACTTGTGTGATTTGTAAACTAAATTAGAGTCCCTAGTAAAGCCTCTTCATAATACTAGCTTGTTGGTTAATAGATGATTGTGGTTTCCCTATCATGAACATTGATATGTTATTAACAACAAGATCATATCATTAGGAGAATGGTATGATGGACATACTCCTATAGATAAGCGTAGCATAAAGATCAAGTCATTTTAATAGTTCAATTGCTATAAGCTTTCTGATACATAGTAACCTAATTCCTTCGACCATGAGACCATGCTTATCACCATCACCGGAAGGATGCTTTGATGACATCAAACACCACACCGTAACTAGGTGGCTATAAAGGTGGCATTGAGTGTTCGGAAAGTATGGTTGAGACACATGAATCAAGAGTGGGATTTGTCCATCCATATGACGGATAGATATACTCTAGGCCCTCTCGGTGGAATGTCATCCAATTGGCTTGCAAGCATGTGACTGGCTCACAAGGGATCACATACCACGGGAACGAGAAAAGAGTACTTATCAGTAACAAGGTGGAACTAGGTATGCAGAGATACCGACGATCAAAACCTCGGATAAGTAAACTATCGCGAGACAAAGGGAAATTGGTATCGTATGTAAGTGGTTCATTCGATCGCAAAGTAATCGTATAAATATGTGGGAGCCATATGAATTTCTAGATTCCTCTATTGGTTATTGATCGGAGAAGTGTCTCGATCATGTCCGCATAATTCACGAACCGTAGGGAGACACACTTAAGGATTCGATGTTGTTGAGTAGTTATGGAATGATGAGTAAGATACCGAATGTTGTTCGGAGTCTCAGATGGGATTCGGGATATCACGAGGAGATCCGAAATGGTCCGGAGAATAAGATTCATATAAGGAAAGTCCTGTTTCGGAGTTGGGAAATGATTCCGGTGTTTTCACTAGGAATGTTCTAGAAGGGTCCGGAAGGTCCGGCACTCCGGAGGAGAAGGGTACATGAATGTGTCATAACAATATGGGATGGTTGCATCATGTACTAGGTAACATGGCTGGGCAAAATAAAGGGAGAAATCAAATCCTAGTTTGAAAGTCAAACGCCAATTTGAAAAAGTCAAACGGCAAGTTTGCTTGGTGGAGGGAGAGTAGGAAACCTACTTGGGGAGGAGTTCCTCTCCCTCCACCCGCCGGCCAAGGAGGCCGACTTGGGGGAGGACTCCCTCCTCCCAAGCCACACCCTCCCACCTATAAAAGGAGGGGCAAGGCTGCCCCTCTTCTCTACACCCAACACCACCCAAAACCCTAGCCCTAGCCGCCGGCAACCCCAAGTCGCCGCCGCCCCTAGGGTTTCCTCCAACCCTCCGAGTTGGGGATTCCCCAAGCCCTAGCCGTCGGCCAAGCTTCCTCCCTTGGTGCCTCTAAACCCTAGATCGCCAAGGCCTCTCTCATAGTGCACCATACTCGCTCCGGCTTAAGGCGAAGCCCTGCGAGATCTCCCCTCTACTTCCGGTACCACGCCGTCGTGCTGCCGGAATCGCGAGGAGAGTGCTACAACCTCCACTGCCTGTTGGAACAAGGAAGAGGAAGGTCTTCATCGAGTACCGAACGTGTGATCGACTGCGGAAGCGCTTCCAGAACGCAGCATCGGAAAGATCGTCTACACGATCTTGAGATCGACAAGAGTACGACTACATCACCCACGAGAATCTGCTCTCGTTAACCGCTTTGGAATCTTCGAGGGTGAGTTCCTCTATCGACTCGTTGCTACAATCTAGTAGATAGATCTTGGCTTGTTTGTTTGCATGCGGTAGAAATTTTTTGTTTTCCATGCTACAAACCACTTCAGCAAGACCTAGACCTGCTCTGCCACGCGAAGGCCGCACATGAAAGCCTCTCCACGTTGTACTCATGCATGTCGTGCCCCGCCGCATGGCCTTACTAGAACGATGCGTGTTCTTTCTACCTCTGTGGTGACCCCTTTTTCTTATAAAAGGAGGCCCACGTCAAATGAGAGAGAGAAGGGGAGAGTTCTTAGCTAGATCCTTTTTGGGGAAGGAACCCTTGTAATTGTGATCATCCTCCAGATAGAAGATAGTTGCAGGACGTAGGGATCCGCACATCATGGACCTAAACCAAGGTAAAAAACATGTGTGTGTGTTTGTTCGTCTATCTCGCCGATTGAGCTCGCTGGACATTGTGCCCCTGGACGAACTAACAAAGGGGATCCCATCCCCGGTATCGAAAATCAAGACACGACATAGCACTACTACAACAAGACCCCCTCTATAGCAACGCACACATCTGTATCTAAATGCGCATATAGGCGTTGCTACCATCGTTACCAACGGATTTACTATGCGTTGCATTTTTGGGCGTTGCAAGGGTATAATGCAACGCATATATATTTGTTGGTAAACATCCGGTTAACCGTTGGAAAGTGGCAACGGATATAATGCAACCATTATATCTGTTGGAGCATATGTATAGATATTGAATTATTTTATTTAAAATATTTTTTTAACTGAGTGGGTGGCTCGATCGATGGTAGCATTTTCCCCTTATCTAGACTTTATAAGAATGATGGTAACGTTTTCCCCTTATCTAGACTTTATAAGAATGTACCGCAACACACACAAATTGCAGAATATGAATGAATTGTATGAGGAAACAATTCAAGATTTATTATTAAAATCACCATTCCATACATCAAAAGTATCTTAAGAGTACATATCTTACAATCTTGCTTCAAAACATGATATTCTAACTAATACAAAGTATATTTGTTCTAATGTTCCGCCTTCTAATTTAGAATCCGAATATAGCAGTCCTTGTTGATCTTCTCGGCTGCAAAAACAAAGTTCCAATTTCAGAACCATGTGTCAGATTGTCCATACATGCTCATACTGCAATTTAAGAAGATGGCTGATACAATTTCGTATTCTTATATTGGTACAGATAAGCTACCACATACCTTATTCTTTTATGGCAGTATCATTTTCATAGCTCTGTTCTTCTAACTCCAATCCACTTCTATCTCTTGTTTAATCTGCAACAACTCATATTAACCTGAATTAATGAGACAATTCGCAATGTTTCACATTATTATATAAATTTTAACATACTTCTAATTAGTTTCTCTATAAACATATAATATAAATAGTCAACGAGTTGCAATTGACCTTAAGATCTACGTGATATAAACAACAATACAGTAGATGGGGGATATCCTAGCAGAGAGTCTCACGGTGAATAACTAGTTGCAGGCATTGTAGAAGATTAGTAGTACACATGTGAAGTCAGAAGATACGGAGCACCTCACGTGATGTTTTGTTCTGCACGTTTCATTTTTTCTGAGGTATCATACAACAAGTAGAATTGATCTAAAGCTTTCGAAACCCTTCTTATGTTCCTCTGTTGCCATTGCATTGGTACTTGAGCCAATCAACAATACATAAACACAAGGTCCACAAAGCTGAATCAGGAAAGGTGATCATGTTAAGCTAGGAAATTGGTGATCGTGTTATGCTGCTAATGAAACTTAGCATACCTATGCCATTCTAAATTCACTAGAACTAGATGCAGTAAGAAAATGAGTCCCTTACTGTACCATGGGAGGGATCGTAAAAGACAAGTTCATGGTTAATTAAGTTCTTGACTAGCCATCTCGATGATCTCAAATGGTCAAATTAGTAAGATTAAATTATGAACTTTAAATTAACAGTAGATTCATACCAGGGAACATCACCACAAATAGTATTTTGTCGTATTCACCATAAAAAAATGATTCTTCTTTCTCCCGAAGAATACCTGCATGTAGAAGCAAATCATATATCGGACAAATATTTATCTACACTAAACACACATACTATAAACTTCTCTTGCTCACGACCAATCTACAAACCTGTGATTTCCCAAATACTCAACGGAAATTCCACATGACATGCTACACCTTGCAACGACAGCGGGAGTTACCACATCCTTTCGTTTCTTCAACCAGAACTGCAACCACATGCATCCTCAGGTAAATGGTGATTCAGATCAATAATAAGGTCAGATAGGAGCAGCCATGAGTAAAGTCTAGGCTACAATGTACCTCGCTGAACCAGTGGTTGCATCTGCGGACAGAAGAAAACTCACCCACGATACGAAGTGGCAGCCCCCATCGTGGCACATGGCACTGCTTTTGGCGGCGTCCTGGCTATGGTAGGAACCCCAGTTGACCGATGGGCCCCTGATCTCGACACCCCTGAGATCGGAAGAGGTTCCCCCACGACCAAGGATGGGTGCTGCGACTAGGAAGAGGGAGAAGGTGAGGGAGCTCGTGATGAGCCGACCGCGGCCGCGGCGCTGGATCTGGTACAACGTGCAGAGGGGGAGTCGGAGAAGAAGGGATATGCAGTCCTGGGGATATGGATGTGTGGCCTTGTTCGTGGCGGCTGCTTCTAGGGTTAAAGTGGACGGGGGGAGAATAGAGACCAGGAGATTTTCTTTGGGTTGTTGATTGGGAGTTTTTTGAGGGAGGTGAATTATTGGGAGTTGGGAATTGGGATGCCACTGTCGTCGTGGGGAACGGTTATAGAGAAAAAAAATACTTGGGTGCAGGGACACGTGGTGGATTCTAGATACACATATTGGCATCGTTGCAAGTTATCTGTTGCTTTAGGCCTACGGCGGAGCTTCTCAAAGATGTCTTAGGGTTCTGCTCTACGACATCTTCGAGGAGCTCACGTTAGACGTGTTCCCGCACCTTATGAAGTCCCCCGGAAAGCGCTCCCGATGGTGAGGAACAGAGGCAGCAGTGGTGTGGAGCTGGCAAGTTATCCACGAGGACTTGGGGCTTCACGGCCGGCGCTGCTGGGAATCCCACCAGGCCCGACTATCGAGGCAACGCCGCGTGTGGCGGCATGTGGGACACCTGTTGCACTCATCCTTACGCCCCTGCTTGCTCCACTTAATGGCACCGCGGGCGCAAAGTCGGGACAAAACGGGATGAGGTCATCATGTCCCATCGTCAATAAGAACAACAACGCACCTCCCGGGGCAAGGGATTAGCACGTAGCACTGCCCTCGTCGACCGTGCCACGTGGCTCGTGGAGTCAGGACACAGAAATGATGTTGTCTTAACCTAGCTTTGAGGTCAGAGTGAATACAAACAATAAGTAGGAAGTTTTCGGTGTCACTTACAAGGCTTTCTTATCTGCTACAAGAAAATGTTTTGAACTGAGAGAATCGAAATCTTTCACATGTCACACATTTATATGTGGGAGGCTCTGTGCATAAGTTTGGTCTACATCATTTCAAGTAATGGAAGATAAATTCCCTCCGGTCTCTGTATCCGAAGTTGCACATAAGATGAATATGCATAAATGCTTAAAATTACCTTTAGGCTTTCCCAGGACTTCTCATGGAAGAGCTTTAACTTTGGAAGGATGTCGTTATCTAGATTCGGAGATATATCGAGATTTATAGAAAAATGCACATCTGTGAAACATTACTTGATTTTGGACAGTCTTTACATTTTATTACATGGTCCGACATTTTTGTTTCTCCCTTTCTCTCCTGCTTGGCGATGTTCAGAATGCAAATTAGAACATATGCGCTTCTACAGTTATAGTTCATGATCCAAATCGTGGAAATGAAAAAAAATTATCTATCAGTGCTGTAACTATTTAAACAACACACTTTCCCATATATCAGAGGATCCATCTAGGTTTAAACAACAATGTGCAGATAATAAGAGCAAATACAAAGATCATCCCAAGATCAGTTGAACAAGAGGCCCGAGACCAAACGTTTTGACCATTCTCCTCACCACCAATTTTTCATCGTCGGTCCACGGACATGTTTGCTTCCCGACCATATGCCAATCCCAGAGTCCATTGTACCGAACATGGCCATCTTTGAGCAGAATAACGCGTTGCAACGATGTGCACATGCTCACAACATACCTGAGAAACCATATGTGGCGCTGCGTAAATCCAATCACGACCAGCTCCTTGAGGTGACGGTGCGGAAGCTTCTTGGGTAATTTCGACAAAGTCACCCGGCGCCAATTGTAGGCTGGCTCCGATTCTGAGGGAGGCACGTGGATGTGCAGGACCTCGAGTGATGGCGCGTCCATCAGGAGGCTGCACGGCCATAAGATGTCCCAGTTTGAAGGTAGGTCGGCGACAAGGAGCCTTTTCAGATACGGCAATTGCCTCTCGAAACAAGTGGGCAGAATCCATCTTCTCAGCCCGCTAAATCGGATGGCGAGGTTGGTCATGGTGGGGGACATATGGAGAAACCTGTCGAACGTATCATCCAGACGTGCTGTCGCTAAATCATCACATTCTACAGAGAATGTGAAGTTAGTGTCCATGAGGCACGGAAGGGAGCCGAACACAATCCTTCTAGTGTTAGTTAGGCAGCACGCCAGGCGGACAAGCATTGGGAGGTCGCGCAACTCGATCTTCCAGAACGAGCACTCCTCCACGACGAGCTCCCTGATCTGAGAAGACGGCGCATCCACCACCAGGATGTCATGTGCACAGCAGCAGGATATCAGGTGAAGAACCTGCAGCTGAGTGCAATCTTTGAACACCGTCTCGTACACGTCGACAGGCGTGGAAGCGGGCATGTCACGCAGGATGAGCTTGGTGAGCGTGCTGTAGCTACGCAGCAGCGGCGGCAGTGTGCAGTACTTGCCCAGCGTCAGGCTGCGAAGGCGTGACCGGCTGAGGCAGTCTTGGGGCAAGCTGTAGCCGGCCGTTGTCTGGTGATCACCACCAATAATTCCTAGCCTGACGACGACCTCCAGATCTTCCACTCCCCATGCGTCGACTGCGGTGGTGATCAGGCGGTCGGCGGCGCAGCAGGTGCTGTCTCTTGTCTGGAAAAACTCGAGACGGAGGGTCTTGACGCGCCGGTCATTCCCACCGTCCGCCTCCAAGAAGCCCCTAACTCCGTTGGCGAACGACCTCATCGTGCCGATCTCGCAGCTCGCCATGAGCGAGTCGAGCTGACTGGCCAAATATGTCTCACGGGGCAAGTTGCGCTGGCGGAGGTCGACGGTCCGGTCGTACTCCGGCGGGAGTATGTCGCTCACCCTCAAGTCCAACGCCGGAAGCTCGCGCGGGATGCGCGCCCAGCGCCTGGCGAGGACAGCCGTGGAGAGCGCCGTGCGGGTGTCCAGCCTGCCTACTATGAGCAGGATCAGATCGTCAGGGAGCGCGCTCAGGCGGTCCTCGCCGCCAGCCGTGCGCCGCCGCACTCGACGGAACGTCGGCGCCATGGGTCTCGATCAGCAATTGGGAATCCCAGGACAAGAGGAGGAGGATGTTGGGGCTATGCTGTATGATCGGTTGGTACGTTCGCGCGATTATTGAGTATTGCGGGATGAGAGGAGGATGTTGGGGCTATATGAGGGCCGGGCAGTTCGATTCGGACGGGAATTGAAGGCAATAAAGTGGGGAAACTGAAACCGACACGGACACAGGGCGAGACACCACTTTGGACCATTAATTTGGTGCGGCTCCTCGACGTACTTCCGGTGGTTATCTCTACTGACTGACTACGTGAGAGAACAACACACATGCCATTTCGGCTCTTGTGACAAACTATACTACTAGATCGAATAGATCAAGGAAGAAAGAAAATAATGGAATTATCCGCCATGGTTGCCTAAAACCCAATCAGGATTATGCTAAGCTTAATGTTGATGTGAGCTTGATATACTCCCTCCGGCCCATATTAGTTGACTTGGATTTCATAAAATTTGGATGAATCTATATACTAAATAGTTAAATAGTGTCTAGATTCATCCAAATCTAGACAAATCCAAGTCAACTAATATGGGTCGGAGAAAGTAGATAAAGGAGTGGAGGGAACAGGGACGATTCTCAGGGATGATAGATCATGACTTCTTTATTGCTGGTGGAACATTCCTTTTGATGAAGATGCATCTACGGCCGAAGCTATATATATGGCCCTTAGAGATGGTTTGATCATGGCTGAATCCATGGGCTGCTCGAAGCTGGTTATAAACTCGGATTGCGTTGAGGTTGTGGATGTGATGAAGTACGCATGCCTCACACATGGACCTGCAGCTGCTGCTATCTACTTCCTCCGTTTCAAAATATAAGATGTTTTGGATTTGTAAAGAAAATGTATCTAGACTTGTTTTAGTGGGTAGATTCACTCCAAATCCGAATAAACCTACATACTAAAAGAAGTCTAGATACATTTATTTCACAAAGCTAAAACATCTTATATTTTGAAACGGAGGGAGTACATTTGAACGCCTCCTTGTATAGAGAGTTTATTGATGTAATTTTTGAACATTGTCCTAGAGAGTCCAATGTAGCAGCTCATGTTCTAGCTACAGAGGTGGTGGGTATTCCCCATTTGTGGAAGGATGACCCACCTGATTTTATTATTGATGCAAAATGCGAGGGCATTCTTTTTAGTGCATTGAAACTGTTCCATAAATAACAACAACGTGTAGAGTAAAAAAATAACAATGTTTCACGAATATCATATTATTACATCTTATGTGATTATGATCCTTAATAGTTATGTTTCTTCCTCTTATTTACATATTTCTTGTCCTATCCTCTTGAAAATTTGGGAATGTAACTTTTGCCTGCATACAAATTAGACCACGTCTCAAGTTCACACTGTCACGACGGTATGAAGTTCATCCATGAGAAAAATTTCAATAAAAGGATTTTCCAAACATTTGGATCTCGTTTTATGTTCTTTTGTATTAACATTTGAAATTTACTACTTGTCTTGATAACCAATCCGTGACTGAATGGTAAGCAGCATGGTTGTAGCCATAGTTCTTTGGTGATCAAATCCAAGACTTCACATTGCATGTCTCGTTAAGCTGAAATACTATTTTAATGAAAGGAAATTGACATAGCTCGCGAGAACCTATGCTAATTTAGCCCCTGCATGTACCGTTAGGAAGACTAATTTTTCAGTGCGAGGGACATTCCCATCGATAGTGCAACTTATTGTGATGACTTCTTCTTCTTTTTTCAACCTTAAAGTTCATGTACTCAAAACTTCCGTAACATAATTGTGAGTGTATCCTAACAGAATGTTGGCTATTCTCAATTTCTAAGCCCAATTTTATTCAGCTAATAAAAGATTTACAGTTTGATTGATCCTCACTGTTATAAGGTCAATCAATGAAGTAATATTTTTTAATAAATATGTAAAATAGTCATCGCCTTCTTTATTCATTTAATAGAATTTTGTCCACTGCTAGTTTCTAATATTCATCCGAAAAGTTCAAACAAATGAAAAAATATACCTTGTTTTCTTTTTTGAAATACATAGTTGGTATTCAAACTCGTGTTGTGTACACAACTTGACATATTATTTTATAGTTTGATTTATTTTCCCCATTATAAGAGATGTTTGTCGATCAATGATGCAAATATTTAGTATTATTCCTATTTTGAATACTGTAATCGCTTAGTAGAATTTTTTCTACCACCAATTTCTAATATTCAACCCAAAAGTTTGAACTAATAAAAAAATACTTGGTATTCTCTTTTTTACAAAAAACATATATAGTTGGTATTCAAACGTCTTGTGTACACAACTTGACATATAATTTTAAAGTTTCATTTGTCTTCCTCGTTATAAGAGACGTTCCTTGATCAAATGATGCAATATTAAGTTTTATTCCTACTATGAATATTATGTAAAATACTTGTCTCATTCTTTATTCGCTTAATATAATTTTGTCTAATGTGAATTTCAAAACCCGGGTCAAAAAAATTAAACTAATAAAAATATGATTGATATTCCAAACATTGTGTATACACTTTTTTTTTGAACAGAGGATGGTCCCAGAGGGACCTAGAAGCTTATATTAAGCAGTGGGGTTACAATTACAAGGAGGGCCTGAAGAAACAACAAAATTACAACCAGCCCTGGAATTTTTGCACCAAGGACCCTAAAAATATCTGAGGAAAAGCCATCGGGTCCAGCTCTAGATCCACCGCGTTGCCGCATCACACCGCCGTCAAGAACTCCGCCGCCGGGGACGTTACCACTTGGGGCGAAGCTCCAGGAGCCAACGACAATGGAGCAAGAGGGCCTCCGTCTTGGCATCTTGGCCTGGAGGTTGTTGTCGACCTGCAGTCGCCGGCTGGAGTAAACCATCACCGAAGAAGGAGGAGGGAGTGGTCGCCCTATGACCAATTTGGACGGCAGTTGAAGAAAAACCACCATGGAAGGACTCCCGGGAGCAGCTTCATGACTCCCCAGATGCAGATCAGGGCGCTGGCAGTCGAAGACCATGAGCTCCTTTTCGTTCTCACCACCGTGGTGAGCAGCGAGCAAGAGACTCAGATCTTTACTTCCAACCACAGACCTGCAACGACACTCAGCCACAACCCCAAGATTTGGATCCAGGGCTATGACCATGACCGCGAGCTTATTCTTGGACAGGGGCAGGAGGAACTTGAGCAGCAGCCGTAGGCACCTAGCCACCGCCACCAACAAGGCCTCAAAACCCGGTCACCCGCCGCCGCTCGCCGCCGCGGGAAGCACTCCGTCCGACGGCATAGAGCCAGACTCCACAAAGGGAAAGACAACTACTCTACTACTAAAACTAGTATGAACAAGGGGCCGGCCTCCCCCCTCCCATCGCCGCCGGGCGGCAGAGCCGCCGGCAAGGAGGGAGGATAGAGCCGGGAGTGTGCAGGAGACTCTCAACGAGAGGAGGTAGAATGAGAGAAACGAGAGGAGGGGGTGTTCAGTCCGGACTTCCCTGTGTATACACCTTGACAGTCATAATTTATTGTTGTTGTTTGAAACTACCGCATTGGCACGCTCTTTGAGATAAATATCCTGCAACCGCGGACAGAGTAATTCTCTCTAGATTTCTAGGGATTTCTAGCATAACCCAATTTATTTCAGTTTAAGGTATTCCACTCATGTTCTAAATTTTTTCTTTCAGTCCTAAGATTATCTACTACACGGTTCATTTGCATGCAAACTCTTTCCCTCCCTTTGTTTATTCATTCCGATCTCTATTTCAAACTTTCCGTATGGTAAAAATTCATCGCAACCACTTACTTTTGGCTAGATTTCTTTTACCACTAATCAAGATTTTCCAAACTCGTTCTCTTCCTTTTTTCAATACGTGTTGCATGTAAACTGTTTTCATTATCTTTTATTCTGTCATCTCTATCTCATACACGTTTGTGTAGCATGGCTATAGTTTACCGAACTTTTCATCTATTAAATCTACACACACCTGCACGTGTCAATGTAATGTGGCAACAATTTGAATAACTCTTCATATATTAATTTTTAACCATAGATCCAACAATCAACATGATTTTAGGGATGCTCGAACAAACCCCATGATAATCTTTCTGAAATTGGCTCTTGTCGATCTAGTGCGCCAAGCCTGCACGCATATGAGCCTAGCTTAACTGGTTGGGGGAGTAGATGTACAAACCAACACCTGGGTTTAAATCCTAACGGATACGAATTTAGGTTCCTATTTATACTTAAGCATCAGACTATCCCGGTACTCATGCAATTTATCTTGAGGACCAGCCTTGGTTCTTAACCAAGTTTAAAAATCATGGTACTCATGCCGCCGCCTCTTCCCCTTTCTCGCCACTGCCGGAGGGCTGGTGGTGCGGCACGGGCCATTGTCGCCAGGAGTGCGGGCTGCCACCGGCATGGTAGACGTAGGTGGAGGTTGGTGGTGGGCGCCATGGAGGACGGCGACGATGGGATGATCGGTGGAGCTCTGGTGGGTGGTGGTCGCCTGGCCCTTGGCCCAGATGCGCACGCCCCCGCATCCGATATTTGGATTTTGGAGGATCTCTGCAAGTCTCTTGGCACCAGGTTGCGATCGTGGCGGCCCAGGCTGCCTACTCCTCTGCCGGCTTAGCTGGTGGGGAATTGGGCATCCGGTCCGATGGAGAGCCGGTGGGCGGCGTCGCGGGGGTCGACGATCTGCCTAATAAAGGTGGCGGTTCTTGATCCCTCTCAAGCCAAGACAAAGTTCCTCCTGATGTTTCTCTACATTGATCTGGTTACTGTGTCATGTTTCAGAAGGCTCCGCCGGCATACTCCATAAGTGCGATCATGCCGAGAGATTGCTAGATCGGATGGGATTTGGTCGTGTGCATCCATGTTATATTCTGACCGCTTGGTTTTAGAGGGTGCGCTTCAAAGCTTTGTTGGCTGTTAAGATCATGGGGCATATTCTCATTCCATAGTGTTGACGAAGAATGTCATGCAGACTAAGATCTGTGGACTGACAATGGTGGTTCGAGTCTGGATGGTGATGCGGAATTGGCTTGGTGATTCGTGACTTGGAGCAGTGGCATGCAAGTGGGGACGGCTGCATGGGAGAGGT
Organism: Avena insularis; assembly: GCA_023614405.1. Taxonomy (NCBI): domain Eukaryota; kingdom Viridiplantae; phylum Streptophyta; class Magnoliopsida; order Poales; family Poaceae; genus Avena; species Avena insularis. The sequence continues at coordinate 84,128,464 of CM042695.1, read as the reverse complement.
TCACAGTTATGTCTCTTCGGGATAAAAACCCAGGGTCTGGCCTTAATTGGTTGTACCTGGCAATGGACTTGTTAAAGGCATTGTTTTGGAAGTGTGGACTTTCTTCAAGATGAAAACCTAAGATATTTGATCGGTCGATGACGGTGTTTGTGCACTATTTCTTTCTTGGAGGCGTCGTCTTTGAAGAGGCTGGACTTCTGGTACTACTGCTATTCCAATGAATGAGTCATTATAGAGGGACTTTTTTTTCTGTAATTTTTTTTTGTTTTTGGTTGTATGCATCTATATGGCCGCTAGGATATTTTTTTGTTGCAGAGGCTGTATCTTTTAATATTAATATATGTTCCTTTAAGAAAAAAATGTGAGTGAAATAGAGAGGAAGAAAAACTAATCCTATTCCTAAAGTACGTGCGACCACAGCTTAAAAAAGAAGAAGGCTGGTGCGTGCGATCCTTCCCCACTTTTTCTTTCGGCCTCACCTTTTTTTTGTTGATCTCACGTGAGAAACTAAACGGAAAAAATTATTGTGCGCAACCCTCTATATCTTTTATATGGACTAGTTGATTTTATATGGACTAGTTGAGTACCCGTGCGTTGCCACGGCTCTCTCGTTTTTTCTTATCATGCATGCAAACTCCACATGAAAATTGATATGTATAAAAAAAAGATAGCCGCAATATCTGAAAACAATAAATTCCATTTTAACTAAAGTATATAACCAACAATTATCTCTCATAGTTATGAGCAAGTGAGTCACGAAATAAAGTATATAAACCTTAATGAAATTGTTCGATTTGTTTCATGAATCCGCATGATGACCACACTATTATATGTTCCCTCCTTTTCGATGACTATCATTCATACTCATTCTTCCTTGTTCTATATCTTGTTGTCTATCATCACCATCTCACACAAAGGGACACGTCTTGTTCCTCATTTCTTCCCTCTCCTTCCCACCATGATACTCTGTATTTTTATTATTTTTCTTCAATGAACAACTACATAAACCATAGCTTCAAATTATGTCTCAATTAGTAAGTTCTAGTCAAGCATTCAACATTGATGAATGAGCTGTCCATGTTTACCTTTAAGAAGCCGTCGGGTGCTTGTAAAGCTTTGAGGGCATTACATCTATGAATTCGCAAGACTCCTCGCGTGAAAAAACAACCTCGTGTGTGCTCCCCCAGGGTGCCACCGAGGGAGATCCCATCGCGTCTCCCAGCCGCACCCATCTTCTGCGCCTCTCGCCGCCTCCGCACCTATCTCCTGGCTGACGAAGGAGTCCTGGGCGTGGTGGCTTGCTGGAGACAGCCGCCAGGTCTGTTGGGGTGGATATGGTTGGTGTCTCGACGAGTAGCGTCCTGGCTGCTTAGACGGCAGTAGCAACCATGGAGGGATTCAATGGCACCAAAGTGTATTGCACAAGCGACATCTCAGCGTCAGTGAAAAATAATGCCATGTTCTCCATCTATATTTAATCAACCAAAAAAAGTTTGAAAATCTAGCCTGAAGGAACACTTGGATTATCCTTGAGTAAGGACATAATGTCTCCCTCAGCTAGCTTCCTACAAATTTATGTGGCTTCAGCTTCTTTTCTTAAGTGAAATGCACATATTACTGTAAGAACTAACAACATAATTGCTACTAATCATCTAAAAAAGAATACAGGCAAAATCCCCATGGTATGTCACATGCAAAAATAAAAATAGAAGAGGAATTACAATTGAAATCTTTAAACGTTTGGTTTGCATTTAAATTACATGGGGATAAATACAAAATTTTATTCTATTGTTGCACCTAAAAGGGAGGATGTATGAGCACTCCTTTTTTACGAGGGGCAAAGGATATACTCCCTCCGACCTATATTAATTGACTTGAATTTTTCAAATTTTGGATGAACCTATATACTAAATGGTGTCTAGATTCATCCAAATTTTGACAATCAAAGTCAATTAATATGGGTCGGAGGGAGTAATAGACAATCCAATTGTACTGGATGATTATTTCAAATATAATACATATTTGCCCAACAAAAGGTGGTGTGGATTCAGGTGCCTGGCTATGCCATATGCCAATGACTCCATGTTGCCATACGAAGACAAGTAATTCATTTGCACATTAATTACCCTTAGTTTTATTATTAGATGGTGTCTATGGTCCAAAGAGACAAGCACTTATAAGAACAAATATATAGAAGTTATAAGCCATTTCTGATGATTCTGACACCAGCTAAATCTCCCACTGCATTTGTCTAGCATAGAATCAATTATAGTTTTTCCAAATGTATACATAAGAAGATTATTGACAAAATAAATAAGACTATCTACCCTATGGAGAGGAAGGGAAATAGAATTTTACAAAGCTGGTATACAAACTCACGGCTTATGCAGAGCACACAAAATGTACTGACCAAATAAACCGAGGGGGGGGAGTAAGGACAAAGGAAGCGGCCTAGGGGGTGGAGAAAAATTGCATTGTATGATCTAACCAAAGAACAATTTCCTCGAGCAGATTTACATGATGGCACCTTGAATTGAGGTTAGGCGATACAAGTATTTCTTGGCATCTAGTGCATTGCTAGGTTGCTACATCTAGGGGGCAAACAATATTTTACAATCCCATCAAAATAACAATGACCATTTGTTTTAGAGGGAACTGTTATTTCCTAGCAAATATTGAGGTAATGTACATTCATCATAAACTACTTTATAATTTTTTCTCTATAAATTGGGATAATATGTATTTTGGAATGGCGGTGATATCTTTAATCCTACTGTGGGGCAGTCTGATACAGGCCAACCATGATCAATAGCAGAGAAGGTCCATGCACCTTGAGATGTATGATGTACCATTTACTAAAGCCTCCACTGGAAGTCGTAAAGAACCTTTCATACAATAAGTAAGAGAAAATGAATCAAACAATGAATTGATTTGTCTAGAGAAATACCAAGAATTTACATCAGAACATTTTATACAGTCATGAGATAGTTTAAGAGTAGGACCAGTCATGAGCTAGTTTAAGAATAGGAACTAACTCTTCTATGACTTCCATAGAGTATAACTTTAACTAAGACATCTTGTCCCAAAGTTGGGTACCATAATAACCCTGGAGTATAGGACAATTTCACTACAATCTTAGAACATGCCCGAATACATATTATCACTTTGTTCGCAGTAGTTACGCCTATATGTAATTAATCAATTGAAAAATAGAAACCATGCCAACTGAAAATACTATAGTAACTTTGCATAGCACATGGGAAAAGTATACTGTTGGAGCAGTCACCTCAACTAAAAGTAAATATAAAACAGAGTCTAGGACATGAGAGAAAATAACATGCATCTTCATGCCATCTTCGGCATCCACAAGTATGTACAAATCCTTGGAAATATGGAAACATTTGTGACAAAACAACATAGAATTGATGTACAAAGTGGCCTTTGTAATTACTGAATTTTATCCCAGGCCAATACGCCATAACTGGTTTAACAATTTGCGAAGAATCACCAGTAGGATATCTTGTCCCAATGGATTAGGACAGAATAGATCTACCTACATTACAATTATAATAAAATCCGTCAGACAACGGTTTATAATTACAGCCTGTATAGAAATCCCTATCTAAAATCATACGTAGTACATACATAAATTCATATGCTTCACAACGCTCCGAAACAGTAAAATAGAATTGAGCTCACGAGACCACCCTCCAAGGCGATGCAATATTCAAGAAAGAATCTTAGTGAAGACAATTAATTCTTACATCACGATGACTATTGATAACACCTCCCCATATGCGATCCACTAACAATTGATAACACCTGCATCGTACAACCAAGAAGATATGAGCAATGGGATGGAAACAGGTGCCTCACCTCCAGCTGCCCTCTCCTAGCAGCAGGCTCTAGGTGCGTCTCAGCGCGGATACAAGGGTGGGAGGCCAATCTGCGAGGACCATGCCATGCCCATGCCGCTTCGTAGCATCTGCACGGACAACACCTTGCAAGGAGGAGGCAGAGACCCCGCTGAAGGTCCGACGGCGATCAACAACGGCACCGTACGAGGAGGCGGAGCTCCCACGGTGAAATCCCAACGACGGTGGATCCGCGAGGAGGGAGGGAGGTATGAGTTGCCTTGGTGGCGCTGTTTTCTCCGGTGGTCTGCGCGTAGCTCGCCGTTTCCCCAGTGGTCGACGCCGGAGCTCGAGTCGTTGCCTCACCTTTCTCTGCAGGAGGAGAACAAGGGTGGACCATGGATGAGAGGGTCGGGACTCGGGACAAGGGCCGGCGGCATCCATGCCTTCGGGGTGGGGGACGGCAGCAGCGCCGAGGCGTGGAGCATCTCGGTGCCGTCAGAGGGAATTGGTGGATTGACTTAGGGAGCGGAGATTTGGGGGAGGCGGCATGGAGTTTGTGGGCAGGGCATGCGGTTCCTTTCAAAAAAAAATCCTGGGACGTGGGCGAGTTTTCTCGAGCGGGGCTGAGCGGACAACGTACCAACGATCACGTCATCTTTCGCTTTAATGAATAGTAAAGATTATATGGACTCTAGGCTTTTTTTTGACGTGGTCTAGGCTTTTTTTTAGCAGACGCACTTTTTTTTACTATGTACATCCGTAGATATATGTATCTCTATCTCTACTATATAATTAAGCTAGCTAGCTAGACGACGATGAGCGCCGGTGACAAGGGCGGCGGCCGGTTGGCGGCTAGGGGCAGCGCGGGAAGGCCGAGCGGCGGCGCGGGCAGTTCTCATGAAGAAGAAGATGACTAATAAAAAATAGGCCAAAAGTACCGTCTATGTGATACAACTTCTATTTTACAGTATTGATTTTGTCCACGTCAGTTTCACACGGTAAAAACGGTTTAAGGTGTCCTATATACAAATTTGCAAGGGTTTCAGTTTTATGGTATATGTTAGAGTTGCTCTTATGTTAGATGAGCCTTTAGACATTTTCATGTTATAGCACACTTGTACATATGTGCTAGACTAGGGTCATACTTGTGGATATATTTTGTGGTAAATTTTGGGCCATGCGCCAAAGCTCAACACAATTTGTTACGAGCTTTACAGAGTTATATGTTGTGTTGTTGAGACGGTCGAAGGTCGATAGCGAGGCGTCTGTGATGATTTTTTCAATCTCAAGACTCGCTGGATTGGTCTCTTAGATCCAGTTTTACGGAGGTGTTCATATGGATGAGTGTATGTACATAGCAAGATTATCGACGACGCATCACTTGGCGATTTAACAACATTTGTTTTTTTAGTGGCCTTTCATAGAATTTAGCAAAACATTTATAGAGATTTTGTTACCGATTCATAAGTTTGTGTGATGATTCCATTACATTTATACATCGAACATAGAGGATCTACGAACTTCTAAGTTTAGATCCCATTGCAACGCACGGACACTTTGCTAGTAATTGTAACAATACAAAGATGGATATATGTGTATATGTTCCGTCCTATGAAACGGTGTGCGAGTCCATCCAAAATGGCTCACCCCTTGGTCGTGACGGCGTTTAAATAAAATATACATATATTAAACCAGAATAAGATATTAATCAATGGTTAAATCCTAGTCGTTGATTTTAAATCTAACTATTAAAATAATATATGTGATGTGGTTTCACATGGTGGCTCTATTAGACGCGTAAGCTGCTCCCGATGAAACCGCCGCCGCCAAGAGCACGCCTGGCTCAGGCAGCCACCACGCCGTCAACCAGCGACTATGTCGCCGCGTCCCCACTATGTTGAATAATAGAGCAATTTACCAAGCGAATTACCCATAATAAACGCTAGATGACGAGGTTTGATCTCGTCAATGCCCATTGTTATGGACTTGGGTTTTGGAGAAGATGGGGATGCTGGAGATCGCGGAACGGTTAGCAAACAAGCAACACGGGACACGGGGTTTACCCAGGTTCAGGCTCCCGGAGGGAAAACCCTACTCCGCTGCGCTCTTGATTACGTGGAACCGGTTCTGACAGGGTGCGCAGATTCGATCTGGCATGGAGGTGTGTATGCGAAAGTATGAGAGAGAGATCTAGGTCGTGCCCTCCTAGCCTTTATATAGACTCATGCAGGTCCCGGGCATAGACCTAGTCGATTACAGGTTCTAGGGTTTTACCCATTTGAATTTCCTATCTACTCTAGTCTTGCTCTCCAAGGATCCGAAGGCGTCATGGGCCTTGGCCACCCGAAAATCTTTATGGGCCGGCGTACATCTGCCGTGGGTCTTCCTTGGGCTGGACTAGGTATGCTGAGATTATGTACCCGTAGGGTATAACCATGTCAGTAGCCCCCGAGTGATCAGTCGAATCGTAGATTCGGCTGAGGACTCTTCAATCCTTCGGGTGCAACTATGTATTTCAATAGTATGTGTGTAGGGATTGTTGATGCATGTGTCTGACTCACCCGACGGATCAGGGTCAGTTAACTGTCTTAGGACGAAACAACACGATCTTCTTCAGGTTTGAGTCTCTCAACTCGGACCTAGAACATATGCTGACGTAATTCGACTCAGGCCGCGAAGGACTTACAGGAGTGGAATTCTAGTAAATTTAATAGATGTACCCAACACGTCCGTCGGGATTTTTCATCGCACCTGTTGATACGGGTTTTTACTAGCAGAGCGCAGTCGTGTGCGTTGCCAGGCCATCAGATGATATCTGTAGGTCTTATATTTGTGTCGTAAACACAACATCCGAATATTTATCACCGCGGAGGTGTTTCAGGTGGCCAAGGAGAACGTTGCTCACTTAGCGTCTAGTTGGAGCAGAGTTGCCGAAAAGTTTTTGCATGCCGATCCGAAAGATCACAGTCGAAGAATTCATAGGGTGCGCGACCAGCGCTCCCTATGGGAGTATCCCCCGAGTGTCTGTTCGAGCCGTAGACTCGAGCGAAGACTTTTATTCAGGCATTGTTCAGTGTTAAGTCTGTAGGACACAAAAAAATTCGGATGCTTAAATCCATCCTCCCTATGGGAGTAGCCCCCGAGTCTGTAGTGGAGTCGTAGACTCGACGTAGGACTCGAAGAAATATTTCGCTTCTATTGATGTTTCGGGTGCGCGGCCAGCGCTCCTGATAGGAGTAGCCCCCGAGTAATTAGTCGAATCGTAGATTCAAGTGAGTACTCTTAGCTTTTAACCCAAAGAACTTATAGCTGTTGCTAGTATAGCTTTTGATGACGTCAGTGCTGACGATCGATGACCTCAAGCATCTGCTGCGCCAGAGATGACTTGACTGGACGAACGTGGGTCCCACTTTCTGACCTTAAATTGACCGGTCACGCGTGGCGTGGAGATAATTACGTCGTCGCCTCGATCTCCATGCGTAGTGGACGGCGTGTTAGCGACGGTTCGTTGCGATGCTGACACGTGTATGGCCAGATCCTGCTGTTGGCGTTAGGTCTTCTCGATGGACGGTCGCCGTGCATTGTCTTCATCGTTATAATCATTGGGGAAAGCTGCAGTTTGTTTTCACCGCATCTATTCTCGTTTTCACTGCCTCCTTGTGCTCTAAGAGTTCTTGCTGCGTGCTGGAATATCCCTTCACATTTCCTTCTTCCCTTCTGCGCTCTCACCGTCGGCGCCGCTGTACCGCGATGGGGAAACCGAAGAAGTCTTCATCTGCGGCTAGTACCAGCGCCGCCGGAGGGAAGAAAGGCGCCACCGCTACCCGTGTCACCGACGGTGGCTGGCGGCGATCGGAGACGCGGGAGAGTGACCTCCGCAAGCTTCGCGAGCGGGGCTTGATCCCGCAGGATAGGAAGGCCGTCAAACTCCCAGGCAACGAGGTAATCCCCCGTCCCCCCACTGGGTATCGGGTTATGTTCCTTGCCTTCGTTATTCGCGGATTTTCCTTCCCAGTCCATGACTTCCTTCGTGGGCTTCTCTTTCTCTACGGCATCCAACTGCATCATCTTCCCCCAATTCTCTTCTTCACATTGCTTGTTTTATCACTTTTTGCGAGTGCTGGCTCGGCATCGAGCCGCACTTTGGCCTCTTCCGGATACTCTATTCCGTGAAGAGGCAATCTGGTTCGGATGGTGTGTATCCCATTGGGGGTTGCATCATCTCCCTCAAGGCCAATATTCTTTTCTTTTCTTTTTCCATGTCCGAATCTGTCCAGTACTGGCGGAGGCGATGGTTTTACATTCGCGATTCCACAGTGGCTGGGCAGCATTTTGGTCTTGCTCCTTTCGACTCCTCCCAAATAATCGAACCAAAGAGGTCCTGGAAAAACCAGATCTTGGATGGCGAGGTAGCGGAGATAGAGGCTCTCTACCGTCGAGTGGAGGATCTCCAGTTGATTCTGGAGAAGGAAGTGAACGGTGTGGATATTATCCGCACGTTTCTCGAGCGTTGGGTGCAGCCCCTACAGGCTAGGGCGCACCCGATATTTCTTTATGCTGGGCGCCATGATCCGACGAGGGTTTTGGCCGAGAAGCTCTCCCAGGGAGATCTCGACAGGGCCCTTCGTACGCTGCTGAAGTACAAGGCTGGAGAGGATATCCCGGGGAAGTCGCTGACTCCTCTGTTTTCTTCTACGCTGGCCGTTCCACAGGTGTAGATTCATGCGCGTAGCGCTTTTGTCGGATGCATTTTTATTTTCCTTTGTTTGCTAACAAAGTCTCTTCTTTTCTGCAGAGCTTCAAAGTGCCGGGTATGGTTCCGCCATTGCCCGAAATATTTCTGGCTCCGGATAATGATGTGGTGGATTCCATGTCCGAGCTACCGTCGACATGATCTCCGGCTGAAGGGGCCAATGAGTCGAGCGAGGACCACACTCGCAAACGATCACGGAGCTCCAGCGAGTCCTCGGATGCCTCGACTCCTCCGACTCCTACGAACCCTGTGTGCCTTGAGCGTCACAGTGACGGGCATGGAGGTTCTTCCTCTCCCATTCCTGCTCTTCCCGTGCGTGCTGTAGCACCGCACCCGCCAGCGAAGCGGAAGAAGGAAGAAAAGAAGGAAGAGAAGAAGGAAGAGAAGAAAGGGGAGAAGAGAGCCCGAAGGACCCCTCCTGTCTTCAACCTGAGTTCACTGGACTCGTAAGTTTCCTTTATACTGCTTTTCTTTTGCTGTTGACTTTTGTACTTGTGCTAATTTTTTCGTGTGCAGGCACTCCTCCCACGATTCTTCCAGCGATGGTGCTCGGGAGATGATGGGAGAGTCAAAAGTTGCGTCTCCTCCTCCTCAGATGGTGGCTACCTCTGAGGGTGCTGCGCCGGTCCCTTCTCCGCAGGAGGTTCAGGTGGTTGCGCCTCAGAAGGCTGCGAGTGGGCCTTCGGAGTCGCCATCGGATCATGTAAGTGGCTCTGTCTCCTGCTACGGGGGGAGCCCCCGAGCGTCTGCAAAAAGTTTTCTTGTCTTGTTCTTTCTTCGAGTCTTCGGGGGGAGCCCCCGAGCGTTTTCGTGTGCGTATTTTGCTCTTGTTCTTTTCTGTTGGGCGTAGCCCCCGAGTCCTTTTCCTCACTGGTAGGTCTTCTTCCTGCAGCCTTTTGTGTAGGATGCCAGCGATCGTGCAGAGCACTGTCTTGGAGGCCAACCTCCAACAGCTTCGAGGTACCTGTATGCCTTGGTGCTTCTTTCTTTTTGTATTCTTGTCTTGTTATTTGACTCTTGTATTATTTGAATGCAGAGGAGCATAACACTTCCCTTCGTGAGATTGATGCTCTCAAGAGGAGCCTCGGTCAAGCGGAGAAGAAGGCCGAGGCCGCCACTGGTGCGAAAGAGCGCCTCGAGCTGAAGCTGGCCACTGCCGCCGAGGCTAAGGAGCGCCTGCAGCAGGAGGCCACGGACCGCGAGGAGCAGCTTGCCACTGCCGCGACTGCGCGTGAAAGAGAGGTGGCAGGCAAGCTCATGGCTGCTGCCAAGGCTGTTTCGGGTGAGTATCTTCTTTTGCCTCTTTTTTGTTTTCTTGTCTTTCTTCTGCGATGCTTCCTTCATTCCTTTTCTTTATTGTCTCAGATGTCGTAGGCATCAAGTTTGAACGCAGCGCTCTGGAGCACGGGAGTGCTCTAGATGATGCTACTGCAGCGGTCGAAGATCGCTGCAGCACCGTCGTCCGCTCACTCGCCAAGGCCAAGGAGGTCCTTGGCCGCTTCTACAAGGAGCTTGTCCCCAAGGGCGCGGCCCTTGATGATGTTGATGCCCTGGCGGAGGCATTGTCAGCCGCGCTGCATAAGCGCAAGCGAAGGGCATCGATCCGCCGTCATGGCCGGCGATGGCTTTGGCGGCCGGAGCGGAGCTGACCTTCCTGCACCACCTCCCGGATGCCGACGACCGCGGATGGATCCGAGGTAGCCTTTGCTACCTATTCTGCTCGCTGCAAGCGATATGGGCCAAAGCTGATTGATCTGCTGGCTGAGTACGCGCTACGGCAGCCGGGGGAAGCCAAAGCGAGGCAATCCGGCTCCGAGGCTACTCAGGGTGCCGCGTCTTGGGCGTTGTAGCTGTAGGATAGTTTGTAATCTTCTTTTGCTATAATTATGTTTGAGGAACAAAATCACTGCGCCACGTAGTGGCCTTTATCCACTTAATGAATTTTGTTGAGTTGTGTTCTTCTCCGTCTGAGTGTTTATGTCATTTGCTTTTCTGCTGCTCTAGGTTCCTTCGGGTGCTGATCCCGTTGACACCTCGCCTGCAGCGCGGCTGCGGCCATCTTTGGATGATTCATCGCAACTTGCGTTTCTTCGAGACCGTGTTCGTAGTCTTGAGAAGGAGTTGCTTGGGGTGCGTGGTCACGCCGACGTTTGGAAGTCCAAGGCAGATCTCGGTGCAGCCAGAGAGGAGTACTTGATGGCGGAACTGCTTCGACTGTCTGAGCAGCTTCAATGTAAGTTGTTCTTTGTTTCGAGCTGCAGCTCAGTTCTTCGGATGCGCCTGCTGGCATTGCGTCTTATTTTTGTGCGAATATCGCAGGTGCTAACCTTGCTCCAAGGGAGGAAAAAGAGTCTGTCGTTGTTCGGGTCAATTGCTTGACTCAGCGAGACATGGAAGCCGGTGGATTCTTCTGGATGGATCGTGACCGTGCTATGGTCCTTGCGACGGTGCAAGATCGTGTGCACCAAGTTTGACGGGTGCTTCGTCAGGTGCAGACGTCGCTTGTGTCGGTGCTGCATGTTATGTTTCCATTAGATGTCATGCCAACAAACCTTGCTGGTCTTCTGTCGAAGTTTCAGAACGTGAATAATGTCAAGGAATTGGTGCGGCACCAGCTCGTCGCCGGAGTGAAGGCTGCTTTGTCCCTTGTGAGGCTGCACCGCCCTGATGTAGATTTGTCTGCTGTAGCGGCTGGGCCACCTCTTCAGCCGGATGGTGGTGAGTGGGATATGCGTCCGTATTATGCGGCTGTAAGGCAGTATGCCGAACAGGCCGTAGATTTGTTTGAGCAGCATGCTCAAGTTATTCTTCAGAATAGGTAATACCTGTAAAAGAGATAGATGTAAAATTTGTATGTATTTGTCTGGGCGTGTTTTGCCCTTTTGTTATAAAGATACAGTTGTTGTTTAAGCACGTAGTGCTTTGTTTGCGTACGTGTCCTTTTCGTTAGCCTGACGTGATCAGCTACTCAGGTATACACGTGTTATCCTCAGTCGATGAGATCGTGAGGTGGGGGGAGCTCCCGAGTGCGTTTGTAGCATGAAGTAAAGGTGCGAATAGCAAAATGAAATTTTGGGGCGAGACACTTAGCTTTATTTATATCGTAATGGAGGGAGTACATTGTTCGGCTGAGTAGCCTTGGCTGAATAGCCTTATTGAAAGTAAAAGGGTAGATATCTAGGGGTAGAATCGTCACAAGTGCGCGATGTTCCATGGGTTGGAGTATGCGACTCCAGACTCCACGTGCTTGAGGCGATAGGCGCCACATGGGATGACTTCGGTGATGATGTAGGGTCCTTCCCATGGTGACTCGAATTTCTTCGGTCGCTCTTGCTTGAGTCGCAAGACGAGGTCTCCTTCGATGAAGGACCTTGGGCGCAGCCGGCGGCTGTGGTAGTTGCGGAGACTCTGCTGGTACACCGCTGATCGAGCTGCTGCTACGTCTCTTGCCTCGTCAAGTGTGTCGACGGTGTCTTCGAGTGCAGCCGTGGATTCGGCTTCGCTGTAAGCGATGACCCGGGGGGCCTGGTGGCGTACTTCGGCTGGTAGCACGACTTCGGCTCCATGCACCATGAAGAACGGCATGTAGCCGGTGGAGCTGTTTGGCGTGGTGCGCAAGCTTCATAGGACGGATGGTAGCTCTTCTGTCCAGGCTCCAGCCTTTCTCTCAAGCGGGCTCAGGGCTCATGAGGTGCTTCTTGATGCCAGCACCGATTAGGCCGTTGGCCTTTTCCACCTGCCCGTTCGTTTGCGGGTGTACCACTGAGGCGTATGTGATGTTGATCCCGAGGCCTTCGCAGAAGTCTTGGAATTCTTTGGAGATGAAATTCGATCCATTGTCGGTGATGATGCTGTGCGGTACACCGAACCTGTAGACGATGGACTCAAAGAATTTCATGGCGGTCTTTCCCTTTTGGTTAGTGACCGGCATGGCTTCGACCCACTTGGTGAATTTGTCGACTGCGACCAGGAGGTAGACGTGCCCCCCTTTCGAGGAGTTTGGCAGTTTGCCAATCATGTCGAGGCCCCATTGAGCAAAGGGCCAGGCTATAGGTATGGGCCTGAGTTCTGAACCGGGTGCGTGTGGTTTGTCGGCGAACCTTTGGCACCCCTTGCATCTTCGGACGATGTCCTTTGCATCGCTCATGGCCGTTGGCCAGTAGAATCCAGCTCGTAGAGCTTTGGCGACAAGGGAGCGGCTGCCTGCGTGATGGCTGCATATGCCCTCGTGGATGTCTTGGAGGATGGTTTTCCTGTCACTGATGGTGACATATCTTTGTAGTACACCCGTAATACTACGCTTGTACAACTCGCCATTGATGATGGTGAAAGCTTTCGACCAGCGAGATATGCGCCGGGCATCTATCGGGCTGTCGGGCAGTTCTCCGTTGATTAAGAACTGGAGGTATGGTCGTGTCCATGTTTCTTCGACTGCCATGACCTGCATCAGGTTGACCATAGCGACCTCTGTGTCCAGTTTCTCGGGTCCTTCCTGACCTTCGGGTAGTGTAGCTCCTGAGTGTTCTGCTTCTTCGGGTGATCCCTTGGGAATTTCCGCTTGATGGATGGCACGCAGATCTATTCGAGGAACACACCTGGTGGTACCTTGGCGCAGGTGGAGCCGATGTTGGCGAGTCTATCGGCCTCCTCGTTGCTTTCTCTTCCAACGTGCCGAAGCTCGCAGCCGTCGAATTCTCCTTCGAGTGCGTTGTAGAGCGCGCGGTACGCGATCATGTTTTCGGCGTGTGCGTCGCACTCATTCACCGTCTGTTGGACGACGAGGTTGGAGTCAACGTAGACGACCAGGCGCGTTGCGCCGCAGATCTTTGCCATCCGCATGCCATGGATGAAGGCTTCGTATTCGGCCTCGTTGTTGGAAGCTCGGAATTTCATCCGAAGGACGTACTTCATCTTGTCGCCTTGCGGGAGGTCGATGACTCGGCTCTGCTCGACTTCACGCTTGGAGCCGTCGAAGTGCATCGTCCATGACTGTGACATGTCTGGGGTGTCTGGCAGCTGTAGCTCCATCCAGTGTACAAGGAAGTCCGGTAGGACCTGAGACTTGATTGCAAGTCGTTTCTCGTAGACGATGTCTAGGGGTGACAGCTCGATTCCCCATAGGGCCACGCGTCCTGTGGCCTCTGGGTTATTCAGGATGCTGTTCAAAGGTGCTTTGTTGACCACCATCACCTGGTGCTCCTGGAAGTAATGGCTCAACCTACGAGCCGTCATGAACACGCCGTAGGCGAGTTTTTGGTAGTGAGGGTACCTCTGTTTTGTTGGCGTCAATACTTCGCTGAGATAGTAAATTGGGCGTTGGACCCCATGGGTTTTGCCTTCTTCGGGTCGTTCGACCACTAGCACGGTGCTGACCACCTGGTGTGTGGCTGCTATGTACAACAGCAGAGGCTCACACTCCTTTGGTGTGACCAAAACGGGCGAGGTGGAGAGTAGTCGCTTGAGACTTTCGAATGCGTCGTCGGCTTCAGGCGTCCACTCGAATTTATCTACCTTGCATAGCAGCTGGTAGAATGGCAGGGCCTTCTCGCCCATGCGGCTGATAAACCTGCCCAATGCCGCTATTCGTCCTGCGAGCTGTTGGACACCCTTGAGATTCTTTGGCTTCTCCATCGCCATGATGGCCCAAATTTTCTTCGGGTTCGCCTCGATCCCTCGCTGGGAGATGAAGTAGCCAAGGAGTTGTCCTGATGGGACACCGAAGGCGTACTTTTCGGGATTGAGCTTGATCATGTAGCGGTCGAGGTTATCGAACGTCTCGCGGAGATCGTCGATGAGCGTTTTCGCCCTCCCTGGTTTTGATGACTATGTCGTCGACATAGACTTGGATGTTGCGACCGATCTGGTCCTTCAGGCATGCCTGCATGCATCGCTGGTACGTGGCACCTGCATTCTTTAGCCCGAAGAGCATTGTGTTGTAGCATAACACTCCGAACGGTGTGATAAACGCCGTTTTCTCTTGATCTTCGACCTTGAGTCGGATCTGGTTGTAGCTTGAGTAGGCGTCGAGGAAGGAGAGTTTCTCGCATCCTGCAGTCGAATCGATGATCTGGTCGATCCGAGGAAGAGGGAAGTGGTCCTTTGGGTAGTGCTTGTTCAGCGACGTGAAATCCACGCACATCCGCAGGATGTCCGTGTCCTTCTTTGGGACCATCACTGTATTTGCAAGCCACTCGCTTTCTTTGATCTCCCTGATGAAGTCTGCAGCGAGTAGTCTGTTGATTTCCTTCCCGATAGCTTCGGCCCGTGGCTCGGACAGTCTCCGGATGGACTGCTTGATGGGCTTGGTGTCTGGAAAGACGTTGAGTGCGTGCTCGAAGAATTCCCTGGGAACTCCTGGCATGTCCACAGGACACTAGGCGAAGATTTCCCAGCGCTCATGGAGGAATTCGGCGAGCGTGCTTTTGTATGCGGGGCTAAGGTCGTTGGCGATCAACACCGTCTTGGAGGCATCCGTCGGGTGGACCTGCACCTTCTTTGTGTTGACGGTGGAGTCAAAAGACATGTCGGGTGCGTTTTGTCTTGCAACTGGGGGTGCCCCATTGTCCGACACCTCCGGAGCTTTACGAGCTCGTCTTGCATGCCGAAGGACTGGGAGATTCTGTTGAAGTCCCTGTCGCATTGGTCCGATCGGGTGAAGCTCCCGTGGACTGTGATGACGCCCTTGGGTCCTGGCATCTTGAGTAGCAAGTATGCGTAATGTGGGACGGCCAAGAACCTTGCGAATGCTACACGCCCAAGGATAGCGTGGTATTGTGATGGCCAGTCCACCACTTCGAATTCGAGCCGCTCGAGTCGGAAGTTATCCGGCTTGCCGAAGATGACGTCGAGCCATATTTTGCCCAGGAGGAATATGCCCTTCCCTGGAACGATGTCGTGGAACGTTGTGTCTGACTGTTCCAGGCTGCACTGCGGGATCCGCATTGCTGCTAGAGTGCTTGTGAACATCAGGTTGATGCCGCTGCCGCTGTCCATGAAGACGCGGCTCATCTCGAAACCTCCGATCTGGGCCTCCAGCACCAGGGCAGCATGACCTGGGCGAGGGATCTGGCAAGGGTGATCCGAACGGCTGAAAGTGATGCAGGACTCTGATCCGCTGAGGTACTCAGGGATGGCGGGTGGAGTTGCTACGGCCAAGTTGATCTGACGAGTGATTTTCTTCTGCACCCTATTCATGGGCGCCCTTCCGATCATCGGTGCTTTTTCGTGGGGATACCCGTTCCGGCGTTGTTACATCCGGTGCGACTGGTTGGTTCGGACCTCCTACAGGTGGTGGTGGAGGAGCTTCGTGCGCTATTTCACCTGGCGCGGGTGCGTTCCCGAACGCAGGAATTGGGGCTTGCTGCCTCATCTGAACCATGCTTTCACTAAGCTTCTGGAATCGCGACAGTCCTTGAGCATGTGGCTTGCCTTCTTCTTGTCATCCTGCTTGTCGATGTAGAAGTGGATGGTGCATGGACCCGAAAGTTTTTCGAATGCTCAGGGTCCGTTGGTCGCGTGATCATGGCCTTACGCGGTGTCTTTGGGCGTCCTCCATCGCGGAAGTTTCCTCCGTGGTATCCTCCGCTGTTGCGGTTGGCGTCGTTGCGGCGGTCGGCGTAGCCGACCGCGACCATGCTGGGTCCGTCGTGATCGTCGTAGACGCGCGATCTCCTCTTGCTACGGCGCTCTCGTCGTCGGCCGTAGTCGTCCTCTTCCTCCGAGTGTGCCCGGTGGACGGAGTCTTCGCCGTCGGCCCACCTGTTGGCGATGTCCATGAGGTGGTCGAGTGTTTTGGGCTTGACGCGCCCGAGTTCCTCCTTGAAGTCCTGGCGCTTGACGCCGTCCTTGAAGGCGTCGATGGACCTCTCTTCGGAGATGTGTACTGCGGAGTTCTTGGTGTTGGACCAGTGTAGTATGTACGAGCGAATGGATTCGCCCGTTCTTTGAGTGCAGGCCCGCAACTCTTCGATCGAGGCGGGCCTCTTGATAGTGCCTTTAAAGTTTTGGATGAAGCTATAAGACAGTTCCTCCCAGCTTCGGATGGACCCTAAGGATAGGCTGCTAAGCCAGATCCGAGTTGCGCCTGTTAGCTGCAGCTGAAGGCATTGCATGGCGGTTTCTTTGTTGCCTCCGTGCAATTTGACGGATGACAGGTGATTGCTGAGCCATGCCTTTGGGTCTTGTGTGCCGTTGAACTTCGAAGTATCCGAAGGAAGTTTGAAATTACGCGGCATCTTTGTTTGTCGAACAGATCTGCTGAAGCATCGGGCCCCGTAAAGTTCTCCTTCGTCTTCGTCCATCTCGGATTCAGACGAGCATGCGCGCTTGGCTCGCGCTTTGTCTATTTTGCGCTGTGTGAGCGCGTCCCTGGCATCGTAGTCGCAGTTATGATGGCGCGAGCTCTTCTTCCTTTGAGGAAGGTCGTGTTCCTCTTCTTCGGATGAAGGGGTGGGGTTGCGGTCGTACCTAACCGGAGCTTTCTTCTTTGGCTCCGTAGGAGCTTCCTGGTGGAGCGCGGCTCCGACGAGTCCGAGTCCGGTAAGTGCGGACTTATGCATGGCTCTTTTTGGGTCCCCCTCCGGAGGTGGGTGGGCCGCTAGGTACGCAGTGGCTGCCATGATCGCAGCTTGCGGCGTTTTCGGGATGACGTTGCCGTCGGCGTCCATCTCCATGAAGGATGTGTGGAGAGTTCGGGTCACCTCACGGCGCTCTTTGGGATCCATGTTCTCCACCCGAGAGCGGTGCTTGTTTCCTTGGTTGCCATTCGTGCTAGAGCCGATGCCCATGGCAGAGAGCCGGACTCGTCAGGCTGGACTAAATTCAGGCTGCTTGCTTGCGTTTGTCAAGCGTTTCTTGCATCTTGACCTGTTTCTTGTGCTTCTCGATGAGGAGTAAGTGGTATGCCATCAGTAGGTCCCATGAGGCGTCTGCGAGGCGGGGCTGTCTTTGCCGCTTCTGGCGCGTGCTTGGGCCCATCCTCTTTGTTGAGGCGGATGGCGTGGCGTTGTTCTCCCTTCGGTGGGGAACTGCTTCTTCATTCGCCGCTTTCTATCCTGCGGGTTGGGGATCGAGTTGGGCGGCGGGTTGGGTGGTTGCTGATCCACGTCGCTCTGGATGACTACGGCGCATTGGTAGCGCTCGTAGATTGGTCCGCTACTGCCGCAGCTTTCGGATCCGGAACCGTAGGTCCCTTCATTCGATGGCGGATCGCACAGATCGGAGTTGCAGCTGCTGCTATCGTAGGACTCATCTGTTGATGATGATGTGCGTAGCACAGGGTGTGGGGCCCATGAAGCGGGCCTGATCGATGGTAGTTCACCCGCTCAGGGAGGCGGAGGGTGCGAGTCTGCCCCACCTGGAAGCAGAAGCTCCCGAATAAGATCTCGAGTTCGTCGCCTACGGGCTCGAAGTCCTTCATGGTGGCCGGTGAGTGGGTGGTGAAGTCGAAAGCGCCGAAGAGGAGGTGACTCTCCATCGCCGCAGAGTTGTAGATCGTTCGGGTTGGGACCGTCACGATCGCACAATCAGCGTCCCCGGTTCCCACAGACGGCGCCAATTGACGAGGTTTGATCTCGTCAATGCCCATTGTTATGGATTTAGGTTTTGGAGAAGATGGGGATGCTGGAGATCGCGGAACGGTTAGCAAACAAGCAACACGGGACACGAGGTTTACCTGTGTTCAGCCCGGAGGGAAAACCCTACTCCTGCTTGTCTGCTCTTGATTACGGCGGAACCGAAGGTTACAGGGGTGCGCAGATTCGATCTGGCGTGGAGGTGTGTATGCGAAAGTATGAGAGAGAGATATAGGTAGTGCCCTCCTAGCCTTTATATAGACTCAGGCAGGTCCCGGGCATAGACCTAGTCGGTTACAGGTTCTAGGGTTTTACCCCTTTGAATTTCCTATCTACTCTAGTCTTGCTCTCCAAGGATCCGAAGGCGTCATGGGCCTTGGCCACCCGAAAATCTTCATGGGCCGGCGTACATCTGCCGTGGGTCTTCCTTGGGCTGGACAAGGTATGCTGAGATCATGTACCCGTAGGGTATAACCATGTCACTAGATAAAACATGATTAGAATAAAAGACAAAATACTAATCATGTGAAATAGCAAAAACATATTAAGACAGTAACAAATGATCGCAAGACATAAGTCTTGAGATGCGATCAGAACAAGATTGATAAAGAAAACATACATGACAGCGGCAGCAGAAGAGGAACCGCCGGTGTTCGTGTTGGCACCGTCATTAGCCATGTCGTCGAGGAAGAGGGTGCTGATGTCGGGGAAGAAGTCCTCGTTGGGGAAGACGTCGGCGCAATCGGTATCCGAGAGGGGGTCCGTGATGAAGCCAGTAGTCGTGCCGATAGCGCTCCCCAAAACCTTATCGCCCTTCTCCGTGACAGACTCAAGCGTGGGGTCTCGGAGGCTCATGTCTGGCTCGCGGTGCACGCCACAAGACGGGATGGGGAAGATCTAAGTAGCGCAGTGCTCTGGAACTGGAGGCGCTAAGGGTTTGTGGCAGTGTATCTAAGAGGAGGCACGACCTCTCTCTTATATAGACATAGAGGGGTAGGCGGGGCAATCTTGAAGATGAAACGAACGGACAGAAGTTGAAACGAACAGGCAGCAGCCCACCGGGCAGCCTCCACCCAGTTCATATTTATTTAGCTCATATTAAAAGTCCAAAATTTTTCAACTTCTGTACGACTTTTCATCTACCATTCATGCGTGGAAAAATAAAGCTCTGCTCGGCGAGATTCCCGCAACCCGCGGCGCGCGCGTCGTGACGAGGCGAGGCATGACGTGGCGAGGCGAGCGAGGAGGAGGAGCGCGCATGTGGAACTCTCTCCTTCTCCTTCTCATCCTTTTACCAAGTGGTAGGAGAGCTCACCTTATAAGCTGGTCCAACTTCCACTCAACTAGCAATGTGGGACTAAACATTTGTCCCAGCTCTTGCCTTGCATGAATGAACCACATGGGCCTCTAGGATTTTCAGGAATTATTGAAATGGAAAATGGGCTAGACTATTTGGACCAAAATTCCAACAATCCCCCACCAGATCCCAGAGGCACATGTAATTTGCCTTTGGTTTTAAAACATTGTTTATATACCGGTACTATAGTGGAGACTGTTAAGTTGAACTTCCACCTAGAATTCTATGCTACACTAGGTTGCGACTTGTACAGTGGACTATGCCTTGAACTGCAAGTTTGCTGCAACCTAGCTTCACACGAAGCCTTGACCGATACTGGGCTACCGTGGGACTTCCTCGCGGGTGGAGCTTATGCGTCATACTCCATGGCCTTTCATGAGTTTATTAGAGAGCACCCAACTCTCATAGACTGCGACGTTTGAAAGTCAGACTCATATAGGTGTGTTATTCAATAGATATTCTGCAGGACAACATCTCTGCTTAAGATTAAGCCATTTAGAACACATTAAGATAAAATCAACCTGCCATGCAGAATAGGAAAGTATTGCATCTTCACGCAGTGATGTTCATTAAAGTGGGAATACTTTCCTCTCAGTCTACCAACAGCTTGTCTCCCAATTCTAATTCACGGGATCTCCGATCACATAGATTGGTTTGCCACTGTGGAAAACTCATAGTGTGGGTCTCATACCCATCTCCTTCGATGCATTTCTATCACATTGCGTGATAGTCCCTTTGTGAAGGGATCTGCCAGGTTCTTAGATGTTTGGATGTAATCCAATGCAATAACTCCGGAGTTTCTCATTTTCCTAACAGATTTTAGTCTCCTCTTCACATGTCTTGAGGAATTCATATTATCCTTAGAACTGTTCACCTTAATAATCACAGTTTGATTATCATAGTTTATTGGAATTGCGGATATAGGTTTTTCAACCACAGGTAAGTCCATCAAAAGTTCATGAAGCCACTCTGCTTCAACAGTGGCCGTGTCTAGTGCTGTGAGTTCTGCTTCCATAGTTGACCTCGTTAAGATGGTCTGCTTGCAAGACTTCCAAGAAACATCGCCACCACCAAGTGTGAAAACATATCCACTCGTGGCCTTTATCTCGTCAGCATCAGATATCCAATTTGAATCACTATAACCCTCTAGTACCCTCGGTACCCGGTATAGTGTATGCCATAGCTTGCAGTTCCTTTTAGATATCGCATAACTCTCTCAAGAGCATGCCAGTGACCATCTCCTGGATTTGAAACAAATTGACTGAGTTTGCTTACAGCAAAGGCGATGTTAGGTCTCGTGGCACTAGCTAAATACATAAGCGAGCCAATGATTTGAGAGTATCTTAGTTGGTCTCTAGCATTTCCTCAATTCTTTCGAAGCAACACACTAGGATCATACAGTGTAGGAGAAAATTGACGTCACTATACCCGAAACGACTCAAGATCTTTTCCACAGTGGGACTGAAGCAGTGTAATCCCACCATCATCATCTCACAATAGCTTGATGTTCAGGATGACATCAGCTACTCCTAGATCCTTCATCTCAAAGAACGAGATAAGAAATCTTTGACCTCCTTAATTGCATTAAGGTTGGTTCCGAAAATCAGTATGTCATCAACATACAAACAAAGGATGACTCCCTCACCCCCACCATGGTGATAGTATACACACTTGTCAGCTTCGTTTACAACAAAGCTGCAAGTTAAGGTTTTATCAAATTTTTCGTACTTTGCTTAGGTGCTTGTTTAAGACCATATAAAGACTTCAGTAGCTTGCACACTTTTCTTTCTTGACCATTTACTACAAAACCATCTGGTTGATCCATATAAATTTCCTCATCCAACTCTCCATTTAGGAAAGCCGTCTTAACGTCCATTTGATGAACGAGAAGACCGTGTGAGACAGCCAGAGAAAGTAGTACTCGAATGGTGGTCAACCTTGCTACAGGTGAGTAAGTGTCAAAGAAGTCTTCACCTTCTTTTGGGTATAACCCTTGGCCACAAGCCTTGCCTTGTACTTCTCAATATTACCATCAGGCCTTAGTTTCTTCTTAAACACCCATTTACATCCTACAGGTTTGCACCCATAGGGACAATCAGTGATCCCCCATGTTTCATTAGCTAAGATGGAATTCATCTCACCATGAACATCTTCCTTCCAGTAGTCAGCATTAGGAGATGCATAAGCTTCTGAAATGGAAGTGGGAGTGTCATCGACAAGGTACACAATGAAATCATCACCAAAAGACTTTGCAGTCCTTTGTCTCTTGCTCCTTTTAGGAATTTCATTATCCTCCTCCTTAGGACTTTCAGAGTGTTCAATTGGAATGGTAGGTTTAGAAAATATAGCAAATTCCTGATTAGATGAACTAGGTATCTCCGGATTTGATGAGTTAGGTTTATCCTTTATTGGAAAGGTATCCTCAAAGAAAGTCGCATCAGTCGACTCCATGATTGTACCGACATGAATGTCAGGCACTTCAGATTTTACTATCAAGAATCTATAACCAATGTTATGAAAAGCATAGCCCAGAAAAACACAATCAATGATTTTTTGGTCCAAGCTTGCGCTTCTTGAGGATTGGTACATTTACCTTTGCCAAACAACCCCAAGTACGTAAGTAAGAGAGTTTTAATCTTTTCTTCTCCCATTCTTCGAATGGAGTAATTTCTTTGTTCTTTGTGGGAACTCGGTTTAGGACATGACACGCGGTCAATAGTGTCTCCCCCCCATTCCTTAGAAAGACCCAATGTGTCTAACATGGCGTTAACCAAATCTGTTAGAGTACGGTTCTTTCTTTCGGCTACTCCATTTGACTGGGTGAGTAGGGAGGCGTCCTCTCATGAATTATGCCATGTTCCGCACAAAAGGAATCAAACTCGTTGGAAAAATACTCTCCACCACGATCAGACCTAATCCTCTTAATCTTTCGATCAAGTTGATTTTCTGCCTCAGCTTTATAGATTTTGAAGAAACTCAAAGCATAATCTTCTGATTTCAGAAGATACACATGCCAATATCTCGTAGAGTCATCGATCAAAGTCATGAAATATTTCTTTCCACCTTTTGTCAACACACCATTCATCTCATAAAGATCAGAATGTATGAGCTCTAGTGGTGTTAAATTTCTCATTTCTGCAGTCGTATGTGACTTGCGAGGTTTTTTAGCTTGCACGCAGACTTGACACTTAGATCCCTTAACAGTTGAGAAATCAGGGATTAAATTCATTTTGGCTAGCCGCATCATACAACCAAAATTAATATGACAAAGACGAGAGTGCCAGACATTTGATTCAAAATTCGTGTAAATATGATTAACAACTTTATTATAAATGTATGACAGAGATAAGCGGAACAAGCCTCCGCACTCATAGCCTTTACCAACAAAGATTCCATACTTCGAAATTACAAATTTATTGGACTCAAATACAATCTTGTAGCCATCTCGACACAGAAGAGATCCGCTAACAAGATTTTTATTTATTAAGGGAACATGATGCACGTTCTTCAGGCACACGGTCTTTCCCGAAGTGAACTTCAGATCGACCGTACCAACACCATGAACAGAAGCATGCGAGCCGTTCTCCATCAGCATGGTTTGAGTCCCTCTGACCTGATATGAAGAAAACATGGAAATATCAGAACAGACATGTACATTAGCGCCCGTGTCAATCCACCAATCAAAAGAATGACATAATGAAAGAACAGTAGGTAATATACCATACCCAACATCTTTCATCTCAATGTCGCCCATGACAACATTAGTAGTCTTGCTGCCCTTCCCATGCTGGCGCTTGTCAAAGCGGTTGGGACAAGCAGGAGCCCAATGATTAGGATCACCGCACACATGACAAGCACCTTTCCTCTTATCAGTCTTCTTCTTGAAGCTGGTGGACTGTGAGGCCTTGTTCTTTCCATCGAACTTTCATTTGTCATCAAACTTGCCTTTGTTCTTAAACTTGTGAGGCTGGAAGTTCCTTTTCTATACCAGGTTGGCATTAGAACCTCCCTCGATACCTTGAGCACATGTGTCTTTTGCTCTCGCCTTCTCTTCCACATCAAGAGTCCCAATGAGATCCGTCACGGAGAACTCTTGTCTCTTGTGCTTCAGAGAAGTAGCAAAATTCCTCCATGACTGGGGAAGTTTGGCAATGATGCCTCTGGCAACAAACTTGTCCGGTAACACACAAGTGAAGTGCTCAAGCTCCCTGGCAAGTGACTGTATCTCATGAGCCTGCTCCACAATGGGGCGGTCCTCAACCATCTTATAGTCATAGAATTTTTCCATGACATACAGTTCACTGCCAGCATCGGAGACTCCAAATTTTCTCTCGAGCGCATCCCACATATCCTTGCCATTGCTAAATGACAGATATGAATCGACAATATTGTCGCCAAGAATGCTGATCAAGGCAGCCTTGAAAGTGGTATCAAGTTTTTGGAACGCCTCTTCCTGAGCGGGATTAAGTTCTCCCTCAGGTGCGCCATAGATGGCGTTATAGCAGCTCATGGTCTGAAACCAGAGCACTGCTCCCGCATGCCATCGTTTGTAATTCACACCTTCGAACACAGGTGGCTTCATAGAAGCAACAAAGCCACTTGGGGCAAATTGCCTGAAATAAGGTTTTTGGATTGTTGAATAATAGAGCAATTTACCAAGTTTAATTACCCATAATAAACGCTAGATAAAACATGATTAGAATAAAAGACAAAATACTAATCATGTGAAATAGCGAAAACATATTAAGACAGGTAACCAAACAGACTGCAAGACATAAGTCTTGAGATGCGATCAGAACAAGATTGATAAAGAAAACATACATGACAGCGGCAGCAGAAGAGGAACCGCCGGTGTTCGTGTTGGCACCGTCGTTAGCCATGTCATCGAGGAAGAGGGTGCTGATGTCGGGGAAGAAGTCCTCGTTGGGGAAGACGTCGGCGCAATCGGTATCCGAGAGGGAGTCCGTGATGAAGCCAGTAGTCGCGCCGATAGCGCTCCCCAAAAACCTTATCGCCCTTCTCCCGCATGGGACTCGGGGCGGGGGTCTCGGAGGCTCATCGTCCCGGCCATGTGCACGCCACAAGACGGGATGGGGAAGATCTAAGTAGCGCAGTGCTCTGGAACTGGAGGCGCTAAGGGTTTGTGGCAGTGTATCTAAGAGGAGGCGCGACCTCTCTCTTATATAGACATAGAGGGGTAGGCAGACAGGCTGTGCTGAAGATGAAACGAACGGACAAAAGTTGAAACGAACAGGCAGCAGCCCACCGGGAAGCCTCCACTCAGTTCATATTTATTTAGCTCGTATTAAAAGTCCAAAATGTTTCAACTTCTGTACGACTTTTCATATACCATTCATGCGTGGCAAAATAAAGCTCGGCCAAGCAGATTCCTCAGCCCGCAGGCTCCGGCACGCTCGGCGAGGCGAGGCGAGGCGTGGCGAGGCGAGGCGAGGCGTGTCGAGGCGAGCGAGGAGGAGGAGCGCGCGTGTGGAACTCTCTCCTTCTCCTTCTCATCCTTTTACCAAGTGGTAGGAGAGCTCACCTTATAAGCTGATCCAACTTCCACTCAACTAGCAATATGGGACTAAACATTTGTCCCAGCTCTTGCCTTGCATGAATGGACCACATGGGCCTCTAGGATTTTCAGGAATTATTGAAATGGAAAATGGGCTAGACTATTTGGGCCAAAATTCCAACACACTAGTCCGCCACGCTGGGGCTGCCGCGGCACCGCCGTGCCTCTGAGCCCCTGCACCTCTCTCCCTAGCGCTGCCTACTCCTCTCCGCAGCGCCGCAAGGATGACGGCCGGCGTCACCGCTCCACCACACCTCTGGCTGCTCCCTACCTTCTTACCCATCTTCGCACGTCTGCCATGGCCGAGAGCTCGAACCACCGACGCAATGTGCTACAACTAGTGTGACGGATTCTGCGAGGCTCCGACATGCGGTGCATCCTTGACTGCCCCGATGGCCCCCTCCGCCCCTCCATATCCCACATCTATTGCAGCTACCCGCCATTGCAGGCAGATGGCTCTGTTCCTCTCCACATCCACCGATGCCGCATGTATGGCTGCGACCACGACGCCGGAATCCCGCATCCATGGCCTCCAGCAATGGCAATGCTAGCTAGGGTGTTTAGCTTTGCTACTACAATTTCCGATCTTTGCTACTCTAGTTGGCCAGTGCTTTGCTACTTTGGCATATTAATTTTGCTATGCATTCATATTTGTTTTGCTACTTCCGCACAATTTTTTTGCTACAAGCGCTCAAGGTCTCCAGCGAGAGTCGTCGACAATGTTTGTTTTGCTATATTAGAATATTTTTTTGCTACATTTGTGCTATCGTTTTGCTACCAGCGGTTTGTGGTTTTGCTACAATATCATAATCTTTTTGCTACGGAGGTCTCCGGCGAGGTTTTTCTCGGCGAGTCTCCGGTGATAGTTTCTGGCAAAGTCGGCCATGGTACATTAGTACTTTTTTGGCTACAAAGTCTCCGGCGAGTTCTCCGGTGAGGTCTCCAGCGAAAGTCTTCGGCAAGTCAATGATAAGATCGGGTTTGATACATTAGCATAATTTTTTTCCTACACGGTCGCCGGCAAGCTCTCCAGCGAAATCTCTGGCGAGGTTCAGTCTATTTTTCTATTTTCTAGGCTAAACCGTTTTTGCTACATGTAGCAAAAACGAGACTATTTGTAGCAAAAATGGCTATGTTTATAGCAAAAGCGGAATTTGAGAGCTTTCTAGGAAACACGTGTCTATCCGAGGGATTTTTGGAAATTATCCCTCGGAGGGACGCGTAGTACTGTCCCTATCCAAACCGTCCCATATATGTGCGCCGACACGAGCATGCGCCGCCATCGCTGCTTCACCGCATTTCGTGTAGGTCTTCATCTTTCTCAAGGTAGCGGAGTAGAGTAAGCGGAGGAAGCCGGATAACTCATTAGGAAAGGAGTCGGAATGTGGGTTGATAGAATCATACTAAATTATCTGGGTATTCGGTTTTGATATTTAGGTTTGGCTACTATTTTATTTTTGTTCAGATTTCATGTTTTTATTCGGGCTCCACTCCTTGCTATTTGAATTTCAAAAGCGTGGTAAATGTCTGGTGTCACACATGCAAAAATTACATAAAAAATGCCACCGCACACCTATCTATCTCATCTCACACGTTGCATCTAACAAACTTTATCCCATTTCAAAAAAATTAACAAACTCCATCTATATCTTTAAGCACCACCGCCCAAGATTATAGTAACAAATCTTTGAGAAACTCTGCCGGATAAATTTAAACTCTATTATGTACTAACAAACTCTGTTTTCTTTGAGAAAAAAAAGAGAAAACTGCAGTCGTGATAGTCGGTCCACATCTTGATCACCGTGGACCAACTCCAAAAATTGACGCGTGGCTTCTTGATCGCAAACTCCCGCGGCGCGGCGATGTACTCCCGGCGGTGCGGCGATGTACTCCCGGCAGCACTACAGAGCAGGTGCTTCTTGCATCAGGTCACAAACAAGCTGCGTTAAGGATTCATGACGAAGACGCCGCCCTCTTTTGGTGGCACCTTGCTCCATCGGCGCGGCCGTTCGAGTCAGGAACGTGGACGAGGTGCCAAACTCCCCATGATCGATCTGCATGGAGTAAATGGGGGATTTGTATATTTGCCACACTTTTCTTTGCATCTTGTATATTTGCCATTTTCTATGTTACTGATATGTGGTGGTCATATGGCAAATATGTAAATTTAAAAAGTACGGCAAATGTGCAAACATTCCAGAGATCTCCTTGCTTGTAGGCTTGAAGATGGTTTATTTTAGCTCTTAAATTCAGAATATATTTGAAACTTGATCTCTTTTGTGATGCTGAGTACCGCTACTCCTACATGCGTTGCCGGAGTTGCCTTGCAGCCACTGATTGGAGGCGTCGTCAACATGTTGCAGCCACTCAGTGTGGACGTGTCTTCATGGTCGTGAATCCTTACCGCAGCTCGTCGTGGCCCGATGGGCATGCTCGAAGCAGTTGGACTGCCGCGTCGCCTAGGGCACACGAGGCGTCGCCGTGCACACCGCCGGGGAGTGAGCTCGTCGACGGCCTGATGGGCATGCTACTGGAAGTAGTTGCTTCGCCGCTCGCCGGGAGCACACACGATCGCGTCGCCGGCGAGCACACACGATCGCGTCGCCGCACATGCCGCCGGGAGTACACGATCGCGTGGTCACGCCGTCGGGGAATACACAGAAAATGGCAAATATGCAAGGTGTAAAGAAAAGTATGGTAAATATGCAAATCCCCCACCGAGCCGCCACGCCGTACGCGATCGAGAAACCGTCATATTCTATTGTATACCGTATATGTATGTCAATCAAGTTGGACCACGCGTCTATCTCTGGAGTTGGTCCACGGTGATCAAGTTGTGGACCAGGTCCGATATAATTTTTCTCCTTCGATTGGTTGGTACGCCGCACCCGTGTCGTATTTGAGTCGCTGCTATGGTTGGCATTATCATAAACTGAGGAACAAAAAATAAATATTAAGATGACATATGATAATTTAATACTTTTTGATAACAACAAAATCGAGTTGTACTCTGTTGATGTTTTCTTGTAAGAATCGTCGGCTAAGTTGCCCTGCATATGTACATGAAGGAGTTTCTTTTCATGAAAATATATGGCTGTGAATGTTAACTTTGAGTAGTTCCTTCATGTTGGCACCATATTGTGATGTTTTCAGGTCTGCATGATGACTCCTGCTCTTGTTAAATGGGATTGGTAACTCACTCTTTATAGCCCGGCCATCATGGAAAGATTGAAATGCCACAACAAACTCCTCAACAGGAAGATATCGGTATGTCTTATCGCTGTTTATCCAGTATCATTCTAATCTTTCCTTCATGAAGTGGGATGGATCAACCGAAGCAAAAGCCATAACACCAGGCAGCATAGGCAGGGTCAAACCAAGAGGAAGGGCGTGTGCCAAAATATCTGCATGCAAGCCAGAAAAGTAAGAGAGAAAACAGAGTGACTAAACAAATACTCTTTCCGTTCCAAAAAATAAGACCGGACTGAACCAATACTCTTTCCATTCAGGCCTATATCCATTTTTTTTGGAGAGTCGGGCTAAGTAAAGATTGACCAAACCGTCGCTTGCCAAGCAGAACCTCTGGACGGTAAGCAACTAAGCATCCACATCATACAAAGTGACATAGGAAGAAGCATCCCGAACAGCAGGCGGAGAAGGAGCAACCATAGAAGATACGTGAATGGAAGCAACAGTTGTCGCACGCTCAAGCAGAAGCACGACAAAAAAAAGTTGTCGCAAGAACAAACCTCCAGACTCAAAGAGGAATAACAAAATATATAAGCCAACAGAAAAAAGACAGTGAACTTCTCAACTCAAAATGATACCTCAATTCACGTGCAAAGAATTTCAGTTTTTGAGTCTGCAACTGGAACTTTTCCTCAATACACTTGACCATTTCAGAAATTGTCAGCGAACCTTCTTTAGATGTAAGTTTTAAATCTGTCAGTCGGCAAAGAAAAAAGCCTGAACCTGACATCCCATCATCTTGGTGTCACCTCTGTTGGCGCTGCCGATCTCACGTGAGAACTGGCTAACTGTCGTTCATACAAACTGAATGCATGCTCATCTGAGAGATTAACAGTGACAGTTTGGCTGCATGAAACATTGTATTTGATTACTACCTTTTCATTGCATGTTTACAAACCGGTAATGTTTAGAATTGCCCGATACCTGACGAACCTTCAGACGTTTTAACCATTTAAATACACACACTAAAAAAAATCTAAATCCACGCCAATAATTTTTTCTTATGAAGATCGGAAATCAACCTCATTGGAGAGCGGGTCAACCTGTGGCCGCTGCTATTTTTTTGGATATTGCATCTTAGGGAAGAGCTAACTCACACATCGTTGCATGGAGGGGAGGGGAGGGGGAAGGGTAGGGGCAGGGGCAGGGGCAGGGGCACTTACCCAATCCAATCGACCTCGTCGACGACTAGCGTCAGCGGCCTACCATTGTAGTCCGGTGGCCACCGAGCTCGACGCGTAGCCGCAGACCTTGCAGGCCATCCTTGGGGCAGCAACACACAAAAGGAGGTGGCACTTCACTAATCAACCAGCCATGTGGGGCACGACGGCGGGACGATAGCTAGGCGGTGTGCGCACCGGCGCTGGTCGGCATCACGACGGTGCGGAGCTGGTGGCCGGTGGCACAGCATGCAACAACTGGTCGTCCCGCACGGAGTCTTGAACGGAAAGCGTCGCAGCGGTGCGCCGACCATGCGGCTCAGGTGGGGCACACACAGCGGCAGGGCCGATGGCTGAATCGTTCAGCCACCTCATCGGTTAGGGATGGAGAGGAGGACGCCGACCTCTCCGGGCTTGGATGTGAGCCACAAGAATGGAGATTTTTTTTGACCAGGTCTATGGGGATTGGGAAGGAAGAGGGAGCGATGGGATAAGGCAGGAAGAGGCCTCGATGGTTCGGGACTGAGACATCGCTTTTGACTGATCCTTTTTGACCAAAATGTTGGCATGGCTCTGAAGACGTGAACTACAGTGCAATGGTTGACGTGGCCGTACGGATCGATGGCTGGAAAGATTCACTTTCATATAGGTAGTACTCCCTTCGTTTCAGGACTTAAGACGTCCTCGTTTTGCGTGTTTTTTCTTTGACCAAGAATTACTCTAAATACGTAAAGAGTTTTGGCATAAAAATAGCATCACTGTAAAATATTTTTTAATACGAATCCAACGGTACTAATTATATAAAATATAATCAATATTTTATTGTTCAATTCTTTCGATCAAACTTTGTTTTGAAAAGCATGTGCGCCTTAAGCCCTGTTCAGGTAGTAATAGGTAGTAATTCTACCAGCGATAAGTGAACAGCATCGATTCAGAACAACCCATCATCCCTTTCTCAAAAAAAAAAGAAACCCATCGTCGCTGACTTCTCATCCCTGTCGCCTTCCCTCACCCCAGTTCCATACGCCTTCCCGTCGCCGTATCATGGAGATCCGCAAAGACGGACTCTCGACCACCGAACAGAGATCCCCTCTGTCCTCTGATCAGCGCCGAACCGAGGACAGCAACCTCCAGCGGGAAGCCGTGAGGAACTACCCTGCTCCAGATCGGCGTCGGCGATCGCTTTCTCGCCGACCGAGAACCCTGCTTCATCGCCATTTGTCCTGCACTGCCACCTGCGGGCAAGAGGTCCGCCGCTCTGCGCTTCCTCAAATGCTGCTGGGTGCTGGCCCCGCCCATCATAGTCCCTCCGGCATGGAGGAGCCAGTTGTACGCGCATGTGGTAGGTGATTGATTTCGGCTTGCATTGGTGCTGATATGATAAATTGCTTGGTTACGACTTCTGTCATTCTGTTTATGTGCTTATTAAACCCACTAAGGAAAGGATGTGTTTCTTACAGGATACTAAAGCAAGTGGATCCAACCACAGTCCTGAAGGAAAAGATGCACATCAGGTTTTTCCATGTAACCACATATTACTGGCCATTATTCAGCCATGTCATAGAACATCTCCCTTTTCTCGGATGAAGAATTTGGTGTATCGAGTTCACGCCATATTGGACAATACTCTACTAAACCCTGTCCTGTTTATTTTCAGGGTGTAATAACCTTTGGTTTGGATTTTTTTACTCTTATATCATTGTCCATACCTGAAATAAAGTTTTCTTATTATTTGTTTGTTATGTAAAAAGATCGAGGAACTTGCAATTGGAAGGCTGTCTACATACACTTTTATAATTGGAGTGTAGCAAATAGCCTAACATGCTATTTATTGTTATGCCCAAATGCATTCGATTCCTTGGATGGTCGTGTAGCTATTTAGGGATTGTTTGATTCAAAGGATTTGTAAGACACGGGAATAGGAAAAGTATAGGAATAGAATGACATGACACTTAGAATCTTATAGGAATGAAAAATATAGGAAATCGATAAGATAAGCTGTTTGATTGCACCACATATAAAATGCAGAAAATTTTATAGGGTTTAGATATATATCATAGTTGTCATAGACATAAATGATTTTTTTCAAGAGGTCTCACCTCTTGTTAGAAATCCTATAGGATTGTAGCCTAGGAAAACCATGCATAGGAATTTAGAAGAATTTATTCCTTTAAAACAAACGCACCCTATTAGAAAAATTCATATGGATAGGAATCCTATGGAATTCCTTTGAATCAAACAAACCTTTATAATGTGTCTGATTATTTTTGGTGTAAGCCACGTGAGCACATACAAAATTACATGTTTGGGTTGGTTGCCTCATCTAAATGTCCCTCAGTGCTGCACATGGCCACATGCCATAATGTTCACACGTATATGCGGTGATTTAATAAGGAATGACACGGTTAACATTTGGGTTGCCGGGAGAGTTGTTTTTTTGAGAACCTGACATACTTGACTAAGTTCTGGTAACAGACTAATAATAAGCCGCCTTTGTGGTTACCGAAGATCCAAGTATTCATCTTCTTTGAGATTATTGAATAGTGGAAATCAGAATCAAAGTATACTAAATAGCTAATCAGTTCATACTTGATGTTGGTAACAATATCAAATGTACTATCGTTGTTTTATGGGGCGTGCGTGCTTGCGTTGTAACTTGTTGCTCATATATCTTTGTGGATATATCACTATTGCACTAGGTGAAATGGTGTTGCTGATATTAGTGTCGACCGCTGATCATTGATATATTTAGACGAAAGGCTCGAGTGGAGTCCTGCTTTAATTTAATAAAGCCAACGCCAACCGGACCGTTAAAGCGCTTAAATCCATGGCAGTATATGAGAAACATTGAGGAGTCGAATGCTCATTTCATATTACTTCAAACAAGGTATCATTTTATAGGTTCTTAGAATATCTTGTGGCCATATTCATTTTAGTGAGTTCTTGCATATATTGTATCGTCGGATTAAAAAATAAAAGAAACCGTAGCAACGCACGGGCATTCAACTAGTAATTCAAATACCAAAAATCACTTGGAGTATTCATCCAGCAAGCCCAACCCAACAAATATTCAAAATGTATAACGAGTAACGAAGAAATTTCTTTGAAATCAGGAAGCTGGTTTTTTAATTAGAGGCAAAAGATTTGCCTATCTATTCACTAAGAAGTAATTGCTTCGGTTAACTAACAAAAAAATTGAGCGAACACCGTTATAACAAAACCTCATGCAGACTACTCTTAAAGCATGCAACTTACAAACCGTCTCAATAGACCAACCAACTAAGTAAGCTACAACTAAAAAACAATCAGAAGATACGCATCATGTATGGCTCTATGTATGAAAATCATGGGACCTAGCTACTCTTGATCTACAAACTCCCTCAAGGGTATTTCCACTTGCTTCACCACTGCCTCCCACCCTGCATGGGTGCATGTCGTCCCAAGTGCTAACAACATTCCACCAATTAATGGTGTATGCACTTAGTGTAATGAAAGAACTGGACATAAAAGAGAAATAAGGGCGTGATAAAAAACTCACGTACTCGCTCGCGATATCTAACAAGATATAGGCGGCGAGGCGAAACTCGCATGCCCACCTAATATTTTAAGATGTGTGGCAGATGGAAGCAGCTATGAACACACATAATTTTCACAAAACAATATATACAATAGTAATCGTGTATATATATATGCATGTCCATTTCAGAATCCACAAAAGCCACAGCCTTTAAATACACCAAACTAACTAAGGTACAATAAACAAAAACAATCAGAAGCCACTCATCATATATGTCTCTATGCTGTATGAAAATCATGGGACCTAGCTAGTCTTGTACAAACTCCCTCAAGGGCATTTCC
Source organism: Avena insularis (assembly GCA_023614405.1). NCBI lineage: Eukaryota > Viridiplantae > Streptophyta > Magnoliopsida > Poales > Poaceae > Avena > Avena insularis. Next base: position 84,095,083 of record CM042695.1, on the reverse strand, counting down.
ACTTGCTTCATCACTGCCTCCCATCCTGCGTGCGTCGGGTGCATGTCATCCCAGTAGAAGAATTTGTTGGACTTGTCGCACACTTCGTAAAGATGCTCCGAGGAATCGTTTTGTTGTCCGCAAAAACCCTTTGAATCAAAACTCTCACAGCACGGCGACAACTTGCGCTTGAATTGCTTAGATAGCTCCTGGCATGTACCTACAAGTACATAAAAAAGATGTTCATATTAAGTTCATGCAGTGAATTTAGTCCATATATATTAGAAATCTGAGTAGTGTCGAGGCCTGTGGACGCGTCCATGTAGGTACGTACCTGGCACATGATCCACGATGTTAGTGAAGGCGGTGTAGAGGTTGACAATGTGGACATTTTTCTTGCCTGCCATCACTTGTTTGAGGTTATTGTTATGGACGGTCGCACCCAAGTTTCCGAACACGTCGCACACGGTGTAGTTGTTGGTCCTTGTTTGTGACGGGTTACAGCCGATGGGATGCAAGTTGTTGACAATAACCTTACTCACCCCGAGCTTTTGCAGCTGATCCACATTGGCCGCAATCTCCTTTGTTACCTTACCAATGTAAGCGTTGATCTGCATATATACATGAAAACTTAGTAATGGAGATGCACGAGATATTTAAGTGTTCAAAATGTATGCATTCTTGCACTGATCTGCTGCTAGCTACTCACATCGTTGGGGGTGGCTAGGCCAATAACGCCGTTGCTCGTGTAGTAGTCGTTGCCGGAGATGGCCACGAGTGCTACGGATCGGCTCAGGATCTGCTGTGAGATTGTTCCATCCTTGACCATCTTTCTGAAAGTCTCGACTTGCTTCGCGAGGGTGGGGACCTTGCTTGCCGACGTGGTTTCAAACACACCAGCGCCACCATGAGCGAAGGTCATGCCGGACGGGTCGCAGGTCTTCTCCGCCGTCAGGGCATGCGCTGGAGGTGCTTCCTCGAGCCCCAGGATCGTTGCTGCAAGATATCAAGGATCACACGAGTGAGTATATGCAATAGCAGAATACTGTAAGATCAGTACTAGTAGGTAGATGTAGTTTGAGGATATGACTATGTACTTACCAACGAAATCTGACTGGATTTTGTAGTTGGAGAAGCGCCCCGACGGAGTATTTGGTCGTGGGTTTCCAGCGGCGTCAACATAATTGGAGCCGTAGGGATAGGCCCACTGCCGCGACATCTGGGTGACGGGGTCAGTCAGAGGGAGGTTCCCATTGTCGGCGAAGTCATCCCCGAAGACGAACAGGCTGTAACTCGACAACTTCTTCTGATGATGGCCGCCGGCAGGGGCAGGCCGGGCCTCCGCGCCATTAGGACTTAGCACAAGGACGATGAGGAGGATCAGGCCGAGGAAGACCCGATGAAGTTTCTTCATGCCTCCGGCGATTGTGCTTCGAAGGCGAATATGTACGGTGCGTAGCCGCGCGCTGGCCCGAGGTATTGCGTGTGTTCTGTGTCGCGCTCCCCTCTTCAATTTATAGGAGCAGCAGCGCCAAGCTCGGGCACCAGGAAAGTAAGTCGTAAACGGACTCGCGGTATCGATCGGAGTCGGGGATCTGTGCTGTCCTAGACACGGTCGGAATTCACTCCTACCCAAGCCAACGGGCCAGCTGCTCGTCGTGGCCCATTGCATATGGTGTTTCTCCTTCAGTTGAATACCCTTTTTTTCTAGAATGTAGCGTGGAAAGCATATATTAATCACATAGGAGAAGGGCCTAGATGGCCGAAACAATGTCAAGAATGGCTACAACTCAATACCACATGATACACGCTTACAACGCAAATACAAAACATACGACTATGAAAACTCTCCTTGTCGTCACCTACCAAGAAGGATTTTTTTCGATAAAGGGCGCATTTAGACAGTAACTTACACCCAGCCTCTGCTTATAGATGCACACAGCCGACACCAATCCACATGGTCCAAACATAAAATAAAAGATAAAGGCGAATTACATATCAAACTGAGAAATTGTAAAAGCGCCTAGGGTGCAGAGGGCAGGTCTATCCGAAGATTATGCTGTTATCCATGTCTGGTAAAAAAGTCCCGTGCCGTATCCTCTAGCCGCGTACACACCTCTATGAAGAGATCGCGATATTCCGCACGATGCAAAGTCGACCAAGCCCGAAGGGTATGAGTACACCTGTAGAGAACCTGCAGAAGAGAGCAGTTTATATCATTAAAAACCTTATTATTTCTACATAGCCATAGCGACCATATAATGGCTATCGCTCCGATCCTAAGAAGATTTTTTTGTACTTGTTATCAATACCATGTAACCAATTCCCAAAAATGTTGGCAATACTACGTGAGACCGAGCAAAACTACATTGGAAAAATAGGTGTTTGATTGTCTCATCATGGTGACAGAACACGCACCCAAGATTTCCATGCCAATTCCGCTTAATAAGGTTGTCTTTTGCAAGGATAATCCCACGATGAATATGTCAAACAAATTTTTTGTTTTTAAGAGGTATCTTCATCTTTCAGATCATATTATCTATCGTCGGAATAGACGGCTGAAGTAAAGCATCATACAAAGAGATAACAGAAAAGGACCCGTTCTTAGTTATATTCCATCGGAATTCATCTAGCTCGTCCGACAGTTGTACATGTGCCAGACGATGTAGCAACATGATCCAAGAGTCAAGTCTAGAACCAATTAGATCTCTTCTGAACTTTATATTTGGCGGGAATGATTCGAGCACTGTGGCAATTGTTTCCTCCTTATAACGAACAATAGAATATAACGAAGGATATTGTTCTCGAAGGGTAGCATTATCTAGCCATTTATCCTCCCAGAACCTTATCTGCGTCCCATTATTAATAGAGAAAGTCCCGAAGCGTAAAAAAATGTTTTTTTGACGCCATTAGACCAGCCCAAAAGTGAGAGTCACCAGGTTTCCAAACCATTTGGGACAATGCCTTTGAACCAATATACTTTCTTTTAATAATAGTTTGCCAAATCCCTTCCTCATTTAATAACTTGAAGAGCCATTTACTAAGGAGGGCTGTATTCTTAAGATCATGAATACCGAGCCCACCTTGTTCTTTGGGTCTACACAAAACACTCCATTTAGCCATCCTATACTTCTTTTTCTCATTATCTCCCTGCCAAAAGAATCTTGCTCGGAAATAATCCAACCTTTTTAAGACACCTTTTGGTAGTTGAAAAAAAGAAAGCATAAACAAAACCATATTACTAAGGACTGAGTTGATGAGCACCAGTCTTCCCCCTATAGAGAGAAGTTTGCCTTTCCAACTACTCAAACGTATCTGTAATCTTTCATCGACAATTTTCCACTCAGCATTTGTAAGCCTTCGATAGTGTACCAGAATCCCCAAATATCTGATCGGAAAAGTGCCGTGACAACAGCCGAAGAGTTCATTATAAAGACCAACCTCCTCTTGGGCCTCGCCAAAACAAAACAATTCACTTTTATGGAAATTAATTTTTAATCCAGAAAGCTGCTCAAAAGCCGAAAGTATGAGTTTCAGATTCTTGAGTTTTTCAAGATCATGTTCCATAAAAAGAATTGTATCGTCTGCATATTGAAGTATAGATAACCCCCCCATCTACAAGATGAGGGATCACACCTTCAATCTGGCCATCAGACTTAGCACGCTCAATCAATATGGATAACATATCAGCTACTATATTGAAAAGCATGGGCGATAATGGGTCTCCTTGTCTTAGCCCCTTCTTAGCCTGAAAGTAGTTGCCAACATTGTCATTGACTTTGATGGCAACACTACCTCCGACTACAAAGCTTTCGATCAAGGAGCACCAATCCGCTGAAAAACCTTTCATTCTAAGAGCTTGTTGTAGAAAGGACCAATTAACTTTGTCATAAGCTTTCTAAAAATCAATTTTGAGAATTACCCCATTCAATTTCTTTCTATGGAGTTCATGTAGGGTTTCGTAGCATGGAAAACAAAAAATTTCTACCACATACAAACAAACAAGCCAAGATCTATCTACTAGATTGTAGCAACGAGTCGATGGAATAACTCACCCTCGAAGATTCCAAAGTGTTTAACAAAAGCGGATTCTCGTGGGTGATGTTGTCGTACTCTTGCCGATCTCAAGATCGCGTAGACGATCCTTCCGGTGCTGCGTTCGCAAGCGCTCCTTGATCGGTCACATGTTCGGTACTCGATGAAGACCTTCCTCTCTCCTTGTTCCAGAAAATGGAGGTTGTAGCACTCTCTCGCGATTCAAAGACGACAAGTGGTACCTAAGTAGAGGGAGATCTCAGGCTTCGCTTAAGCCGGAGCGAGTATGGTGGACTATGAGAGAGACCCTCGACGATCTAGGGTTTAGACACACCAAGAAGGGGGCAAGGCCGGCGGCTAGGGTTTTCCCTAGGCAGCGGCGATGGCAAGTTGCCCTAGGCGGCGGCTATGGTGGGCGGCGGCGACTAGGCTTAGGGTTTAGAGGGCGTGGTGTTGTGTCTAGGAGGGGCAGCCCTGCCCCTCCTTATATAGGTGGAGGGGGCGCGCCAAGGGGAGGGGAGTCCCTCCCCAACTCGGTCTCCAAGTGGGCCGGCGGTGGAGGGAGGGAACTCCTCCCCAAGTAGGTTTCCTACTCTCCCTCCACCTCACAAAATAGCCGTTTGACTTTTCAAATTAGCGTTTGACTTTTCAAACTAGGATTTGATTTAACCCTTTATTTTGTTCAGAGATGACACCTAGTACATGATGCAATCATTCCCACTTGTTATGACACATTCATGTACCCTTCCCCTCCGGAGTGCCGGACATTCCGGAACCTTCTAGAACATTCCCGATGAAAACACCGGAACCATTCTCCAACCCCGAAACAGGACTTTCCTTATATGAATCTTATTCGCCGGACCATTCTGGATCTCCTCGTGATATCCCGGATCTCATCCGAGACTCCGAACAACATTCGATCTCTTACTCATCATTCCATAACTACTCAAACAACGTCGAATCCTTATGTGTCTCCCTACGGTTCGTGAATTATGCGGACATGATCGAGACACTTCTCCGAACAATAACCAATAGAGGAATCTGGAAATTCATATGGCTCCCACATATTTCTACGATTACTTTGCGATCGAATGAACCACTTACATACGATACCAATTTCCCTTTGTCTCACGATAGTTTACTTATCCAAGGTTATGATCGTCGGTATCTCTGCATACCTAGTTCAACCTTGTTACTGATAAGTACTCTTTTCTCGTTCCCGTGATATGTGATCCCTTGTGAGCCAGTCACATGCTTGCAAGCTAATTGGATGACATTCCACCGAGAGGGCCCAGAGTATATCTATCCGTCATATGGATGGACAAATCCCACTCTTGATCCATGTGTCTCAACCAACACTTTCTGAACACTCAATGTCACATTTATAGCCACCCAGTTACGGTGTGGTGTTTGATGTCATCAAAGCATCCTTCCGGTGAAGGTGATATGCATGATCTCATGGTCGAAGGAATTAGGTTACTATGTATCAGAAAGCATATAGCAATTGAACTATTAAAAAATGACTTGATCTTTATGCTATGCTTATCTATAGGAGTATGTCCACCATATCATTCTCCTAACGATATGATCTTGTTGTTAATAACATCTCAATGTTCATGATAGGGAAACCACAATCATTTATTAACCAACAAGCTAGTATTATAAAGAGGCTTCACTAGGGACTCTATTTTAGTTTACAAATCACACAAGTATTAATGTTTCCTTGTTAATACTATTATAGCATGAATGTAAACATTTATCATAAACACAAAGATATAATAATAACTATATTTATTATTGCCTCTAGGGCATATCTCCAACAGTCTCCCACTTGCACTAGAGTCATCTAATCTAGATTACATGGTAATATACCGAACACCCATGGCAGTTTGGTGTTGGTCATGTTTTGCCCTCGGGAGAGGTTTAGTCAACGGATCCGCCACATTCAGATCTGTGTGTACTTTGCAAATCTTTATGTCCCCATCTTGGACATGTTCTCGAATAGCGTGAAAACGTAGCTTGATGTGCTTCAGCTTCTTGTGTGACCTTGGTTCTTGCGTATTGGCTATGGCGCCCATGTTATCACAGAAGATTGACATTGGGTCCAGCGCACTAGGAACCACACCGAGCTCTGTAATGAACTATTTCATCCATATCGCTTCTTGTGAAGCCTCTGAAGCAGCCATGTATTCCGATTCAGTTGAAGATCTCGCCACAACGCTTTGCTTTGCACTCCTCCAGCTAACTGTTGCACCATTCAAAGTAAATACGTATCCAGATTGTGATTTAGAATCACCCGGATCGGTGTTCCAACTAGCATCGATGTAACCATTAATAACGAGTTGTTCATCACCTCCATAAGAAAGAACCATATCCTTAGTTCTTCTCAAGTACTTAAGGATGTTTTTTGATCATCCAATGATCCACTCCTGGATCACTTTGATATCTGCTAGTCAAACTAACAGCATATGCAATGTCGGGTCTAGTACATAGCATGGCATACATTAGAGATCCTATGGCTGAGGCATAGGGAGTTTTACTCAGCCTTTCTCTATCTTCTGCCGTTGTCGGACTTTGAGTTTTACTCAAGATCGTATTGGGCAACATGGGCAAGAAACCTTTCTTGCTATCTTCCATTCCAAACCTCTTTAGAACTTTGTCCAAATATGTACTTTGTGACAATGATATTAGGCGTCTCGATCTATCTCTATAAATCTTTATGCCTAATATGTAAGCTGCTTCGCCAAGATCCTTCATTGAAAAACTATTATTCAAATATTCCTTGACACGATTAAGAAGTTCTACATCATTCCCAATCAACAATATGTCATCTACATATAGTATTAAGAATGCTACAGAGCTCCCACTCACTTTCTTGTAAATACAAGCTTCTCCATAAGTTTGTATAAAACCAAAACTTTTGATTACCTTATCAAAATGTTGATTCCAACTTCGGGATGCTTGCTTCAATCCATAGATGGACCGTTGAAGTTTGCATACCTTGTTAGCATCTTTAGGATCGACAAAACCCTTGGGTTACATCATATATAACTCTTCATCAATGTCTCCATTGAGGAACGTTGTTTTGACATCCATCTGCCATATTTCATAATCGTAATATGCAGCGATTGCTAACATAATCCTCACAGACTTTAGCTTCGCTACTGGTGAGAAAGTCTCATTGTAGTCAACTCCTTGAATTTGTCGAAACCCTTTTGCGACAAGTCGAGCTTTATAGACATGAACATTACCATCAAGATCTGTTTCTTCTTAAAAATCCATTTGTTGTCGACAGCCTTCCGGCCATCCGGTAAGTCCACCAAAGTCCATACTTGGTTTTCGTACATGGATCCAATCTCGGATTTCATGGCTTCTTGCCATTTATTGGAATCTGGGCTCATCATCGTGTCACATCCCAAATTTTAGATTTGGTTCTGCATATCATTCATGCCATTGCATCATACTTTTCCATGCAAAACCATCGATTGAAAAGATTCGGCAAAACGCTATTTTCTAAACCCTACTCAATTTTACTACGAGGCTCCTACGGGAGGTTTTAGTAGGACTTGTGTTGTCCATCCTTGTAGCCTAGTGTTTTCTCTCATCCCTTGACTCTAGGTTGTTCCCCTCGATTTTACAAAAATTTAGGAACAAGAATCACCCAATTCGGAGCTCGTACGGAAAAGTTACGGAGGTTTTACTAAATTGCAAAAGGGGGAAAAGAAAGGATCAAAAAGAGGCGCGCGCCACTGCCCTTGCCACCCGCCAGCAGCAAGCCGCCACAAGGCGGATTGTATCCGCCGCCGCCCCAGCGACGGCCCACCGACAGGTGGGACCGTGTCCGGGTAGGACCCGCGTGGGGGCCCCACAAAAGGCCGCGGACCCCGTCGCGGACCCCACCACCTCTCTCTCTCCCCACGCAGCCGTCGCCGCCTCGGGAGCCGCACCCGCCGCCGCCGCTGCTCGCCGCCGCCGCCCCGCGCAGCTTACGCGCCATCGCCGCCGCACCGCTTCGCCGTGTCGCAACGCCGCTTCGTCTGCCGCCCGCGTTGACCGCTCGATCTGCGGCCGCCCCTCTTTCACAGTAGAACCGCCGCCAACCGCCGCCGCCGGAGGCGATCGCCGCCGCCGCCCGAGCTCGCCGCCGTCGTCTCCGGTGAGTCCGCCGCCGCCATCCCTCGTGACTGTTGGATCTCCGATCCACGGCCCAGATCGGCCGTTGACCGGTCAGCCCCAGGCGCTGACTAGTCAAACGCCCAGTCAGTGCCCAGTCAGCAGCCACGTGGGCTACCAATGTACGATTGATGGGTATTTTCTTTAATCGTTTTAGTTGGCAGATTTTCGTAGAAACTTGTAAATTGCATAGAAATTAATCCGCTAGGCTAAAAATTGCAAATAAAATATGTGTAGGTTTAGTAAGTCGTGTAGAATCTTGCTGTACCATTGTTTCACACTTTTGCAGTAAGATTTAGTACAGTTTAATCAAATGAGTTAATGGCCTTTTTAGAGTAATTAATTCGTAGAAAAAGATCTGTAACTCCAAAAATTGCGTATAATATGTCCCTGGATTCAGTAGGACAAGGGGAATCTCTTTGTGAATTAAAAGGGTAGGCTTACAGTAAAAACTTCTGTAGAAACTGTCTAGTGGCTTTCTGCAGTGTTTTGATTACTCAGGGAGTTTTATAATTCCTTTTTAAGTAATTCCAATTGGTACCGTTCCTAAATAGCAATGCCTATACAGTAGAATTTTCCCAAGATTTTACAAACAGTATACTACCGGTAGTAAATTAATTGAATACTAGCTCTAGTTTTGAGCATTATATTTTGCTTAATAGTTTTCCTTGCGCTAAAACTATTTTCCATGCATGCAATCAGTAGCTTTATTGATTAGGATTATGTGGTGCAGCTGTAGCACCAATTCACTTGTATTGCATACGTTCATGCATCATCTTTGTTGCATATGCTTGTGGATTGTTTGTTTATGATTGCAATTGTATCGTGTAGATTGTGACGAGTGCAACGCTTGCTCGTGTGTGGATTGTTCTTCCGACCTCTACAACCAAGGCAAGTATATGCTACTTTGTTCATGATATCGTCCTACTATTTTCAATGCATTGTCGTGTATTTTGTAGATGCATGTGTAGGATGATACTATCGCTATGCTATGTCCCATTATGTGGTAGGGCTTTCCTTGTAGATGAACCACCGTTGGTAGATATGCTTAGCCATGCTATGATGAACGAGGGCTGGGTTACATCACTGAAAGTTGTTTCTAAATGAGTTGGTTTGCAAAAACTAAAACAACTTAATCAATGAATCTCCTGGGTGTGATGGAATTGATAATTTTTTGTGGTTTCATTGCGGAAAGGCACCCACGTATCAAGAGAGAATGATTGGTTTCTTTATTCTGTAGCTTACGTGTACAACCATGTGCCAATAATGAAATGGGCGGTTGGTTGGACTTAGTAGGTTGTGGAAACCCGAACCCGCGTATCCAGAGATGTAGAATTTTGGTAGGTTGGACCGGTGCGCGTCGGGATTGGGGTGCTACTTCCTAACAGTCTCTTCTTGGACTTCTCCCTATCATCACCCAAAATGAGAGTGATGGTACGAGCTGGCCAAGTCACATGGGTAAGTGTACTAACCCCTGCAGGGTGTATAATCTAATCGATTAGCCGTGTCCCCGGTTATGGACAACTGAGTTGCTCGATATTGACTCCATGACATGTTTCTCGCTCATTCCAATTTCATAATTGTTTTAATGTTGTTGGGTTAACCTAATTGGGATCTTTTCAAATAAAATCAAAAACTGTTTACGAAAGTAGGACAAAGGTATTTGCAAATGCAAGCCAGACACAGCTCCAATTGCCAAATATGCATATAGATGTTAGCACTATTGTCTCCTTTACTAGCTCTACTTGCCATACATTCCATGTATTGACCCTTCGGGGCTGCTACGTTTCATGTTGCAGGATATTCCGATTCCGAGTAATCGATATAGACCACAGTACTCCACTCGGCACTTGTTCACTTGTGGGCAATTTGAAGAATGGAGGATTTGCTTTATTTATGTTGCTACCTGAATAATTTGAGCTAGCTTTGAGCTAAGCTTTTATTGTAATAATGGTACTCTGGATCTTCGTTGTTTATGATACACGGATATTTTGCTATGTTATTCATCTCATTCTATTGTGGGCCAATGAACCGATCCAGGGATTGGCATGTCACATAGAAGCCACGGTCTTTTCAGAACCGCAGTGTTACAGATGGTATCAGAGACCGTGTGTCGACTGTAGGATCGTGACCTAGGATTGGATTAGGAAGCCATAGATTTATTAAAACCTATATTAACTCTGTCTTTCATCTTATGCCTTTCACCCTCGTAAATTCTTACCATATGCTATTCTCACACTTTCCTCTTTTACTTGATAGATGGGAGAAGTCAGGACTGAGTATGCAACCATGGAGTCACCAAGGCCCTTTGCAAGGCAGTTAGCACAGCTCTCGCAGTCATTGGGATTGCCGCTGCCCATGTTCGAGGGAAGGAGGTTGTACACCTATGGATATGGAGAGGATGCATGGGAGATCACTACCTTCATCTTCAGGAATGCCGCCTTACCAAACCCTATGCATTTGATCTACACCAAGACATACTGCAACTGGGGACTTGGAATCAACTTGGCCATACATGAAGCCCTGTCTCGCCAGTGCCATCAAGTCCGACATCTACTGCCAGCAGATTCACCCTACCGTGACTACGGGAGGCGTGATGAAGATGGGCACATTGTGGTTACCCTGGGCGACAGGAACAACATGCCTCCCCGTCGAAGGCACATAGAGGACTTGGAAAGGGAGAATGGAGCTCTAGCTGAGAAAGTGATGATGGTGAAAGAGATTGCAGATTTTGCCAGCAATACTATGGCAGCCCAAGGACAGGAAATTGACACCTTGCATGAAGCTGTGGGAGTTATGGAGAATGCCCTGATAGCCAAAGATGCAACCATAGCTCACCTTCATGGTACTGTGCAGGAGAACACCCAGAACATACAACAGCTGCAAGGGATCGTCCAGGAAAGGGATCAGACTATTGAAGCTATGGCAGCCTAGATTGCCGCCCTTCAAGCGCAGCTGAATCCACCCTCTGATGATGACGATGGAGATGGTGGCAACAATGATGATGACAGTGGGAACGATGATGATGATGAGGACGAGGATGATGATGATGGAAACAACGATGGTGGAGGAGATGAGGCTGTTGTAGTTGCAGCAGAGAGAGAAGAAGAAGAGGAGGATACAGAAGAGGTGGAGTTTGAGATCTCAAATGATGATTCAGGAGAGGTGTACACTCCGCTGCCGTGGTTGAACCGTGAATCGAAGCACCAACGCATGACAGCATGGACCTACCGCAACCTCTTCAAGAAGTAGATAGAAGTCCACCAGTTAGTCCTCGTTAGGTAAAATCATTAGGATTAGTCTCGAACGATGTGAAACTTAGTTGTTGTTAGTTTGAGAGTGATTAGTTGCTTCTTTGTGTACTCCAATATCCCAGGAATTATTTGTGCAAAATTTTATGAAAGAGTTATGGCAAGTTTGGTTACTATCTGTGTTATTTTCGCTGCAGTTTTCTGCTGATACAGCAGTACTGTACGATTTTTCATATTTTTATGGTAACTGGAAAAAATCTGAGAAAAATAGGTCTGGTGCGAAACTCTCTGTACTATATGTGCAAAAATCAGCATATTTTTCTGACGAGTTTAAGTCAGGTAGAAAAATTCACGAACGCTGCTGGACTATTCTGGCAGATTACTGTTTTGTTGCTTAGTTGATCAACTGTTTAGTTAACCATTGCCAACTCTTGTAAAACTATTTCAGTAGGTATATACTGTTAGGATAACCCCTGGGATGTTGCTGGATCGCTTGTTTGTTGATGTGTTGCTTGCTTGAGATTGTCTACCATTGTTTGTTGTTGTTTGATCATATGCATGGGTAGAATCCTATTGTCGTAGTTGATTCTTTCTAAACTTACCTGTGCTGAACCGCAGATGCCTCCCCGTCGTCAACCCACTGAGTTGGAGCAGCTCATGGCAGCTCAGGCGCAGCTGACCCAAGTCATGACTCAGTTCATGGCAGCTCAGAACAACAACAACAATGGAAACAACCAGCCTCAGGGAGATGCTCTCACCAGATTTCTGAGGCTAAGTCCAGCTAAGTTCTCTACTGCAACGGGAGCAATGGTTGCTCTCGACTGGTTGCGTTCAGTCAACAAGGATCTGGTAACTGTTGGATGCACGGATGCTGATAAGGTGAGGTTTGCCGCTCACATACTGGAGGGACCAGCCGCATCTTGGTGGGACACTTTTCAGATCACCCACCCGCTGGACACTGTGACTTGGGCAATGTTCGAGGAAGGTTTCAGGCCCAACCACGTGTCTTCAGGAGTTCTGAGCCTGAAGAGGAAGGAGTTCCGTAACTTGCGCCAAACCAATCGCACCGTGGCCGAGTACATTGAGGAGTTCAACAACCTGTCCCGTTATGCACCTGAGGATGTTGACACTGATGCGAAAAGGAGGGAGAGATTCCTGGATGGCCTTAGTGATGAGCTTTCCGTGCAGCTACTGGTGGTTTATTGCCCCACTTTCCAGGAGCTTATGGACAAGGCCAGGATCTTGGAAGGGAAGCACAAGCAAGTGGAAAGCCGCAAGAGAAAGAGCAACAATCATCACTCTGGTTCACATCACAAGTCTCGCACTTCATATGATGGATACTCCAAGCATGGAGGGAGTGACCATGGGAGCCATGACCGCCATCACCATGGAGGCGATGGGCATCGTCATGACAACCATAGGAGCAGCCACCACAGCCACAAGGGAGGACACTCTCACCACTTTGGAGGACACGGTGGACAGGACGGCAAACGTGATCGCAGCTTTGTGAAGAAGGATCTGAGTGAGGTGACGTGCTTTAAGTGTAAACAGAAGGGACACTATGCTGACAACTGTCCGGAGAGGAAGGGACTGAAGCCAACCAACGACGAGAAGGCCACAGTGAACCACATGAATGTGGAGGAGATCCCAGATGAGCCCAACCTTGTGATTGGTAAGTTTCCAATCAACACTCACCCTGCACTTATACTTTTCGATACTGGTGCATCGCATTCATTCATATCAAGGGCTTTTGTGGATAAGTATAAGCTACCACTTGAGTCTATGAAAGGGTCTATTAGAGTGAGTTCACCTGGAGGAGATATGATAGCTAGCGCGGGATGCCGCAACTTAACTGTGAGGATTGGAACACACAACTTCAGTGCACATTTGGTAGTGTTGGAATCACATGGGTTAGACGTTATTCTGGGTATGGATTGGATGTCTATGCATGAGGGACACATAGATTGTGCACAGCGAGCTGTTTCACTCAAAACCCCGGATGGTAAGAGAATTAGGTTCAAGTCGGCTGTACGACCCGGAAGGTGTAAGTTGAATCATCTTAAGGGGGTTAGCATGGATACTGTGCCAGTGATTAGGGATTACCCCGACGTGTTTCCGGAAGAGCTGCCAGGGATGCCACCTGACAGGGAAGTAGAGTTTCTTATCGACCTGATGCCGGGAACAGGACCTATAGCAAAGAGACCATATAAGATGGATGTGGATGAGCTGCAGGAATTGAAGAAGCAGCTGAAAGAGCAGTTGGACAAGGGATTCATTCAGCCTAGTTCGTCATCGTGGGGTGCACCTGTTCTGTTTGTGGAGAAGAAAGACAACAGCAAGAGATTAGTCGTGGACTATCGCTCGCTGAATGAAGTGACCATCAAGAACAAGTACCCTCTGCCGAACATAAATGATTTGTTTGATCAATCGAAGGAGCGAAGGTGTTCAAGAAGATTGATCTGCGATCAGGCTACTTCCAATTGAAGATCCGGGAGGAGGACGTACCGAAAACCGCCTTCACCACTAGGTATGGTTTATATGAGTATACGGTTATGTCTTTTGGACTAACGAATGCCCCAGCATATTTCATGACCATGATGAACAAGGTATTTATGGAGTACTTGGACAAGTTCGTAGTGGTGTTTATTGATGACATACTGATATATTCTAAGGATGATGCTGAGCATGAGAAACATCTGCGACTGATTATGGAGAAACTGAGGGAACACCAGCTGTATGCCAAATTCAGCAAGTGTGAATTCTGGCTTAACACCGTTGGGTTTATTGGACACGTAGTGTCAGAAGAAGGAGTCGCTGTTGATCCAAGCAAAGTGATTGCAGTAACTGAGTGGGAAGCACCCAAGAATGCGGGAGAGATTCAAAGCTTTTTGGGACTTGCTGGATATTACAGGAGGTTCATTGAAAACTTTTCCAAGATTGCTAAGCCGATGACTGAACTTCTGAAGAAGGATAGGAAGTTCGAATGGACGGATGTGTGTGAAGCTAGCTTTCAGGAACTGAAGCGTCGACTAGTGACCGCCTCTGCAGGCTTACTGACCTTCAGAAGGATTTCCAAGTGTACTGTGATGCTTCTCGACAGGGACTTGGAAGTGTGCTGATGCAAGATGGGAGAGTGGTGTCATATGCCTCGCGACAACTCAAGCACCATGAGCGGAATTACCCCACACACGACTTGGAGTTAGCGTCAGTGGTTCATGCACTCAAGGTATGGAGGCATTACTTAATGGGAAAACACTGTGATGTATACACCAACCACAAGAGCCTGAAGTACATATTCACACGGAAGGAACTGAACATGAGGCAAAGAAGATGGTTGGAACTTATCAAGGACTATGATATGAATCTGCAATACCACCCAGGAAAGGCCAATGTAGTAGCAGATGCTCTGAGCCGGAAGGTTTATGCCAATGGATTGACAGTTGGTGAATTGCCTGAGGATTTGTGCAAGCAATTCAAGGAACTGAGACTGGAGGTAGTATTAGAGGGATACTTGGCAGCAATGGAAGTCCAACCAACGCTATAGGACAGAATCAGGAAAGCTCAAGTGGGAGACAAAGGGATAGATGAAGTTAAAGAAAAGATGAAGGAGGGTCGAGCAAGGGAATTCCGCGAGGATGAGCAAGGAACCCTGTGGTATGGCGACCGTTTGTGCGTTCCCAACGATCCGGAGATAAGGAAGTTGATTCTGTAGGAAGCTCATGACTCGCCGTATTCCATACATCCGGGCAATACGAAGATGTATATGGACCTAAAGGACAGATTCTGGTGGAACAACATGAAGGGAGACATCGCAGAGCATATTGCCCTATGTGATGTATGTAGCCGAGTAAAGGCGGAACACCAGAAGCCAGCATGACTACTACAGCCATTGCCCGTGCCGGATTGGAAGTGGGATAGAGTGGGGATGGATTTTATCACAGGATTGCCTAGGACCAGGTCAGGATATGACTCTATTTGGGTAGTGGTCGACCATTTGACCAAGGTAGCCCACTTCATACCGGTAAAGACGACCTACACGAGTGCAAAGTTGGCCAAGATTTACATGGACAGAATTGTGTGCCTACATGGAGTTCCCAAGAGTATCGTATCTGATAGAGGCACCCAATTTACCTCACACTTCTGACGCCAGCTGCACGAGTCACTCGGTACTAGATTGGAGTTTAGCACAAGCTTCACCCGCAGATCGATGGATGTACCGAGAGGGTGAATCAGATTTTGGAGGACATGCTGAGAGCTTGCGCTTTGGCTCATGGCTCTAGTTGGTATGAGAATTTGCCGTATGCTGAGTTTTCCTACAACAACAGCTATCAAACCAGCATCAAGACGTCACCGTTCGATGTGCTGTATGAGAAACGGTGCCGAACACCATTGCTATGGGATGGAGTAGGGGAACGTCAGTTATTTGGACCTGATTTGATCAAGGACGCTGAGGAGAAGGTCGCCTTGATTAGGGACAGGCTGAAGGTAGCACAATCAAGGCAGAAGAGCTACGCTGACGCCAAGCGCAAGGAAGTGGTGTATGAGGTAGGTGATAGAGCGTACCTCAGAGTGTCGCCACTTCGTGGAATCAAGAGATTTGGAATTAAGGGTAAGCTAGCACCACGGTTTATTGGACCGTATCGGGTCTTAGCACGCAAAGGAGAAGTCGCTTATCAGTTGGAGTTGCCAGAAGCTCTGTCCGCTATTCACAATGTGTTCCACGTATCCCAGCTGAAGAAGTGCCATCCGGAGATGGTGGATACACCATTGAGAGACACTGTACCGCTAGAGGAGGTTCAGCTTGAGAACGATTTGACCTATGAGGAGAAGCCGATCAAGATTCTGGAGACAGCAGAGAGGGTTACCCGTACCAAGACGATCAGGTTTTGCAAGGTGCAGTGGAGCCACCACACTGAAGAGGAAGCCACTTGGGAGCGTGAGGATGACATCCGAGAGGACTACCCACACCTATTTGCTAGCCACGCCGAATCTCGGGGACGAGATTCATCTTAAGGGGGTTAGTCTTGTCACATCCCAAATTTTATATTTGGTTCTGCATATCATTCATGCCATTGCATCATACTTTTCCATGCAAAACCATCGATTGAAAAGATTCGGCAAAACGCTATTTTCTAAACCCTACTCTATTTTACTACGAGGCTCCTGTGGGAGGTTTTAGTAGGACTTGTGTTGTCCACCCTTGTAGCCTAGTGGTTTCTCTCATCCCTTGACCCTAGGTTGTTCACCTCGATTTTACAAAAATTTAGGAACAAGAATCGCCCAATTCGGAGCTCATACAGAAAAGTTACGGAGGTTTTACTAAATTGCAAAAAGGGAAAAAGAAAGGATAAAAAAAAAGAGGGCGCCAGCCGCTGCCACGCACCGCCGCTGCCCGCCTCCTGCCGCTGCCGCCGCCACCGCCGCCTGCGCCGCCCTTGCCGCCACAAGGCCAGCAGCCGCCGCCCGCATTACGCCGCCGCCGCCGCCGCTGCCGTCAGCAGGCGTAGCCGCCGCCTGCGCCGCCATGTTGACCGCCTCGATCCAAGGCCGCCGCCTCTTTTAAGCGCAGAACCGCCGCCGCCGAAGCCGCCGCGTCGTCTCCGGTGAGTCCGCCGCCATCCTCGTGTGGATCTGATCTCGATCCACGGCCCAGATCGTTGCTGACGGTCAGCCCCAGGCGCTGACTAGTCAACGCCACCAGCGCCAAAGAGCAGCCCGTGGGCCACCAATGCATTACGATTGACTGGGTATTTTCTTTAATCGTTTTAGTTGGCAGATTTTCGTAGAAACTTATAAATTGCGTAGAAATTAATCCGCTAGGCCAAAAATTGCAAATAAAATATGTGTAGGTTCAGTAAGTCGTGTAGAATCTTGCTGTACCATTGTTTCACACTTTTGCAGCAAGATTTAGTACAGTTTAATCAAATGAGTTAATGGCCTTTTTGGAGTAATTAATTCATAGAAAAAGATCTGTAACTCCAAAAATTGCGTATAATATGTCCCTGGATTCAGTAGAACAAGGGGAATCTCTTCGTGAATTAAAAGGGTAGGCTTACAGTAAAAACTTATGCAGAAACTGTCTAGTGGCTTTCTGCAGTGTTTTGATTACTCAGGGAGTTTTATAATTCCTTTTTGAGTAATTCCAATTGGTACTATTCCTAAATAGCAATGCCCATACAGTAGAATTTTCCCAAGATTTTACAAACAGTATACTACCGGTAGTGAATTAATTGAGTACTAGCTCTAGTTTTGAGCATTATATTTTGCTTAATAGTTTTCCTTGCGCTAAAACTATTTTCCATGCATGCAATCAGTAGCTTTATTGATTAGGATTATGTGGTGCAGCTGTAGCACCAATTCACTTGTCTTGCATACGTTCATGCATCATCTTTGTTGCATATGCTTGTGGATTGTTTGTTTATGATTGCAATTGTATCGTGTAGATTGTGACGAGTGCAACGCTTGCTCGTGTGTGGATTGTTCTTCCGACCGCTACAACCAAGGCAAGTATATGCTACTTTGTTCATGATATCGTCCTACTATTTTCAATGCATTGTCGTGTATTTTGTAGATGCATGTGTAGGATGATACTATCGCTATGCTATGTCCCATTATGTGGTAGGGCTTTCCTTGTAGATGAACCACCGTTGGTAGATATGCTTAGCCATGCTATGATGAACGAGGGCTGGGCTACATCACTGAAAGTTGTTTCTAAATGAGTTGGTTTGCAAAAACTAAAACAACTTAATCAATGAATCTCCTGGGTGTGATGGAATTGATAATGTTTTGTGGTTTCATTGCGGAAAGGCACCCAAGTATCAAGAGAGAATGATTGGTTTCTTTATTCTGTAGCTTACGTGTACAACCATGTGCCAATAATGAAATGGGCGGTTGGTTGGACTTAGTAGGTTGTGGAAACCCGAACCCGCGTATCCAGAGATGTAGAATTTTGGTAGGTTGGACCGGTGCGCGTCGGGATTGGGGTGCTACTTCCCGAACAGTCTCTTCTTGGACTTCTCCCTATCATCACCCAAAATGAGAGTGATGGTACGAGCTGGGCTGGCCAAGTCACATGGGTAAAGTGTACTAACCCCTGCAGGGTGTATAATCTAATCGATTAGCCGTGTCCCCGGTTATGGACAACTGAGTTGCTCGATATTGACTCCATGACATGTTTCTCGCTCATTCCAATTTCATAATTGTTTTAATGTTGTTGGGTTAACCTAATTGGGATCTTTTCAAAGAAAATCAAAAACTGTTTACGAAAGTAGGACAAAGGTATTTGCAAATGCAAGCCAGACACAGCTCCAATTGCCAAATATGCATGTAGATGTTAGCACTATTGTCTCCTTTACTAGCTCTACTTGCCATACATTCCATGTATTGACCCTTCGGGGCTGCTACGTTTCATGTTGCAGGATATTCCGATTCCGAGTAATCGATATAGGCCACGGTACTCCACTCGGCACTTGTTCACTTGTGGGCAATTTGAAGAATGGAGGATTTGCTTTATTTATGTTGCTACCTGAATAATTTGAGCTAGCTTTGAGCTAAGCTTTTATTGTAATAATGGTACTCTGGATCTTCGTTGTTTATGATACACGGATATTTTGCTATGTTATTCATCTCATTCTATTGTGGGCCAATGAACCGATCCAGGGATTGGCATGTCACATAGAAGCCACGGTCTTTTCAGAACCGCGGTGTTACACATCGCTTCCTCATATGTCGCAGGATCATCGGTGTTGTCCACCAACATGACACTCATAACAGGATCATACCAATCAGGAGTAGTACGAGTTCTCGTTGACCTGCGAGGCTCTGTAGCAACTTCAACCGAAGTTTCATGATCATCATCATTAGCTTCCTCTCTTATTGGTGCAGGCACCACAGGAACTTCTTCCGGTGCTGCGCTACTTGCAAGTTCGAGAGAAGGTTCGACAACCTCGTCGAGTTCTACTTTCCTTCCAGTCACTTCTTTCGAGAGAAATTCCTTCTCTAGAAAGGATCCATTCTTGGCAACGAAGATTTTGCCTTCGAATCTATGATAGAAGGTATACCCAATAGTTTCCTTCGGGTATCCTATGAAGACGCATTTTTCCGCTTTGGGTTCAAGCTTGTCCGGCTGTAACTTCTTTACATAGGCTTCGCAACCCCAAACTTTAAGGAATAACAATTTAGGTTTCTTTCCAAACCATAATTCATACGGTGTCGTTTCAACGGATTTAGATGGTGCCCTATTTAAAGTGAATGCGGCTGTTTCTAATGCATAACCCCAAAATGATAGCGGTAAATCTGTAAGTGACATCATAGAACGAACCATATCTAAGAGAGTTTGATTACGATGTTCAGACACACCATTACGCTGTGGTGTTCCCGGCGGTGTCAATTGTGAAAGTATTTCGCATTTCTTCAAATGCTCGCCAAACTCGTAACTTAGATATTCACCTCCACGATCAGAACGTAGAAATTTAATCTTCTTGTTACGTTGATTCTCAACCTCACTTTGAAATTCCTTAAACTTCTCGAAAGTTTCGGACTTATGTTTCATGAAATAGATATACCCATATCTACTCAAGTCATCCGTGAAGGTAAGAACATAACGATAACCACCGCACGATGCTACACTCATTGGACCACACACATCGGTATGTATGATTTCCAATAAGTCCGTAGCTCGCTCCATCATACCATAAAATGGAGTCTTAGTCATTTTACCCATTAGACATGCTTCGCATCTTTCAAGTGATTTGAAATCAAGTGATTCAAGAAGTCCATCGGAATGGAGTTTCTTCATACGCTTCACTCCAATGTGACCAAGACGACAGTGCCACATATAGGTCGAGTTATCGCTCGATTTCAAACATTTAGCTTCAATGTTATTAATATGTGTATTTCCACTATCGAGATTCAATAAGAATAGACCATCTATCAAAGGTGCATGTGCATAAAACATATTACTCATATAAATCGAACAACCATTATTCTCGGACTTAAACAAGTAACTGTCTCGCAATAAACAAGATCCTGATATAATGTTCATGCTTAACACAGGCACCAAATAACAATTATTTAAGTATAAAACTAATCCCGATGGTAGATGAAGAGGTAGCGTGCCGACCGCGATCACATCAACCTTTGATCCATTTCCCACGCGCATCGTCACCTCATTCTTCGCTAGCTTCCGTTTATTCTGCAGCACCTGTTTTGAGTTACAAATATGAGCAACCGAACCAGTATCAAATACCCAGACACTACTACGAGTACTAGTGAGATACACATCAATAACATGTATATCGGATATACCTTTCTTCTTGATGTTGCCGTTCTTCAAATCCGCCAAGTACTTTGGGCAATTCCTTCAAAGGACCTTCTCCCTTGCGGTAAAGCACTCAAGATCGTGGCTTAGGTCCAGCCTTGGTCTTCTTCGTCGGTGCGCTAACTTTCTTACCACCCTTCTTGAAGTGTCCCTTTTGCTTAGACTTGCCTTTCTTGAATTTGGTGGTCTTATTGACCAACAACACTTGGTGCTCTTTCTTGATCTCCACTTCTGCAGATTTCAACATGGCGAAGAGTTCTGGCAACGTCTTGTTCATGTTTTGCATGTTGTAGTTCATCACAAAGTTCTTGTAACTTGGTGGTAGTGATTGGAGGACACGGTAAATCCCCAAAGCATTAGGAATCACTATACCCAAGCTTTGGAGTTTGTTTGCGTGCCCAGATATCTTAAGCACATGCTCACTGACGGAGCTGTCCTCTTCCATCTTGCAGTTAAAGAACTTTTCAGAAGCCTCATAGCTCTCAATTGCCGCGTGAGTCTCAAAGATCAATTTGAGATCACGGACAATATCATGTGGGTCTGAATTCTCAAACCTTTTCTGAAGCTCGATTCTAAACCATACAAGATAGCACACTGAACTGTGGAGTACTGAGTCTTCCAAGTGAGGTAAACATTCTTTACTTCATCAGTAGCAGTAGCTGCAGGTGGGTCACCTAGCGGTGCATCCAGCACATAGGTCAAATTACCAGCATTGAGGACAATCCTCAAATTGCGGAACCAATCCGCGAAGTTGCTTCCATTGTTTTTCGACTTTTCTTTCTCTAGGAACGCATTAAAATTGATGGTAGGGGCCGCCATTGGTCTACAACATATTTGCAATAGTTTAGACTAAGTTTATGACAAATTGAGTTCTAATTAATAGTTAAATTAATCTAGGTGAACTCCCACTCAAAACAATATCCCTCACATTGTTTTAGTGATCACACGAACCAAATCCACCACATCAAAACCGATCATCACGAGAGTTGATGTAGCTTCAATGGCGAACAATCGACATGTTCATCATATCTACTATATGATTCATGCTTTATCTTTCGATGATCCGTGTTCCGAGACCATGTCTGTACATGCTAGGCTCGTCAAGATCAAACCTTAACTTCCGCATGAGCAAATCTGGCTTGCTCACGTTGTATACACTTGCGGAATCTAACACACCCGATCATCACGTGGTGCTTCGAAACAACAAGCTTTAGCAACGGTGCTTACTAAGGGTGAACACTTTAAAACTTGAAATTAATGTGCATGAGGGATCATCTTATAATGCTACCGTCGTTAACTAAGCAATACAAGATGCATAAAGGATTAACATCACATGCAATTCATAATATGTGATATGATATGGTCTTTCTTCTTTGTGCTTCCGATCTCCATCTCCAAGCACGAACATGATCTCCATCATCACCGACATTGCATCAAGGTCAATGACGCCGCTTCATGGTTGTCGTCCACCAGCTTCAACTATTACAACTACTTTGAATAGACATGCGGGTCTTAACATAAATTAAAGACAACCATATGGCTTATGCCGGTTGCCAACTTACAATAAGGAACATTGCATACATCAAATATAATCACAATCATGGCCATATCACATCACAGCACACCCCTGCAAAACAAAGTTAGACGCCTCTACTTTCTTTGCATGTTTTACGTGCTTTGGGGCTTTGAATAAGTGTCGTTCTAACTTACGAACAAGAACCACAACATTGGTACTAGTATTGTCAATTACCCGTTGTAAATTGAATCTTAACTATGTTGGGAGAAACAGGCACCCGCAAAGCCACTTATGCAATACAAGTTGCATGCCAAGCGTGGAGCAAGTCTCATGAACGATGTCATGTAAGGTTAGCCCGGGCCGCTTCATCCCACCATCCCGCAAGATGCAAAGTACACAAGAAGCAATCGACAACAAAAACATCAACGCCCACAATGACCATTGTGTTCTACTCGTGCAACAGATCTACATATAGACACGACTCTGATACCACTGTAGGGTTTTGTAGCATGGAAAACAAAAAATTTCTACCGCATACAAACAAACAAGCCAAGATCTATCTACTAGATTGTAGCAACGAGTCGATGGAATAACTCACCCTCGAAGATTCCAAAGTGTTTAACGAGAGCGGATTCTCGTGGGTGATGTAGTCGATTCTTGCCGATCTCAAGATCGCGTTTGACGATCCTTCCGTTCGCTGAGCGCTCCGGCAATCGGTCACATCGCTCGTACTCGACGAAGACCTTCCTCTCCCTTGTTCCAAAAGGCGGAGGTTGTAGCACTCTCCTCGCGATTCCGGTAGCACGACGGCGTGGTACCGGAAGTAGAGGGGAGATCTCGCAGGGCTTCGCCTTAAGCCGGAGCGAGTATGGTGGACTATGAGTGAAACCCTCGGCGATCTAGGGTTTAGACACACCAAGGAGGGGGCAAGGCCGGCGGCTAGGGTTTGCCCTAGGCGGCTGGCTATGGTGGGCGGCGACTAGGGTTAGGGTTTAGAGGCGTGGTGTTGTGTTCAGGAGGGCACTGCCTCCTTATATAGGTGGAGGCGCGCCAAGGGAGGAGTCCCTCCCAACTCGGTATCAATCGGGCGGTGGAGGAGGAACTCCTCCCCAAGTAGGTTTCCTACTCTCCCTCCACCTCACAAAATAGCCGTTTGACTTTTCAAATTGGCGTTTGACTTTTCAAACTAGGATTTGATTTAACCCTTTATTTTGTTCAGCGATGACACCTAGTACATGATGCAATAATTCCAACTTGTTATGAAACATTCATGTACCCTTCCCCTCCGGAGTGCCGGACATTCCGGAACCTTCTAGAACATTCCCGATGAAAACACCGGAACCATTCTCCAACCCCGAAACAAGACTTTCCTTATATGAATCTTATTCGCCGGACCATTCTGGATCTCCTCGTGATATCCCGGATCTCATCCGAGACTCCGAACAACATTCGATCTCTTACTCATCATTCCATAACTACTCAAACAACGTCGAATCCTTAAGTGTGTCTCCCTACGGTTCGTGAATTATGCGGACATGATCGAGACACTTCTCCGAACAATAACCAATAGAGGAATCTGGAAATTCATATGGCTCCCACATATTTCTACGATTACTTTGCGATCGAATGAACCACTTACATACGGTACCAATTTCCCTTTGTCTCACGATAGTTTACTTATCCAAGGTTATGATCGTCGATATCTCTGCATACCTAGTTCAACCTTGTTACTGATAAGTACTCTTTTCTCGTTCCCGTGATATGTGATCCCTTGTGAGCCAGTCACATGCTTGCAAGCTAATTGGATGACATTCCACCGAGAGGGCCCAGAGTATATCTATCCGTCATATGGATGGACAAATCCCACTCTTGATCCATGTGTCTCAACCAACACTTTCTGAACACTCAATGTCACATTTATAGCCACCCAGTTACGGTGTGGTGTTTGATGTCATCAAAGCATCCTTCCGGTGAAGGTGATATGCATGATCTCATGGTCGAAGGAATTAGGTTACTATGTATCAGAAAGCATATAGCAATTGAACTATTAAAAAATGACTTGATCTTTATGCTATGCTTATCTATAGGAGTATGTCCACCATATCATTCTCCTAACGATATGATCTTATTGTTAATAACATCTCAATGTTCATGATAGGGAAACCACAATCATTTATTAACCAACAAGCTAGTATTATAAAGAGGCTTCACTAGGGACTCTATTTTAGTTTACAAATCACACAAGTATTAATGTTTCCTTGTTAATACTATTATAGCATGAATGTAAATATTTATCATAAACACAAAGATATAATAATAACTATATTTATTATTGCCTCTAGGGCATATCTCCAACTTTTCATGAACCGTTTCATGTAAGGTAGCCACACCATCCAAAATGTGTCTACCTTGCATGAAGGCGGTTTGTGAAGGCCTAACAACATGATCAGCCACAGAGTTCAACGTGATAGTGGCAACCTTGGTAAAAATCTTGAAGCTAACATTAAGAAGACATATCGGTCTATATTGTTGGATCCGTTCTGCTTCATTAACCTTAGGCAGTAAGATGATTTCACCAAAGTTCAATCGAAACAGATCTAGTTGACCCTCATGTAAAGCACTAAACATGTTCAAGAGATCTGGTTTGATTACATCCCAAAAAGTCTGGTAAAACTCAGTGGGGAAACCATCCGGACCAGGTGCCTTATTATGCTCCATTTGGAAAACAGCTAATTTGACTTCCTCCTCGGAATAGGGAGCAGTCAGATAGTTTTTTTACTCCACAGAAACTTGGGGTATATCATTAATTTGGGATTCATCCATTGAGAAAGTGCCTTCCTCCGGATCCTCAAACAAACCCTTATAATAATTCGTAATGTAAGACTTTAGTTGCTCATGTCCTTCAATCAGCTCGTCATTATGCTTTAAGGAATGAGTACGTTTCTTCTTATGTCTGCCATTGGCTACACTATGGAAGTATCTAGTATTCGAATCCCCATGAAAAATAAATTGTGATTTAGAACGTTGATACCATTTGAGTTCCTCCTCGCACAGTAACCGGGCAATCTCCGTATTTGATTGGCTTTTTAGCTCAATTTCCTGTGGAGTAAGCAACCGGGTTTCTGCTAAAGCTTCGAGGCCATCAATAGTAGCTGAAAGTCTAAGTTTTTCTTTTTTGAGAATACCAGCAATGTGACGCGCCCAACCCCGAGATGTTTCCGTGTCAAATTCATTTTATTATTCCATCTCTAAATTGGGGTATCACCAGCAACCGGCCTTTCCCAAACTGCTTTCACCATATCATGGAAACCATCCCGAAGCAGCCATCCAAGCTTAAATTTGAAAGGACGGCCACAACATGGTAATGGTAAACCAGTGGTTAGCAAAATGGGAGCATGATCTGACAGAGCCTCAATACGTTCTAGAGCGCGTACCGAAACTAGAGGGAAGTGATCTTCCCACTCCGAGTCCATCGGTACTCGATCAAGTTTTTTGTATGTTGGTTCCGCCAAAGAATTAGCCCAAGTAAATTGTCGACCAATCATGTTTACTTCCTTCAAATCAAGACTGTCAATGACATCTTTAAAAAGGAAGGTCCAATGATCGTCGAAACGGCCTTTGCTCTTCTCAAATGGGAACCGAAGCAAGTTAAAATCCCCCCTATAAGAACAGGGTACGGATTATCTTTTGCTAAGTTCACCAATTCTCGAAGGAAATCGGCCTTGAAAGCCTCTTGAGCCGCACCATACACAGCAACCAGACTCCACACGAAATTATCAGCTTTGTTACGGATGTGTAGTTTAATATGAAACTCCCCTTCCGCAACAACTAATATATCCATGGTGTATGACCGCACGCCAAGTAAAATGCCCCCAGGCCGTCCCCTGGGTGGATGAGAATGCCACACAAAATCTATACCGCCTGATAGGAGATCTATTATAGTTTGTGAAAATTCTCGTCTACCCGTTTCGGAGATAGCCACAAAATCCAAATTGTGTTCCCTAGAACATAGTGCAATGTGTAAATGTTTAGCCAAGTCTCGAAGACCTCTGCTATTCAAAAATATGCCATTCATTGGGAAACAATAATAGATTTAGGCGCAAGTTCTCGTTTACGAGACTTGTTACATTTTTTCCAGAAGTTGATTTACGACCAGAAGCAGTTAGCTCATAAATTGAGCTTAATCTATCTTCGTCCAAACCAACTTCAAGAACTTCACCTACTAGATGAGATAGGATCTGACCATCTGTTGAGATGTCTATATCCTCATCATCAGAGTAGGTAGAAATATAAGAGGCCAAGGCTTTTGGAACAACCATTAACCGGTCAAATTCCATCCGCTTCAATACCTTAGTAGAAATAGAAACATCACTTACATTCTTACCTAAACTAATTCCAACAGAATTAAGCTTAGAATTAATGCGAGATGATGAAAAAGGAATAAATGACTCAGATGAAGAGGAATTACCAGCCGTGTCGAGATTCTTCTCCGCCTTCCTACGCATGGCCTTCTCCAAAGAATCCACATCCGTAGCCGAAGAACCATCGGAGCTCACCGGGTGTATTGGACTCCTACGCAGCACCGACATCGTAGATTCCTTGATCATAGAGGTCGCCGTAGTAACCTGCACATGTTGATTGTCCTCCACAGCAGCATCTATCGCCGACTCCAGCTCGGCCAGTGGCACAAGGTCCGTGAGCGACGCTGCACCCTCTGGTGAAAGGGGCCCACAGCCCAGGCCATCCTGTGACCCAAGACCATAGGTAGACAGCCCCGTCTCCGTGCTCTCCTGAGAGACCTCCCGCAGGGTGGGTTGCCCCTCCTGTGATGCTCGCGCAGCAGATGTCGAAGAAGGCTAAGCCGTAGGCGACAAGGTCGGCTAAGCCGAGGTAGATGAGGCAGAACGGCCCTCGGTAGGCGAAGAAGAGAGCATCCCCGTGCCCAACAACATATGGCCCGGAAAGGAGAGTTGCACCGCACCCGGTGCAGAAGAAGGGGCCGGCGTAAGAGGCTCCACAGAGCAGGACGCCACAGTGGCAAATTGTGACGATCGAGGCTGTGTCACACCAACTCCACCCCAAATCCAAGGATGCAGTAGTATAGATCATCCTAGGCCGCTGAAAGTAAGATCGAGAGATCCGTGCAGAAGCAACAATGGCTTTACCTCTGGGAGTCTGAGGGATATGATTAAATGGCGTAACCGCAAACACTGGCAAAGAAGCAACCTTGTTGACCTGAGGACCTCCCACAGCTGACTGGGTACCTGCATTATAAATTTCCATCTGAGTCCCCTGAGCCCGAGAAGTGGTATCATCAGTAGAAGGGTCCTTCTCCTTATGTCCATTATCGTCGTCCTTATCTGAATCATCTCCCTTACGCCTCTAGAACAGAGGGGTAAAAGTAGGTTCTGGGGAGAAGTTTGGAGTCTCCGGACGAAAAGTAAAG
The DNA here is from genome assembly GCA_023614405.1 of Avena insularis. Classification (NCBI taxonomy): domain Eukaryota; kingdom Viridiplantae; phylum Streptophyta; class Magnoliopsida; order Poales; family Poaceae; genus Avena; species Avena insularis. The sequence goes on along the minus strand of CM042695.1, from coordinate 84,067,364 downwards.
TCATATCCCTTCAGCTTCAAAGTAGATGTAGTACCAATGTAAGGACCTTTAGAATCCACACTCTTCCGCAGCGCATTTGGGTTCATCATTGCCACACAAATATGCACAATATTGCGACTATAAAGCGTCGGCAGATCTACATCCACTGTCATACCCAGAAGAGATCCAACCGCCCATAGGCCATGGAAGTGCTAGATGGTATGAGGAACCCCCTCCACATGAACCCACACCTGAGGCAGTACAAACTTTGGCTGAATATCCTGCATCTCCCAAACACTGATGACAATCTAAACATTGTGGGAAGGGACCGACATCTGTATGCCATCAACACGCTGTAAGTCATCGAAAGAGGGGAAGCTTACAAGAAACGAATCATCACCATGCGGAAGGGCCTCCCATTTCCACTGAGTGCTGAGAGGGAAAATACGTGTCATCTGAGACTCAATGACAGCCGCAGACACCACCCCACCAACCATAGTCACCTTAGCTGTAGCTGTGCACTTTGGAGCCAAATTTGCCTTGAAAATGCTATCAGGCAACTGATTGAAAAGTGTATCTTCCGTACCATTCCCTTCCACGATCATCGTAGGCTTGGGCAATTTCAGCGTTGGACACTTGGCGGTGGGATGAGCAGAATTGTTACAATCTAAGCAGTAATGTTGAACCGGACAGTTTTTGGAAGCATGAGTATCTCCAGAACATTTCTAGCACTTCACCATCTTGTTTGTCTTGCTCGGATCAGCTTGACCAGAATAATCCACTACAGCAACAACGGTTGTTGAGACAGTAGAAAACAGCAGCGCTGGCATGCTCACGGTAGGGGGAACAAACATCATGCCCGGTATCTGGGGCATCTGTGGAGGCTGAAGCTGAGGCTAAAAAAGCTGCTGCGTAGGTACCGCCGATGGCTGCGACTGAGGTACCTGCACATTCTTCTTCTTCTTTCGCTTATTCCGAGTCACCACCAGATCAGAAATAGCAGCGGGAGGTTGCACAAATTGCGGGAACATCTGCGCATATTGCTGAGGAGGAATTATTGGCGGGTAGACAGGCCTATTAAAATTCATCGGTGGCTGGAAAAACTACCCCGGAGGCTGATCCGCGAACCCTGAAGGACCCGTAGGTCTAAACGGAGGTTGAAGAGGCCTGAACGGGATTTGATTGGCCATCCCCGTTTGAGCACCTCCTGGCAGAGTAGACACCGGCTGCTGCAATGGGATAGAAGCAGCAGGTCCGCCTCCCACCGGAGGCGTCGGAGCAGCCGACTCAGTGCTTCCAAGACCCGTCGAAGCAGAAGGCTGGGTTACACCGGCCATGACAGCGCGAGCGAAAGACGACCTCCCCAACGACCAGGGGTTGCGGGTGGAAGCGCAGACCAGGCTCGAGGAAGGCGGTAGCGCAGCAGCAAGGACGGACAGCTGGGTGGGCGATGACGAACGAATAACAGAGAGATCAAGGGGAATAGGACTCCGCAGTCTCGTTGCCCATCTACGTGCCGACCCCGACTCCGCCAGGACTCCAACATAGACCGATCAAGGGGCCCCGACTCCACCAGGCGCAGACCAAACTGGAAAACCACCAGGCGCACGATCGGAGGGCGTTTCCTAGGATCCCGTGATAGCGGACCTATCGGGGGGCGTTTCCTGGGATCCCGCGACAGCGGGCCCACCCGACTTCGCCACGTTCGTCGCGAAAGACGGGAGGAAATATGCGAGCACCAGGGTCGGCGTGATCCGTCTTCTTGGCAGCGGTCCATGCCATGGCCCCAGGCGCGGCCTGCACGACAACCTCAACCCCGTCGGCGACGATGAAGAGCACCGACGGTCACCCGTCGCCACACCAGTCACCGGAGGCGCGATCGATCTTGCCCTAGCCCCTTCAGCAGACCCAGACGAATGCCGCCCCTTCCGGAGTTCCTAGTAGCGCAAGGACTAGGAAGGGTACACTGCATCCTCCCAGAACAACTGCAACAAACTCCGGTGATCCTTCCGATGAGTCACCATCGTCCATTCCTTATCCTCCAGAAAAATCTCCTCTGCCACTTGGATCGCAACATGATCCTCGCCGAGATCCACCAGCCCACTGAAACGGCTGCCAAGGACAGCAGTAGCGACCGACATGCGGCCAGCCGGTCGCGCCTCCAAGACGACCTCCAGCGGAGGCGGATGATGACGGCGGGGGATCAAGTCACCAGCTAGACCACAGAGCCACTAGACCACATCACGTCCGAAGATGGAGACCTCGGTAGTTCGACTCCGGAAACAACCGGATCAACGTACTACACACTCATAAGCGCCTAGAGAAGTCGGTAAGTGGACGGAAGGAAACGACTGATACAAAAGAGGTAATCGACCAAGAAGGACCAACCATGGAGCACCCCGGAGGATTGCACTATGAGCAACTGTCAATGTTGACACCATTCATCGTTTCTGGGACTCCAGGAGCAACCAAGGTGGCGCCTTCAAGAAGGAAGCGACACTGTAGTGTCGCCATATCCTGATCCGATAGCAGGATCAAGACCGTTGCTTGACATGAGGAAGAACAATCAGAGGTCGTGATGATATATTCAAGGAGGGAGACGGAACCCGTCAGTTTCTCCGTCGTCAGCAAAAGCAAGGATTTGTCACGGCTGGAGCTTTGACCCCAAAGTCTGGCTAAAATTACATATATGGGCACAAATACTTGGCCACGCCACTGTTGAGACGCAAACCTCAGACATCGTTGGAGCGGGGGAAGGCGCTAACCACCGCCCACCAAGACCACCACTAGACGGAACTGAATGGTGGGATCCAGCATGCCCCCGCCACGTCGGCCGCTAGCACCACTAGGGAGGGGCACTGGTCACCACCGACCGCACCACCAGCCAACATGGGATCAGGGGAGGAGATCCCCCATGTCGGATGGCCACCACAATTACCACGGTCGCCCCACGACGCAAGAGCAGGACCTCTCCACATTGCTACTACACCCGAAAGCCGTGGCCCGCATAGGGCCGCTTGGGCCTAGATCAGGCCTAGTTGCCATGCGAAACCATGGCCAGCGAGATGCGCATCACGCGCGCCAGCCTTAAACCGTGCCCTCCACACTGCCACCACACGCACTCCCTGCGCCTCCATACGATGTCACGCTGACATGGACTTCCGCTACCATCTAGGACGAAAATCATCGTGACAAAGTGTCATGGGAGAGAGAGAGACTCCGCATCCACCCTCGATGGTGTGAGCTTCTCTCAGCTGTGTCCTTCGACGGAGGTGAGGGAGAGAGGAGGAGGAGGAGTATTGCCTGATGGCTAGGGTTTGGCCCTCTGGTGCCGCCCAGGAAAGGTTCCTTTGTTCTTCGAGGAAAGGTTCCTTGAACTAAATACACGAGGATCTAACTAAAACTATGAGTCGTCAAATTAAAATCAGATAAATTGTTAAGTTCATCTGGATCCCACAAACATGTTGTATAGTTGTATCTTTTGTAGCGTGCCCATGTTTATGTTATACTTTCTTGAAATTCTCATAGGGTATGTAAAAGGTTGGACTTCTTTAGATCGGGATTCTTTTGGCAGAGTAGTGGCCACAAAATAAAGTATAGACTTTCTAAGTGGAATATGATATGTCACCCTAAAGATCAAGGGGCACTTGGAATAGGGGTGTTGAAGATGAATAATAAGCGTTTGCTTAGTAAGTGGTCGTTCAACCTTTTAAATAAGGAAGGGGTAAGGCAAGAACTCCTTCAAAATAAATATCTTCACTCAAATACACTTTCACAAGTAAAAGCCAATGCGAATGATACACCTTTCTGGAAGGGATTGATGAAGGTAAAGGATGATTTTTTTATAAGGGTTCCTTCAAAGTTGGTAACATACTCATTTAGGATTGTTGGTTGGGGGATAAGGCTCTTGCCCAATAGTACACCTCTTTATTTAATATCATCCAACATAAAAAATGTGATAGTCGCGGTTGTCCTTAACCTTACTGGAAACAAATGGACGAGATGGTTACATCTATTAAGACATTTAATAGAAGTAAATCTGACCAATGATGATGATAAATTTGTTTTGAACCTTATTAGTTCATCTGGTGAATTTTTAGTGAAGTCATTGTATCTCAATCATATGAATGGGCATACCCCTTTTTTAGTAAGTACCTTTGGAAAATAAAAGTGCCACCGAAAATTAAGATTTTTATGTGGTTCTTGCATAGGAAAGTTATTTTAACTAAAGACAATTTGCTTAAAAGAAATTGACAGGGGGATAAGTCATGTTATTTCTATGATAAGGAAGAAATGATTCATCATCTTTTTATTAACTGTCTGCTTGCAAAAAATATCTGGTGCATTATTCATATTGCTTTTGGATTGACACCTCCCAACAATATCACTAATCTTTGTGGGAATTGGTTGTATGGAATTGATAAGCATACTAAAAACCAAATTAGAGTTGGCTTATGTGATATTATGGGCTATTTGGTATGTCCCAAGACTTAATTTTTCACAAATCAAAACATGCTTCATCGTTGTAGGTTATACCTCTTGCTATTCATTGGGCCTGCTCATGGTTATGTCTTCAGTCGGAGGCGTATCGACATGTCATGGATTTTTGGTGGAGCCACCTGGATTTGGTTGCACGGGATTTGTTCAACCGGAGTGACTGTCAGCTTACTAGTAGGCTTACATGTTAATACATCACCGCAACACTATATTCGTTTTATTTAGGTGGCTGGTTCATATCGAGACTCTGTGCAACCCTTGAGTTGTAGTAAGTCCTTTCTTTTCAACTGAGACTGAATAACTTTTGTTCAGTAATATAATAAAGGATGTATGCATTATTTCAATGCAAAGGCCAGGGCTTTGATTCCCCATTTCGAAAAAAGGTCATATCTTTTGTAGTAGTATTTGCAAACATGTCCATGTACTGTGCAATCGGATAGAAAAATAATATCTATGCCAGCGGAGGCACACAAATATGTTCTTGCTGGTACAAACCAACCAGCTTGAGCGCTTCTCCATGTGCACCTCCACGCCACTACATCCTTTGCATGCTGCTACATCCAAGACACCATGTATATGTGCTACCAATGCAAGCATCTTCCGCCATCGCTGCTTCACCCCATTTCGTGAAGGTCTTCACCTCCCTCAGAGTAGGGGGTAGAGTAAGCCGAGAAAGACAGATAACTCAATGGGGAAGGAGTCGGAATACGGATTGACCGAACCATACTAAATTATCTGGGTATAGGTTTTCAATATCAGGTTTGGTTACTGTTTTGTTCTCTTTTGGATTTTGTGTATTCATTCAAGCTCCACTCCTAGCTACTCGAATAGACCATACAACACGAATACTGAAAAACACTTGGAGTATTCATCCAGCATGCCATCCAAGAAATATTCAAAATATATAGTGAGCAACAAAGACATTTATTAAACAGGAATGTACTTTTTTTTGAAATAGAGTCAAAAGATTAGCCCAATCTATTAACTAAGAAGATAATTATTCAGTTAATTAACAGAAAGTAGAGCCAACACCGGTTATAGAAAAACCACATGTAGAGTCCTAAAGCATGCAACTTCCAAACTGTCTCGGTAGACCAACCAACTTTCCCAATCCGTTAAAACCGCACATTGATCATCACGTCACAAAGAAAACCCCACAAAAACATTTGAAAAAAGATATCAGAAAAGAAAACCCCAAAAGATGAGAATCATCCATCAAGCAGCCACGGTGCCTGCCCTGCACTGTCCCCACTCTTGTTATTTTTTCTCCCGAGATACTCCTTGGTCAACTTCTTGATTTTGCATCTTATAACCTTGCCCGTCATGAGACAAGCAATTTTTTTTGCCAAATCCAGGGTTAGCCACCTCCAAACTAATGAGTAAGTCACAAATTTCTCTTTAAAAGATACTCTGATTTATGTGCCAATCACGAGTGGCGCAAATATGTGCATGCTGGTACAACAATGACGTGTCACACAGACCAGCCAAGTTCAATGCGTCCATGACGCGCCGCCACAACCTCCTCTGCATGCCGCTTCACCACCGCGAGCAGAGCATGCATCACCATCGCCGCCTCAGCCTACTCCACGAAGGTCTTCACCTCCCTTAGGGCAGGGGAATAGACTTAGTAGAGGAAGGTAAATAACTCATTGTGGGAGGAGTCAGAATATTGATTGATTGAATCCGACTAAATTGTCTAGGTAATTTTGTTTCCAAGTTCATTTTTGGTCATTATTTTATCGTTTAGATTTCGGGTTCCACACTTTGCTACTTGAATAGACCATACAATCGTAAATACTCCTTCTGACCCAAATTAATCATCGCAGATTTAGGGAAAATATCGCCTAAAATCTGTCTAGGTCTAATAAACTTGGATTGGAGGTAGTAATAATAAAACATGTCCTATTGATCAATGAGCAGGACCAACCAACAAATATTCAAAATATTTGTGGATCCAACTGTAAATATAATGTCAACAAAGACATTGCTTTGGAAATAGGAAGGTACTTGATTTACTCTTGTACTAAATGCTTATTCCTTTCTAATTCTTAGGCATAAAAGGAAACGAATAAGCTCACCCTTACCTCAAATTGAAAGTAGAAGCACACATGAAAATTTATAGCACGGTCTCTCCAATGCAATTCATCTTCTATCACTTCATCATGTTCAACTCAATATAAAAACTGCAAAAATGTTAAGAGAGAAATAAGGAAAATAACATGGACGCTAACATAGCGCTGCCAATTAGGGAGTGACTGGATTGTGAGTTGTCATGTGGCAACAGAGTCATCCACCGCCGCTTTGAAGATCCAAAGCATGGCAACTCGTTCGCCCTAGTTTCTAAAATTCGGACATTTGTTCCTTATAATTTGCTATTGGAAATTATGGAGAGGAAACATGCCCATGTTAATCCCTTAGGCCTTGTTTACTTATAGGGTATTTCCACCCCCTAGTGGTTTGGGAATGAGAGGGGATTTGGTGAATCCCTTTCTTTTACTCAATCCCCACATTTCCCCATATTTCCCACATTTTCCCAATCCTTACTGGTTACTTTGATTTTGGGTATAGGAGGGGTTAGGAGAGGATTGATACCATGTAATATAAACAGAAACTTATACCCTGAACATGATAATGGACATAGTTACTCTAGTAAAAATTGAACCTTTGCAAAAAATACATGATTGTCTATCAAATAACCATTTCATAATCAAATATGAGGCATAATACATGAACACACGTTCAAAAATATGCTCAACACCAGATCTCGAACACATGCCACGTTATGCTACATTCAAAAGCTAGTTCTAGAAACTACTCGATGGGATCATGGCTTCATCCAGCTCCTGCCAAATGATTTCATCAACATCAACCTGTTTTACAAGAAAACTAATACAAATTAGGAGATCCTTCATTTTGTACCTCAACAGATAAACAACTTTGTTCTATTTTGACATAGAAAAGGCAATAAAAATATGGGCATAGTCAATAGATGCACTACACATTGGATAGCGACAGGTGTATGCGTATTTTATGTAGCTCATTGTACTGATGAGTGCAATGAATTGCTAGAAAATAAAAATGCTTGACAGAAGTTTACAAACAACCGTGCAGAAGTAGCGATTACATGATTGCATTCCAGGAAACAACCATGAAAAATTACAGCATAAATGAAATATTGATATTTAACAGCTTGCAAACATCACCATTTGCCAAATAACTTACAAACTCAAGTAAAAATAGTTGTCCTGACCAACTGATTCATCTGAAATCTAGAATGCCTTGTCCATGCTGGCTAACAAAACCGAAAGATTAAAACCTAGACAGTAACACAAAATAGATCCTTGCATGCAAACCATACGGCCGACCAAAATAGATGGGAGACTAACTCACCGGACATAAGGCCCCGCGATAGCCAAAGGTGTTCGTCAGTGGCGTCCTGAGGGCGGCACCCGCGCCGATGTCTTTAGTCTGTGCCGCCGCCTCCGTCCGCCAGACGCACGAGCTCGCCTCATCCCCGACGACACACGAGGGGAAGGGTCGTGTGTGGATTTACACGCGATTTCCACGGTTTCGACGAGTTTTCTCGGGGATGGGCCTGTATAATCCCAGGAAAACCTCTAAAAGTAAACGGGGTTGCGGGGGTTTCCGGGGATTTCGGAATGGGCCGGAAAAAAACCCTACGAATCCGGCAAATTCCTGAGAAGTAAATGAGGCCTTAGAACGGACGGAAACCTAAGTTACCAGGGTTATTTTTGCCGTGAACCCTACCAATTTTCCTTGTAATTTTTTTCTTGAAAAAGTAGCACTATCGGTGACTAAATCGGGCAGACATCCTGTCACGCTGCCACACACGGTCACGCGATGACAGTCCTTTGCTAATAACTTAATAAATGAAGTCCCTTACTAACATAGGTAATTTTCAAGATGATTTTGCTTCCCTAGGCCAAAGAAGATCAAAACTAAATCAAGCCAAGCTCGTTTATCTAGTTTGTTTTCTGGGGCAGCTGCCTTTTTCTAGGTTATCTTTGTATCTCTCTTGCATCCAGCAGCAGCGACACGGATCTATATAGAAAATAAGGAAAATGCGGTTTTATATACTCCCTTCGATCCAAATTAATTGATTTAGGTTTGTTTAGATATGAATATATCTAGCACTAAAATGTGTTTAGTTCCAAGTCAATTAATTTGGAGGAGGGAGAGTATAAATATGACCTGTCTACGCATATCATCAATTTTGCGGTCCTGAATTGCAGCATTACCAATTCAGACCCACGAGATGTAGAGATGGCACCAGCAAAATATAATGGCGCCCAATTGAATCAATGTAGGTGGACACAAAAATGATGACAACATTCTGTATTTACAGATAATCAGCTCAAATAAATTAGCAACATGATTATTTATTTCTCTAATCTAATAAACTTAGTGCCTACACAAGCAGACATTGCAATCTTATCAGTAGCCCCTCGCATTCCTCTCGCCCTTCTGAGGGCGACGGGGCACCCCTCCTATCCTTGCCCAACCCCCTCCCCTCCTCCTCCCACTTCACCACCGATGGCATAGGCTGTTGGGCGAAGCCCAGACAACACCAGTGGCGGCAGATGTCCTTCACCCGCGCAGAGCGAGAGGGTTGACGAAGGATAGTTTTCATGATCCCACGACAGTCTCACTTTCGAAGATCGAAGAAGAGTTTTTTTTATAAAAGGCATCATTGCCCGACTTTAAGCCTTAAGGTAACAAGGTTCCAGAAACATAGGTTATTACAAGCCAGCCCAAAGGCACAAACAGAGTTCAGGGCAACACTTGCCAAACACACAAACAATAAGTAGATAGCAAGTTAGGTACATATTGGCGCAGGACTTGCAGATGGTAGGTGTGGAGGTGAATGAGTGGCTTGAGGATGTACCGTACCCGCATGCCTAGGGTATGGGTTAAGGATGACAATTTTACCCATGGGTACCCGCGGGTACCGTACCCTCATGCGTAGGGTATGTGTATACTTTTATACCCATGGATAATACCCATACCATGCCTGTTAAGTCATGAGTACGGACATAGGTATAGACTTGTACTCATGGGTATACCTATATCCTGCCCATTTAAACTGACATGTCAAACTTATCTATAGAGTTTCAACCTATGCGGTCGAGAAGCCTAGGAACGAGTTAGGGACGAGTATGAGATTGTGACTTCTAAACTTCAATTTGATACTTGCATGTACTCGTCTACTATTAGTAAGTAGAGATTATTGTATTTTATTTAAATATGCTATTGATGAAAGTAAAATTTTGAATAACTTGTATACTATTAGATATACCCACTGGGTACCCAATGGGTACGGGTACCCGCCGGGTATGGGTATGGGTAAAGTTTTATATCCGCGGATACGGGTATGAGTAAGCTTTTGACACATTGACTACACGGGTATGGGTATGGTATTGCTCTACCCTGCCCATACCCTGCCCATACCCTGCCCATTGCCATCCTTAGGCTTGATATAGCTTCTTTAGCAGCTCCAGCATCACATCCACAACGCCATCGTCTTTATTAGAACAACCGGTCGCCACAAAGAGAGTTTATTTATTCGGCAATTGACTTGGGTCAGCAGATTTGGATCTCAAAGACAAAGGTATTTGTGTAATGGGGAGAATTCTCTCAGACTTTATTCATAAAATAATCAAGTGATTGTACAGGGGTTTACAAGATGGATCTCGGTGGGTTTATAACAGTACCCGACAAGAATATATATCTAGGGTTTATGACTAAGGCTAATGGCTAATCTTGGACAAATATGGCGTGTCCTCTTCGGGTGAAGTCTTCGAGTATATATAGCTGCCGATGTAAGTATATATAGCTTTCGATGTAAGAGGCTCCCTTAGTCACGATATGTCTTCATCTTGCCTTGCATGTTAAGTTGATCTCGCTCTCCTTTGTACGTTTGGTCTTCGGGATCCTTCATAGCCGTTTTGCAGCTATATCAGGTCGGTTGAGAGCTTTAGGGTGTGGGCCTTCGGGTCACGGACGCCAGGGTCTTTGTGGGCAGGAATGTGGATGAGGGTCTTGGAGCAGTAATGATATTAATCCTATATGAGCATGTGTGTGTGGAATGTATGTATGTATGTATACTGTAATGCCTCTACAAGCCATGTGTTAAGCCATGTGTATGTATACAGCCATGTATGAACCATGTGCATGTAGTATTTGTGTATACAATAATGGTTCTGCAAACCATGTGTTAGGCCATGTGTATGTATACAATAATGTCTATGCAAATGGATATATTTTTTTACATCGTCTCGAGGAAAAGAAATGGCCTAAAAAGTACATCTAAGAGTATATTCCAAAGTTAATCGTTTGAGTCCGAACTATCTAGTACTACTCCCGCCCGACCCATATTTATTGACTCATATTTGTCTAGATTTAGATGAATCTAGACACTATTTATAGGTTCATTCAAATTTTGACAATCCAAGTCAATTAATATGGGTCGGAGGGAGTATAGTAATACATCTGCAAATTATGTGTTAAGCCATGTGTATGTATACAATAATGCATCTGCAAAGAGATATTTCTTTACAACGTCTTGAGGAAAAGAAAATCACCTATATGGTAAATCTTTAAGTAATAAAATCACCCTTTATCAAAAAAAAATATGGTAAATCTAACATTATGTCCCAACTCCAAAAGGGTAGATCTCAAGTTAGAAAAAGAGTGCATGAATTTCACCAGAATGTAGGTTATGATATATAACCATGTACGGACCATGTGCATGTAGTATTTGTGTATACAGTAATGGCTCTGCAAACCATGTGTTAGGCCATGTGTATGTATACAATGATACCTATGCAAATGGATATATTTTTTACATCGTCTCGAGGAAAAGAAATCGCCTAAAAAGTAGATCTAAGAGTATATCCCAAAGTTAATCGTTTGAGTCCGAACTATCTAAATGATGATCCAAAACAGTAGGAAACTGTTTCTCCTCAGGATTTAACTGGGATGCTAGATTGCCACTGCCACTGCTCTGAGATTTACTTGCTGCCTTCTTCTGCGATGCCCCAACTTCCTTGCATGCCTTATCTAGCATCACCAAGAAATCTCTTACAATGACAAAGAGGCCGAATCCATCGTCTTTCGCGTCATTTCCATGGAAATACCGGATTGTTTTCTTCACTAATGATCTCAGTCTCTTCTCTTCTTTGAACAGAAAGTTGGTCTCATCATCTGCGTGTTCTACGAAACGTACCAACGAGTGGTGGAACCCACTCTTCTCTTCTATTGTTGCCATGTCAGAGTTGAGGAACTCTTTTGCTTTCAGCAACTCGTGCCTGAGGTTCAACACACTGGCAGACAGAGCATCAGCATCTAGTGCAGCTATGTTCTTGGCATTAACCAACTCACCGCTAAGCCCTGATACAATCTTAAGGCCAAGGTTGGAGTAGTACTCATCATCTTCTTGAGGAGATCCGTTAGAATCATCTCCTGAAGGTGGAGCTCTTCCACTTTCCATGGCCAACCTTGCTTCGCGGATGCCTTCGGATTTAATAATCTCTTGGACGACAAAGTGAAGCAATGTAGTCTTTCCATCCGCACCTTTGACATCTGATAACTTCAGAAGGGTATCAAGTTTGAATGCATTAGCACCACCACGGAAGGTCCCATCATTCAAACGGTTTCCAGTTTTGAGAACAGCTTCTAGTAGCTTCAGAAAAAGGCGGTGCTTTAGTTCCCCACAAGCAGCCTGACACCAAAAGGATAATAGTTTTAGTAAAGGTTGGAGTATTTTGCCGATTTAGTACAGATGTCAACTCTTTTCAGTTGGTTTACCTCCAATTGCAGGAATGAATCCCTGAGACTTGAAGCATCTTCTTGCAAAGAGGTCATAAAAAGTAAAGCACTGATCCTCTTGTAAGCAAAAGGAATGTCAGTTAGTGCCTTCATCACTTGTTCTGCAAGACCTAGTTGCGAGTAGTCCCCCTCGTAAAGCCTGAGTTTCTGCTCCTCCTCATCAGTTGGTTTCATTCTCAAGATTGTCTCAAGAAGTAGTCTAGGAAGTTCATTTCCTTCAGAAGAGAATGAGGCAAAAGAAAATGTCAGAAAAATGCTGCTTTTATCTGTGCAAGAACATGCATTTTTTCACATATGAATAAGCAAAGCTTCAGTGAGGCCAATAAACAACACTTTTATGAATGAACAAATACCTTCAATGAGAGCATTTTGAATGTCCTCTACTCTGACATTCATTGCCTTGAAGACGACTGCCAGGTTGCACGATTTCTTAAAATCAAGAAGAGAAACATGCTGAGGTGAAGGGTCTGGCATGGCAAGTTCCTTGTCCTTGGCATTGTTTCTGTTGCCAGCACCATAACCAAACAATGCTTCTATCATAGCCTCGTTCACACTGCAACATGCTTTTGTCAGATACAAACCTAATGCAGACAAATGGACGAAGAACCTAATGTTAGTGTAACAACTTACTGAAAAGAACCAAATTTGATGTCATGCCAGGCCATTGACTGATTAGGATTAGCAAGAACTTTGTCCCAATAGAAAGGCCGAAGTTTGGCTCTTGGAGCACCCACTTCAGCTTCAGAGGATTCGCTTGCAGATGATCCTTCAGAATGACTTGACTCAACAGATGACAGTTGAGGAAGTTTTGCTAATGAACCTTTGGGAGGTGCAGGTGGGGGAGGACCAGCCTTCTTCATAGGAGGTGGCGGCGGTGGCGGTGGAGGCGGTGGTGGAGGCATTGGTTTAGGGGCATCGCCTGTGGCACCATTATTCTGTGTTCCTCTACTAACTTGTGCAGGTATTGTTGCATCAGTGGAGGTTCTGAAACAGCATAGAAAGCACCGACTCATACTGACTCCAACCTTAGAAGGCCTGGCCCCTTGATCATCCTTCTGAAGCGGGATGGTGGGACCAAGAACGTTGGGGGACGAACCTGCATAAAATTGATGATATATGATATTATACCATGCCAAGAACAAACTATCATATAGGTTGATAATAGGGGATATAGCCTCACCAGGCGTGTTAGCCAACTGCATGTGAAGAAGAGGATGATCATCTCGCGGTTCACCGACAGAGACCTTGCTTTTGTTGCATCCACAGCAGTAGAAAATCAGAAATGCGGCAATGAATGAAAACGCCGCAGTCGGAAGCACAACAGTGAGGACTAGTTTTACATAGTTGCGTTGCTTGTCCGAAGTTGAAACTGGAGGTGGCACTCCCCGATGCTTCTGTCCAGCTTTATGATGGGGATGTTGGCTTGGAGGTACGCTGTTCGGAGACTTGGGAGGTGTAAATGATTGTTCTGTCACAGCAAGAGAAAGCTGAGCTTCACCTCTAGATGACATGGCTGGCGCAAAAACCGGAGACATGGAAGGAGCACCTTTAATCCGCCGACCAGCCAAATTCCGCCTTGGATAGAATTTTGAACCAAGCAACGACTGCTGGTTCTCAACACTAACTTGGAGCCCATTGCCCAGTCTGATATGATTTGCGCGGATACAGTCATGAATTAAGGAAGACTTGTGAGGTGGAAGAAGAGCCAGAAGTTCCATAAGCAGCACTGTCTTCAACTCATTCTCTGCTGCGTGGCTCGACGGTTCATCCAGAGCAGATGATTTTGCAATGCCTATTGTTTTCTCTGCGCCGACTATGTCTTGCAGGCAAAGTGTCCACACTTTGTCCACCTGCATCCATCCATGAAGCATCATAAACAGCAAGCATGACATGCTAATGCCTGGAAAGTAAACATGCTGAACAGTACGGATTCCTTTTAAGCGAACTGTCCATAGTTTCCCACAGAGGCAGTAGATTAAAAAGGTGGAAACAATCTGCGACACCAAGGTGCTAGTACATTCAGTAGACAGAAGAAGAGCAGAAGGCCTAATTTGTTCTATATTCAGTACACCAAGGTGCGAATATATTCAGTAGACAAAAAGTTGAGAATCCTAATTGACTCAATTTTTCTGGAGGATCATCACAGGTCAAAGCAAGCAATGGAATTTAAAACTAATTAGTATACATGGACAAAGAAAAGAGAGGAGAGAGAGAGAGTTCATGTCTTACAAGATCCCCATCCGGAACAATTTCAGGCGGAGAGAAAGAGGAAGAGGAAGAAGAAGGCCGCCTCCATCCCCAGAAGAAATGCACCCCCTCCTCCTGCCCTCCCCCTCTCGACGGCCCGACCAATACCACCGCCGCCGCCGCCGCCAAGAAGAAGAACAGCACCACGAGCCCCAGCCTCCTCCTCATGGCTTCCTCACTCAGTCTCCCCTCCAGAACGCCACCATCTCTCCTCTGGTCTCGCGCTCACGGAGTATGCTAGAGAGGAAGATCTTGGGCGGCGGGGTCGTGGTTAGGTTGGTTCTTTGAGCACTCCCTCCCAGTGTCGGTCGGGCAGCACAGCACTAGTACGAACAGTAGATTCTAGAGGAGTCAAAATCGCGCCGCGTCGTTTATGGGAAGTCTCGCGTCACTCGGAAGTTAGGCGTGACGGCACCAGCACGAGAGTCGGCGGGGAGGCGTCGTTGACCTGCGGTCACGTGATGCGAGAGAAAAGAAACAATTCCGAAAGGCGGGGCATTTCTTCGCGACGACGGCGAGGCCCTCGCCCGCCGACGCCGCGAGTATCACGTGCTCAGATTTGGATTCAGATCACCGGATGCTGCTCGAGTTCTTTGCTTCCCGTTGCAAATGTCGAGATTATAAGCAGTAAAAAATAATTACGGCGTGCGTAGATCGGGGGAGGAGGTAAAGAACCTCTCCGCCATCCCTCGCCGCGGTCGGCGGGGCGTCAGCGTCATGCCTTCGTCGAGGCGGCGACCGTCTAACCCGTTCATGGTCATGGAAGGTGGGTTCTAGGCCGTGGGCCGTGACCCGCTGGACACCAAAAGGGCCCTGGCTATAGCGAGGGACCAGTGGGCTGTTCTAGCGGGCTGATGGGCTGCGGGTCCCACAGACAGTTAGCCACTTGGCCGCCCGCCGGCCCTGCCGTGCCGACCTGGAGACACCTGGGGGCATGTGGCTGTGAACGCGGAAATGCACACTGCTCTCGCTTAGAAAAAGAGGCAAAATGCCGGAAAAGTCAGAGCATCTCGCTGCTATATTCTTCGATTCGCCGCCCACTTCGTCCGGTATCGCGACGGCGATATCTGGGATCCACAGCGCCTCCGCGTCGGCCATCCCCGATCAGGTAACTTTTGTCTGGTTGCCGCTTGCTTGCACGGGAGCCATGGCGAGATCTGCTGCCTCCGCCGGCTGCTTCTCGACCTAGCTATCGGCTTTTGTTTTATTGTCTTCTCGCGCTGTTTTCCTGGCTAGTTGATTGATCACCCTGTGGGGAATTGGAGAGTTTTCGCTGGTGCCCTGTCGGTACAGAGGAGTTCTTGGTGGCTAGCCCAACTCTAGGATGTTCTTGATGGCTGGATTTCCCTTTTTTTTTTGTTAATATGAAAGCAGCTGCAAATTCTGAAGCATAAGACCGATTGCTGTGTGATCAACCTTGTGGGTGTCTAATTCCATGCCGCTAGCTAGTCAAGTCGATTGCTCTCCCTACTATTGTTCATCCTAGTACGCTTTGGCTGGTAGGATTAAGTTTTCCTCCCAATAATGGCAGATATGCTTTTTTTTATGCCAAGTCAGTGTAGATGCTAGCCAGGCTTAGTAAGTCACTATAAAGTAGTCATGCCAGTTCCTGAAAGAATTATCCTTGATTTTCTTAATATAGTCAGTCATTCCCCATATAGTTACATTTCGATCCAATTTGCGGTTCATGTTTGTTCTAATCAGATCTTATTTTTCATTGCAGCTCACAACTTGTGACATCGGAACAGATTTATCTTGAAAAAGTCGGATTACGTGCTTGTGCACCGGGGAGATTTGCCTGAAGTTATCTTATTGAGTTATCGATCATAGGAGTGGTGGCTCCATACTGGTTCAGCATCTGTCTTTAATTCTGGCATCTGGAGCACTGAAGAAGTGAAGATTGAGAGATCTTTTCGTTGTAGGCCACACCTATAAATAGACAGTTGTAGAAGCAGAGCATAGTGGACACTGTATGCCCTATTCATCATTCTAAATATAGATTGCTACAATGGGGGATAGGAATGTTTTGATGGACCGTTATGAAATCGGGAGGCACTTGGGGCAGGGGAACTTTGCCAAGGTGTATTATGCTCGGAATCTTGCTACTGGACAAGCTGTTGCTATAAAGATCATCGATAAGGACAAGGTTTCGAGGGTTGGGCTGATGGTGCAGATAAAGAGGGAGATTTCGATAATGAGATTGGTAAGGCACCCAAACGTGCTGATGCTTTTCGAGGTGATGGCTAGCAAGAGCAAGATTTACTTTGTTTTGGAGTATGCTAAAGGCGGCGAGCTTTTCAACAAGATAACCAAGGGGAAATTAAGTGAGGATGCTGCGAGGAGGTACTTCCACCAGTTGATCAGTGCCGTGGACTACTGCCATAGTCGAGGTGTTTATCATCGCGACTTGAAGCCAGAAAACCTACTCCTGGATGATAACGAGAACTTAAAAGTCTCTGATTTTGGTCTTAGTGCCCTAGCTGAGTCCAGGAGACAAGATGGCCTCCTCCATACTACCTGTGGAACTCCAGCTTATGTTGCTCCTGAAGTGCTTAGCAGGAGAGGCTATGATGGTGCCAAGGCTGACATATGGTCCTGCGGAGTAATACTATTTGTGCTGGTGGCTGGTTTCCTTCCTTTCCATGACACGAATCTTATTGAGATGTATAGGAAGATTTCCAAAGCTGAATATAGATGCCCTCGCCCTTTTTCGGTCGAGCTGAAGGATCTACTATATAAGATACTTGATCCAGATCCAAGTACTAGAGCTTCTATTTCAAGGATAAAGAGGAGCGCTTGGTACAGAAAACCCATTGACGTAAATGGACTGAAGATCAAACAAGAACCAAGAGACATGGGTTACAAAGGTGAATCCACGACCTCTCACCTGACAGAACCCAGTATTTCAGAGATTAATCTAGCATCATCAAGCCTCACAAACTTGAATGCGTTTGACATCATCTCTCTCTCAACGGGATTTGACCTATCCAATCTGTTTGAAGAGAAGTATGGGCGCAGGGAGGAAAGATTTACCACTAGGCAGCCAGCAGAGGCTATATTTGCCAAGCTGAATAAGCTGGCCAAGCAATTGAAGCTCAAAATTAAGAAGAAAGAAGACGGTGTCATGAAATTAGCAGCACAAAAGGAAGGAATGAAGGGATTTCTTGAGTTCGATGCAGAGGTTTTTGAGCTTGCGCCTTCTTTGCTATTGGTTGAGTTGAAAAAGACCAATGGAGACACTATAGAGTATAGACAACTGTTGAAAGATGAAATAAGGCCTGCACTTAAGGATGTGGTTTGGGCGTGGCAAGGTGATTCACATCCACTCCCTGCCCCTCAGAAAATTGTCCAAGGATCACAACAGCTGGAGGCACCTTTGCCATCACAGCAGCCACAGGAGTAATTGTCCCCATTACAAGTCTGCTACCACGAAAGCCACAGGGCGAGATACAGCCATCATCGCCATGGTATCAGCAGTACATTGTGGCCACCTATAAACCATGTGGAGAATTGCAGCAGCCAGGATCGCAGCAGCTGCATGATGTGTTGGCCGGGCAGGGTCAACGACTTGTTGACAGACATATCATTGGATCATCAGGTGTACCCTGTTCTAGTAGATCAATTGCCTACCATTTGGCATCTTACCTCCTGAGGCTCCTTTATGTTTCTGTATTTTCTTCTGATATTGTACATTCCTTGTTACTGAAAGAGCGTCAATTTTGGGAGCCTTTGGGCTCCAGAAAGTTTTTTCCAGTGTGACTGAAGTTATTGGATAGCCATAAAGGAAATGATGTTATGCAACCATTACCATATCTAGCACTTATGAACTGGGCAATTAATGGATGTAAATATGTGATATGTGTCTTCATATGTGTGTGAACAAATGTGGATGTGGATTCTGGACTTGCATATCGAGCATGGGAATGTAATCCTGTTTTTTTTTTCTCCAGTTCTGCATTTTCAATGTTTATTATTAGCTAATGCTGAATAAAAAAATGTCATGGTTATATTTGTGTCAAAAGTGCCTTGCCGCGTGAGATGTTGGGATCATGCATGCTGCTCAACAGATATCTATAGAAGCCTTTTCACCTTACAGTCCTTTTCTGCCACCTGATGTTACTTTTCCAGCTTGAATTTTGAATGCCAGAGATATTAAGAAGGGCAGCGCTAGAAATCGGACTCCGATATTAGCATCCTATCGGACCAATGTCTAGCCGTAGGATTAAAAGCCATCTAGACGCACGATTTTGAACGAGACCATTACGACTGTTTTCACTATTCAAAGCACTGATTGCATTGTTTTCGTAATGCAAGGCTTGCTTCCTCACAATAACTACTGACATATATCACGCCAGATCAGACGGATTCCAATTAACTACACCAGATTTGAATTGGGGAGGAGCAAATTTTCATGAAACTAACTCCAGATGTTAAAAAAATATATTACTCTAGCTAATTTCACGCATGCACTATGCTCCTTACAAAGGAGATCTTGTTTCCTTTGTGATTAGAGTCTACTTCCGGTGAAATTGAAATATGCTTCGACTGAAAAATATTTTGCTCAAATTATTTATTCACATCAGTGCAAAGAATGAAACCCATCTATTTGACATAGCGTAAGACAATGGAAGCACAATTTTATGATGGTTGAAGCACGAATAAGTAGTACCGAAGCAATCATATGGTTGTGTAAAGAATGAAGCACAAATGTAGGTATCTGAAATATATTGAATCTCTGATGACTTGTTCGGCCAAATAAAAACATCCGCAGACTGCAGACACTAGGAAACTCAATATACAAATGGTGGAAGCAATGCATTTGTGCTAACCAAGCACTTATGTTACAACCTTACGGAAGCAAATTAATGGAATGTATGTGCCCACAACTCCATATGGAAGCAAGCATCATGGATGGTGCCGACGGTAGGATCAGTAGACCTTGGTAGAAATTAAATGACAGCCTTGAGAAGAAAGGGCGGTGCCCAGCGACTAGGAGCAGTAGTAGACACATCTTTAGCGGGCTGTGTTGGACGGGAGGTCCCCACGACACGACAAGATTCGTAGTCCAACAACCACACATTCCTCGTTGGAAGTGGTAGCCATTGGTCGCTGGAAGCAGCGACAAAGACGGTGAACAAGAGACATGACTCGGAACCTTAGACGCATTGCCTCGTCGGGATGATGGAGGGGAAGAGGGCGACGACGTGACGTAGCTCTCGTCAGATTAGTGCATGAGATCTTGGTGACGACCCTCTGCTAGTCTTGTAAGATTGGTGGAGGGAACACGGACGCCGGTTAAACGGCGCAACTCCTCGTCGGTTTAGCTGCAGGAGCAAGACGACGACACATTGGTGAGAGCAGTGGTGGCATGGTGGAGAAAGCAGCGTTGGGGAAGAGAGGTTTGAGGAGAAAAGCCAATGCCATCCGTAACTGATAGCTACAATTAAGGGTGCATGTGCATCATGCGGGGTTAATGGGCCTTTTTTCCCTTGAACCGAGAAGCAATTTTGCAACAGACCGTGTGATCGAATGCAGATTAACGACAACCAATCAGTCCGATGATTTGATTTCCATCAGACTACAATGTATAGTGTTTACCAATTATTTATTCACATCG
Organism: Avena insularis; assembly: GCA_023614405.1. Taxonomy (NCBI): domain Eukaryota; kingdom Viridiplantae; phylum Streptophyta; class Magnoliopsida; order Poales; family Poaceae; genus Avena; species Avena insularis. Next base: position 84,047,176 of record CM042695.1, on the reverse strand, counting down.
GTGCAAAGAACGAAACCCATCTATTTGACATAGCGTAAGACAATGGAAGCACAATTTTATGATGGTTGAAGCACGAATAAGTAGTACCGAAGCAATCATATGGTTGTGTAAAGAATGAAGCACAAATGTAGGTATCTGAAATATATTGAATCTCTGATGACTTGTTCGGCCAAATAAAAACACCCGCAGACTGCAGACACTAGGAAACTCAATATACAAATGGTGGAAGCAATGCATTTGTGCTAACCAAGCACTTATGTTACAACCTTACGGAAGCAAATTAATGGAATGTATGTGCCCACAACTCCATATGGAAGCAAGCATCATGGATGGTGCCGACGGTAGGATCAGTAGACCTTGGTAGAAATTAAATGACAGCCTTGAGAAGAAAGGGCGGTGCCCAGCGACTAGGAGCAGTAGTAGACACATCTTTAGCAGGTTGTGTTGGACGGGAGGTCCCCACGACACGGCAAGATTCGTAGTCCAACAACCACACATTCCTCGTTGGAAGTGCTAGCCATTGGTCGCTGGAAGCAGCGACAAAGACGGTGAACAAGAGACATGACTCGGAACCTTAGACGCACTGCCTCGTCAGGATGATGGAGGGGAAGAGGGCGACGACGTGACGTAGCTCTCGTCAGATTAGTGCATGAGATCTTGGTGACGACCCTCTGCTAGTCTTGTAAGATTGGTGGAGGGAACACGAACGCCGGTTAAACGGCGCAACTCCTCGTCGGTTTAGCTACAGGAGCAAGACGACGACACATTGGTGAGAGCAGTGGTGGCATGGTGGAGAAAGCAGCGTTGGAGAAGAGAGGTTTGAGGAGAAAAGTCAATGCCATCCGTAACTGATAGCTACAATTAAGGGTGCAGGTGCATCATGCGGGGTTAATGGGCCTTTTTTCCCTTGAACCGAGAAGCAATTTTGCAATAGACCGTGTGATCGAATGCAGATTAACGACAACCAATCAGTCTGATGATTTGATTTCTATCGGACTACAATGTATAGTGTTTACCTATTAAGAAACGTACTGTGAGCTGTCAAGGCGAATGTTGGGAATACGTTGGTAAAGGCTTGATCATTAATATGAAAACAGCTATAGATAATCCAACAGCCGTTGCACATATGGTTGATAATGTTCTTGGATAAATAGCCGTGGCGCACAGGCGTGGGAGATAGTCGTAGCACACCTAGGCCCAGTGCGCTACTAGTAAGTTCTATACGGTTTGTTGTGGAGATGTGTAAACTTACCCATGTCGCATCACTCTGTTATCCTGTAAGTAAGTGTGTTGTCTATTTTCCCAACTCCATCCTCACCCCTTGGATCACCTTTTTAGTCTTGCATAAAATAAAAGAAAATAAACAACACTTCAAATTTAAAAATCCTTTCACATGTAGGTAGGTAATGTGGTCTAGTTTGTAAGAAAATTAACAAACATGAATTTCGATTTTTTTTTACAAAAAAGTTATGTCACGGTAAAACGGCCATACTTTTTGCTTACAAAGTAAAAAATTTAATATATTAAAATGATAAGAACAAGATTTTACATGCGCTTTTTTAGCATTTTTAGATTCTCAAAATTCGGAAAGAACAAAAAGTTACGGTCAAAAAATTATGAAAAAATAGAGGTCACTTACCGTGACGCACCACCATGTAGTGCGCCACGAGTAAGTTTAGGCGGGATTCAGAATTTGAATCCCGTCGGGCACACTTACCCCTTCCTACTTACCTTCCCTCCCATTCTCCTTCTCCTCTTCTCTCCTCCTCTCTTTCTCTTTCTTCTTCTCCTCCTCTTCTCCTTCTCCTTCCTCTCCTTCTTCTCCTCTTCTCTTTCCTCTCCTTCTCTCCTCTCTCCGGCCTCCTTGCTCCGATGAGGCGATGGCGGCAAATGCTTCGATGAGGCAATGAAGGCTACCTCTCCGACAAGGCGACGACGGCCACTGTGACAACGATCGCTCCGACGAGCGGCACCGACAAACATTCTAACGGCAGTGACTTTTAGAGTTTTAGGCATATATGGTTGTTATGATAGTTTAGATAGAGTTAGGATTTGTTTACGTATAATCCTAACTTGACTTGTACTCCAAGACGATCCCATGTACGCCTATATATACTCGCCCATGAGGATCAATAATACATCCATCGTATTCCGCCAAACTCATACTCTTTCATGGTACCAGCCTAAGCGATCCAAACCCTAGCCCCCGACGTGCTTCCGCCGTACCGCTCCCGGCGGATCGATCTCTATGATCTCCGTCAGGGGCCGCGCGATCCGTCATAGGGTTCGCCCGCTGATCTGTGACCGGCTGCCCTGGTGAGTATTTTTCGATCTATAGATCGGTTTTTCTCTCCACCAGTCGCTTGGCCGGTCTACTTTTTTGGTTTACCGATCATAGATCAGATTGAGTCGCCCACCTCCATCATAATCGCCGCGCCTCTACTCCGACCATTGGCATCGACGATCTACCTCGGCCGGCTGCTATGCCTTCCTCGGTAGGCTATCGTGGTCCCCCCTCGGATCATCTTCGTCGTCATCATCTAGGACTTCACCGACAACGCCGCCATCGACTCCAATCTATGTGTCATCCATGCCATGGCGCATATGGAGCATCGTCGGTCGGATCAACCGATCTCGCGCTTGTCTACGCCAAGCACGTCCCTGAGAACGCGCCTACCACCGTTCGATCTACGGACTGCCGATGTGTCGCCCTTTCGGGTCACAGGGCCGCTTCCTTTGGTCTACGCTACCGGCTTCCAACGCGTCTTCCTTGGTGTGTACACCGCCGGTGGTCTCCCAGCCGCTTCATCGTCTCGCGCCATGCAACTATGCCGCCCATCGGATCATAACGTCACTACACACAGTCTACATCACTATCTCTGTGCACCGACGCCCCAGGCTATCTCCGCGCCACCTCCCATGGTGCGGGTCACCTACGTCCATGCATGGTCTTTGTCACGCCAGATTCTTCTTTGCCAACTTCGAGTACTACCGCCACGCCAATCTAGGCATCCAACATGACCACTCTAGGCCGCCGTTGGTTTCGCCGTCGTCTATGTCTTCGTCCCTGCCCTTGCGCGCTCGGTATTGGCAACATTGGTGCGTGCCATCATCCCTGATACGTTGGAAACGTATCTATAATTTTTTATGCTCCATGCTTGTTTAGTATCTACTTTGCTTTACTTTGTCTACACTTTGAGGTGCTTTTTACATGTTTTCTGGTACTAACCTATTAACAAGTTGCCATAGTGTCAGTTGCCTGTTTTCTGTTGTTTTTGGTTCCAGAAAAGCTAGTAAAGAAATATTCTCGGAATTGGACGGGACAAACGTCAAAGTCAATAACTTTCCGTGGGAAACAAGAAGTCCAGAGGGGAGACGGAGAGGCGTTCCAGGGCAGCCACACCCTCCTAGGCGCGGGTGGGCCCTGCCCCGCGCCTAGGCAGGGTGTAGGGCCCCTGGCCACCGCCTCGGCCTCCCCCTTCGCCTATAAAAAGCCCCCGATGCAGAAACCCTAAGTACCCAATCAATATTCCACGAAACCTTCTGTAGCCACCGCCACCATCATCCCTAGATCGGGGGGATCTGAAGTTCTTCCTGGCACCCTGCCGAAGGGGAGATCATCCCGGAGGCCTTCTCTCCAGTATGATGTGTGAGTAGTTCCACCTTGGACTATGGGTCCATGTAGTAGCTAGATGGTTGTATCTCCTCCTTGTTCTTTCATGTATAGATCTTGTGAGCTCCATTCATGATCAAGATCCAATCTATTTGTAATCATGCATGTTGTGTTTGCGGGGATCCGATGGATATTGAGATTATTATATTGGTTTGATAAATGGTTTTGTCTTTATGATTCTATCATGTCTGTGTTGTTTGTGATCTTGCATGCTCTCCCTTGTTAGTAGCTATCTTGGCCAAGTAGTTGCTAGTGACTCCAAGAGGGGGTATTTATGCTCGATAGTGGGTTCATGCTTCTAGTTTCCAAGGGAAGTGATAGAAATCTCTTCGTTTGTAGATGTGTTATTGCTACTAGGGAGAAAACAACGGTCTCTTGTTCATGGAACATGTGGACTGTTTACCTTACACACTTTTCTTAAAGCAATTGTCTGTTGCTTGCAACTTAATACTGGAGGGGGTTCGGATGATAACCTAAAGGTGTACTTCTAGTCATAGATGCAGTTGGATGGCGGTCTATGTATCTTGTTGTATTGCCCAATCGAATCTCATAGGATCTTTTTGACTAGTAATTGCATTGTTATGCCTTGCTCAGTTCCTGTCAATTGCCCTACTGTAATTTGTTTACCCTTCATGCCATGTTGTTTATCTAAGGAGAGCACCTCTAGTGAACTATGGACCCCGGTCCAATCTTTACCATTGATACATCTTTCACCGTTACTTGTTTACTTGCTGCAAACCATTACCTTCCACACAGTACGTTTAATCCTTTGTTACAGCAAACCGGTGAGCTTGACAACCTCACTGATTCGTTGGGGCAAAGTCTTGAGTTTGTGTTGTGCGGGTCTCCGCGTTGCTTGCAACACCTGTGTGACGTTTCCTTCCTCCTACTGGTTCGATAACCTCAGTTTCTTACTGAGGGAAAACTTGCTGCTGTGCTGCTTCACACCTTGCTCTTGGGGTTCCCAACGAAGAGCTCCTACATCAACTCAGCACTGCATCAAGCTTTTCTGGTGCCGTTGCCGGTGAGGCTAAGGACATCTTCACTAGGGGAGTCCTCCACTTCCTTTCTCTTTACTTTGTTTTTAGTGTGCTTTGTTTCTTTTGCTTGGTTTTGTTTGCCTCTTTTCAAATAACCCCAAAAAATTAGTTTAGTTTGGTTTTCTTTCTTTATTAAAAACACAGAAAAATTAGTTCCTGCTCTAGCTGCTGCTTCTATTTTTGGCTTGCCTACTTTTGCCAAAATGAACTCTGCTGAGAACACCAAGTTGTGTGACTTCACTAGCACCAACAACAATGATTTCCTTAGCACACATATTGCTCCACCTGCTCCCGATGCTACCTTTTATGAAATTAAGCTTGCTTTGTTGAATCTTGTGATGAGAGAGCAATTTTCTGGTGCTAGTTCTGATGATGCTGCTGCCCATATCAATAACTTTGTTGAACTTTGTGAGATGCAAAAGTATAAGGATGTAGATGGAGATATTATTAAGCTCAAGCTTCTTCCTTTCTCCTTGAGCGGAAAAGCTAAAGAATGGTTGCTATCCATGCCTAGAAATAGTATTGATTCTTGGACTAAGTGCAAAGATGCTTTTATTGGAAAATACTATCCTCCTGCTAAGATTATATCTATGAGAAGTGACATTATGAAATTTAAACAACTTGATAATGAACATGTTTCTCAAGCTTGGGAAAGAATGAAATCTTTGGTTAAGAATTGTCCCACTTATGGACTCACTGCTTGGATGATTATCCAGACATTTTATGCAGGTTTGAACTTCTCCTCAAGAAACTTGTTGGATTCAGATGCTGGAGGTACTTTCATGGGCCTCACTTTGGGAGCTGCAACAAAGCTCCTTGATAATATGATGGTTAACTACTCTGAATGGCACACTGAGAGAGCTCCACATGGTAAGAAGGTAAATTATGTTGAAGAAACCTCCTCTTTGAGTGATAAGATTGATGTTATCATGGCTATGCTTGTTAATGAGAAAGCTCCTCTAGATCCTAATAGTGTTCCCTTAGCCTCTTTGGTTGCTCAAGAAGAGCAAGTTGATGTGAACTTCATTAGAAACAACAATGCATATAGGAATAATTTTGGTAGTAACAACAATTATAGGCCTTATCCTCCTAATAATGGCAATTCCTATGGAAACTCCTACAATAATGCTAGAAGTGCCCCCTCTGAACTTGAAGTCATGCTCAAAGACTTTATTAGTAAACAAACTACTTTCAACAAGACTGTGGAGGAGAAACTCTTAACTGTTGATAAGAATATATCCTCTTTGTCTGAAGCACAGTCCTCCTTGATTAATAAAATGGCTGCTAAACCTGAAATCATGGAAAATACCTTTGATACTTCTCATGCCATACAAGTTACTATTGATGAAAATGTTAGGCTGTTAGCTCAACTTCATGCTAAGTGGGAAAGGGAAGCTTAAATTGATAGAAACAATAGTGTGTGCACTATCACCACTAAACCATAGGTAGTCCCTGTTCCTCCTCCTACTATGTTGTTGATGACTCCTTGGTGGTGCCAGAGAACTTGGTGCTTGATGTGGAGTCTTGTTGGGAACCCCAAGAGCAAGGTGTGAAGCAGCATAGCAGCAAGTTTTCCCTCAGTAGAGACCAAGGTTATCGAACCAGTAGGAGGAAGGAAACGTCACACAGGTGTTGCTAGCAACGCGAAGATCTACACAACACAAACTCAAGACTTTGCCCCAACGAATCAGTGAGGTTGTCAAGCTCACCGGTTTGCTGTAACAAAGGATTAAACGTATGGTGTGGAAGGTAATGGTTTGCAGCAAGTAAACAAGTAATAGTGGAAGATGTATCAATGGTAAAGATTGGACCGGGGTCCATAGTTCACTAGAGGTGCTCTCCTTAGATAAACAACATGGCATGAAGGGTAAACAAATTACAGAGGCAATTGTGAACTGAGCAAGGCATAACAATGCAATTACTAGTCAGAAAGATCCTATGAGATTCGATTGGGAAATACAACAATATACATAGACCGCCATCCAACAGCATCTATGACTAGAAGTCCACCTTCAGGTTATCATCCGAACCCCCTCCAGTATTAAGTTGCAAGCAACAGACAGCCGCTTTAAGTAAAGTGTGTAAGGTAAATAGTCCACATGTTCCATGAACAAGAGACTGTTGTTTCCTCCCTAGTAGCAACAACACATCTACAACCTAAGAGATTATTGTCACTTCCCTTGGAAACTAGAAGCATGAACCCACTATCGATCATAAATACCCCCACTTGGAGTCACTAGCAACTACTTGGCCAAGATAGATACTAACAACGGAGAGCATGCAAGATCACAAACAACACAGACATGATAGAATCATAAAGACAAAACCATTAATCAAACCAACATAATAATCTCAATATCCATCGGATCCCCGCAAACACAACATGCATGATTACAAATAGATTAGATCTTGATCATGAACGGAGCTCACAAGATCTATACATGAAAGCACAAAGGAGGAGATACAACCATCTAGCTACTACATGGACTGATGACTCCTTGATGGCGCCAGAGAACTTGGTGCTTGATGTGGAGTCTTGATGGGAACCCCAAGAGCAAGGTGTGAAGAGTACAACAGCAAGTCTTCCCTCAGTTGAGACCGAGGTTATCGAACCAGTAGGAGTAAGGAAACGTCACATAGGTGTTGCAAGCAACGTGGAGACCTACACAACACAAACTCAAGACTTTGCCCCAATGAATCAGTGAGGTTGTCAAGCTTACCGGTTTGCTGTAACAAAGGATTAAACGTATGGTGTGGAAGGTAATGGTTTGTAGCAAGTAAACAAGTAACAATGGAAGATGTATCAATGGTAAAGATTGGACCGGGGTCCATAGTTCACTAGAGGTGCTCTCCTTAGATAAACAACATGGCATGAAGGGTAAACAAATTACAGCGGGGCATTGACAGGAACTAAGCAAGGCATAACAATGCAATTACTAGCCAGAAAGATCCTATGAGGTTGATTGGGCAATACAACAATATACATAGACCGTCATCCAACTGCATCTATGACTAGAAGTCCACCTTCAGGTTATCATCCGAACCCCCTCCAGTATTAAGTTGCAAGCAACAGATAGCTGCTTTAAGTAAAGTGTGTAAGGTAAATAGTCCACATGTTCCATGAACAAGAGACTATTGTTTTCTCCCTAGTAGCAACAACACTTCTACAACCTAAGAGATTATTGTCACTTCCCTTGGAAACTAGAAGCATGAACCCACTATCGATCATAAATACCCTCACTTGGAGTCACTAGCAACTACTTGGCCAAGATAGCTACTAACAACGGAGAGCATGCAAGATCACAAACAACACAGACATGATAGAATCATAAAGACAAAACCATTAATCAAACCAACATAATAATCTCAATATCCATCGGATCCCCACAAACACAACATGCATGATTACAAATAGATTAGATCTTGATCATGAACGGAGCTCACAAGATCTATACATGAAAGCACAAAGGAGGAGATACAACCATCTAGCTACTACATGGACTGATGACTCCTTGATGGCGCCAGAGAACTTGGTGCTTGATGTGGAGTCTTGTTGGGAACCCCAAGAGCAAGGTGTGAAGAGTACAACAGCAAGTCTTCCCTCAGTTGAGACCGAGGTTATCGAACCAGTAGGAGTAAGGAAACGTCACATAGGTGTTGCAAGCAACATGGAGACCTGCACAACACAAACTCAAGACTTTGCCCCAATGAATCAGTGAGGTTGTCAATCTTACCGGTTTGCTGTAACAAAGGATTAAACGTATGGTGTGGAAGGTAATGGTTTGTAGCAAGTAAACAAGTAACAATGGAAGATGTATCAATGGTAAAGATTGGACCGGGGTCCATAGTTCACTAGAGGTGCTCTCCTTAGATAAACAACATGGCATGAAGGGTAAACAAATTACAGCGGGGCATTGACAGGAACTAAGCAAGGCATAACAATGCAATTACTAGCCAGAAAGATCCTATGAGGTTGATTGGGCAATACAACAATATACATAGACCGTCATCCAACTGCATCTATGACTAGAAGTCCACCTTCAGGTTATCATCCGAACCCCCTCCAGTATTAAGTTGCAAGCAACAGACAACTGCTTTAAGCAAAGTGTGTAAGGTAAAAAGTCCACATGTTCCATGAAGAAGAGACCGTTGTTTTCTCCCTAGTAGCAACAACACATCTACAACCGAAGAGATTTCTGCCACTTCCCTTGGAAACTAGAGGCATGAATCCACTATCGAGCATAAATACTCCCTCTTGGAGTCACTAGCAACTACTTGGACAAGATAACCACTAACAACGGAGAGCATGCAAGATCACAAATAACACAGACATGATAGAATCATAAAGATAAAACCATTAATCCATAATAATCTCAATATCCATCGGATCTCCGGAAACGCAACATGCATGATTACAAATAGATTAGATCTTGATCATGAACGGAGCTCACAAGATCTATACATGAAAGCACAAAGGAGGAGATACAACCATCTAGCTACTACATGGACCCATAGTCCAAGGTGGAACTACTCACGCATCATACCGGAGAGAAGGCCTCCGGGATGATCTCCCCTCCGGCAAGGTGCCGGTAAGAACTTCAGATCCCCCCAATCTAGGGACGATGGTGGCGGCGGCTATAGACGGTTTCGTGGATTTATGATCGGGTACTCAGAGTTTCTGCATCGGGGGCTTCTTATAGGCGAAGGGGGAGACCGAGGCGGCGGCCAGGGGTGCCAAAGCCTAGCCAGGCACGGGGTGGGGACCACCCATGCCTAGGGTGGGTCTGGCCCCTCTGGCTCTCCTTTGGACTTCTTGTTCCCCACGGGAAGTAATTGACTTTGTCCTTTCTCCCGTCCAATTCCGAGAATATTTCTTTACTAACTTTTCTGAAACCAGAAACAGCAGAAAAAAGGCATCTGGCACTGTTGCAACTTATTAATAGGTTAGTACTAGAAAACATGTAAAAAGCACCTTAAAGTGTGGACAAGTAAAGCAAAGTAGATACAAAACAAGCATGGAGCATAAAAAATTATAGATACTTTTCCAACGTATCAGCATCCCCAAGCTTAACTCCTGCTCGTCCTTGAGTAGGTAAGTGATAAAAAGAATAATTTTTGAGGTGACATGCACCCTCACAATAAAGATCCAACCATTTGCAAGCATTGAAAGCTGGGATCAAAGAACTCTAAACATGTGCATGAAATATGGAGTTCTAACAATAGGACATAGTAACTATGCATGCAACATGGCAATCTACAAACAAAGATCATGAATAACATGCATTGAAAAACGTTTGTTTGTTTCACATGCAGAAAACATAGCATAGTGGCAATCAGCTTGTCCCTCATAGAGTAGCAATATAATGCATAGGACACCTGCAAAGTTCACAAGGGTGACTAGAAACAGATAGCACATGAACAAGTAATAACACAATATGCATCAATTAATAAGCGTTGGAACATTGCACACAGAATGACAACTATGCTCTCTTAATGGTGCCTAAAGGTAGAAAGTGGAGACTCAAATAATGGTGGAAGAAAGGCCTTTTTATAAAGGAAGCAGGGATTACAAGTTTCAAAAAGAGCTTCCAAAAATTATGGTACTTGTTAGCTTTCAGCCCTAATTGCCCCTATCATAAGCATCTTGAAGTGGTTAAGGTTAAAGTGGCAAAGCTGGAGTATATGCTTGATGAAGTATAAGTTGGCAATCTCATGCCCCTTGAATACGAGGGCCACACCTCATGCATACTCAACTTTGGGTCTAGGTAAGTTCTTGTCACTGTAAGTATTTGCATATCATTGAGAACCGCCAATGGGGTACCCCTTGCACATGGCACAGTAGCTTTCCCATAACCTAAATGACAAGGCAAGCAGACAATGGGCATCTCAGCAATTCTTCTTATGTACCATGGGAATATGGTGCTTTTTTTTCTCTCTTTCCTCTTTTCTCAATGTGTCTCTTTTTTTATAAGAAGAATGCTTCATAGATGTCACTATGGTGATGCTGCAAGTTTCCACCATGATTAGGCATGGCTTAGGCTAGCGGCCCAAGCGTTTCTCTAACATAGGATACAAACTCCATGGACTTACAAGTTCCCTATTTATTTCACACCGGTGACATCCATAGACAAAAGAACATGATATAAACTGAGTATAACAAGGTACAAGTGCAATATTGAAAATGTTCCTCGTGACAGCACGGTTCTGCTAATTCCAACTTATAAGTGCAAGCATATACAACAAAGTTGTCACAAATGGTTCAAGTTTATTAGGGGCAAAGAATAAAGTGTGCCATCAAGTTCGTGAGGGCTTTAATCACTAAGTTTTCACATAACAAAATAGTTTTTAAATTGGAATATAGATGAAAAACAAGAATATACTTGGAATGGTGTAACACACCATGCATAGGAGTTTATAGTGGACACTTCGGAATAACTTGGTTTCTTGGGAGTTTGAAGCATGAGTAGAACTTACTCATACAAGTGGAGGCTAGCAAAAGACTGGGAGCAACCAACTAAGAGAGCAATAATGGCCAAAATCATACAGTGCAAAAAAGCATACTAATCAAAGCAAAGAGTGGTACTACAAGTCAAGGAATAAATGATCATAGAGGCTAATGGTGACTTGTCATAGTCATAACATGGTGTGAGCATGTGCCAAGTCAACCCAAGCAAAACATCAAAGGAGAATACCACGATACTATGCTTTTGCATGCTAAAACAACACAGAATGACAAATATGCTCTCTTAATGGTGCCTAAAGGTAGAAAGTGGAGACTCAAATAATGGTGGAAGAAAGGCCTTTTTATAAAGGAAGCAGGGATTACAAGTTTCAAAAAGAGCTTCCAAAAATTATGGTACTTGTTAGCTTTCAGCCCTCATTGCCCCTATCATAAGCATCTTGAAGTGGTTAAGGTTAAAGTGGCAAAGCTGGAGTATATGCTTGATGAAGTATAAGTTGGCAATCTCATGCCCCTTGAATACGAGGGCCACACCTCATGCATACTCAACTTTGGGTCTAGGTAAGTTCTTGTCACTGTAAGTATTTGCATATCATTGAGAACCGCCAACGGGGTACCCCTTGCACATGGCACAGTAGCTTTCCCATAACCTAAATGACAAGGCAAGCAGACAATGGGCATCTCAGCAATTCTTCTTATGTACCATGGGAATATGGTGCTTTTTTCTCTCTTTCCTCTTTTCTCAATGTGTCTTTTTTTTTATAAGAAGAATGCTTCATAGATGTCACTATGGTGATGCTGCAAGTTTCCACCATGATTAGGCATGGCTTAGGCTAGCGGCCCAAGCGTTTCTCTAACATAGAATACAAACTCCATGGACTTACAAGTTCCCTATTTATTTCACACCGGTGACATCCATAGACAAAAGAACATGATATAAACTGAGTACAACAAGGTACAAGTGCAATATTGAAAATGTTCCTCGTGACAGCACGGTTCTGCTAATTCCAACTTATAAGTGCAAGCATATACAACAAAGTTGTCACAAATGGTTCAAGTTTATTAGGGGCAAAGAATAAAGTGTGCCATCAAGTTCGTGAGGGCTTTAATCACTAAGTTTTCACATAACAAAATAGTTTTTAAATTGGAATATAGATGAAAAACAAGAATATACTTGGAATGGTGTAACACACCATGCATAGGAGTTTATAGTGGACACTTCGGAATAACTTGGTTTCTTGGGAGTTTGAAGCATGAGTAGAACTTACTCATACAAGTGGAGGCTAGCAAAAGACTGGGAGCAACCAACTAAGAGAGCAATAATGGCCAAAATTATGCAATGCAACAAAGCAAACTAATCAAAGCAAAGAGTGATACTACAAGTCAAGGAATAAATGATCATAGAGGCTAATGGTGACTTGTCATAGTCATAACATGGTCTGAGCATGTGCCAAGTCAACCCAAGCAAAACATCAAAGGAGAATACCGCAATACTATGCTTTTGCATGCTAAAACAACGCATAATTTATTTAAGGCACACTAAGCAATCCCAATTGTTTGGAACAAGACATGCTACAGAAATAATCACTAAGCATAATGCTAAAACAACACCTAGCATGCCATGCTAAAGTCTAAGTCACAGTTAATGCAAGCTCCTCTTGCACTTCAAGCAAGAACTTACTACTCCTTTCCAAACACCAAGCAAACTTATTTGCAAAACAACACAGAGAGAGCGGGGTTCGAAACTACTAAAGCAAACTAAACAAACTAAGCAAAGCAAACGAAAACTAAGACGCTCCAAGAACAACACAACTGTGCATGAAACAATAAAAACAAAGTGTCTAGACAGAACTGAGCTTTTTATTGATGAAGAAGGGGGTGTCTTGGGCATCCCCAAGCTTTGAAGCTTGTACTTCTTGGATATTTATTGGGGTGACACCATGGTGGCATCCCCAAGCTTGAGCTTTTGTCCATTCTTCATCTCATTGCATCATTCTCTCTCTACACCTGAAATTTTTCCTTCATATAAAACTTCGCACAATCTTCATTAGCAACATTAGCTTATTCAAAAGATATTAGACCACTGGAAAAGCTTTGTAACAGCAAGGCTTTTCACTAAAAACACAAGCTACTGTAGTAAATCCTTCAAAAAGCTCAATTTACTTGAAGAGAACTCAAAAAGGGATCAATAAGAAGCAAATGTAAATAATGGCAGAAATCTGTCAAAACAGACCAGCAGGTAGAAACGAATTTTTTCGAACATCTTCTGTTGCTCAAATCAAAAAGTGTTGAACTAAAGAAAGTTATCCAACATACTGGGGGATTTATTCATAAATTTTGAGCTCAATCTGATTTACATAGCCTCCTAAAGATTTTTTTTGGTGGAGGACAGAAATCTGTTTCGGGACAACAACTCCCCAAATCTTACTTCCCTCTCATTAGAGGTCATTCTTAGCACAAAAAGCAAACAGAAAGGATAAGGAGAGGTCATTACTGAAGTAATAACTTCCAAGACTTAAGGAAACTCTTGGGTTATCTCCCAACAAGTACTTTTCTTTAACGCCTTTAAGTTAGGCACAAGAAGCAAGAAGAATCAAGTATTTTCAAATGAGGAAGCATTAACATTCATACTTGCAAATTCTTCAACTATGAAAGGTATCTCATCCAAATGGTTTTTGGAGGATCCTTTCACATCTCTCTTTGGTCTACTACCTTCATCAAAAAGATTTTCAGGGGCAATCCAATCGAAGTTATTTTCAAAGGCTTCATGCATTCCAACAAGCTTATAGGGTATGGGTATATTGAATTCCTCTCTAGGTTTTTTATCAGAAATACCCACAACATCTACACTTGAACCTAACATATTGAAATGTTAAAAACCTTTTTAGCCTCCCTAGCAACATCATGGAATTCTTTTGATAAAGTTTCAAGGATAAATTCCCTTTTTTCAACATTCTTCTCTTCTTTTAGTTTTAGGAATAAGAATTGTATGAAGGGGTTAAGGCTAACAAACCTAGCCTCCAACATATGAACTAAAGAAGCTGCAGCAATCTCATAATTAGGAGCAAGTTCAGCTATAGATTTATCCTCGATATCTTCATGCTTGCTAACATAATTAAAGAATTCTTCAATATTATCTTTCCCAATTATGGAGCCACTACCTATTGCAAGATTTTTCAGAGAGAACTGGGGGAGCAACATGGTGAGCTAGAGCAAGGTGGCAACTAGAGCAGGAACTGATTTTTTTGTGTTTTTTAATAAGGCAAGCAAACAAAACTAGACTAATTTTTTTTTGTTTTTTTGGAAAAGAGGCAAACAAAACCAAGCAAAAGAAACAAAGCAAACTAAAAACAAAGTAAAAAAAAGGAAGTGAAGGACTACCCTAGTGAAGACGTCTTTAGCTTCCCCGGCAACGGCGCCAGAAAACTTGTTGATGACTCCTTGATGGCGCCAGAGAACTTGGTGCTTGATGTGGAATCTTGTTGGGAAACCCAAGAGCAAGGTGTGAACTCTATAGCAGCAAGTCTTCCCTCAGTTGAGACCGAGGTTATCGAACCAGTAGGAGGAAGGAAACATCACACTGGTGTTGCAAGCAACACGGAGACCTGCACAACACAAACTCAAGACTTTGCCCCAACGAATCAGTTAGGTTGTCAAGCTCACCGGTTTGCTGTAACAAAGGATTAAACGTATGGTGTGGAAGGTAATGGTTTGCAACAAGTAAACAAGTAATAGTGGAAGATGTATCAATGGTAAAGATTGGACCGGGGTCCATAGTTTACTAGAGGTGCTCTCCTTAGATAAACAACATGGCATAAAGGGTAAACAAATTACAGTGGGGAAATTGACAGGAACTAAGAAAGGCATAACAATGCAATTACTAGCCAGAAAGATCCTATGAGGTTGATTGGGCAATACAACAATATACATAGATGGTGATCCAACTGCATCTATGACTAGAAGTCCACCTTTAGGTTATCATCCGAACCCCCTCCAGTATTAAGTTGCAAGCAACAGACAACTGCTTTAAGCAAAGTGTGTAAGGTAAACAGTCCACATGTTCCATAAACAAGAGACCATTGTTTTCTCCCTAGTAGCAACAACACATCTACAACCGAAGAGATTTCTGTCACTTCCCTTGGAAACTAGAGGCATGAACCCACTATCGAGCATAAATACTCCCTCTTGGAGTCACTAGCAACTACTTGGCCAAGATAACCACTAGCAACAGAGAGCATGCAAGATCACAAACAACACAGACATGATAGAATCATAAAGATAAAACCATTAATCAAACCAACATAATAATCTCAATATCCATCGGATCCCCGCAAACACAACATGCATGATTACAAATAGATTAGATCTTGATCATGAACGTAGCTCACAAGATCTATACATGAAAGCACAAAGGAGGAGATACAACCATCTATCTACTATATGGACCCGTAGTCCAAGGTGGAACTACTCACGAATCATACCGGAAAGAAGGCCTCCGGGATGATCTCCCCTCTGGTAGGGTGCCAGGAAGAACTTCAGATCCCCCCGATCTAGGGACGATGGTGGCAGCGGATACAGACCGTTTCGTGGATTTCTGATCGGGTACTCAGGGTTTCTCTATCGGGGGCTTCTTATAGGCGAAGGGGTGAGACCGGGAGGCGGCTAGGGTGCCCAAACCCAAGCCAGGCGCGAGGTTGGGACCACTCGTGCCTAGAGTGGGTCTGGCCCCCCTGGCTGGGCTTCTAGGCTCCCCTATGGACTTCTTGTTCCCCATGGAAAGTTATTGACTTTGGCATTTGTCCCGTCCAATTCCGAGAATATTTCTTTACTAACTTTTCTAAAACAAAAAACAGCAGAAAACAGGCATCTGGCACTGTTGTAACTTGTTAATAGGTTAGTACCAGAAAACATGTAAAAAGCACCTCAAAGTGTGGACAAGTAAACCAAAGTAGATACTAAACAAGCATGGAGCATCAAAAATTATAGATATGTTTCCAACGTATCATGGACCCATAGTCCAAGGTGGAACTACTCACGCATCATACCGGAGAGAAGGCCTCCGGGATGATCTCCCCTCCGATAGGGTGCCGGGAAGAACTTCAGATCCCCCGATCTAGGGACGACGGTGGCAGCGGCTACAGAAGGTTTCGTGGAGATTTGATCAGGTACTTAGGGTTTCTGCATCAGGAGATTCTTATAGGCGAAGGGGGAGGCTGAGGAGGCAGACATAGGGGTGTAACCTCCCAGCATTAGAGCCTAGAAATAAGCTGAACCCAAAAGTGTGCATTGCATTCATGCATAGCAAATACAAATAATTTTCGGGCTTTTGAACAAAACTTGTCAAAGTGATTGAAGCTTCTCTTAACTTGATGGAATTGAAGTAGATCATCAAGTTGACTGCGATAAGTTTCAATATGACCTTTCTAAAACCTTATTTTGGGTAAGGGAGATTTGATCTAAGGGTAGATCAAATGTAATAAAAGTTAAACCCTGATACAATGTGATTTATATTTGATCATTAGGTGATCATATCATAGTATTCATTATAATCACTCATGAGTACCAAGTGAAGGATATAACACCAAATATGAACTATATCTTAATCTAATCTGCATATACGATGAGTATCATGGTAATATCTAACCCTACTTCTTAAGTAAGATTGAGTGGGAAAGAAACTAAGTTTAGATCATTCACCCTATACCTTTTTTTCCATATCAATCCTTATCATCTTTATTGAGTTATATTCCAATATCCATTGCTCATTAATGTTGAGGAATCAACTATTGGTTCACCAGATCTCAATCTATCAACTCTTGACCATATCATAGTTTACACTTAAAGTGCCTATATAGAAACAATTAAGAAGAGGTAAATAGTGATGTTAGCTTTAGAAATCATCCATAGGATGGGAAAGATTGAAGAGAATCCAATCAACAGGATAATTGATGAAGTTAAATTCCTCCTAGATAAATAGAAGAACTATTTATATTATCTAATCCTATGGTAGTAAAGAAGATTACAAGGATAAATTCTGAAGATAGTTACCAGTAGTAATTCTATTAGGCCAAGTGGACATAGTCCATGAATAATAACCTTAATCCAAAAGATAATCTCAATACCGTTGAAAAGTGGTATTGATAAAACCTTGCTTAGCCAACTAATAACTTAAGCTATAAATAATTAAAGGATTATAATGATCATACTTGCTCACCAAGATTGGATACTTATATCAAGCACAAGTGATATTGGTAGGTAGAACATGATTGAAACCCAAGTAGAGATAAGTTATCCTAGAGTAGTCATTACAAACCACATAAATATGATTTAGGGTTGGAGTGTGAGTTATTGGAGTAAAGTGAATATAGGATGATATTATTCAATTAAAGCTAGTATAGCATAGAGTTATAGAAGTAGTGTTATTCATCTTAAAGGATAGTCAACTTTAGAGAAATGTAGTTGGATGCATACAACTATTAGAGATACATTAGTGATGAATGATTAAGGAAGATTATGAGTAGATTTTGAAGGAACTATTTGTTGGATGGAAGGCTATCAACAATAGAGTAGTAAATACAACCAAGCAAAGATATGGGGAAGTTATTAAATACTTTAGTATCAAACTCATTTGATTCATCCATGACTTTAGAAGGTTAATCAGTGAAGGAGAATAGTACTATGAAGTAAAACTCATCATGTTAATCATGATGATAGATAGAAAAAGGTAATATATCTAGGAAAGGAATTCCTTAATAAGAAGTCTAGAATTATGTATTATGGAAGATAGTAATTCTTGGTAAACAATCAACTCTAAATCTTAAAACCAAGTATAATATCCATTTCATAGTAAGAATTCCTCGTCTTATATCTATATCACTTGATAGGAACATTTCCTACAACAAATCACATAAACACATCTCTGACAATTCCAACCATCAGAATTAAATGTGCTTAGGAGTATCTTTATCAATTCCTTTCTATAAAACATTCAAGAAATAACTTTCAAGTACTAAAGGTGATATCATCAAATATCCCAAACAGAAAACAAAATGCTTAGATATTGAATCTTTAACCACATCCATAAAGGAGTCTAAGTATATTAAAAACCCTAAACCCTAGGGTAAATAATCATAATCCAAAATCCTAAATCTCTTTGTTTATCATAATAGAATATATACACTGTCATTTTACAAATTAATGGAAGTAGTAAGAATCATATTAATTTCTTTCATATTTCATGCATCAAATAATGATATAGGATTATTATACATATAAAAATTTATATTCAAACTCTGAGCCAACTAGAGTTAAGTCTTATAAACAAATAAGAATACATCATTCAAGAAATCCATAACTAAAAGAGGAGAGTAAAATAATAAGAAAAGTTTCTACAAATTATTAAAAGGGGTTCATATTGAGTAAATAAAAGAAATATAAAAAGATTATATAATAAAAGTTCACAAATGATACTAAATATATTTTAGTATTATTGCAATTATCCAGCAAATAAATCCTATAAAGAAAAGTTCAAAATATAAATCAAATTCAAATCTAAAAAGGAAAACATAAAATAGAAAAAGGTAAAACAAATAAAAACATTACCTGGCCGTGGCCCAACATCTCTGTACTTATCTGACGCCCATGTGCATCCCACAAAAGCCCAGCACCTAGCCCAGCTCGTTTCCATTTGTGACTGACAAGTGGGACCAAAGAAGGACCGCAGGTTGAGCTGAAAGAATCGCCAGGGGGTTATCCGCAAAACAGCACGTCGTCGTCATCCTCACGCACACAGATAGCTCGTAGGAGGAGCTCGCTGCCGCTCGATGCCGTCATCGTTGTTCTTGCGCCAAGATCAACGCCGCCGTCGCCAGGAGAGGATAAGAAGGCCACCGCGACGTCCTGCCTCAAACCCTATCAACGATCCCTCCTTATCCTCTCTGATTCAAATGGGGATGAAACCCTAGCTCACCGGAGCCACACCTCGCTGTCGAACCACATCTTCCCACACTCTTCCAAGAAGCCATGGAGAAGCCTCGTCCTCCGTAGATCCTCTGGGTAGAATCTTGCATCAAGGGGAGCACTAGAGTGGGTGAATTTTTCCCTTCCTCTTTGTGGCAGTTCGTCGGAATCCTCGTCGAGGAGCTCGTCTCTGACCACGCCTATCCTCGCCAACCTCTCTATCATCATCAGGGTGAGTTCCTGATCACTCCAGCATCCCTAAATTGTTGTATCTCGTTGTTAAACGCCATCGCACCTTCTGTCACCGTCGGTCACCGTCGAAGCTCGTTGAAGCTGAGGCTCCAATGACTATTTCCGATCGGCACCGCCAATTTCAGGTTCAGCGAGTTGCGCTAATTCGAACTAGGTTTATTTCGTTTGCTAGGGCGTAGTAGATCGTCGCCGGTGACCAACCACTAACAGCGGTGGTGGTGCTGACGCCATAGCTATGTCACGCCGACGCCATCCTGGACCTAGTACTCTGTTTGACCTGGTCCTTGTCTCGCGTGGCTGATGACATGGCCTTGGGCCCATATGTCATTGTGTGGGGGTAAAGACAGGATCGGTAACAAATGCATTTTCTTTAACCTAAGAGCTGAGGTGGACAATGGCCCACTGGTCAGTGACTCAGGCTAAGTGTAGGTACGGTGTAAAAAGTATTTCCTGTTTAAGAAATAATAAAATGTTATAAACTCAATTATTAATATTCCACAAATCAAATAAGTGATTAAATCTTGTTTAATTAATAACTTTTGATTTACAATTCCGAAAAATATGTATAATATATGCAAATTTGTAGAAAAATAAAATCTACAACTTAAAATTATTATCAAATATTATTATGATAATTATTTAAATAAATATTATTTAATAAAGGTTTTATAAGTAATAAAACTTTGATAATTCATATTTTAATAATGTTAAATGTTAAAAATATAAATAGAATACTAAAAATCTTAGAAAAATAAGAATTATAATTTAAAACTATCATCATGTATTATTATTTCACTTAAGTAAATATTTATTATTTATTAAGTAATTATAAAGTAATAATAATTGTAAAAATCATCTCTTATTATTAATAAATCAAAAAAATAAATGTAATATACCAAAAGGATCACAAAATTAATATCTACATATTAAAAATCTAATATTCTACTTTTAAATTAAATAAAAATTCAAATAATTTAGTAACTCAAATTTAAACTTATTTACTTTATTAATAATTCATATAAGGATAAATAAAAAATTATTAATATTTCTAAAACGAATAAATTTAGTTAATAAATAGTATTAGTCTTAAGTATTAATAATATAAGCGATAATGGTTTAAAACATTACAAGTACCTTAGTATTAAATTATCTTCTACTTTAAGTAAGAATATATTCTAAAAAGATTTCCACTTATAAAATTAACCTTAAAGAACAACTTATAAATACACTAAATCCTTTCCATCTATGTTAACTACCAAATTACAAAAACTACCACAACACTATAGAAAGTTCAAAAGTAGTTAAGTGACAATATATCTTGATTTATAAACTATACTCACTCATCTATAAAAGGTAAATGATACTACTCCATTATAGAATCAAGAAACTACTACACTAAGTAAAAGGATAATCAATCTTAAGTAACCTAAAGAAAACATTCTAGATACACAAGATACAAATGTTATAAGTATTGTACTTTCAAAACTATCTTTGTTTTAAAGTTAACTTTAGTCTACAAGAATCTAAATATAACACTATAAACATTGCTATACATTTTATAGTTAACTTTGGTCGGAACTAGTTAAATTATAAAACATCTCAAGCCAAAACTATTCAAGCAAACACAAATAACATCAACCACCACTAACTAACCACCAAGATTGTTTAGACCTTAGAAGAGAAACCTTTTCTTCGAAGGTTATTCTTTTTGCCACTTCGAACAAGAACTCTTATATAAGCAATCCTGACTAGCATTTCATAAGTATATATATTTTATTGCTACATATGTGTTGCTCACAACCACTCATAAGCTCTAATAAAAGCACAAATGTGAAACTTATCTAAAAGGACCATACATTCCAAAGTAACCATTTCCAAAATCCAAACCCTAGGACAACGTTATCCCCGGGATTTGCGTTTAGAAAGTGCATCACATTACTTATGCATAAAAGCATATTGCTTCTTTAAACATTAGTCCTTACCGGACCAATGATGCTGATTTCACATTTTGGATCTTATACTGACTCGAAGACCGTGAGTGCATAATCTTGCAATCACAAAAGGCAAGTTCACACTTGCTCATGTCCTTTGTTTATTTTCTGTAAAGTATTTTACAAATCCAGTGTTGTTATCACCTGCATTTGAAAAAGGTCTAAAAACACTATTTTCGATAATAATGTAAACTATTGGTTACTAATCCAGGGTGATCAGCTAATCTATTAAATCTGACAGTTGGAATACCACTGTTCAGAACTATATCACCTAGGACTTAACAACCAATGTTGCCAGTGATTCTTGCGTCGTATATTACGCATTGACCATGAGATTTGGAATGGGACGGAGAAGTCAGCTGTATCTTCTTCCTCTCGAATGAAGCCGGATGTGCAGGTCATGGCTGTTATCCTCGAAGCGTGCATATTAATTGGTAATTCGTAGAGGATATGCAACATATGGGTGGGAACCCTCATCATCCCATGATAGTTTTGGCATCTAACAGTTTGTACAAACCATTGCCGTAATCCAATATGTGGGCATGGTGTACACCAAGGAGGCATGCGAGGTCGCGAAGGGGGCAGTGATTTGCTTGGATCATCTTCTAGGCCCCACATCATGGAATTGTGGACGGGAATAAGCTACCCGGTTGTGCAACAAAGAGTTGATTTCTCATGGGTAAAGTAACACACCTCTGTAGAGTGTAAGAACTGTAACTTGTTACTCCCTGTTCCGGGAAGGAGCTACGAACGCGGCAGGAAAGGAACTCCATGAAAGTTCTGGTGAACCCGTGAAGGCTGATGGACATAGATTTTCAGAATAAAAGCAACCTTTGAAGAAATATTTATGAAAACTTGCATTGCCTACGACCTACGGTGTGTGGCTGTAGTTATAGTGCATCAAACACTCCTTTTCTAGTGAATTTGCTGAGTACGCTCGTACTCAAAGTATCTTCTTAACCCTTGCTAGATTCTGAAGCCATGAAGACGAGGTCTACACCAAGTTATGCTCCAGGAATCATCAACAGCTAAAGTTCTTCAATGAAGACAAGGAAGTCAATATATACCTCAACTCAAATGAAGAAGAAGTTACTGATTAGATAGGAATATAATCTCTAGCCAAAGAACGTAATTATGTAGTGCATTGCAATAGTAGCAATGCCAATCCCTTAGTTAAAATACTAATTTTAATAGTATAACAATTCTTGCGTTGTTTATCTTTGATTCTTCTCCGTAAGAAGTTCCTTCTCTCTCTTTAACCTAGAGTGTTCTCTGGATCTTATGTAAAGAGTGAGTTGTAACCTTTAGCCATGTATTGGACCCGCTGTGTTTCTGTTGTGCCATTCTGAGGGATGTAATACTAGTGAACGGTGTTTCATTGGTGTTATGTCAACGACTATAGTATACTACATCATGCAGTGGTATGCTGGGTCACCGCAGTTGGTATCAAAGCATATGCTTTGACCTTAGGTTAGAAACCTAGTAAATGGGTAGAACCTATAGGACACATCCTAGCAATAATAAAGAGTTCTCTAGTGATATGAGGGATATTCACTTGAGAATAATCCTGTTATGTTACTAGTGCGATAATTATTTAGTATGATTGCAAATCTGATCATTACCCAAGAGTTTTAACTCTATGTGACTGATGATAATTTCTTATCTACGGTTCCACATGGCACCTCGATATCCACCTCGGAATGTTCAAGTGATGAACAGCACGTTGGATGACTACGGGGGGATTGGACAGACAATCTCCGACAACTTCTATGGAGTTTGGAATGTGAATCGAGACTTTTGGTCAAGATTTACAGTTACTATGATGGGCAGGTATTAGCTAAATACCGTGTCATGATCATGTTACCCAAGAAGTTAGAACTTAAGGGAGAAATGCCATCAGGAGAGGCAAGGTGCATGGCATCTGCATATCAGATTGCCGTAGCAGGAACCATAACCATGATCCGTGAACAAAAATCCCAAGCTCTAGAAGGTAGTACTCACGGCATTATACCACATGAAACCTCAAACTCAGAGCATGAGTTAGATCACTCTACCTTAGTCCAAGCTAAACCTACTCTAGTTGTAGAGTATATGGATCGTTATCGGTCTTTGCTAAACACTTATCATAACACTCACCAAGTCTTAGTTCAGGAGCTGGATACGGTCATTGAGGATTTTACTGATCCTGATAAAGAAATGGCTCGTAGGAAGAAGCTATATAAAGAAGCTAGGCATCCTAAATACATACCTTCAGGAGAAGTGTATGAGGAAACTGAGTTTGATGACCCAAACTCGGAAAATTATGCCTATTACCAAAATGACTTCAAGCCACCTGAAGACCTATGGACCAAATATAACTCCGAACAACAGGAATGGAATAAAATTATTCCAAATAACCCTGAGCCCAACAAATATAGATGGGAAATAGAATCTCAAGGTAGAACCATAGGAAATCCCATACCTTGTGATACAGGTATTGAAGAAGAGACCAACTATAACCATAGAGAGCCTTATGGACCATATGGGGGTAATACTAATCCAATCAACTTAGAAGAGTATTCCGATAGCTACTACACCAATATATATGACTGGATCCAAGAAAAAGCTAAGGAACCAACTTACTATGAGGAAGCGTTGCCGGAAAACCCGGAATATTCGGTGGAAGATTACGCCAACTCTAGTCATTTTTTAATGACTAATCTCAGTCTCGGTACTTCTAATCAAGATTACGCACCTCCTGGATGCTCTTATGCTCCAGAAGGCGGTCATAGGACTTCACGTCATCATGGACGGAACTCCAGGAAGCACTATAGGAAGATGAAAGTAAGAAAGGAACGACATCTCAAGGGATGAGGGCTTGAATAATGTATATAGAGGGTAATGCGTATTGTAGTTTGAAGGGTTTGCCGAAATAAGTGAGGATATATCCACAAGAACAAGAAGTTCTTGTAAGATAGTTGTGTAAATAGGTAAGGAGCAAACCGTTGGAACATCTAGTACATTTGTAAATTATTTAAAACCTATGTGTAATACATGGTATATGTTTTATTGTTTATCGACTATTGAATCTTATTGGATCTTCTTGATTGACTAGATCTGTACATGAAGTTTAATTAGGTGTGCAAATGCATTATGTAACACCCAGTTATTACTTGATGTTATAGACCTAGATAGAAACGGGAATTCGTGTAAGGGAGTGACGAGTTTCGAAGATCATAAGGAAGACTGACTTGAAGGATGAAGCATGGTATAAGGGGTATTAACACCATTTGGAGGATAGATAGAGCATAGGTCATTTTTGGCCAGCCTAGGAATAAAGTCTGGTGTAGAAAATGTAGGGAGCAACAAGATATGATAGACTGAAAGCTCATTCAAAGTAGGTAAGATGCTAAGAAGTTAATGAAAGAGTTGTACCAAGTTCATGGAAGTATCATGAAAAAGTACCAATAAGATGCCTTGGATTCAAAAGGCTATTCAAGCTCTGACAATTCAGAGAGAATGCTAGTTGTAGGTCGGAAATTGTAAGGTAATACCTACCACCCAGAATGATCTGCCGTTGGTAATTAATTCCTAGCCGGTATTCTGATCCACAGTTGGTATTTTGATCGCAACTGGTATTTGGTTAACATAGTTACCCAGATCTTCTTAAAAGTTGCATAAAGAGCATAAAATTTGGCCTAAGTTAAGTAAGACCTAAGGAAATATAATTTTTTTTAAAGGCGATCGTCTTTCGAGATGCTTCACAAGGTCAGACTTATCCAAGCGAAAATGTCCAAAAGTAAATAGACATATAATGCTGAAAGATTTTTTTCGGAGATCCACAATTGTGTGGATACACCGTACAATCTTTCATCAAACCCTAATTAGGTAAAGTATAAATTGAATAGAGACCAACATTCTAGTTATAAAGCTAATAAATACTATATAGACAATTTAAAGACTATTAGTAAACCCTAAGGGGGAGAGCAAACATTATAAAGGAAAGTTGAAGAAGTACTATAGGTAATAATGAAAGATTATCTAAAACTTAATAAGGTAAAAGCTTGAAGGTGATAAAAGGTTAATCCTAACCGACTAATTCTAGAAGAAATAACTCTTAACTAACCCTTAAGAAGTAATAGAGAACATCCAATTGGATAAGTATTATGGAACAAGAAATTCCAATGGCTGTGGACTAAATAAGTTCAAATCCAATCTTGGAAGGAGTACCAGTATCAACTATACTAAGACAAGAATAGTAATATAGTCTTTTGACTACTAACACGGGTATATAGAAACTTAAAATTTGTTTTTAAGGAGACCCTCTAAACCATACTTAAAATAGTAATAAAGTTTGATGATTAAATAAAAATAATTGGATTAGGATATCTAATCAGGTTATGGAATACTACAATTAATTCCATTTAAGGTCATCATGGAATGGAGAAATGTAGCAACCACTACAAGTTAATTCCTTACTCCAAAACGTGAGAGTTTGCGAACTTTGAGGACGAAGTTTATTTTAAGGGGGAGAGTCTGTAACGTCCCAGCATTATAGCCTATAAATAAGCTGACCCCAGAAGTGTGCATTCCATTCATGCATAGAAAATCCGAATAATTTTCGTGCTTTTGAACAAAACTTGTCAAAGTGATTGAACCTTCTCTTAACTTGATGGAATTGAAGTAGATCATCAAGTTGACTGCGATAAGTTTCAATATGACCTTTGCTAAAACCTTATTTTGGGTAAGGGAGATTTGATCTAAGGGTAGATCAAATGTAATAAAAGTTAAACCCTGATACAATGTGATTTATATTTGATCATTAGGTGATCATATCATAGTATTCATTATAATCACTCATGAGTACCAAGTTAAGGATATAACACCAAATATGAACTATATTTTAATCTAATCTGCATATACCATGAGTATCATGGTAATATCTAACCCTACTTCTTAAGTAAGATTGAGTAGGAAAGAAACTAAGTTTAGATCATTCACCCTATACCTTTCTTTCCATATCAATCCTTATCATATCCATTGAGTTATATTCCAATATCCGTTGCTCATTAATGTTGAGGAATCAACTATTGGTTCACCAGATCTCAATCTATCAACTCTTGACCATATCATAGTTTACACTTAAAGTGCCTATATAGAAATAATTGAGAAGAGGTAAATAGTGATGTTAGCTTTAGAAATCATCCATAGGATGGGAAAGATTGAAGAGAATCCAATCAACAGGATAATTGATGAAGTTAAATTCCTCCTAGATAAATAGAAGAACTATTTATATTATCTAATCCTATGGTAGTAAAGAAGATTACAAGGATAAATTCTGAAGATAGTTACCAGTAGTAATTCTATTAGGCCAAGTGGACATAGTCCATGAATAATAACCTTAATCCAAAAGATAATCTCAATACCATTGAAAATTGGTATTGATAAAACCTTGCTTAGCCAACTAATGTAACATCCCTAAAATCATGATTTCAAAGATTGCATATCATTCTTGCATGTATATAGAATTGAGATCAATTTCAAACTCATTCAGAAAAACAGAAGCACATAGTGCTATGATTTTATGTGAACAAACTTAAATCAAATGGCCATCCCCATTTGAAAGTTTGAATGTTTATAAAACTAGTTTGTTTGCTTACTTTGTTGAAGGGTTTGTGTGTATAATTTAAACCAATATTTACAAATTGGAAATAGGTTTCAAAAACCATTTTTCAAACTTTGCAAATCAAGTGCCAAGTCCCTGATATTTTGTTCTCCAAGTGTGACAAAGCCTTTGCAAAGCAACCACTTGTTTTTATGCCTATATTTGAGACTAGTGCACACTGCAAAAATCCCAAGAAGATTTGAATTCAAATAGAACTTGAATTCATTTGAAAACCTATTCAGAAAATCGAAATAGAAAAAGAAAAGGAGAAAGAAATGAAAAAGGGTCGGCGCCAGGATTCTAGCCCAGCAACGGAACTGACCCAACTAGCCCACCCGGCCTTCCTTTCTCTCTCTCGCATGCGCTAGCGCACCCAGGCAGCCGCTGACAACCAGACCCCACCTCCTCCTTGCGTTTGTTGTGACGAGCCCTCTCCACGCCGCCTCGCCTTCTTCCCCAAATCGCGCCCGCAGACCACGTCGTCGCTGCAGTGATGCCGGTAATGGCGCGACATAATTAGCCTTGATACCGCAGGCGTTTCCTGTCGCGCTTGGGCCTATTTAATCCCCTCTGCCCCATGATCATTTCCCCCCACTCTCCTCGCTCACTCCGCCACCAGGCTGCGCGCATTTGTCTTGCACCGCAAGATCGACGCTCCGGCGACTAATTCCGGTGAGCCTCGACCGCCCCCCTCTCTCTTGTTCAAGCTATCTTGTTCAGCATGATCCGCGCATCTGACACCTTTCTTTGCTCGCCGTGACCTAGGTCGCCGGTTCCATTCACGATCAAGAACCACTGCCGCTAGACTCCGCGACCAATTGAGGTAAAACCCGAGCGCCCCTTGCCCCCTCTTTCATACGAGATTGTTCGCCTGCGTCTTGTGCACCCCCTGACCCCTCTGGTTCGTGCTAGGGCGACGCCAAACCTCACTAGTGACCTCATCTGCAAGCAGCAGACGCCGCCGCAACTCCGACGAGCCCCTGAGACCATGCCCGTGCGCCCCTCGTCAAGCCACTGCTAGGTTGAGCTTCTCCTCGACGCTGCAAACCTGGTAAGCATCCTCCTGCCCCTCCGGACGACTCAGGCGCCGCCGCCAGATGTAATCGCCGCCGCCAGTAGCCGCCGCTAGCGCCGCCCCCTTTTGGTCGTTTGATCCAGAGCCATCCGATCTGGATCCAACGTATAGAATTAGATCTTTAGCAAAGCGTTATGGGTGGATCTGAGCCGTGAGATTTAAAAAGATCCAACAGCGCGGGAGGGTGATCCTGAACGAATCGGTATCAGCCAATAGAGTTAAGACACGTGGCTAGGATTAGATTCAAAACCAGTTTTGAAATCAGATTTTGATCCAAAATTGAAATAGCTATAACTTTTGATTTCCACGTTAGATTTTTGCAAATTTTATACCGTTGGAATCAGGGAGACAAGCCCTTTCTAAATCTGCAATGTGTTTAATGAAAAGTTTCTGTTAAAATGACTTTATTTGCAGTAACTTGTTTTAGGCTATTTTGAGTATAGAAATTGTTTGGAAAATAGTTTAAGTGTAAAATAAAACTTGGTTTAGCAAGTTTTTGACTTGTTTATAGTTCAGTACTGTGCACTTGCTTGGTTAGATTTCAAAAATCATCACATAGAATTTTCTTTTTGCATGCATATATTTATGTTTGTATATGAATTGTGTGTAATTTTGTGCTACCAATTTTTGTGTAGATTTTGCTAGTGACTGTGATTGTGAAGAGTGCTACTCTCCCCATTACCAAGGCAAGTGGTATTTCGTGATTATTTTTATCCCTATATTTTGTATAAGCATTAGAAATATTTTGCTAAGTCCTGCATGTTACTTTTTGCCAAATGCTATGTTGGGAAATCCTAAGTAGTTGTAGAAATGCTAGGAATTTTCCTAAGTTAAGTTACTATGCCATGCTTAGCCTAGCTAGTAGCAAACAAGGGTTGGTAAAATATATACATGCTATGATGAAAATGTTTCTAAGTCTTTGGACTTATGTTTTTCTTAATAAAACAACTAAGTCAATAAATCTCCTGGGTGGAATGGGACTTGAATGGTGGTTTTTGGTTGAGTGGTTACACAAGGCCCATGGATATGGTTTACCTTGTGTATCGCACTTGTGGTATGCCACCCAGGCACAAAGGGATTTTGGAGGCCAAGTGTTGAGAAGCTTATAGTGCAGCCACTTGGCAATATGGGCTCTGCCTTGATCATATAGGTTGCTAGAACTTAGCCATTTGGACAGTTGGTGGTAGTGGGATTGATAGGTTGGAGCGCGTCCATTTGGTCTAAGGGAAGGCTTCTGAAAGGTCCTGTCTTGGGAAACCAAGTCTGGTGGGGAAAGTGCACAACCTCTGCAGATGGAAAAATCTAAGTACTTAGCCAAGTCCATGGCAATGGACAATTTGAGCATCAAGACATGGAAGCTATCAAGAATCTCATCACTCCAACTTCTAAGTAAAAACTTGTGGGTGAACAAGGGTGAAGGACCTCAATGTCTATTGATGGTTTCTTGGGAGAAGTTTTTGACAAAGAAAAACTTAGTGTTTTCACTAATAGGAAAAACTTATTTTGAGCAAAGCAAGCCAAGCTACACTTAGCCAAATTGCATATAGTAATAGTCCACTTAAAATTTACTAAGGTATCACTTGCCAATACTATTCCAAAGTATTGACCCACTGTGGCTGTAACTTGTAATGTTGCAGGTTATTCTGATGAGGATTAGGTGTCATGAGTCTACACTCAACATGCTTGCCTGTGGCACATGAAGATGAAGACTTATGTTTATTTACTTATTCCAAACTCTTGTATTAGGCCTGTGGCCTTGAGTTGTAAAAGACTATGTTTTATCTCTGGAATGGATGTAATAAATGACCTTTGTATCTGTGTACTTCATCTTAAACTATGGATGCTAGCATTGATCCAGGGACTAGCATTGCAATCACAGGGATCCTTTTCCTTTACAAAGGAGGGATCTTACAACTAATAACTTAAGCTATAAATAATTAAAGGATTATAATGATCATACTTGCTCACCAAGATTGGATACTTATATCAAGCACAAGTGATATTGGTAGGTAGAACATGATTGAAACCCAAGTAGAGATAAGTTATCCTAGAGTAGTCATTACAAACCACATAAATATGATTTAGGGTTGGAGTGTGAGTTATTGGAGTAAAGTGAATATAGGATGATATTATTCAATTAAAGCTAGTATAGCATAGAGTTATAGAAGTAGTGTTATTCATCTTAAAGGATAGTCAACTTTAGAGAAATGTAGTTGGATGCATACAACTATTAGAGATACATTAGTGATGAATGATTAAGGAAGATTATGAGTAGATTTTGAAGGAACTATTTGTTGGATGGAAGGCTATCAACAATAGAGTAGTAAATACAACCAAGCAAAGATATGGGGAAGTTATTAAATACTTTAGTATCAAACTCATTTGATTCATCCATGACTTTAGAAGGTTAATCAGTGAAGGAGAATAGTACTATGAAGTAAAACTCATCATGTTAATCATGATGATAGATAGAAAAAGGTAATATATCTAGGAAAGGAATTCCTTAATAAGAAGTCTAGAATTATGTATTATGGAAGATAGTAATTCTTGGTAAACAATCAACTCTAAATCTTAAAACCAAGTATAATATCCATTTCATAGTAAGAATTCCTCGTCTTATATCTATATCACTTGATAGGAACATTTCCTACAACAAATCACATAAACACATCTCTGACAATTCCAACCATCAGAATTAAATGTGCTTAGGAGTATCTTTATCAATTCCTTTCTATAAAACATTCAAGATATAACTTTAAAGTACTAAAGGTGATATCATCAAATATCCCAAATAGAAAACAAAATGCTTAGATATTGAATCTTTAACCACATCTGTAAAGGAGTCTAAGTATATTAAAAACCCTAGGGTAAATAATCATAATCCAAAATCCTAAATCTCTTTGTTTATCATAATAGAATATATACATTGTCATTTTCCAAATTAATGGAAGTAGTAAGAATCATATTAATTTCTTTCATATTTCATGCATCAAATAATGATATAGGATTATTATACATATAAAAATTTATATTCAAACTCTGAGCCAACTATAGTTAAGTCTTATAAAAAAATAAGAAAACATCATTCAAGAAATCCATAACTAAAAGAGGAGAGTAAAATAATAAGAAAAGTTTCTACAAATTATTAAAAGGGGTTCATATTGAGTAAATAAAAGAAATATAAAAAGATTATATAAAAAAAGTTCACAAATGATACTAAATATATTTTAGTATTATTGCAATTATCCAGCAAATAAATCCTACAAAGAAAAGTTCAAAATATAAATCAAATTCAAATCTGAAAAGGAAAACAGAAAATAGAAAAAGGTAAAACAAATAAAAACATTACCTGGCCGTGGCCCAACATCTCTGTACTTATCTAACGCCCATGTGCAGCCCACAAAAGCCCAGCACCTAGCCCAGCTCGTTTCCATTTGTGACTGACAAGTGGGACCAAAGAAGGACTGCGGGTTGAGCTGAAAGAATCGCCAGGGGGTTATCCGCAAAACAACACGTCGTCGTCATCCTCACGCACACAGATAGCTTGCAGGAGGAGCTCGCCGCCGCTCGATGTCGTCATCGTTGTTCTTGCGCCAAGATCAACGCCGCCATCGCTAGGAGAGGATAAGAAGGCCACCGCGACGTCCTGCCTCAAACCCTATCCACGATCCCTCCTTATCCTCTCTGATTCAAATTGGGACGAAACCCTATCTCACCGGAGCCACAGCTCGCCCTCGAACCACATCTTCCCACACTCTTCCAAGAAGCCATGGAGAAGCCTCGTCCTCCGTAGATCCTCTGGGTAGAATCTTGCATCAAGGGGAGCACTAGAGTGGGTGAATTTTTCCCTTCCTCTTTGTGGCAGTTTGTCGGAATCCTCGTCAGGGAGCTCGTCTCTGACCACGCCTATCCTCGCCAACCTCTCTATCATCATCAGGGTGAGTTCCTGATCACTCCAACATCCCTAAATTGTTGTATCTCGTTGTTAAACGCCATCGCACCTTCTGTCACCGTCGGTCACTGTCGAAGCTCGTCGAAGCTGAGGCTCCGATGACTATTTCCGATCGGCGCCGCCAATTTCAGGTTCAGCGAGTTGCGCTAATTCGAACTATGTTTATTTCGTTTGCTAGGGCGTAGTAGATCGTCGCCGGTGACCAACCACTAACGGCGGTGGTGGTGCTGACGCCATAGCTATGTCACGCCGATGCCATCCTGGACCCAGTACTCTGTTTGACCTGGTCCTTGTCTCGCGTGGCTGATGACATGGCCTTGGGCCCATATGTCATTGTGTGGGGGTAAAGACAGGATCGGTAACAAATGCATTTTCTTCAACCTAAAGCTGAGGTGGACAATGTCCCACTGGTCAGTGACTTAGGCTAAGTGTAGGTACGGTGTAAAAAGTATTTCCTGTTTAAGAAATAATAAAATGGTATAAACTCAATTCTTAATATTCCACAAATCAAATAAGTGATTAAATCTTGTTTAATTAATAACTTTTGATTTACAATTCCGAAAAATATGTATAATATATGCAAATTTGTAGAAAAATAAAATCTACAACTTAAAATTATTATCAAATATTATTATGATAATTATTTAAATAAATATTATTTAATAAAGGTTTTATAAGTAATAAAACTTTGATAATTCATATTTTAATAATGTTAAATGTTAAAAATATAAATAGAATACTAAAAATCTTAGAAAAATAAGAATTATAATTTAAAACTATCATCATGTATTATTATTTCACTTAAGTAAATATTTATTATTTATTAAGTAGTTATAAAGTAATAAGAATTGTAAAAATCATCTCTTATTATTTATAAATCAAAAAAATAAATGTAATATACCAAAAGGATCACAAAATTAATATCTACATGTTAAAAATCTAATATTCTACTTTTAAATTAAATAAAAATTCAAATAATTTAATAACTCAAATTTAAACTTATTTACTTTATTAATAATTCATATAAGGATAAATAAAAATTATTAATATTTCTAAAATGAATAAATTAAGTTAATAAATAGTATTAGTCTTAAGTATTAATAATATAAGCGATAATGGTTTAAAAGATTACAAGTACCTTAGTATTAAATTATCTTCTACTTTAAGTAAGAATATATTCTAAAAAGATTTCCACTTATAAAATTAACCTTAAAGAACAACTTATAAATACACTAAATCCTTTCCATCTATGTTAACTACCAAATTACAAAAACTACCACAACACTATAGAAAGTTCAAAAGTAGTTAAGTGACAATATATCTTGATTTATAAACTATACTCACTCATCTATAAAAGGTAAATGATACTACTCCATTATAGAATCAAGAAACTACTACACTAAGTAAAAGGACAATCAATCTTAAGTAACCAAAAGAAAACATTCCAGATACACAAGATACAAATGTTATAAGTATTGTACTTTCAAAACTATCTTTGTTTTAAAGTTAACTTTAGTCTACAAGAATCTAAATATAACACTATAAACATTGCTATATATTTTATAGTTAACTTTGGTCTGAACTAGTTAAATTATAAAACATCTCAAGCCAAAACTATTCAAGCAAACACAAATAACATCAACCACCACTAACTAACCACCAAGATTGTTTAGACATTAGAAGAGAAACCTTTTCTTCGAAGGTTATTCTTTTTGCCACTTCGAACAAGAACTCTTATATAAGCAATCCTGACTAGCATTTCATAAGTATATAGTTTATTGCTACATATGTGTTGCTCACAACCACTCATAAGCTCTAATAAAAGCACAAATGTGAAACTTATCTAAAAGGACCATACATTCCAAAGTAACCATTTCCAAAATCCAAACCCTAGGACAACGTTATCCCCGGGATTTGCGTTTAGAAAGTGCATCACATTACTTATGCATAAAAGCATATTGCTTCTTTAAACACTAGTCCTTACCAGACCAATGATGCTGATTTCAGATTTTGGATCTTATACTGACTCGAAGACCGTGAGTGCATAATTTTGCAATCACAAAAGGCAAGTTCACACTTGCTCATGTTCTTTGTTTATTTTCTGTAAAGTATTTTACAAATCCAGTGTTGTTATCACATGCATTTGAAAAAGGTCTAAAAACACTATTTCCGATACTAATGTAAACTATTGGTTACTAATCCAGGGTGATCAGCTAATCTATTAAATCTGACAGTTGGAATACCACTGTTCAGAACTATATCACCTAGGACTTAACAACCAATGTTGCCAGTGATTCTTGTGCCGTATATTACGCGTTGACCATGAGATTTGGAATGGGACGGAGAAGTCAGCTGTATCTTCTTCCTCTCGAATGAAGCCGGATGTGCAGGTCATGGTTGTTATCCTCGAAGCGTGCATATTAATTGGTAATTCGTAGAGGATATGCAACATATGGGTGGGAACCCTCATCATCCAATGATAGTTTTGGCATCTAACGGTTTGTACAAACCATTGCCGTAATCCAATATGTGGGCATGGTGTACACCAAGGAGGCATCCGAGGTCGCGAAGGGGGCAGTGATTTGCTTGGATCATCTTCTAGGCCCCACATCATGGAATTGTGGACGGGAATAAGCTACCCGGTTGTGCAACAAAGAGTTGATCTCTCATGGGTAAAGTGACGCACCTCTGTAGAGTGTAAGAACTGTAACTTGTTACTCTCAGTTCCGGGAAGGAGCTACGAACGCGGCGGGAAAGGAACTCCATGAAAGTTCTGGTGAACCCGTGAAGGCTGATGGACATAGATTTTCAGAATAAAAGCAACCTTTGAAGAAATGTTTATGAAAACTTGCATTGCCTACGACATATGGTGTGTGGCTGTAGTTATAGTGCATCAAACACTCCTTTTCTAGTGAATTTGCTGAGTACACTCGTACTCAAAGTATCTGCTTAACCCTTGCTAGATTCTGAAGCCATGAAGACGAGGTCTACACCAAGTTATGCTCCAGGAATCATCAACAGCTAAAGTTCTTCAATGAATACAAGGAAGTCAATATATACCTCAACTCAAATGAAGACGAAGTTACTGATTAGATAGGAATATAATCTCTAGCCAAAGAACGTAATTATGTAGTGCATTGCAATAGTAGCAATGCCAATCCCTTAGTTAAAATACTAATTTTAATAGTATAACAATTCTTGCGTTGTTTATCTTTGATTCTTCTCCCTAAGAAATTCTTTCTCTCTCTTTAACCTAGAGTGTTCTCTGGATCTTATGTAAAGAGGGAGTTGTAACCTTTAGCCATGTATTGGACCCGCTGTGTTTCTGTTGTGCCATTCTGAGGGATGTAATACTAGTGAACGGTGTTTCATTGGTGTTATGTCAACGACTATAGTATACTACATCATGCAGTGGTATGCTGGGTCACCGCAGTTGGTATCAGAGCATATGCTTTGACCTTAGGTTGGAAACCTAGTAAATGGGTAGAACCTGTAGGACACATCCTAGCAATAATAAAGAGTTCTATAGTGATATGAGAGATATTCACTTGAGAATAATCCTGTTATGTTACTAGTGCGATAATTATTTAGTATGATTGCAAATCTGATCATTACCCAAGAGTTTTAACTCTATGTGACTGATGATAATTTCTTATCTACAGTTCCACATGGCACCTCGATATCCACCTCGGAATGTTCAAGTGATGAACAGGACGTTGGATGACTACGGGGGGATTGGACAGACAATCTCCGACAACTTCTATGGAGTTTGGAATGTGAATCGAGACTTTTGGTCAAGATTTACAGTTACTATGATGGGCAGGTATTAGCTAAATACCGTGTCATGATCATGTTACCCAAGAAGTTAGAACTTAAGGGAGAAATGCCATCAGGAGAGGCAACATGCATGGCATCTGCATATCAGATTGCCGTAGCAGGAACCATAACCATGACCCGTGAACAAAAATCCCAAGCTCTAGAAGGTAGTACTCACGCCATTATACCACATGAAACCTCAAACTCAGAGCATGAGTTAGATCACTCTACCTTAGTCCAAGCTAAACCTACTCTAGTTGTAGAGTATATGGATCGTTATCGGTCTTTGCTAAACACTTATCATAACACTCACCAAGTCTTAGTTCAAGAGCTGGATACAGTCATTGAGGATTTTACTGATCCTGATAAAGAAATGGCTCGTAGGAAGAAGCTAGATAAAGAAGCTAGGCATCCTAAATACATACCTTCAGGAGAAGTGTATGAGGAAACTGAGTTTGATGACCCAAACTCGGAAAATTATGCCTATTACCAAAATGACTTCAAGCCACCTGAAGACCTATGGACCAAATATAACTCCGAACAACATGAATGGAATAAAGTTATTCCAAATAACCCTGAGCCCAACGAATATGGATGGGAAATAGAATCTCAAGGTAGAACCATAGGAAATCCTATACCTTGTGATACAGGTATTGAAGAAGATACCAACTATAACCATAGAGAGCCTTATGGACCATATGGGGGTAATACTAATCCAATCAACTTAGAAGAGTATTCCGATAGCTACTACACCAATATATATGACTGGATCCAAGAAAAAGCTAAGGAACCAACTTACTATGAGGAAGCATTGCCGGAAAACCCGGAATATTCGGTGGAAGATTACGCCAACTCTAGTCATTTTTTAATGACTAATCTCAGTCTCGGTACTTCTAATCAAGATTACGCACCTCCTGGATGCTCTTATGCTCCAGAAGGCGGTCATAGGACTTCACGTCATCATGGACGGAACTCCAGGAAGCACTATAGGAAGATGAAAGTAAGAAAGGAACGACATCTCAAGGGATGAGGGCTTGAATAATGTATATAGAGGGTAATGCGTATTGTAGTTTGAAGGGTTTGCCGAAATAAGTGAAGATATATCCACAAGAACAAGAAGTTCTTGTAAGATAGTTGTGTAAATAGGTAAGGAGCAAACCGTTGGAACATCTAGTACATTTGTAAATTATTTAAAACCTATGTGTAATACATGGTATATGTTTTATTGTTTATCGACTTTTGAATCTTATTGGATCTTCTTGATTGACTAGATCTGTACATGAAGTTTAATTAGGTGTGCAAATGCATGATGTAACACCCAGTTATTACTTGATGTTATAGACCTAGATAGAAACGGGAATTCGTGTAAGGGAGTGACGAGTTTCGAAGATCATAAGGAAGACTGACTTGAAGGATGAAGCATGGTATAAGGGGTATTAACACCATTTGGAGGATAGATAGAGCATAGGTCATTTTTGGCCAGCCTAGGAATAAAGTCTGGTGTAGAAAATGTAGGGAGCAACAAGATATGATAGACTGAAAGCTCATTCAAAGTAGGTAAGATGCTAAGAAGTTAATGAAAGAGGAAGTATCATGAAAAAGTACCAAGAAGATGCCTTGGAACCAAAAGGGTATTCAAGCTCTGACAATTCAGAGAGAATGCTAGTTGTAGGTCGGAAATTGTAAGGTAATACCTACCACCCAGAATGATCTGCCGTTGGTAATTAATTCCTAGCCGGTATTCTGATCCACAGTTGGTATTTTGATCGCAGCTGGTATTTGGTTAACATAGTTACCCAGATCTTCTTAAAAGTTGCATAAAGAGCATAAAATTTGTCCTAAGTTAAGTAAGACCTAAGGAAATATAATTTTTTTTAAAGGCGATCGTCTTTCGAGATGCTTCGCAAGGTCAGACTTATCCAAGCGAAAATGTCCAAAAGTAAATAGAGATATAATGTTGAAAGATTTTTTTTGGAGATCCACAATTGTGTGGATACACCGTACAATCTTTCATCAAACCCTAATTAGGTAAAGTATAAATTGAATAGAGACCAACATTCTAGTTATAAATCCAATAAATACTATATAGACAATTTAAAGACTATTAGTAAACCCTAAGGGGGAGAGCAAACATTATAAAGGAAAGTTGAAGAAGTACTATAGGTAATAATGAAAGATTATCTAAAACTTAATAAGGTAAAAGCTTGAAGGTGATAAAAGGTTAATCCTAACCGACTAATTCTAGAAGAAACAACTCTTAACTAACCCTTAAGAAGTAATAGAGAACATCCAATTGGACAAGTATTGTGGAACAAGAAATTCCAATGGCTGTGGACTAAATAAGTTCAAATCCAATCTTGGAAGGAGTACCAGTATCAACTATACTAAGACCAGAATAGAAATATAGTCTTTTGACTACTAACACGGGTATATAGAAACTTAAAATTTGTTTTTAAGGAGACCCTCTAAACCGTACTTAAAATAGTAATAAAGTTTGATGATTAAATAAAAATAATTGGATTAGGATATCTAATCAGGTTATGGAATACTACAATTAATTCCATTTAAGGTCATCATGGAATGGAGAAATGTAGCAACCACTACAAGTTAATTCCTTACTCCGAAACGTGAGAGTTTGCGAACTTTGAGGACGAAGTTTATTTTAAGGGGGAGAGTCTGTAACATCCCAGCATTATAGCCTATAAATAAGATGACCCCAGAAGTGTGCATTCCATTCATGCATAGAAAATCCGAATAATTTTCGTGCTTTTGAACAAAACTTGTCAAAGTGATTGAACCTTCTCTTAACTTGATGGAATTGAAGTAGATCATCAAGTTGACTGCGATAAGTTTCAATATGACCTTTGCTAAAACCTTATTTTGGGTAAGGGAGATTTGATCTAAGGGTAGATCAAATGTAATAAAAGTTAAACCCTGATACAATGTGATTTATATTTGATCATTAGGTGATCATATCATAGTATTCATTATAATCACTCATGAGTACCAAGTTAAGGATATAACACCAAATATGAACTATATTTTAATCTAATCTGCATATACCATGAGTATCATGGTAATATCTAACCCTACTTCTTAAGTAAGATTGAGTAGGAAAGAAACTAAGTTTAGATCATTCACCCTATACCTTTCTTTCCATATCAATCCTTATCATCTCCATTGAGTTATATTCCAATATCCGTTGCTCATTAATGTTGAGGAATCAACTATTGGTCCACCAGATCTCAATCTATCAACTCTTGACCATATCATAGTTTACACTTAAAGTGCCTATATAGAAACAATTGAGAAGAGGTAAATAGTGATGTTAGCTTTAGAAATCATCCATAGGATGGGAAAGATTGAAGAGAATCCAATCAACATGATAATTGATGAAGTTAAATTCCTCCTAGATAAATAGAAGAACTATTTATATTATCTAATCCTATGGTAGTAAAGAAGATTACAAGGATAAATTCTGAAGATAGTTACCAGTAGTAATCCTATTAGGCCAAGTGGACATAGTCCATGAATAATAACCTTAATCAAAAAGATAATCTCAATACCATTGAAAATTGGTATTGATAAAACCTTGCTTAGCCAACTAATAACTTAAGCTATAAATAATTAAAGGATTATAATGATCATACTTGCTCACCAAGATTGGATACTTATATCAAGCACAAGTGATATTGGTAGGTAGAACATGATTAAAACCCAAGTAGAGATAAGTTATCCTAGAGTAGTCATTACAAACCACATAAATATGATTTAGGGTTGGAGTGTGAGTTATTGGAGTAAAGTGAATATAGGATGATATTATTCAATTAAAGCTAGTATAGCATAGAGTTATAGAAGTAGTGTTATTCATCTTAAAGGATAGTCAACTTTAGAGAAAGGTAGTTGGATGCATACAACTATTAGAGATACATTAGTGATGAATGATTAAGGAAGATTATGAGTAGATTTTGAAGGAACTATTTGTTGGATGGAAGGCTAACAACAATAGAGTAGTAAATACAACCAAGCAAAGATATGAGGAAGTTATTAAATACTTTAGTATCAAACTCATTTGATTCATCCATGAGTTTAGAAGGTTAATCAGTGAAGGAGAATAGTACTATGAAGTAAAACTCATCATGTTAATCATGATGATAGATAGAAAAAGGTAATATATCTAGGAAAGGAATTCCTTAATAAGAAGTCTAGAATTATGTATTATGGAAGATAGTAATTCTTGGTAAACAATCAACTCTAAATCTTAAAACCAAGTATAATATCCATTTCATAGTAAGAATTCCTCGTCTTATATCTAT
Organism: Avena insularis; assembly: GCA_023614405.1. Taxonomy (NCBI): domain Eukaryota; kingdom Viridiplantae; phylum Streptophyta; class Magnoliopsida; order Poales; family Poaceae; genus Avena; species Avena insularis. Next base: position 84,006,998 of record CM042695.1, on the reverse strand, counting down.
ATCACTTGATAGGAACATTTCCTATAACAAATCACATAAACACATCTCTGACAATTCCAACCATTAGAATTAAATGTGCTTAGGAGTATCTTTATCAATTCCTTTCTATAAAACATTCAAGATATAACTTTAAAGTACTAAAGGTGATATCATCAAATATCCCAAATAGAAAACAAAATGCTTAGATATTGAATCTTTAACCACATCCGTAAAGGAGTCTAAGTATATTAAAAACCCTAGGGTAAATAATCATCATCCAAAATCCTAAATCTCTTTGTTTATCATAATAGAATATATACATTGTCATTTTCCAAATTAATGGAAGTAGTAAGAATCATATTAATTTCTTTCATATTTCATGCATCAAATAATGATATAGGATTATTATACATATAAAAATTTATATTCAAACTCTGAGCCAACTATAGTTAAGTCTTATAAAAAAATAAGAATACATCATTCAAGAAATCCATAACTAAAAGAGGAGAGTAAAATAATAAGAAAAGTTTCTACAAATTATTAAAAGGGGTTCATATTGAGTAAATAAAAGAAATATAAAAAGATTATATATAAAAAGTTCACAAATGATACTAAATATATTTTAGTATTATTGCAATTATCCAGCAAATAAATCCTACAAAGAAAAGTTCAAAATATAAATCAAATTCAAATCTGAAAAGGAAAATAGAAAATAGAAAAATGTAAAACAAATAAAAACATTACCTGGCCGTGGCCCAACATCTCTGTACTTATCTAACGCCCATGTGCAGCCCACAAAAGCCCAGCACCTAGCCCAGCTCGTTTCCATTTGTGACTGACAAGTGGGACCAAAGAAGGACCGCAGGTTGAGCTGAAAGAATCGCCAGGGGGTTATCCGCAAAATAGCACGTCGTCGTCATCCTCACGCACACAGATAGCTCGCAGGAGGAGCTTGCCGCCGCTCGATGTCGTCATCGTTGTTCTTGTGCCAAGATCAACGCCGCCGTCGCCAGGAGAGGATAAGAAGGCCACCGTGACGTCCTGCCTCAACCCCTATCCACAATCCCTCCTTATCCTCTCTGATTCAAATGGGGACAAAACCCTAGCTCACCGGAGCCACACCTCGCCGTCGAACCACATCTTCCCACACTCTTCCAAGAAGCCATGGAGAAGCCTCGTCCTCCGTAGATCCTCTGGGTAGAATCTTGCATCAAGGGGAGCACTAGAGTGGGTGAATTTTTCCGTTCCTCTTCGCGGCGGTTCGTCAGAATCCTCGTCGGGGAGCTCGTCTCTGACCACGCCTATCCTCGCCAACCTCTCTATCATCATCAGGGTGAGTTCCTGATCACTCCAGCATCCCTAAATTGTTGTATCTCGTTGTTAAACGCCGTCGCACCTTCTGTCACCGTCGGTCACCGTTGAAACTCGTCGAAGCTGAGGCTTCGATGACTATTTCCGAGCGGTGCCGCCAATTTCAGGTTCAGCGAGTTGCGCTGATTCGAACTAGGTTTATTTCGTTTGCTAGGGCGTAGTAGATCGTCGCCGGTGACCAACCACTGACGGCGGTGGTGGTGCTGACGCCATAGCTATGTCACGCCGACGCCATCCTGGACCCAGTACTCTGTTTGACCTGGTCTTTGTCTCGCGTGGCTGATGACATGGCCTTGGGCCCATATGTCATTGTCTGGGGGTAAAGACAGGATCGGTAACAAATGCATTTTGAGCTGAGGTGGACAATGGACCACTGGTCAGTGACTCAGGCTAAGTGTAGGTACGGTGTAAAAAGTATTTCCTGTTTAAGAAATAATAAAATGTTATAAACTCAATTATTAATATTCCAGAAATCAAATAAGTGATTAAATCTTGTTTAATTAATAACTTTTGATTTACAATTCTAAGCGACAAACATTTACATAAAGGAGTCTAAGTATATTTAAAACCCTAGGGTAAATAATCATAATTCAAAATCCTAAATCTCTTTGTTTATCATAATAGAATATATATACATTGTCATTTTCCAAATTAATGGAAGTAGTAAGAATCATATTAATTTCTTTCATATTTCATGCATCAAATAATGATATAGGATTATTATACATATAAAAATTTATATTCAAACTCTGAGCCAACAAGAGTTAAGTCTTATAAAAAAATAAGAATACATCATTCAAGAAATCCATAACTAAAAGAGGAGAGTAAAATAATAAGAAAAGTTTCTACAAATTATTAAAAGGGGTTCATATTGAGTAAATAAAAGAAATATAAAAAGATTATATAAGAAAAGTTCACAAATGATACTAAATATATTTTAGTATTATTGCGATTATCCAGCAAATAAATCCTACAAAGAAAAGTTCAAAATATAAATCAAATTCAAATCTGAAAAGGAAAATGGTGTAGAGGTCCCAACCTTTAATAAGGTAGAGATCCCTGTGTTTACAATGCTAGTCCTTGGATCAATAGCTAGCATCCACAGTTAAGATGTAATATCAAGAAACAAAGGTCATGTTACAACTTTATAACCAGGAATAAAATAATTCATTACATCTTACATAGCTCATTTGGCTATCTCATTACAATGCAGCAGAAATAACTATAGCATGGGGTCCTTCATCTTCAAAGTGCCACAGGCAATCATGTTGGTTGTAGACTTGTAATCCTAATCAACACGCTTCACTAACATCAAACAAACCTGCAACATAATAAGTTATAGCCACAAGGGTCAATACATTTGAATTGTATTGGCAAGTGATACTATGGTAGTATAGTGGAGTCTATCATCTATATGCATTTGGCTAGGTGGAGCTTAGGCTTGCTTTGCTCAAAATATATTTTCCTTATCATTTGAAAACACTAAGTTTTTGCTTGTCAAAAACACCCAAGGAACCACCATTAGAAATTGGTGAACCTTAAACCCTTGTTCAACCACAAGTTTTTACTTAGAAAATTGGGATGACGAGATTCTTGATAGCTTCCATGTCTTGATGCTCAAATTGTCCTTTGCCAGGGACATGGCTAAGTACTTAGATTTTACACTCTGCACAGGTGGTGCACTTTCCACACAAGACTTGGTTTCACCAAGACAAGATCTTTCAGAAGCCTTCCCTTAGACCAGAATGGACGCGTTCCAACCTATCATCCCCTACCACCAACTATCCATTTGGCTAAGTTATTGCAACCTATATGATCCAGGCAGAGCCCATAATGCCAAGTGGCTGCACTTGAAGCTTCTCAACATTTGACATCTCAAATCTCTTTGTTCCTGGGTGGCATTCCACAAGTGAGATACACAAGGTAAACCATAGAAATAGGCCTTGTGTAACCACTCAACACAAACCTTTCTTTCCATTCCACCCAGGTGCTTCATTCACTTAGTTGTTTTATTAAACAAAACACAAGTCCTTGACTTAGAAATATTCCATAGCATGAATATAATCCACCCTTGTTTTCTACTGGCTAAGCTAATCATGATGGTAGTAGGAATCTTAACTTAGGAAATTTCAACTAAGGTTTCATCTACTAGGATTTCCCATGGCATAGTTTATACTTAGCAAAAATTCCATGCAAGTCCTACTTAGAAATATCACTAATGCATAGTGAAAATAATGGGACAAAAGTATGAAGCATCACTTGCCTTTTTGGTAGACAATTATAAGTTCACTCCTTTATCTTGCAATATTCACACTCTTCAAATTCCACTACAATTCAACCAAGCAAGTAATATTCAATCTACCATTCAAGCAAACATCACATAAAATAATAAAAACAAAGCAATGCATGCAAGCATGCCAAAGATTGTTTTATTTTGAAAAGGTGGTTTCTATAGGTTATAAACATCATAAAATGTCTATTGGTCATTTATAAAAGTGGCAAGGTCATTTGTAAATGTGGCAAAATCATTTGATATCAAGTTAGTGAAAATGGCCATTTTAAGTCATTTTTATTTTGCTAGAAATGGTTCAAACCAAAGTAATATTTTCTAGTGTTTGACAAATACAATTTTAAACACAAATGTTAGTGTTTTATGGTCAAGTTTTTAATATTAAAACCATTTGCAAAAGGTTTCACCTATAAACCATTTTTTATACCAAATCAATATTTTATGTTGTTGAAAATGCCTTTAGCAAGGTAATAATTTTTATAGGGTTCACAAAATATATTTTTAAATCATAAATCTTTGTGTTTAGGGTCAGAGAGTTTAATCCAAATCACTTCCCAAAGGTTTTTCTCCAAAATGTATTTTTTAACATATAAACAACATTTTTATTTGACTAGAAATGTTCTAAATCAAAGATTTATTCTTTTGCCTCACAAAATATGTTTTTGAATACACAAGTTGGTTTATATGGTCAGTAGTTTTAAAACAATCCATTTTCCAAAGATTTTATCACAAAAATAATTTTAGAATGAATTTTATATTCAAATTATGCCTACACAAGTTTCTGCAAAAATAACCATTTACCAGAAGCAATTCATTAAACAAAGTGCATGGTTGGATATTACTTGGTCTTCTGATTCCATTGATATAAAATTTTCAAAATTTAGACGTGTGAATCAATAGTTATGAATTTTACAAACTTGAACATCTAATAGATCATTTCTGTTTTTTTATAAACAGACTAGGCCACGTGGCGTGATTCTACTGGGCCATACCGTTTCGTGTGGATCGACAGATGCTAGCTGTTAGATCTAATGTGCATCGCACGGTGCAGAACCAAACTTACCCTTTCGCTTAACTTTCTATCGCATCCATCAGATCGAGATCCTACGGTTCATATCCACTAGCCATCGAGTGGCGGCGCTGGAGCAGCGGCGAGCGACGGAGGCGCTCTGTCTACGGCGTCGCGGCGACTAAAGGAAGCGAGGGAAGAAGGGGAGCAGCTTACCAGAACCGCAAGAGCTTGTTTATGCTCAACGTGGTCTTCACTTGTCGAGGGGTGTTCTGAATCACCGGTGATTCCTCGCCGGAGTTCGCAAAGTCGACGGGTGCTCTCAGACATTGACGGAGGCGACGCTACGGTTTACGCCAGAGAGAAAGAAAGATGCGGTTAGATGCGTAAGGTTGCGGAGAGTGCACGTATGAGAAAGAGGGGGAGAGGGGCGGTCAGACACTACCTGGGAAACTCGCCGGAGGAGGAGGAGACGGTGGCGATGCTTAGTTGTCGTCGTTGCCGATGCCGTGGGTCAAGCGCGAACAAGCCGAGACTACTGGGAGATGCAGTGGTTGATGGGGAACAAGCTCGCGTGGTCGAGGGGGCAAGGCACGATGGAGGATGGCCGGAATCATCGTCAGAGTTCGTCGGAGGCCGAGGCGGTGTAAGCGAGAATGAGGACGGCCTGGGGGTAGAGAGAGCCGTGCGAGAGAGGGGAAAGAGAGAGGGGACGTGGGCGATTAAGTGAGCGAGGTTACCGTGCGGAATCAACGCTGCAATTATGCGAATTTACTCGAGGATTTGATTGACAGTGAACGACAGCGAGGGGAAGAAGAACGAGTCCGCGGTGGAGACGACGAATGGCAAGTGGGGTCGGCCGTTCAGTGAGAGAGAGGGAGAAGGTGGGGTCCAGATGTCAGCGAGGCTGCGGGTTTGCTGTCGAGTATGAAACGTTTTCTGCGGGGAAAGAGAGAAATGGGCTTGCTGGCCTGGACTGGGCCAGGTTGGGTTGGGCTGGTTTTCATTTTTTTTATACTGGTTCATTTTTATTTTTCTATTTCTATTATTCTGTTTTGATTTTGTTAAATCATTTCAAACAACCATTTGAATTCAAACTTCAACCAAACTTTGTGTAGATTTTAATACTTTTATTTAACACATTCTAAAGTCAAATTTAGAACAATATTTTTATTCTTTTTGGGATATATTAATTATATAAAATAAGCCTTTGTCTTAATTCAAACAAGATTTTAAATATAAATTCAACTCTTATTTGAGTTAAAAAAATTACCAAACCTTCTTCAGTAGGTTTTATTTATTTATTAGGGTGTCAAATAATTCACTTTGAATTATTTGGAATATTTTTAATATGATTTATTAATCATTTAAATTGGGTATTTGTCTTTATTCCAATGTAATAAAATATGGGTTTAATTCCATAAATTTTATTTGACTTCTTTGATCCCATTTAAGTTAATTAAATAACTTTTATACCACTTGGGTAAATTCCAAATACTATTTTCCCATGATTTAATTAATCATTCTTATTTGGGAATTTGTCTTAATCCAATGGAATAGAATTTGGTTAAAGGCCATATTATTTTATTTCCATATTATTTATTCATTTATTTCATTTGAACTTGAATTATGTTTATTCCATTTACTTATGGTCTTGGCCAAGTTTTATTTGACTCTTAAAATACTCCTCAATTAATTATTTCTTTCTTTATCTTATAAAATCCATATCATTTATTTAAGGATCCAAACTTGGTGATTCCAATTTGTAAAATCTTATTTAATATTTGTTTATCCTTTTAAACATCTTTAGGATTAATTTGACCACAATTTGGTATGGATTTCAGATAGGAGCTTTATTAGCTTTGAAATTTAATTTCTTTATCTTATTAAATTCATAAGATTTTATCTATGGTTCCAAATTAAGTGAAACCAAATCCCTTGGTTTTATAATATCTCCATTTGTCATTTTTGATCATTTATAAATGTTTGTTGATAAATTATATATGGATCAAATCCTTAGTCTTTGAGATAATTTGGAAATGTTTTTCTTCCATTAGGGTTTTAGGGTTTTGGTTTATTCTCCAAATGTTTAAATTTCAAAATGCATTTATGAAGAGTGCATTTCACTTGATTTGAATTTAGTTGGATTAAAACATTATACAAAGTTTGTTCAAGATGGGATTTTAAGTTTCCATTTAGAAACAAAAAGTTTCTTTTCCCTCTAAATTTCAACAATTATTTATTTTGTTTATTTTTTTCACATTACAAAATTTGGAACATTTTGGGATGTGACAAATAGAAAATAGAAAAAGGTAAAACAAATAAAAACATTACCTGGCCGTGGCACAACATCTCTGTACTTATCTGACGCCCATGTGCAGCCCACAAAAGCCCAGCACCTATCCTAGCTCGTTTCCATTTGTGACTGACAAGTGGGACCAAAGAAGGACCACGGGTTAAGCTGAAAGAATCGCTAGGGGGTTATCCGCAAAATAGCACGTCGTCGTCATCCTCACGCACACAGACAGCTCGCTGGAGGAGCTCGCTGTCGCTCGATGTCGTCATCGTCGTTCTTGCGCCAAGATCAACGCCGCCATCGCCAGGAGAGGACGCCGCCATCGCCAGGAGAGGATAAGAAGGCCACCGCGACGTCCTTCCTCAACCCCTATCCACAATCCCTCCTTATCCTCTCTGATTCAAATGGGGCCGAAACCCTAGCTCACCGGAGCCACATCTCGCCGTCGAACCACATCTTCCCACACTCTTCCAAGAAGACATGGAGAAGCCCCGTCCTCCGTAGATCCTCTGGGTAGAATCTTGCATCAAGGGGAGCACTGGAGTGGGTGAATTTTTCCGTTCCTCTTCACGGCAGTTCATCGGAATCCTCGTCGGGGAGCTCATTTCCAACCACGCCTATCCTCGCCAACCTCTCTATCATCATCAGGGTGAGTTCCTGATCACTCCAGCATCCCTAAATCGATGTATCTCATTGTTAAACGCCGTCGCACCTTCTGTCATCGTCGGTCACCGTCGAAGCTCGTCGGAGCTAAGGCTCCGATGACTATTTCCGAGCGGCGCCGCCACTTTCAGGTTCAGTGAGTTGCGCTGATTCGAACTAGGTTTATTTCGTTTGCTAGGGCGCAGTAGATCATCGCTGCCGACCAACCACTGACGGTGGTGGTGGTGCCGACGCCATAGCTACGTCACGCCGATGCCATCCTGGACCCAGTACTCTGTTTGACCTGGTCCTTGTCTCGCGTGGCTGATGACATGGCCTTGGGCCCATATGTCATTGTCTGGGGGTAAAGACAGGATCGGTAACAAATGCATTTTCTTTAACCTAAGAGTTGAGGTGGACAATGGCCCACTGGTCAGTGACTCAGGATAAGTGTAGGTATGGTGTAAAAACTATTTCCTGTTTAAGAAATAATAAAATATTATAAACTGAATTATTAATATTCCAGAAATCAAATAAGTGATTAAATCTTGTTTAATTAATAACTTTTGATTTACAATTCAGAAAATATGTATAATATATGAAAATTTGTAGAAAAATAAAATCTACAACTTAAAATTATTATCAAATATTATTATGATAATTATTTAAATAAATATTATTTAATAAAGGTTTTATAAGTAATAAAACTTTGATAATTCATATTTTAATAATGATAAATGTTAAAAATATAAATAGAATACCAAAAATCTTAGAAAAATAAGAATTATAATTTAAAAATATCATCATGTATTATTATTTCACTTAAGTAAATATTTATTATTTATTAAGTAATTATAAAGTAATAAGAATTGTAAAAATCATCTCTTATTATTTATAAATCACAAAAATAAATGTAATATACCAAAAGGATCACAAAAATAATATCTACATGTTAAAAATCTAATATGCTACTTTTAAATTAAATAAATATTCAAATAATTTAATAACTCAAATTTAAACATATTTACTTTATTAATAATTCATATAAGGATAAATAAAAAATTATTAATATTTCTAAAATGAATAAATTAAGTTAATAAATAGTATTAGTCTTAAGTATTAATAATATAAGCCATAATAGTTTAAAACATTACAAGTACCTTAGTATTAAATTATCTTCTACTTTAAGTAAGAATTATATTCTAAAAAGGTTTCCACTTATAAAATTAACCTTAAAGAACAACTTATAAATACACTAAATCCTTTCCATCTATGTTAACTACCAAATTACAAAAACTACCACAACACTATAGAAAGTTCAAAAGTAGTTAAGTGATAATATATCTTGATTTATAAACTATACTCACTCATCTATAAAAGGTAAATGATACTACTCCATTATAGAATCAAGAAACTACTACACTAAGTAAAAGGATAATCAATCTTAAGTAACCTAAAGAAAACATTCCAGATACACAAGATACAAATGTTATAAGTATTATACTTTCAAAACTATCTTTGTTTTAAATTTAACTTTAGTCTACAAGAATCTAAATATAACACTATAAACATTGCTATACATTTTATAGTTAACTTTGGTCTGAACTAGTTAAATTATAAAACATCTCAAGCCAAAACTATTCAAGCAAACACAAATAACATCAACCACCACTAACTAACCACCAAGCTTGTTTAGACCTTAGAAGAGAAACCTTCTCTTCGAAGGTTATTATTTTTGCCACTTCGAACAAGAACTCTTATATAAGCAATCCTGACTAGCATTTCATAAGTATATATATTTTATTGCTACATATGTGTTGCTCACAACCACTCATAAGCTCTAATAAAAGCACAAATGTGAAAATTATCTAAAAGGACCATACATTCCAAAGTAACCATTTCCAAAATCAAAACCCTAGGACAAAGTTATCCCTGGGATTTGCGAAAAGAAAGTGCATCGCATTACTTATGCATAAAAGCATATTGCTTCTTTAAACATTAGTCCTTACCGGACCAATGATGCTGATTTCAGATTTTGGATCTTATACTGACTCGAAGACCGTGAGTGCATAATCTTGCAATCACAAAAGGCAAGTTCACACTTGCTCATGTCCTTTGTTTATTTTCTGTAAAGTATTTTACAAATCCAGTGTTGTTATCACCTGCATTTGAAAAAGGTCTAAAAACACTATTTTCGATAATAATGTAAACTATTGGTTACTGATCCAGGGTGATCATCTAATCTATTAAATCTGACAGTTGGAATACCACTGTTCAGAACTATATCACCTACGACTTAACAACCAATGTCGCCAGTGATTCTTGCACCGTATATTACGCGTTGACCATGAGATTTGGAATGGGACGAAGAAGTCAGTTGTATCTTCTTCCTCTCGCATGAAGCTGGATGTGCAGGTCGTGGCTGTTATCCTTGAAGCGTGCATATTAATTGGTAATTCGTAGAGGATATGCAGCATATGGGTGGGAACCCTCATAGTCCCACGATAATTCTGGCATCTAATGGTTTGTAAAAACCATTGCCGTAATCCAATATGTGGGCATGGTGTACACCAAGGAGGCATGCGAGGTCGCGAAGGGGGCAGTGATTGGCTTGGATCATCTTCTGGGCCGCACATCATGGAATTGTGGACGGGAATAAGCTACCGGTTGTGCAACAAAGAGTTGATCTCTCATGGGTAAAGTGACGCACCTCTACAGAGTGTAAGAACTGTAACTTGTTACTCCCTATTCCGGGAAGGAGCTACGAACGCGGCGGGAAAGGAACTCCATGAAAGTTCTGGTAAACCTATGAAGGCTGATGGACATAACTTTTCAGAATAAAAGCAACCTTTGAAGAAATGTTTATGAAAACTTGCATTGCCTATGACCTACGGTCTGTGGCTGTAGTTATAGTGCATCAAACACTCCTTTTCTAGTGAATTTGCTGATTACGCTCGTACTCAAAGTATCTTCTTAACCCTTTCTAGATTCTAAAGCCATGAAGACGAGGTCTACACCAAGTTATGCTCCAGGAATCATCAACAACTAAAGTTCTTCAATGAAGACAAGGAAGTCAATATATACCTCAGCTCAAATGAAGACGAAGTTACTAATTAGATAGGAATATAATCTCTAGCCAAAGAACCTAATTTTGTAGTGCATTGCAATAGCAGCAATGCCAATCCCTTAGTTAAAATACTAATTTTAATAGTATAAAAATTCTCGCGTTGTTTATCTTTGATTCTTCTCCGTAAGAAGTTCTTTATCTCTCTTTAACCTAGAGTGTTCTCTGGATCTTATGTAAAGAGTGAGTTGTAACCTTTAGCCATGTATTGGACCCGCTGTGTTTCTGTTGTGCCATTCTGAGGGATGTAATACTAGTGAACGGTGTATCATTGGTGTTATGTCAATGACTATAGTATACTACATCATGCAGTGGTATGCTGGGTCACCGCAGTTGGTATCAGAGCATATGCTTTGACCTTAGGTTGGAAACCTAGTAAATGGGTAGAACCTCTAGGACACATCCTAGCAATAATAAAGAGTTCTCTAGTGATATGAGGGATATTCACTTGAGAATAATCCTGTTATGTTACTAGTGCGATAATTCTTTTGTATGATTGCAAATCTGATCATTACCCAAGAGTTTTAACTCTATGTGACTAATGATAATTTCTTATCTACAGTTCCACATGGCACCTCGATATCCACCCCGGAATGTTCAAGTGATGAACAGGACATTGGATGACTACAGGGGGATTGGACAGACAATCTCCGACAACTTCTATGGAGTTTGGAATGTGAATCGAGACTTTTGGTCAAGATTTACAGTTACTATGATGGGCAGGTATTAGCTAAATACCGTGTCATGATCATGTTACCCAAGAAGTTAGGACTTAAGGGAGAAATGCCATCAGGAGAGGCAAGGTGCATGGCATCTGCATATCAGATTGCCATAGCAGCAACCATAACCATGATCCGAGAACAAAAATCCCAAGCTCTAGAAGGTAGTACTCACACCATTATACCACATGAAACCTCAAACTCAGAGCATGAGTTAGATCACTCTACCTTAGTCCAAGCTGAACCTACTCTAGCTGTAGAGTATATGGATCGTTATCGGTCTTTGCTAAACACTTATCATAACACTCACCAAGTCTTAGTTCAGGAGCTGTATACGGTCATTGAGGATTTTACTGATCCTGATAAAGCAATGGCTCGTAGGAAGAATCTAGATAAAGAAGCTAGGCATCCTAAATACATACCTTTAGGAGAAGTGTATGAGGAAACTGAGTTTGATGACCCAAACTCGGAAAATTATGCCTATTACCAAAATGACTTCAAGCCACCTGAAGACCTATGGACCAAATATAACTCTGAACAACAGGAATGGAATAAAGTTATTCCAAATAACCCTGAGCCCAACAAATATGGATGGGAAATAGAATCTCAAGGTAGAACCATAGGAAATCCTATACCTTGTGATACATGTATTGAAGAAGAGACCAACTATAACCATAGAGAGCCTTATGGACCATATGGGGGTAATACTAATCCAATCAACTTAGAAGAGTATTCCAATAGCTACTACACCAATATATATGACTGGATCCAACAAAAAGCTAAGGAACCAACTTACTATGAGGAAGCGTTGCCGGAAAACCTGGAATATTCGGTGGAAGATTACGCCAACTCTAGTCATTTTTCAATGACTAATCTCAGTCTCGGTACTTCTAATCAAGAATACGCACCTCCCGGATGCTCTTATGCTCCAGAAGGCAGTCGTAGGACTTCACGTCATCATGGACGGAACTCCAGGAAGCACTAGAGGAAGACGAAAGTAAGAAAGGAATGACATCCCAAGGGATGAGGGCTTGAATAATGTATATAGAGGGTAATGCGTATTGTAGTTTGAAGGGTTTGCCGAAATAAGTGAGGATATATCCACAAGACCAAGAAGTTCTTGTAAGATAGTTGTGTAAATAGGTAAGGAGCAAACCGTTGGAACATCTAGTACATTTGTAAATTATTTAAAACCTATGTGTAATACATGGTATATGTTTTGTTGTTTATCGACTTTTGAATCTTACCGGATCTACTTGATTGACTAGATATGTACATGAAGTTTAATTAGGTGTGCAAATGCATGATGTAACACCCAGTTATTACTTGATGATGTAGACCTATATAGAAACAGGAATTCGTGTAAGGGAGTGACGAGTTTCAAAGATCATAAGGAAGACTGACTTGAAGGATGAAGCATGGTATAAGGGGTATTAACACCATTTGGAGGATAGATAGAGCATAGGTCATTTTTGGCCAGCCTAGGAAGAAAGTTTGGTGTAGAAAATGTAGGGAGCAACAAGATATGATAGACTGAAAGTGGTATGCTGGGTCACCGCAAGGGGCCACACCCCTCCCAGGCGCGGGGCAAGGCCCACCCGCGCCTAGGGGGGTCTGGCCACCCTGTCCCGCTTCTCCGTCTCCCCTCTGGACTTGTTGTTCCCCACAGAAAGTAATTGACTTTGACGTTTGTCCCGTCCAATTCCGAGAATATTTCATTACTAACTTTTCTGAAACCAAAAACAGCAGAAAACAGGCAACTGGCACTGTGGCAACTTGTTAATAGGTTAGTACCAGAAAACATGTAAAAAGCACCTCAAAGTGTATACAAAGCAAATCAAAGTGGATACTAAACAAGCATGGAGCATCAAAAATTATAGATACGTTTCCGACGTATCAAGCATCCCCAAGCTTAACTCCTGCTTGTCCTCGAGTAGGTAAGTGATAAAAGAATAATTTTTGAGGTGACATGCACCCTCACAATAAAGATCCAACCATTTGCAAGCATTGAAAGCTGGGATCAAAGAACTCTAAACATGTGCATGAAATATGGAGTTCTAACAATAGGACATAGTAACTATGCATGCAACATTAAAGGCTACAAACAAAAATCATGAATAACATGCATTGAAAAACGTTTGTTTGTTTCACATACAGAAAACATAGCATAGTCGCAATCAGCTTGTCCCTCATAGAGTAGCAAATAGATGCATAGGACACCTTCAAAGTTCACAAGGGTGACTAGAAACAAATAGCACAAGAACAAGTAATATCACAATATGCATCAATCAATAAGCTTTGGAACACTGCACACATAATGACAACTATGCTCTCTTAATGGTGCCTAAAGGTAGAAGGTGGAGACTCAATAGTGGTGAAAGAAAGGCCTTTTATAAAGGAAGAAGGGATTTCAAGTTTCAAAAAGAGCTTCCAAAAATTATGGTACTTGTTATCTTTCAGCCCTCATTGCCCCTATCATAAGCATCTTAAAGTGATTAAGGTTAAAGTGAACAAAGATGGAGTATATGCTTGACGAAGTATAAGTTGCAACCTCAAGTCCCTTGAATACGAGGGCCACACCTCATGCTACTCAACTTGAGTCACCTGTAAGTTCTTGTCATTGTAAGTATTTGCATATCATTGAGAACCGCCAATGGGGTACCCCTTGCACATGGTACAGGAGCTATCCCATAACCAAAATGACAAGGCAAGCAGACAATGAGCATCTCAGCAATCTTCTTATTAACCATGGGAATATGGTGCTTTTTCTCTCTTTCCTCTTTTCTCAATGTGTCTCTTTTTTTATAAGAAGAATGCTTCATAGATGTTACTATGGTGATGCTGCAAGTTTCCACCATGATTAGGCATGGCTTAGGCTAGCGGCCCAGGCATTTCTCTAACACAGGATACAAACTCCATGGACTTACAAGTTCCCTCTTTATTTCACACCGGTGACATCCATAGACAAAAAGCATGATATCAACTGAGTACAAAGTACAAGTGCAATGTTGAAAACGTTCCCCGTGATAGCACGGTTCTGCTAATTCCAACGTATAAATGCAAGCATATACAACATAGATGACACAATGGTTCAAGTTTATTAGGGGCAAGGAATATAAATTGTTCCATCAAGTTTGTGAGGGCTTTAATCACTAAGTTTTCACATAACAAAATAGTTTTTAATTGGAAGATAGCTGAAAACAAGAATATACTTGGAATGGTGTAACACACCATGCATAGGAGTTTATAGTGGACACTTTGGAATAACTTGGTTTCTTGGGAGTTGGAAGCATGAGTAGAACTTACTCATACAAGTGGAGGCTAGCAAAAGACTGGGAGCAACCAACTAAGAGAGCAATAATGGCCATAATCATGTAGTTTAACAAAGCATTACTAATCAAAACATAGAGTGGTATTACAAGTCAAGGACTAAATGATCATAGAGGCTAATGGTGACTTGTGAGAGTCATAACATGGTGTGAGCATGTGCCAAGTCAACCTAAGCAAAGCATCAAAGGACAATACCACAATACTATGCTTTTGAATGCTAAAACAACGCATAATTTCTTCAAGGCACACTAAGTAATACCAATTGTTTGGAACAATACATGCTACAGAAATAACCACTAAGCATAAGGTCAAAACAACACCTAGCATGTCATGCTAAAGTCTAAGTCACAGTCAATGCAAGCTCCTCTTGCACTTCAAGCAAGAACTTACTACTCCTTTCCAAACACCAAGCAACTTATTTGCAAAACAACACAGCGAAAACGGGGGTCCAAACTACTCAAGCAAACTAAACAACCTAAGAAAAGCAAACGAAAACTAAGACGCTCTAAGAACAACACAACTGTGCATGAAACAATAAAAACGAAGTGTCTAGACAGACCTAAGCTTTTTATTGATGAAGAGGGGGATGCCTTGGGCATCCCCAAGCTTTGACGCTTGTACCTCTTGGATATTTCTTGGGGTGACACCATGGTGGCATCCCCAAGATTGATCTTTTGTCCATTCTTCATCTCATTACATCATTCTCTCTCTACACCTGAAATTTTTCCTTTATACAAAACTTCACACAATCTTCATTAGCAACATTAGTGTATTCAAAAGATATTAGACCTCTGGCAAAGCTTTGGAACAGCAAGGCTTTTCATTAAAACACAAGCTACTGTAGTAACTCCTTCAAAAAGCTCAATTTCCCCCCCAAAAAAAGAATCAATAAGAAGCAAATGCAAATAATGGCAGAAATCTGTCAAAACAGACCAGCAAGTAGAAACCGATTTTTTCAAACATCTTATGTTGCTCAAATCAAAAAGTGTTGAACTAACGAAAGTTATCTAACATACTGGGAGATTTATTCGTAAATTTTGAGCTCAATCCGAGTTACAGAGACTCATCACGAAATTTTATGGTGGAGGACAGAAATCTGTTTTGGGACAGCAACTCCCCAAATCTTACTTCTCTCTCATTAGAGGTCATTCTTGGCACAAAAAGCAAACAAAAAGGATAAGGCGAGGTCATTACTGAAGTATTAACTTCCAAGACTCAACAAAACTCTTGGGTTATCTCCCAACAAGTACTTTTCTTTAATGCCTTTAAGTTAGGCACAAGAAACAAGAAAAATCAAGTATTTTCAAATGAAGAAGCATTAACTCTCTTGATCTTTCCTTTCTTACCATTCTTATTCTCCTTAGGGAAGATATGATTGCTTACCGGAGGAGCAAAATGCATAATGCCTTTTCCCACATCTATTACCGCTTCAAGGTGTTTCAGTAGGGATCTTTCAAGTGTGATTTGTCCTTTGCCTACACATTCAATAACAAGATAATTAGTAGACACCATTTTCCCTGAGATTTTTGTAAACACACCTTCAGCTATTCCAATGGGCAATAAAGTGGCATTGTTGGTAAGAGAGATTTCCTCTCCCCCTTCAGTAAGCCCCCAAAGACTCAAGGAATAATAAATATCTTTAGGCATGAGGCAAAATTCAGACATGATGTCACATCGAGCATCAAAAAGTGTAGTGTTTATAGAGACTTTGATTGTGGTAAACCATTTTGAAGGCTCAGAATTTATGAGAACATAAGCATGGTAAGCCCTAAGCGTGTGATAATAACTATTCATAGCAGCAATACTAGTCTCAAGAGTGTTCAACCTGGCAAAAATATTTGTGAAAGAGGAATCAGACTTGCCAGGTGTATTATAAATTGCAATCAACTTTTTTATGGCATCAAAAGCTTCATCCTCAGTACATAGCAAAATATCTTTCTCTGTCACAACATCCAAAGCATATCTATAACAAAGAGCAATACCGTGGTAGAAACTATCAATAACCAAGCTAAGACTCATCTTAGGCTCAGTTTCCCTTTGTAAAGCGGAAATTCTAGACCAAGCTTCTTTAAAACTCTCTTAACTTTTTTGCTTAAAAGTGGAGATCTCTTCCATAGGTGAAATAAATATTGGTCCAAAACCATACATGGTGGGAACTAGAGCAGGAACTAATTTTTTTGTGTTTTTGAATAAAGCAAGAAAACCAAACTAGACTAATTTTTTTTGGGTTTTTTGAAAAGAGGCAAACAAAACCAAGCAAAAAAACAAAGCAAACTAAAAACAAAGTAAAGAGAAAGGAAGTGGAGGACTCCCCTAGTGAAGACGTCCTTAGCCACCCCGGCAACGACGCCAGAAAACTTGTTGATGACTCCTTGGTGGCACCAGAGAACTTGGTGCTTGATGTGGAGTCTTGTTGGGAACCCCAAGAGCAAGGTGTGAAGCAGCACAGCAGCAAGTTTTCCCTCAGTAGAGACCGAGGTTATCGAACCAGTAGGAGGAAGGAAACGTCACACAGGTGTTGCTAGCAACGCGGGAGACCTGCACAACACAAACTCAATACTTTGCCCCTACGAATCAGTGAGGTTGTCAAGCTCACCGGTTTGCTATAACAAAGGATTAAACGTATGGTGTGGAAGGTAATGATTTGCAGCAAGTAAACAAGTAACAGTGGAAGATGTATTAATGGTAAAGATTGGACCGGGGTCCATAGTTCACTAGAGGTGCTCTCCTTAGATAAACAACATGGCATGAAGGGTAAACAAATTACAGTAGGGCAATTGACAGGAACTGGACAAGGCATAACAATGCAATTACTAGTCATAAAGATACTATGCGATTCGATTGGGCAATACAACAAGATACATAGACCGCCATCCAAATGCATCTATGACTTGAAGTCCACCTTCAGGTTATTATCCGACCCCCTCCAGGATTAAGTTGCAAGCAACAGACAACTGCTTTAAGCAAAGTGTGTAAGGTAAACAGTCCACATGTTCCATTAACAAGAGACCGTTGTTTTCTCCCTAGTAGCAACAAAGACATCTACAAATCAAGAGATTATTGTCACTTCCCTTGGAAACTAGAGGCATGAACCCACTATCGAGCATAAATACCCCCTCTTGGAGTCACTAGCAACTACTTGGCCAAGATAGCTACTAACAACGGAGAGCATGCAAGATCACAAACAACACAGACATGATAGAATCATAAAGACAAAACCATTAATCAAACCAACATAATAGTCTCAATATCCATCGGATCCCCGCAAACACAACATGCATGATTACAAATAGATTAGATCTTGATCATGAACGAAGCTCACAAGATCTATACATGAAAGCATAAAGGAGGAGATACAACCATCTAGCTACTACATGGACCCATAGTCCAAGGTGGAACTACTCACGCATTATACCAGAGAGAAGGCCTCCGGGATAATCTCCCTTCCGGCAGGGTGCCGGGAAGAACTTCAGATCCCCCCGATCTAGGGACGACGGTCACGGCGGCTATAGAGGGTTTTGTGGAGATTTGATCGGATACTTACGGTTTCTGCATCAAGGGTTTCTTATAGGCAAAGAGGGAGGCCGAGGAGGCGGCCAGAGGGGCCACACCCCTCCTAGGCGCGGGGCAGGGCCCACCCGCGCCTAGGGGGTCTAGCAGCCCTGGCCCGCTTCTCCGTCTCCCCTCTGGACTTCTTGTTCCCCACGGAAAGTAATTGACTTTGACGTTTGTCCCGTCCAATTTCGAGAATATTTCTTTACTAACTTTTCTGAAACCAAAAACAGCAGAAAACATTCAACTGGCACTGTGGCAACTTGTTAATAGGTTAGTACCAGAAAACATGTAAAAAGCACCTCAAAGTGTAGACAAAGCAAATCAAAGTAGATACTAAACAAGCATGGAGCATAAAAAATTATAGATATGTTTTCGACGTATCATATGCCTAAGCCTATTGAGTCTACTACTAGTGATGCTAAGTTTGAATTTGATATAGATGATTGCAATATTTTTGAAGTAATTATGTTCTTACAAAAGCTTTCTAGAAGTCCTAATGCTAGTGATATGCATGTTGCTTTCACTAAACATATTATAGATGCTCTTGTGAAAATTAAGGAAGAGAAGCTAAACCACAAAGCTTCTATTCCTAGGAAAGTAGAAGATATTTGGGAACCCATTATTAATGTGCAAGTGAATGACTTTGATCTCAAAGCTTCATGTGAACTTGGTTCTAGTGTCTCTATTATGCCTAGGAAGATTTATGAAATGCTTGACTTGACACCTTTGGAAGATTGTTATTTGGATGTCCCACTCAATGATAATGCTAAAAAAACTCATGGGGAGTATTAATGATGTTCATATTATGGTTAACAATGCTTATGTCCATGTTGATTTCTATGTTTTGGATGTTGAATACAATGCTTCTTGTCCTATTATTTTGGGAAGACATTTTCTTAGAACTGTTGGTGCCATCATTGATATGAAATAAGGCACCATTAAATATAAATTTCCATTAAAAAAGGTATTGAACACTTCCCTATGAGGAGAGAGAAGTTGCTTTTTGGTCCTCCTTTGAAAGCAAGGTTTGATGTTAATGCTGCCTCATTTGAAAATACTTGATTCTTCTTGCTTCTTGTGCCTAACTTAAAGGCGTTAAAGAAAAGTACTTGTTGGGAGATAACCCAAGTGTTTCCTTGAGTCTTGGAAGTTATTACTTCAGTAATGACCTCTCCTTATCCTTTTTGTTTGCTTTTTGTGCCAAGAATGACCTCTAATGAGAGGGAAGTAAGATTTGAGGAGTTGTTGTCTCGAAACAGATTTCTGTCCTCCACCAAAAAAATTCATGAGGAGTCTATGTAACTCGGGTTGAGCTTAAAATTTATGAATAAATCCCCCGTATGTTAGCTAACTTTCGTTAGTTCAACACTTTTTGATTTGAGCAACAGAAGATGTTCGAAAAAATCGGTTTCTACCAGTTGGTCTGTTTTGACAGATTTCTGCCATTATTTGCATTTGCTTCTTACTGATTCCTTTTTTAGTTCTCTTTTGGGGAATTGAGCTTTTTGAAGGAGTTGCTACAATAGCTTGTGTTTTTAGTGAAAAGTTTTGCTATTCCAAAGCTTTGCCCAAGGTCTAATATCTTTTAAATACACTAATGTTGCTAATGAAGATTGTGTGAAGTTTTGTATGAAGGAAAATTTTCAAGTGTAGAGAGAGAATGGTGTAATGAGATGAAGAATGGACAAAAGCTCAAGCTTGGATATGCCACCCCGATGTCACTCCGATAAATATCCAAGAGGTACAAGCGTCAAAGCTTGGGGATGCCCAAGGCATCCCCTTCTTCATCAATAAAAAGCTCAGGTCTGTCTAGACACTTCATTTTTATTGTTTCATGCACTGTTGTGTTGTTCTTGGAGTGTATTTGTTTTTGTTTGGTTTGCTTAGTTTTTTTAGTTTGCTTGAATAAAGTAGTTTAGACCCCGTTCTCGCGATGTTATTTTTCAAATAAGTTGCTTGGTGTTGGAAAGGAGTAGGAAGTTCTTGCTTGTAAGTGCAAGAGGAGCTTGCATTGACTATGACTTAGACTTTAGCATGACATGCTAGGTGTTGTTTTGACATTATGCTTAGTGATTATTGTTGTAGCATGTCTCGTTCCAAACAATTGGGATTGCTTAGTGTGCCTTGAAGAAATTATGCGTTGTTTTAGCATGCAAAAACATAGTATTGTGGTATTCTCCTTTGATGCTTTGTTTGGGTTGACTTGGAACATGCTCACACCATGTTATGACTATGAACAAGTCACCATAGCCTCTATGATCATTTAGTCCTTGACTTGTAGTACCACTTTATGCTTTTATTAGTAATGCTTTGTTGCTCTGCATGATTATGGCCATTATGCTCTCTTATTTGGTTGCTCCCAGTCTTTTGCTAGCCTCCGCTTGTATGAGTAAGCTCTACTCATGCTTCCAACTCCCAAGAAACCAAGTTATTCCGAAGTGTACACTATAAAATCCTATGCATGGTGTGTTACACCATTCCAAGTATATTCTTGTTTTCAGCTATCTTCCAATTAAAAAGTATATTTTTATGTGAAAACTTAGTGATTAAAGCCCTCACAAACTTGATGGCACACTTTATATTATTTGCCCCTAATAAACTTGAACCATTGTGTCATCTATGTTGTATATGCTTGCACTTATACGTTGGAATTAGCAGAACCGTGCTATCACGGGGAACGTTTTCAACATTGCACTTGTACTTTGTACTCAGTTGATATCATGCTCTTTTGTCTATGGATGTCACCATTGTGAAATGAAGAGGGAACTTGTAAGTCCATGGAGTTTGTATTCTGTGTTAGAGAAACGCCTGGCCCGCTATCCTAAGCCATGCCTAATCATGGTGAGCTATCTATGAAGCATCCTCAATAAAAAGCTATGCATATGGTAAATAAAAAGATTGCTGAGATGCTTATTGTCTGCTTGCCTTGTTATTTTGGTTATGGGAAGCTCCTATACCATGTGCAAGGGGTACCCCGTTGGCGGTTCTCTATGATATGCAAATACTTACAATGACAAGAACTTATAGGTGACTAAAATTGAGTAGCATGAGGTGTGGCCCTCGTATTCAAGGGACTTGAGATTGCCATCTTATACTTCGTCAAGCATATACTCCATCTTTGTTCACTTTAACCTTAATCACTTCAAGATGCTTATGATAGGGGCAATGAGGACTGAAAGTTAACAAGTACCATAATTTTTGGAAGCTCTTTTTGAAACTTGAAATCCCTGCTTCCTTTATAAAAGGCCTTCTTCCACCACTATTGAGTCTCCACCTTCTACCTTTAGGCACCATTAAGAGAGCATAGTTGTCATTATGTGTGCAGTGTTCCAAAGCTTATTGATTGATGCATATTGTGATATTACTTATTCTTGTACTATTTGTTTCTAGTCACCCTTGTGAACTTTGAAGGTGTCCTATGCATCTATTTGCTACTCTATGAGGGACAAGCTGAATGCCACTATGCTATGTTTTCTGTATGTGAAACAAACAAACGTTTTTCAATGCATGTTATTCATGATCTTTGTTTGTAGCCTTTCATGTTGCATGCATAGTTACTATGTCCTATTGTTAGGACTCCATATTTTATGCACATGTTTAGAGTTCTTTGATCCCAGCTTCCAATGCTTGCAAATGGTTGGATCTTTATTGTGAGGGTGCATGTCACCTTAAAATTTATTCTTTTTATCACTTACCTACTCGAGGACGAGCAGGAGTTAAGCTTGGGGATGCTTGATACGTCGAAAACATATCTATAATTTTTGATGCTCCATGCTTGTTTAGTATCTACTTTGTTTTGCTTTGTCTACACTTTGAGGTGATTTTTACATGTTTTCTGGTACTATCTTGTTAACAAGTTGCCACAGTGTCAGTTGTCTGTTTTCTGCTGTTTTTGGTTCCAGAAGAGCTAGTAAGGAAATATTCTCGGAATTGGACGGGACAAACGTCAAAGTCAATAACTTTCCGTGGGGAACAAGAAGTCCAGAGGGGAGACGGAGAGGCCTGCTAGGGCAGCCACACCCCCCTAGGCGCGGGTGGGCCCTGCCCCGTGCCTAGGCAGGGTGTGGGGCCCCTGGCCACAGCTTCGGCCTCCCTCTTCGCCTATAAGAAGCCCCCTATGCAGAAACTCTAAGTACCTGATCAATATTTCATGAAACCTTTTGTAGCTTCCGCCACCATCATCCCTAGATCGGGGGAGGATCTGAAGTTCTCCCCGGCACCCTCCCGGAGGGGAGATCATCCTGGAGGCCTTCTCTCCGGTATGATGCGTGAGTAGTTCCACCTTGGACTATGGGTCCATGTAGTAGCTAGATGGTTGTATCTCCTCCTTTATGCTTTCATGTATATATCTTGTGAGCTTCGTTCATGATCAAGATCTAATCTATTTGTAATCATGCATGTTGTGTTTGCGGGGATCTGATGGATATTGAGACTATTATGTTGGTTTGATTAATGGTTTTGTCTTTATGATTCTATCATATCTGTGTTGTTTGTGATCTTGCATGCTCTCCGTTGTTAGTAGCTATCTTGGCCAAGTAGTTGCTAGTGACTCCAAGAGGGGGTATTTATGCTCGATAGTGGGTTCATGCCTCTAGTTTCCAAGGAAAGTGACAGAAATCTCTTCGGTTGTAGATGTGTTGTTGCTACTAGGGAGAAAACAACGGTCTCTTGTTCATGGAACATGTGGACTGTTTACCTTACACACTTTGCTTAAAGCAGTTGTCTGTTGCTTGCAACTTAATATTGGAGGGGTTCGGATGATAACCTGAAGGTGGACTTCTAGTCATAGATGCAGTTGGATGGCGGTCTATGTATCTTGTTGTATTGCCCAATCGAATCTCATAGGATCTTTCTGACTAGTAATGGCATTGTTATGCCTTGGTCAGTTCCTGTCAATTGTCCTACTATAATTTGTTTACCCTTCATGCCATGTTGTTTATCTAAGGAGAGCACCTCTAGTGAACTATGGACCCCGGTCCAATCTTTACCATTGATACATCTTCCATTGTTACTTGTTTACTTGCTGCAAACCATTACCTTCCACACAGTATGTTTAATCCTTTGTTATAGCAAACCGGTGAGCTTGACAACCTCACTGATTCATTGGGGCAAAGTCTTGAGTTTATGTTATGCAGGTCTCCGCATTGCTTGCAACACCTGTGTGACGTTTCCTTCCTCCTACTGGTTCGATAACCTCGGTTTCTTACTGAGGGAAAACTTACTGTTGTGTTGTTTCACACCTTGCTCTTGGGGTTCCCAACGAAGCGCTCCTACATCAACTCAGTGCTGCATCAATCCCTGACGCATCCCCGAGCCTGGAAATCTCAGATCGGTGCTTCGTCTTTGTTGGCCTCGACAAAATCTTCTTCGGCATCGACACCTTCCTCTACGACTGCCTCGACCGTGTTACCGATAAGTTCTTCTTTGCATACTCGGTTTTGGCAAAACCGGAGCGTGCGTTCATCTCCGATGTGTGCCTAGTTCTGGCAAAACTATGGCTACACCTCGTCCTCGACGGCTTGGACTGCATTGACCCTCGGCACGCCTCCGTGGACCTTCGGAAAGCCTCCGCAGACCCTCGACGTGTCTCTGTCATCCTCCTCGCGCACTATGTGCATGCGGCTTCACGTGTGTCTACCTCGACACCGGCATCCCCGACCACGACATCGACCACGGTGACCCCTCGCAACGGCTACCCAGACCTCGACACCGCCTCAAACCCTTGGCTCCCTCGACATCGGCATAAGGGCTATCACCTCGCTTGAGAATCTCGCCGACTTCCTCTACAATCCAAGCATTCGCGCCGCGACACGCCGTCTACGACACTCCCGCTGCTACTGTGGGGGATATCAGTCTACTGGATTCTACTTTGGTTTCTCTCCAGTCTGACCGTCCACAACGTTCCTGTTGTTCACGATGCTACTGCTACGACTGGGGGGAAGTGTTAGAGTATTAGGCATATCCTGTTGTTACGTTAGTTTAGATAGAGTTAGGATCTGTTTACGTATAATCCTAACTTGACTTGTACTGCAAGATGGTCCCTTATACGGATATATATACTTGCTCATAAGACTCAATAATACATTCATCATATTCCGTCAAACTCATACTCTTTCAGTGCCGATCCAAATCTCCCGCTTTTTTTTGAAAGTTAATTTTTTTACCCGTGACGCACAACATACCACCTAGTGCGTCACGACTAACTTTTCATACTCGTGGCGCACCACCTAGTGTGCCACAACTAAGTTTAGCCGTGTCGCGCGCTTAGTGGCACACCTCTAGTACACCACGGATGATTAAAATAGGTGCTACACGGATGGGCATTTTCAAATAGCGTGAGACCCTGCTAATATAATGGGGATGGGAATTTCACTGCACTTGATCTGTTGTTAGGCTATTGCGTATGACAGGCATTGGCTGAGGTAATCAAGAGAGGCTTTACACGCCGAGTTGACAAGGAGAAGAGGTGTGGTTCTGCCTCGTGTAATGCAGCAGTACAGTTTGTACTACTCCCACCACTCTGTAGTGTCTATTTTCCGGACAGGAATTAATGGAGGCGATGTAGTATACTCATCCTATTGCCGAGATCTCTTGCAATGATATTCGGTAGTGCAACAGAGTTTGGCAGTACAGAGAAGGAGGTGTTATCCCATCTGTCGTGCCACAAAAGCAGTACCGAGAAAATGATCAACCTCATTAGTACTGTACTATTTATAGTGCAGAACTGCAGATAGCACACAATATACTGATCAACAAACGGACACTCGCTGGCTGGCTGAGAGATGAGATAGAGTTGGAAGCTTGAAACGGAAGAGAAGGGACGAAGAGAACAGAAGACAAATGCGCGTGATTGCCTTGCAGGCTTGGTGAAATCACGGCACAGTTTAACGAACGCTGCACTTAGTCATGCCTTTGCTTTCTCTAGCGAAACAATCGCCGTTCCCGGTGGAATGGTGGATCATGCGCCTTTGGTTCTCTAGCGAAATGTCATTTTAATTCAAAGCATCAAACTCGTTTTTTTTGGGCGGGTAAAAGCATCAAACTCGTCATCGTTATTCTTTATAGTGTATAGATATATAATAACTAGGGTTTAGGGTTTTTCAATCCTACTTCAGCTAGGTAGTAGTGTGGGCATGTGTGCGGTTTTCGCCCCTTTTTTTTTTATGAAAATGCCGTGTGAGTTTTCTTGTCTTGTTTCCCTTATAAACCGGACACATGTATATATCGGTCGGTTTTCGGCTAGTTTTCTTTTAAAACAGACACTTCTCTTATTTTTCATAAAAGGTAGAGCTCATGTTGGTTGCTCTAAAAAATAGTAACTCTAGATGCTTTCTTTAGCAAAACAATGCAAGTGTGTAGCCCCGTTAGTTTACAGGTTAAACTACTACATCAATTTTCAGGTCAGAGAACATCTTTTTTTTTTTTGAACAGGAAAGGTCCCGAAGGAACCGGAGATAGTATTACTTTGGCGGTTGGTGAACAATTACAAAAAGGATCCTAAAAAATTAGAAAAGTACAACATGGTCCAACAGATTTACATAGCACACCCTAAAAAGATCCGGTCCATGCTCGCCACCGGCAAAGGACAGCCTCCAGACCCCGCCACTCTTGCTCTCACCGGGGACGTCACCACTTGGAAGAGCAGGAGCTTGGATGGTTGTGCCGAGACTGGAAGAAATCCTCCCGTGGAGGAAGAAAACGCTCCAGCAGCAGCTGCTGCGGAGCATGGTGAGGTCAACCTTATGACCATGGATAGCAACAGCGAGGTCGCGCCGTCATCACCATAGGGAGCACAATCTCCAGAAGCTCCCCAAGCCAGCGACCAACTCCAGTTGCCAACTCACTGCCCCCCTTCTCCTCCTCGTCGCCACGGCCAGCCATGAGAACGGGAAGAGTGAGCGAGCCAAAGAGGCGATGGCTACGCTTGATGGATGGATAGACAGCTTCGGAGCCCTCCGTCTTCGTCCTCCTTGAACGCAGAACAGTGGTCCTCGCCGATGACTGCCCGACACAGCGCACCAGAACCAGGGCAGGAGCACATCCCCAACTTCCCCGAGCTCCCCACGCAGCCATGCCGCTTCCCTCCACCCCCTCGCCACCACGGCCGACCGAAAGGAGAGAAGACAGTACCGCTGCCGCGCAGAAGATGAGGAAGCAGAGCATGACCTTATTGATAGAAGCAGCGGCTCGCCACATCGATTTCTCCTCCAACCTCTGGAGAGGAAACACAAAATCAACAAGCCCTACTGTAGCACAAATCTGGCCATCAGAATCTGGCTTCCCGCTCCTCATTGCCGGCAAGAAGCCAAACGACGGCACAAGGCCAAAACCTAAACTACTACTACCTACAAGATCCCGGCCTCCATCCCCCCACTCCCTCCGGCCGGCGAGGCCGCTGGAGAGGAGGGAGGGAGGAACCGGGGAGAAAGGGGGACTCTCAAGGGGCAAAGAGAGGGAGAGTCGGCAGGTTGCCCCGGTGCTCTCTGGCTATTCAGGGAACATCTTTTGGATTTAGCTTAAGAAAGTCAGGAACTCTGGTTCAAGCAGGGCCGGCTCTGGGGGATCGCCAACCTGGCAACGGTCAGGGGCCCATGGCCGGAGGGGGCCTCAAATTATGTAGTCATGTGTATATAATTTGCTTTAAAAAATAGTTTTGCAAATGGCCCAATAAGGATCACTAGCGGTCCTGATCGCTAGAAGGCGAGAAGGCACACGACGCGCACGCGCAAGTTACGTGCGACGCCACACATCTGCCAGGATCGCGTGTCCTGGGTGTGGCCCGCGAATCATGATCTCCCTTCTTCCCACCTCGCACACATCTGCTAGGATCGTGTGTCCTGGGTGCGGCTCTGCTCTGCTCCTAACTCGTCGGTCGGAGACTAGGCCCTGACTCAATCACACCAGCAGCAGCAGCCCTGATCGGCTGATTCTCAGACGACACTCGGCATACGACAAACAACGGCCGATCTGATCCTCTAAATGGCTTGGCTACATGTTGTATTGAGAAGGATATCTTGGAGAAAATTGATCTTGAAATTGTACTCAATGATTTTGCATCTAGAAATGACCCAAAAAGCTTTTTTTGGGCATTGAAGCAATATTATCATTGGAATTATTTCTTATTTGAGATAATCAAACTAGTAACATATACTAATTATTATATTTTGAGGCTAAAATATATGGTTAGATGTTAACTTTTATTTTAATAGTAACAGTAAATATATATATAATAATTTTTCTTGATATGTATATATATACATTAACCTTAGGGGTCCATACCGTCGACTTTGTCTAGGGCCCTGGAAAACATGGTTATACTTCAGCATACCTGGTCCAGCCCAAGAAAGGCCCACGGTAGATGTACGCCGGCCCATGAAGATTTTCGGGTGGCCAAGGCCCATGACGTCTTCGAGTCCTTGGAGAACAAGACTAGCGCAGATAGGAAATTCAAAGGGGTAAAACCCTAGAACTCAGAATCGACTAGGACTATGCCCGGACCTGCCTAAGTCTATATAAAGGCCGGAGGGCACGCCCTAGATCTCTCAACTCATACTTTCAGACACACACCTCCACGCCAGATCGAATCACAGACCTTGTAACCTTCGGTTCCGCCGTAATCAAGAGCGCATAAGCGAGTAGGTTTTCTCCGGGCTCGAACTGGTAAATCTGTCCCGGTTGCTTGTCCGTTAACCGTGCCATGATCTCCAGATCCCCATCTTCTCCAAAACCCAAGTCCATAACAATGGGCATTGACGAGATTAAACCTCGCCAATTGGCGCCGTCAGGAATCGGGGCTGCTGATTGTGCGATCGTGACGGTTCCGACCCGATCGATCTACAACTCTGCGACGACGGAGAATCACCTCCTCTTCGGCGCTTTCGACTTCACCGCACACTCGCCAGCCACCATGAAAGATTTCGAGCCCGTAGGCGACGGACTCGAGATCCTATTCGGGAGCTTCTGCTTCCAGGTAGGTCAAACTGGCACCCTCCGCCTCCCTGAGCGGGTGCCCGTGCCATCAATCAGGCCGCCTCGTGGGCTCCACACCCTGTGCTACGCACATCACCATCAACAGATGAGTTTTACGACAAGAACAGAATTCGATTCAGGTGATCCACCTTCGGATGAGGGGACCTACGGTTCCGGATCCGAAAGTTGCGGCAGCAGCCGACCAATCTGCGAGCGCTATCTATGCGCCGCAGTCATCTAGGGCGACGAGGAAACACCTAAACCGCCGCCCAACCGAAATGGCAAAAACAGAAGAAGCCAGTCCCCCCCACCCAACGGGGAAAACAACGGCCACGTCATCCAACTTAGCAAAGAAGGATGGGTCCAAGCACGCCGTGCCGTCGCAGGCGACATAGTCCTGCCTACGGACGCCTCACGTGAACTACTGATGGCATACCACTACCTCCTCATCGAGGAGCACAAGAAATAAGTCAAGATGCAGGAGACGCTCGACAAACGCAAGCAAGCAGCCTCCGAGTCCAGCGCGCGACGAGCTACGCTCTCCGCCATGGCACCCGGTTCTAGCACAAACGGAAACCAGGGAAACAAGCACCGCTCTCGGGTGGAGAACATGGATCCCAAGGAGCGTCATGACGTGACCCGAACTCTTCACACATCGTTCATGGATATGGATGCCGACGGCAACATCATCCCAAAGACGCCACAAGCTGCGATCATGGCAGCCACTGCGTACCTCCCAGCCCACCCACCTCCGGAGGGGGACCCGAAAAGGGCCATGCATAAGTCCGCACTCACCGGACTAGGACTAGTCGGAGCTGCGCTCCACGAAGACGCTCCTGCGGAGCCGAAGAAGAAAGCTCTGGCCAGGCGCGACCGGAGTCCCACCCCTTCATCCGAAGAAGAGGAGGAACATGACCTTCCTCGGAGGAAGAAGAGCTCGCGTCACCATAAACGCGACTACGACGCCAGAGACAAGCTTACACAGCGCAAGATCGACAAAGCACGAGCCAAACGTGCATGCTCGTCTGAATCCGAGATGGACGAAGACAAAGGAGAACTCTGCGGAGCTCGATGCTTCAGCAGATCCGTTCGACGAACGCAGATGCCACGCAATTTCAAGCTTCCTTCGGATACTTCGAAGTTCAACGGCACGCAAGATCTAAAATCCTGGCTCAGTGACCATCTGTCATCCGTCAAGCTTCATGGAGGCAACAAAGAAACCGACATGCAATGCCTTCACCGCACCGACAGCGCAGCTGGTCCTGCTCAGCAGCCTATCATCAGGGTCCATCCGAAGCTGGGAGGAGCTCGCTTACAGCTTCATCCGAAATTTCAAGGGAACTAGCAAGAGGCCCGCCTCAATCGAAGAGTTGCGAGTCTGCACTCAGAGAACGGGTGAATCTATTCGCTCGTACATATTACGTTGGTCTACCACCAAGAACTCCGCAGCACACATCTCCGAAGAGAGGGCCATCGACGCCTTCAGGGACGGCGTCAAACGACAAGATTTCAAGGAGGAACTTGGACGCGTCAAGCCCAAGACACTCGATCACCTCATGGACATCGCCAACAGGTGGGCGGACGGCGAAGATTGCATTCACCGAGCACAATCGGATGAAGAGGACGACTACGGCCAAAGACGGGAACGCCGCAGCAAGAGGAGATCGCGCGTCTACGAAGACCGCGACGGACCCGACATGGTCGCGGCCATACACGCCGCGCCAACGACAACAGCCGCAATAGCGGAGGATACCGCGACGAAACTTCCGCGATAACGGACGCCTAATACGGTCGTGTAACGCCAGCGACAACGGACCCTCAGCATTTGACAAACTTTCGGGTCCATGCACCATCCACTTCTACATCGACAAACAAGATGGCAAAAAGAAAGTCAGCCACATGCTCAAGGACTGCCGCGAGTTCCAGAAACTCAGCGAAAGCATGACGCAGATGAGGCAACAAGCCCCAATCCCTGCGTTCGGAAGCGCACTTGCGCAAGGCGAAATAGCACATGGAGCTCCTCCACCGCCACCTATCGGAGGCCCAAACCAACCAGTCGCGCATACAGAACAACGCCGGATCAAAATTTCAACAAAGAAGAAGCACTAAATATGATCCAGAAGGGACGCCCCATGAATAGGGTGCAGAAGAAAATCACCCGACAAATCAACTTGGCCGTGGCAACTCCGCCTGCAATCCCTGAGTACCTCAGCGGATCGGAGTCCTGCATCACATTCACTCGCGCGAATCACCTTGCCAGATCCTCGCCAGGTCATGCTGCCCGGTGCCGGAGGCGCAGATCGAGGCTTGAGATGAGTCGCGTCTTCATGGACGGCAAGTGGCATCAATTTAATGTTCGCAAGCACCCTAGCAGCAATGCGGATCCTGACAATGCAGCGGAACAATGGACACAACGTTCCACGGCATCGTCCCTGTGGAAGGGCATATTTCCACAGGCAAAATAGGGCTCGATGTCATCTTCGGAAGCCGGACAACTTCGGCAGAGCGACTCAATTGGTGGTGGATCGGGTCGCAATACCACGCCATCTCGGGCGGTAGCATTCGCAAGGTTCCCGCCGTCCCACACCACGCATACCTACTACTCAAGATGCGATCGAGGCGCCATCACGATCCACGGAGCTTCACCCGATCGGACCAATGCGGTGGATTTCAACAAAATCTCCGTTTTTCGGCATGCAGATTTAGCTTGTAAGGCTCGCGAGGTGACGGACAACGGGCACCCCAAATACAAGGCGTAACGACCGACATGTCCTTCGACTCCACCGTCAACACCAAGAAAGTGCAGGTTCATCCGACGGATACCTCCAAGACGGCGCTGATCGCCAACGACCTCAATCCCGCATAGGAAGGCGCGCTCGTCGAATTCCTCCGTGAGCGCTGGGAAATCTTCGCCTGGTGTCTTGCGGACATGCTAGGAGTTCCTAGGGAATTCGCCGAGCACGCACTCAATGTCTTTCCAGACACCAAGCCAGTCAAACAGTCCATCCGGAGACTGTCCGAACCACGAGCCGAAGCCATCGGCAAGGAAATCAACAGATTACTCGCAGCAAACTTCATCCAGGAAATCAAGGAAAGCGAGTGGCAAACACACCATGGTCCCAAAGAAGGACACGGACATCCTGCGGATGTGCGTGGATTTCATCACTAAACAAGCATTGCACAAAGGACCACTTCCCTCTTCCTCAGATCGATCAGATCATCGATTCGACTGCAGGTTGTGAGAAACTCTCCTTCCTCGACGCCTACTCAGGCTATAACCAGATTCGACTCAAGGTCAAAGATCAAGAGAAAACGGCGTTTATCACACCGTTTGGAGTATTCTGCTACAATACAATGCCCTTCGGGCTAAAGAACGCAGGTGCCACGTACCAGCGATGCATGCAGGCCTGCCTCAAGGACCAGATCGGTCGCAACGTCCAAGTCTATGTCGATGATATAGTAATAAAAACCAAGGAGGCAAGGACACTTATCGATGATCTCTGCGAGACGTTCGACAATCTTGATCGCTACAGGATCAAGCTCAACCCCAAAAAATGCGCCTTCGGCGTCCCATCGGGTCAGATGCTTGGGTACTTCATCTCTCAGCGAGGGATCGAGGCGAACCCGAAGAAAGTCAGAGCCATCATGGAAATGGAGAAGCCGAAGAACCTCAAAGGCGTCCAGCAACTCGCAGGGCGAATAGCGGCGCTAAGCAGATTCATCAGCCGCATGGGCGAGAAGGCCCCGCCATTCTACCAACTACTGCGCAAAGCAGATAAATTTGAATGGACACCAGAAGCCAACGACGCATTCGAAAACCTCAAGCGGCTCCTCTCCACCTCGCCCGTCTTGGTCACGCCAAAGGAGCGCGAGCCTCTGCTGCTGTACATATCAGCCACACATCAGGTGGTCAGCACCGTACTAGTGGTCGAACGATCCGAAGAGGGCAAGACCCACGGGGTTCAGCGCCCAATCTACTACCTCAGCGAGGTACTCACTCCAACAAAACAGAGGTACCCTCACTACCAGAAACTCGCCTACGACGTGTGAAAGTACAAAGGAAGTCGCCTAGAGGGGGGGTGAATAGGCTTTTAAAATTATTACGGTTTAGGCTCAAGTAAATGCGGAATAAAACTAACGTTTAATTTATTGAGCACAAAACCTAGCCACTAAGTTCACCTAGGTGCACCAACAACCTATGCTAAGCAATACAAGCAACAAGGTGACAACAAGGTATAAATACTTCAAGCACGATGGATATCACAATGTAAAGTGCATAAGTAAAGGGTTCGGTTGAGAGATAACCGATGGACGCGGAGACGAAGATTTGTTTCCCTAAATTCACTTCCAAAGAAGCTACGTCTCCGTTGGAGAGGTGCGATGGCGCAATGCTCTCCGAACGCCACAAATGGCTCACCTCGAGGTGTGGTGGCTCGATGCTCACCGACGCCACACAAGGCCTCACCCCGGATGCGGAAGCACGCAACTCACCGACGCCACAAAAGGCTCACCCTATTCTCCCAAGTGCGCACCACAAAAGGCGGGCACTTGCTCCACTATGGGACGCTTGAGGGCGGTTACCGAACCCGTACAAGATTGGGGCTAACTCCACAACTCAATTGGAGGCTCCCAACAACAAAGCCACAAAAGGCCAACAATGCCACAAAAGGCCAACAATGCCACAAAAGGCTACAAGACCACAAAAGGTCAACAAGACCACAAAAGGTCAACAATCCTACCATTAACTGCCTAGGGTTCCAAGGAACCCAAGAGAAACAAGCTCACAAGCTTGAACTCCGAATCTCCGAGGAGAACTCAAACCTATGCACCAAATGCAAGGCAAGTCCTTCTCCCCAAATTCCAACAAAGCTACAAAAGCTATTGGGGGAATAAG
Organism: Avena insularis; assembly: GCA_023614405.1. Lineage (NCBI taxonomy): Eukaryota > Viridiplantae > Streptophyta > Magnoliopsida > Poales > Poaceae > Avena > Avena insularis. The sequence continues at coordinate 83,973,820 of CM042695.1, read as the reverse complement.
GAGGAAGAACACAAGAGTAGAACTCAAACCTATGAACCAAATGTAAGGGCAGTCCTTCTCCCAAATTCCAACAAAGCTACAAAAGCTATTGGGGAATAAGGAGGAAGAACACAAGAGGAGAACACAAAACTCTCCAAGATCTAGATCCCAATGATTCCTTCACAAAGAAGGGATTTGACTTGGGGATTGTAGATCTAGATCTCCTCTCTCAAATCCTCAAAAGATGCAAGAATCATAGGAGGGAAAGGAGAGGGAAAGCTTCTTCAAGGTTGACAATGGAGGAGAGAGAGAAAGCCAAGAACTAAGAAGAAAAGCTAGTACCCACGAAGGGAAGAGGAGCCTTTAAAGGGCTCCCAGATCTGCTCACAGGGCATTCGCGACACTGGCCGAACTTCCGTGGAGGCCGGAAGTTCGTGGAACCAGCCATCGGTCGAAAATCATGGAGCGAGAAAAAAAACGAAACATGGCCGGAACTTCCGGATCTGGCGGAAGTTCGCTTGCCTCAGCTCCAACGGTCACATCGACTGACGCCGCTCGAGCGCAATCAAGTTCCGGTCAAAATGCATCGAAGTTCCGGTGAACTTCCGAGCAAGTTCCGACAAAGTTCCGGCAAATAGAATGCTTCAAAACAGAAGGTTACTGAGCGTGAGCGGAAGAAGACCCGAAACTTCCACCAGAACTTATGGCGGCAAAGATGCCCTAGCGGAACTTCCGGTGGGAAGCCGGAACTTCCGGTGAGGGAAATTCCAGAAACCAGAAAACCAGAAACGCAATAACTTTTGCATCCGAACTCAAAACGGGATGAAACCAATTTTGTTGGAAAGATAGCGACGAATAGAATCCAACAAAAAGTCGAAATATTGGGTATCACCTTGGGAGAAAATATCATGAATATATATGTGATCTATCCCCCAAGGTGTGGAGCCGGAAAACTCGCAAGATCAAAAACCGCAATAAGATATGCAAGTGAAATCCTTAGATGATGAGCTAGAGCTTGTTATGATGGTGACCACAAGCTCTAGATCCTCTCATGGACAAGAACCAAATAATAACCAAGAAAGATGATGATATGAATGCAAAGGTTTGAGCTCTCTCCGAACGATGCAAACGAGACACCCGCTTGAGAGCCCCTCTTGATAGTACGGCTATTTATCCTAAACCCGGTCTCCCAACTAACAACACGAGACCGGCAAAAGAGAAGCCCTATCAACATACCTTTGCCCTGAGCGTCCCACTTGAACTTGATGTAGACCATCTTGTTCTTCTATAGTGGGAACACCTTTCTTGTTTGCTCTTGCTCGCTCTTGCTTGATGAAGACTTGCAAAATGCTCCCCCATACTCCATGGGGAAACCTCTTCTTTGAACTTGTCTTCATCATTCCATGAGCACGAGGATGGCAAGCTTCAAGCATGAGATCTTCTAGAGATGGCGCATCTTGAGCTCGTCCTTCTTCATCCTTACTTGAGGTTGATCCATCTTGATGCAACTCTTTGCACATGCCTTGATCGACCTTCAAGCTCCTTCTTTCTTCATGATTACAATGGGCACAAAGTCCTTGGACATTTCTTCATCTTCCAACCTTGAGACCAACACATGGCCCAAGCGATGCCAATGGACAAACCTACAAGTGAAACTCAATTTACACATTAGTCCATAGAGATTGTCATTAATTACCAAAACCACACATGGGGGCATACATGCCCTTTCAACGTGTTCATGACGGCTCGACGATTGAGCCACTACTTCCAAGAACATCAGGTAATGGTCGTCAATGAGGCACCCCTGAACAGCATCCTGAATAACCCGGAGGCCACAGGACGCGTGGCCCTGTGGGGCATCGAACTGTCACCTCTGGACATCGTCTATGAGAAGCGACTCGCAATCAAATCTCAAGTCCTTCCGGACTTCTTGGTACATTGGATGGAGCTGCAGCTGCCAGACACCCCAGACATGTCGCAGTCATGGACGATGCACTTCGACGGCTCCAAGAGAGAAGCCGGAGCAGGAGCAGGGGTCATACTGACCTCCCCGCAAGGCGACAAGATGAAGTACGTCCTCCGGATGAAATTTCGAGCCTCCAACAACGAGGCCGAATACGAAGCCCTCATCCATGGCATGAGGATGGCAAAGATATGCGGCGCAACGCGCCTGATCATCTATGGTGACTCCAACCTCGTCGTCCAGCAGACGATGAACGAGTGTGACGCACACGCCGAAAACATGATCGCGTACCGTGCGCTCTACAACGCACTCGAAGGAGAATTCGACGGCTGCGAGCTTCGACACGTCGGAAGGGAAAGCAACGAGGAAGCCGACAGACTCGCCAACATCGGCTCCACTTGCGCAAAGGTGCCACCAGGTGTGTTCCTCGAACAGATCGGTGTGTCGTCCATCAAGCGGAAATTCCCCAAGGGATCACCCGAAGAAGCAGAACACTCGGGGGCTACGCTACCCGAAGGCCATGAAGGACCCGAAAAATTGGACACCGAGGTCGCCATAGTCAACCTAATGCAGGTCATGGCAGTCGAAGAAACCTGGACACGCCCATACCTCCAGTTCCTGTTAAATGGAGAACTGCCTGACGGCACCGGCGGTGAAAACGCAGAGACGACGAGGGAAATATGAAGGAAATCCTAGCGCGCAGCAAGAATCGCTAGAGCACAAGGAAGCAGTGAAAACAAGAACTGATGCGGTGAAAACAAACCGCGGCTTTCCCCAATGATTATAACAGCGAAGACGACGCACGGCAGCCGTCCATCCAGAAGACCTAACGCCAACGGCAGATCTGACCATACACGTGTCAACATCACAACGAACCGTCGTTACCACGCCGTCCACTACGCGCGGAAATCGAGGAGACGCCGTAATTATCTCCACGCCGCGCGTGACCGGTCAATTCAAAGTCAGCAAGTGGGACCCACGTTCGTCCAGTCAAGTCATCTTGGCGCAGCAGACGCTTGAGGTCATCGATCGTCAGCACTGACGTCACCAAAAGCTATACTAGCACAACCGATAATTTTTCGGCTCCACAGCTAAGAGTACTCACTCGAATCTTTGATTCGACTAAATACTCGGGGGCTACTCCTATCAGATACCGCCGCCACCGAAAGACGAATAAAGACAAAGTACTTCTCTGAGTTCTACGTCGAGTCTACGACTCCACTACGGACTCGGGGGCTACTCCCATAGGGAGGATGGATTTAAGCATCCGAAAATTTTTCGAGTCCTACGGACTTAACAACTGAACAATGCTTGAACTAAAGTCTCCGCTCGAGTCTACGACTCGAACGGACACTCGAGGTTACTTCCATAGGGCTGGTCGCGCACCTATGAAATCTTCGATCGCGATCTTCTGATCAGCACACAAAACTTTTGGCAACTCGCCCAACAAAATGCTAAGTGAGCGACAATCTCCTTGGCCACACGAAGCACCTCCGTGGTGACAAATGTTCGGATGCTGCGTCTACGACGCAAAGATAAGACCTGCATATATCATCTGATGGCCTGGCAACGACCGATCAAGGCTCGCTAGTATAAATCCATGCCAACAGGCGTGATGAAAAATTCCGACGGACGCGTTGGGTACATCAATTAAAAGCACTGGAATTCCACTCCTATAAGTCCTCCGCGGCCTGAGTCGAATTACGCCAGCCTATGTTCCAGGTTCAAGTTTAGGGACTCGAACCTGATGAAGATCATGTTGTTTCGTCCTAAGATGCTTAATCACCTGATCCGTCGGGAGAGTCGTGCACATGTATCAACAATCCCTACACACGTATCGTTACTACCCAGCAGCACCGAAGGATTGAAGAGTCCTCGGTAAATCTACGATTCGACCGATCACCGGGTAATCGACATGGTTATACCCTACGGCACGTAACTCAAAGATACCGGTCCAAATTCTAAGGAAGGCTCACGGCAGATGTACGCCGGCCCATGAAGATTTTCGGGTGGCCAAGGCCCATGACGCCTTCGAGTCCTTGGAGAACAAGACTAGCGTAGATAGGAAATTCAAAGGGGTAAAACCCTAGAACTCAGAATCGACTAGGACTATGCCCTAACCGCCTAAGTCTATATAAAGGCCGGAGGGCACGCCCTAGATCTCTCAACTCATACTTTCGACACACCTCCACGCCAGATCGACCAAGACTTCAGAACCTTCGGTTCCAGTAATCAAGAGCGCATAAGCAGAGTAGGGTTTTTCTCCGGGCCTCAACTGGTAAATCTCGTGTCCCCTGGTTGCTTGTCTGTTAACCGTGCCACGATCTCCAGCATCCCCATCTTCTCCAAAACCCAAGTCCATAACAATGGGCATTGATGAGATTAAACCTCGTCACCTGGGTTCAAGGCCACCTGCCTGTGTTGATCAACTCCAACATTGGACAGACCAAACGAGAAAGACTAGCATCACACTTCCAAGTTCCAACCCAAAAGTTTAGCCGATCCAAGGATCAGACTTCAGAAAACTGAAACTGACATTTCAACTTCTTTATGAGAGAAAACATATAGCACTCTAAAGTGTGTCGGTCACACGACGACGACCCTTATTGATGTGAAAATACTTTGTTTTCATGTTGATATATGTCTTTAATCCTGATCACGTCCATTCTGTCTTCCTGGTGATTGTGAATGGAAAGGATAAATTTCACACCAAATAGGGTTTAGAAGATCCACCATCGACCCCTCCCGACCCCGTGCGGCCACACCGGGCGGCCACCGCCGGCATCCCCTCGACCTCCCACGTGCTCCTCCTCATGTGGCCGTCAGGATCGTTGTCGGGCAAAGCCCGTGTGCCGCAGCGGTGGCAGATCTCCCTCCTCGTCCGGTGTACTGCGGTGGTGGTTCTGATCTTGGATGCACCGACGGTGAGGCAAGCAACGCCGTCGGGCGCTACACAAGAAGCCTAATCGCAGCGCGGTTGTCGGAAAGAGGCGACCTCGGGAATAGGTGGGCCTAATTTGGGACCAGATGGGTCCGGAGGGCTGCGGCCGTCAAAGCATCTGCACCTACTGGTTCTCGTCGGCTTCGGTGGTGACACGTGGAGACACTCCTGAGTTTGCCCGCATCAAGAGGACACCTGGGGAGGCAGCCCTAGGTATGGCGATGGCGATATCCTTCGCCGCAGGTGGTCGGATGGTTTGTGGCTGGTTTTGGCGTATCATGTGATCCCACACCTAGCCCCAAATATTTCCCAAGCTCTAGTGCTTTCTTTATTTTAAATAATTTAAAAGGCATAGTTATAAGTTTCAAATAAAATTGAAAATACTTTTGAACACCGTCAATGTTGTATTCCAGGAGCATGCAAAATTGTAATACGAAATTATTTTCATTGTGGGCTACACTTTTGTCATTTTGTGTAGCTCAGGATATAAAGTATTTAAAATTAATACTTTGCATGTTTGTAAGAGTAAAAATATCATTAGGTAATCCAAAAAAATTCAAAAAATTTATAACTCATAATTATTATTTTAGAATTTCAAACATAGCAGGAGCAAAAATCTCCACTCCAACACAACATGCCTTTAATTTTGGAAATATAGAAATAAAATTAACATAAAAAAGAATTATACAACAGTACCATTTTGTTTTTGCCGTGGCCGTGGCGGAGCATCCTTCCTTTCCTCCTTTTCCTGTGCAAGCCATGGCCTCCCAGCAATCGCCGCCGCCGCCGCCCGCTCCCACCACGGTAATCGATCTCGGAAACGATCTCCTCCGCGAGATCTTCCTCCGCCTCCCCTCCCTGCCGAGCCTCGTCCGTGCTGCCCTCAGCTGCCGCACCTTCCTCGACGCCGTCCGCTCGTCCCCTGCCTTCCGCCGCTCCTTCAGCGCCGCACGCCCACCCCCTCTCCTCGGCCTCTTCTTCGACCCCGACGAACCCTCCATCCCAACCTTCTCCCCCCTCCGCCGCCGCTCCGACCCAGACCTCGCAGCCGTCGTCCGCGGCGCCGACTTCTTCCTCACCCGCCTCCCCGACGACGACGACACCTTACCGGGGTGGGCCATAGAAGACTGCCGCGACGGCTACGTACTCCTCCGGAACTGCAACACGGAGCAGTTCGCCGCCTACAACCCCCTCACGCGGGCCCTGGATCTCATCGCCTCGCCGCCTGAGGAGATCTTTGACGATTTCCACGGGGACGTCACCTACCTTGGGTGCAACATTCTATCCTCCAAAAAGGACGGCGAACCGCTGCGCCTGGTCTTCACCTGTCATGACGAATCCCGGGCGCGAGCCGCCGTGTTCTCATCAGAAAGCAGGGAGTGGCAGATCTCCCCGTGGTCGGAGCCTGTGACGCCACATCCTGAGGACAAGTACTGGCTCAAAGTTGGTAATATGGTGAATGGGTTCATCTACTGGATACACGCCTACATCCTCGTGCTCAACACCGCGACACTAGAATTCTCTCAGATGGATCTGCCGCCGAGCTTGGTAGGACGAGATTTCATATTTAGGATTGGCGAGAACAAGGACGGTGAGCTTTGCATTGTCTGCCCAATTGAATTCGATCTCTTTGTCTGGGTATGGAGAGCTGGTCTTGATGGCATTGAGATGTGGATGTTTGACAAGAGGTTTTCATTGGAGAGGATTGTCGATTTCACTGGGGGTACGCTGGAGGAACATGGTGAACTGAAAGTTGTGGCCATTATCGATGGATACGTGTACTTCTCTACCAGAGAGACGTTCGTTGATGCTCATTTTCCTTGTTGGTTCCTATCTGTGTGCATGGACACATCAGTGGTGGACATGATCTTTCGGAGAAGATTTGATAGCCATGTCCATCCCTACATCATGGCATGGCCTCCATCTTTGATAGAGAACAAGGTGCACCCTCAACTCGAAGATGCTTGATGCAACCTAGACAAGGTATCATAACATTTCCCTCTTTTGGCCACTAGATGGTATTGTTCAGTAATGATATATCTTTAAGATGAGTAAAGCATTTTTAATTTGAGACACGGCCAAACTGGGCTATCTATAGCTTTAGCATTCGCCAAATGTTTGCTTGCATTTTATTGTCGTTAGGCACTTATTTTCTTCATGTACAAGGAACAGAAGTACTAAATTTAGAAGTACTGCCGGTTCAGCATTATACTTATTTATTTACTTTTGTTCATCCCCTGTCCATTTAGCACTGTCTACAGCTCTGCGCGACTGCTTGCATTTCTGAATTGGTACAGTTTTCATTTTGACTTGATACTTTGGTGTTTCCATTTGTACTGTTGATAGCTAGATGCTTGTAAGAGCTTCTGCTTGCCGTTGCCTCTTCCCATTAAATATTTTATACCTAGGAATTCCTGCTGATGAAATTTAAAATAAGAATTTTGGCTTGGAAACCCATTAAGAATAAGGTAAAGATCAGGTTCGTTTGATGGCTAGGGATGATCTTCACTAGTGATGGTTGGCCTGTTCTAGTTAAGTCATACCTTAGCAACATGCCTCATTAGTCTTTACGTGGTCTCTTTCTACAACCTTCTTAGAGGGGTTAAACAGAGAATTAATGTTTCTACCATGCCTTTGGGACGGCAAAAATCTATTGGAAGATTCCAAGGATAACTCTGTAAAAATCTCTTGGAAGATTCCAAGGATATCTCCTCCCATATTTACTTCTTCTATAAGGAGCTCTTCATGGCGGGACCCTACCCAAGGGTGGCATTAGCAGGTGCCTATGGCCATCTAGGGATAGGGTTATTACGGACGAGAATGCGGATCTTACCCTTCCATTCCTCCATAAGAGGCAAGGATTATGAGTCCAACGACTAGTCTAGACTAGTCAAACGACTAGTCTACAAGTCCTAAACTGACTGTCGATTCGGTTGGTCGACTCGACTATTTCCTTGAGTCCATTGAGTCGAATGACTAGTCCTGCTGTTTGAATCGATCGACTCAATTTTAGCCGGATAAGTGAGGTGCTCAGGAAGAAAATTGGGAAGCCTAGCTATTCTAGACTTTGCTACATGAATTTCTAGATTCTAGCATTATCGTGTTATGTAACTTGTGTTGAACTTATGTCAGTTTTAGTTATTAAACCTCCTATCTAGTTGCCATACATGATTGAATTTTGTACTAGCTACTGCTTAAGTACATGTCGACTAGTCTCGACTAGTCTACAAATCGGTACCCCAATGACTCGGCTCGACTCGTCGACTCGTAATCCTTGATAGGAGGTCATGAGAGCTATTAAGGATATGAAGACTAACTCGGCCCCCGGGCCAGATGAACCCACCCAATGGGTTAGGATCGGAGGAAGATTAGTTTGGATGATGGAATATTCGCTTGGAGCAGCTAATGCCTATGTTCCAGGAGTTCTACACTAGTACATTGGTTATGTCCCGGCTTAAATTTTTTGGCGTGATAACTTTGATCCCCAAAATTTTGGGGGCCACAAACGTCCTTCAATTTAGACCGATCACGGTGATCTAGAGGATCTTTGCGAAAATATGCGCGACAAAGATTGCGCCATAGTTATGGAGCGACTAACCCACCCCCTACAGTTTGCCTTCTTGAAAGGACGCATCATCCATGACAGGGTCTTGGCACTTCATGAGGTTAAGGTACGACGCCATAAGGGCGTGTTCCTAAAGCTAGACTTCCAGAAGGCCTATGATCGGTTGGACTAGGCCTTTCTCTATCAGGTCTTGGAGTAGAGGGGTTTTGATGATAGAGTGATCTGCTGGATCATGCAATTTGTCATGAGTGGAAACACACAATTATCAATATCAATGGGGAAGTAGGCCCATACTTTAGACCGTCCTGTGGAGTGAGTCAGGGAGATCCCATATCCCCCTCTTTAAATCCACAGGTGATGCCCTTGTGGAGATCTTGGATAGAGCCAAGATCGCCGACCACATCGCTGGTGTGGTAGGGCATCGTATTCCTGGAGGTGGTGTCACCCATCTCCAGTATGCAGATGACACCGTGATCATGAAAGAGGGCACAAAACTTGACATCACTAATCTCAAGTTCCTGGTCTTTGCTTTGGGACCATGTCGGGACTCAAGATCAACTTCGACAAGAGGGAAGTAATGATCCTGGGATACTCCGATGAGGACAGACAGAGTATTGTGGACAACCTAAATTGTAGGTTGGTTGATTTCCCTATCACCTACCTCGGGATGCCCATCTGTGATACCTGGGTCCTAATCAAGGATCTTGCCCCCTTAGTTGTGTGGGTTAGATCGAAGTAGGGGTTTAAATGGATCGGATTTTGCTTGTACCATATCCTTTACCATACTTTTTTCTTGAATTCCGAGCGGATCGGACAATGATTGGTTGCAAATTCAAATACAGATAATTTGGACTGCGGATTCGAATCGGAAAAGGAGCGGATTCGTATCGACAATAAAAATAGTCGAAAAATACTATCATGGTTGATATTTATAGAGGAATTTCGAGAGCAAATTGACCTTTAAGCCTCGCAGGAATCAACTAGTTGATAAAGTAGAGATTTGGTAATAAAATTCAGAGCTAGACTTGTTCGTCAAATAAACTCGGTAACTAAATAATTACTATTTTGTCAAGTTGAAATTGACTTTTGACTCGAAAATCAGATTATCCGGTCGGATTACCCTAATTAATTTTCAGATTATTCATATCTGCATGCTATTTTTCATACTCTATCCTACATCGTATCCGGAATGCCACTTCGGAATCGGATATCCTTATCCGACGGATTATTTAAAATCGGATATAAATACCTTAAATAGGATCTGGTGCGTAAATTATCCTATCCATTTACAACCCTAGATCCAAGGCTGAGCCCTGGCAAGCAAGGCTCACATCTAAGGGAAGCAAGACTGTCCTTAGTGACTCTTGCTTATCTAGCCTACTCATGTATATTATGGGCCTATATACTTTCTCCGTGAAGGAATTCATGGTTATCATGGTTGGCAAGGGATGGGCGCCAGAAGTACCACATGGTTAAATGGGCAGATCTCTGTATCCACAAGGAGCTAGGACATAGGCATTTTAGATTCGCTCCGCTTTAATGTGGCCCATATGCTAAAATGGGTATGGCGTATCCTCTGAGGATGGAGGTCTTTGGCTACATCTTATTAAGGCCAAATACCTCCGTAGACGCCCACTCATGGCGTGCGAACACCGGAGGGATCCCAGTTCTAGAGATCCATTCATGACATCAAACATGAGATTCAACTAGGGATTTCCTTAACCACTTTAAATGGAGAAGGAACCATGTTTTGGCTGGATCCCTAGATGTTAGAGTGGCCTCCTACATATGAGTTCCCCTCCCTCTTCGCTTCATGCGCCGATTCATTGCTTCTGGTGACCTCGACATACCGGGGGGATCTGGAACATCCCGTTCTGGAGAACCTTTGACATTGAGGAGGCGATGGCTTTTGAGGCCTTGAGAGCAACTCTCCCGTAGTCACTCTCGAATGACCTAGATAGGGTCCCCTGGCGTATGTCCCCACATCTTTGTTAGTTCTGCTTATCTGGCCCTGTTTAGAGGGCCCGTGTTCCCATGGACGAATCCTCTCTAGAAAGCGCCACTACCCCTTAGTCTCAAGATCTTTGTGTGGCAACTTCTAAGATATCGTCTTCCATTGGGAGTAGAGGTGTCCAAACGGCATGGGTCGAGCAATGGCTTGTGCTCGCTCTGAGGGACCCTGAAAATGGGCACCCACATCATGTTCACCTGTCCCGCAGCCCAGTTTCTATGGAGCTTTGTCCGAGAATCTCTTGGGCCTGCTTGGCAGGCTCAAGACCTTGGTGAGTTTCTTGAAAATGAGGCATACCGTACCGGTAGGGGACGATTCATAACAAGATGGTTATCGGGCGTGTCATCCGGTGGCATGCTACTAACTCCATTTTTAAATTTCTTGCCTTTCTTCAGCAGTGGCATTCGCTATCTAGGCAGCAGAACAGGGAGCTTTTGGACGGCATGCTTCAGGACCTGCTGGTGTCAGCACACCACTACTCGCCGCCAGTCCACCGAGTTCCCTCTCTGGGAGTTTAGGGTTGTGAAATGGAGTATAGGAGAACAATTTTGATGGACCGTTACGAAATAGGGAGACGCTTAGGACAAGGGAACTTTGCCAAGGTATATTATGCTCGGAATCTTGTTACTGGACAAGCTGTTGCAATAAAGATGATCGATAAGAACAAGGTTTCAAGGTTTGGGCTAACGGGTCTAATAATGAGGGAAATCACAATCATGAGATTGGTACGGCATCCAAACGTCCTGAATTTTTTTGAGGTAATGGCTAGCAAGAACAGGATTTACTTTGTTTTGGAGTATGCTAAAGGTGGCGAGCTTTTCAACAAAACAACCAAAGGAAAGTTAAGTGAGGATGTTGTGTGGAATTATTTTCATCAATTGATTGGTGCTGTCGACTACTGCCATAGCCGAGGTGTTTATCATCGCAATTTGAAACCAGAAAACCTACTCCTCGATGAGAATGAAAACCTAAAAGTCTCTGATTTTGGTCTATGCGCCCTAGCCGAGTCCAGAAGAGAAGATGACCTCCTCCACACCACCTGTGGGACTCCATCTTATATTGCACCTGAAGTGCTTAGCAGAAAAGGCTATGACGGTGCGAAAGCTGACATGTGGTCCTGCGGAGTAATTCTTTTTGTGCTGGTGACTGGTTACCATCCTTTCCAGGGCAGAAATATTGTAGATATGTATATGAAGATCTCCAGGGCTGAATATACATGCCCTCGTCATTTGTCTGCGGAGTTGAAGGAGCTACTATCTATGATTCTTGATCCAGATCCAAGTACCAGAGCTTCTGTTTCAATGATAAAGAAAACTGTGTGGTACAGAAAACCCAGTGAGGTAAATGCACTGAAGATCAAACAAGAAACAAGAGACAAGGTTTACAAAGATGAAGCCACAGCCTCTCACTCGACAGAGTGCAGTATTTCAGATGTTAATGAAGCATCATCAATCCTCGCAGACTTGAATGCATTTGACCTCATCTCTCTCGTCTCGGGATTTGATCTATCCAATATCTTTGAAAAATATGGCCGAAGGGAGGACAGATTTACCACTAGGCAGCCAGCAGAAGCTATATTAGCCAAGCTGAATGAACTGGCCAAACGATTGGAGCTTAAAATTAAGAAGAAAGAAAATGGTTTTTTGAAATTGGCGGCACCAAAGGAAGGAAAGAAGGGAATTCTTGAGCTTGACGCGGAGATTTTTGAGTTAGCGCCTTCTTTGCTATTGGTTGAATTAAAAAAGACCAACGGAGACACGATAGAGTATAGACAACTGATGAAAGAGGAAATAAGGCCTGCACTTAAGGATGTGGTTTGGGTGTGGCAAGGTGATTCACATCCACTCCCTGTCCCCGAGAAAATTATTCAAGGACCACAGCAGCCGCAGTCACCCTTGCAATGTCAGCATCCGCAGGAGTAATTGGCCCCATTACAAGTCTGCTAGCACAAGTCCACAGGGCGAGATACAGCCACCATCGCCATGGTATCAACAATACATTTTTGCTACCTATAAACCATGTGGAGAATTGCAGCAGCCAGGATCGCGGCAGCTGCATGATGTGTTGGAACAGGCAGAGTTAATGACTTGTTGACAGACATATCATTGGATCATCAGGTGTACCCTGTTCTAGTAGATCAATTGCCTACCATTTGGCATTTTCCCTCCTGTGGGTCCTTTATGTTTCTGCATTTTCTTCTGATATTGTATATTCCTTGTTACTAAAAGGACGTCCAATTTTGGGAGCCTTTGGGCTACAGAAATTTTTGTCCAGTGTGACTGAAGTTATTGGATAGCCATAAAGGAAATGATGCCATGCAGTTGTGAACTAGACAATGGATGTAAATATGTGATATGTGTCTTCATGTGTGAGTGTGGTGGATTCTGGACATAGACCATAACTATTGCATGTCGAGCCTGGAAACGTAATTCTGGTAAAAAAAATTGATTATTCATATTTCCAGTTCTGCATTTTGAATTTTTTTGATCATTCATATATCTGTGCCAAAAGTTCCTTGCTGTCTGTGATGTTGGAATCCTGCATCCCCGTCAATAGATATCTATAGCAGCGTTTTCACCTTACAGTCCTTTTATGCCACCAGTTGTTACTTTTCCGGTTTGCATTTGATTGAATGCCAGAGGTATTAAGAAGCGTCGAGCATCGATCCGTTTATCTGTTTCGTTACTCTCAGGTGTTGGTGTATGTTGGGAATTTGTCTGTAAAGGCTTGAAACCTTGTGGGATCGCTATTACAGTGAGGGTGATTTGTGCTCTAGGCACCATTACACTGATGATCTGAAGCAAGCCTCTTGGTTTCTTCTTAGCCAGATATTTCCATATTCTTACTGGGAATCCTTTTGTCGTTTCCTTTGCTGTGTACTGAATCCTATATAAAGACGATTATCAGTTCTGTAATCCGCACGGTCGTATGAAGGTTAATGACTTAATGGTCATCTACCACTCTCTATGGATTCTGCTGCACTTTTTCTTCAACCTAAAAACAATGCAGTGAAATTTCACTGCACTTGATCTGTTGTTAGGCTATTGCGTATGACAGGCATAGGCTGAGGTAATAAAGAGAGGCTTTACACGCCGAGTTGACAAGGAGAAGAGGTGTGGTTCTACCTCGTCTAATGCAGCATGTTACGTTCCCAGTTCATACAACCACTCAAGGTGAAGGATTGACGAAATTCTAGATATCTGGAGCTAGTAGGAGAGACATGGGGTACACAAGGACAGAGAAATAGGGAGGAAGCTAGGAGTCCGCCGCCCTTGCCAGGGTTCTCCAGTTCACATTCTAGTTCCTCGATGCCCATCCTGTCGCCCTTGATCCCCTTTAAGCATAGCCCGTTGCCTTGTTCTGTTATCACGCCTTGGGCCTTTAGTCCCGACCGGTACATCGGCCCACACGGTCCATGACACAGCAGTACAGTTTGTACCACTCACACCACTCTGTAGTGTCTATTTCCGGCCAGGAATTGAGTACTACTCACCCCATTGCCGAGATCTCTAGCAATGATGCTTGCTTATTCGGTAGAGTACTAGAGTTTGGCAGTACAGAGAAGGGGGTATTATCTGTCGTGCCACAAAAGCAGTACCGAGAAAATGATCAACCTCATTAGTACTGTACTATTTATAGTGCAGAACTGCAGATAGCACACAATATACTCCTGGCTCGCTGGCTGGGAGATGAGATAGAGTTGGAAGCTTGAAACGGAAGAGATGAGATAGAGATGAAGAGAACCGAAGACAAAGGCTTGGTGAAATCACGGCACAGTTTCACGGACGCTGCACTCAATCACGCCTTTGCTTTCTCTAGCGAAACGATCGCCTTTTATGGTGGATCATGCGCCTTTGGTTCTCTAGCGAAATGCCATTTTAATTCAAAGCATCAAACTCTTTTTTTTTGGCGGGTAAGAGCATCAAATTCGTCATCTTACTCTTTATAAGTCCTCATGTATTGTATAGATATATAACTAGGGTTCAGGATTTTTCAGACCTACTTCAGCTAAGTGGTGTGGCCATGTGTGCGGATTTTCGTCTTTTTTTTCTTCTGAAAATGACTGGTGGGTTTTTCTTGTCTGGTTTCCCTTATAAACCGGACACATGTGTATATCAATGGTATCAGTTTTTGTCTAGTTTTCTTTCAAAATGTGCATAGGAGCGCTATTACATTCATCGGCAAAGCCTTTCGGAACTCCCCACTCAAGCCAGATCAAGGACCAGCCTCAGGAAGGTGTTTGTCTTTGCACAAGAGAAACCCTAGGTCAACCAACCTCCCATCGATGCCCAGATCTTGATCTGCGTAAGCCCGAGGTGCCATCTCCAGCGGTGGCCGAGCAACGTTGGCGCAGATCTTCCGAGAACGAGAACGACTACAAATTCATCGACGCGGGATGTTCGAGATGCCTGACCTTCAACAAGGCATGGCCGAGATCCCAGACTCCATCGCGCTGTCACGGGGATGCAGAGCAACCACCGCGACCCCCCACCTCCAGATCTGCCTTCACTGCAACCCGCATCGCCGCCAGCGCCTGCGGTCAGTCCGACCTGCCTGGACCGAAGATGCACACACACGACGCGACACCCACACCCACACACGCGAGGAGGCATCCCGCCGCCGCCGTTAGTCGCGCAGACCAAGCCGGCGACATCCCTCGACGACAGCAAGGTGGAACTAGGAGGGAGGGGAACCAAGCGGCGGCTAGGGTTGGGCCTCCTGTGTCGCCCTCGAAAGAGAGCGGACGGGAGTCGGTTCGTTCTCGTGTTCCCAAGCTCTAGTGCTTTCTTTATTTTAAATAATTCAAAAGACAGATTTATAAGTTTTAAATAAAATTGAAAATACTTTTGAACACAGTCAATGTTGTATCCCATGTGCATGCAAAATTGTAATACGAAATTATTTTCATTGTGGGCTAAGGACATAAATTATTTAAAATTAATATTTTGCATGTTTGTAGGAGTAAAAAAATCATTAGGTAATCCAAAAAAAATTCAATTTTTTAAAACTCATAATTATTATTTTCGATTTTCAAAAATAGCAGGAGCACTGGCTGGGAGCAAAAATCTCCACTCCTTTAATTTTGGAAATAGAAATAAAATTAACATAAAAAAGAATTATACAACAGTACCATTTTGTTTTTGCCGTGGCCGTGGCCGTGGCGGAGCATCCTTCCGTTCCTCCTTTTCGTGTGCAAGCCATGGCCTCCCAGCAATCACCGCCGCCGCCGCCTCCCGCTCCCACCACGGTAATCGATCTCGGAAACGATCTCCTCCGCGAGATCTTCCTCCGCCTCCCCTCCCTGCCGAGCCTCGTCCGTGCTGCCCTCAGCTGCCGCACCTTCCTCGACGCCGTCCGCTCGTCCCCTGCCTTCCGCCGCTCCTTCAGCGCCGCACGCCCACCCCCTCTCCTCGGACTCTTCTTCGACCCCGACGAACCCGCCATCCCAACCTTCGCCCCCCTCCGCCGCCGCTCCGACCCGGACCTCGCAGCCGTCGTCCGCGGCGCCGACTTCTTCCTCACCCGCCTCCCCGACGACGACGACACCTTCCCGGGGTGGGCCATAGAAGACTGCCGCGAAGGCTACGTGCTCCTCCTTAACGGCAACACGGAGCAGTTCGCCGCCTACAACCCCCTCACGCGGGCCCTGGATCTCATCGCCTCGCCGCCTGAGGAGATCTTTGACGATTTCCACGGGGACGTCACCAACCTTGGGTGCAACATTCTATCCTCCAAAAAGGCCGGCGAACCGCTGCGCCTGGTCTACACCTGTCATGATGAATCCCGGGCGCGAGCCGCCGTGTTCTCATCAGAAAGCAGGGAGTGGCAGATCTCCCCGTGGTCGGAGCCTGTGACGCCACATCCTGAGGACAAGTACTGGCTCAAAGTTGGTAATATGGTGAATGGGTTCATCTACTGGATACACGCTAACGAAGCCTACATCCTCGTGCTCAACACCGCGACACTAGAATTCTCTCAGATGGATCTGCCGCCGAGCTTGGTAGGACGAGATTTCATATTTAGGATTGGCCAGAACAAGGACGGTGAGCTTTGCATTGTCTGCCCAATTGAATTCGATCTCTTTGTCTGGGTATGGAGAGCTGGTCTTGATGGCATTGAGATGTGGATGTTTGACAAGAGGTTTTCATTGGAGAGGATTGTTGATCTCACTGGGGGTACGCTGGAGGAACATGGTGAACTGAAGGTTGTGGCCATTATCGATGGATACGTGTACTTCTCTACCACTGAGACGTTCGTTCATGCTCATTTTCCTTGTTGGTTCCTATCTGTGTGCATGGACACATCAGAGGTGGACACGATCTTTCGGAGAAGATTTGATAGCCATGTCCATCCCTACATCATGGCATGGCCTCCATCTTTGATAGAGAACAAGGTGCACCCTCAACTCGAAGATGCTTGATGAAACGTAGACAAGGTATCATAACATTTCCCTCTTCTGGCCACTAGATGGTATTGTTCAGTAATGATATATCTTTAAGATGAGTATAAGAAAAAGCATTTTTAATTTGAGACACGGCCAAACTGGGCTATCTATAGCTTTAGCATTCGCCAAATCTTTGCTTGCAGTTTATTGTCGTTAGGCACTTATTTTCTTCATGTCCAAGCAACAGAAGTACTAAATTTAGAAGTACTGCCGGTTCAGCATTATACTTATTTATTTACTTTTGTTCATCCCCTGTCCATTTAGCACTGTCTACAGCTCTGTGTGACTGCTTGCATTTCTGAATTGGTCCAAAAATTTCATTCCGTCTTCTTTTAGACAGAGATTCCACTTCTTAACTGGTACAGTTTCATTTTGACTTGATACTTTGGTGTTTCCATTTGTACTGTTGATAGCTAGATGCTTGTAAGAGCTTCTGCTTGTCGTTGCCTCTTCCCATTAAATATTTTATACCTAGGAATTCCTGCTGACGAGATTTAAAATAAGAATTTTGGCTTGGAAGCCCATTAAGAATAAGGTAAAGATCAGGTTCGTTTGATGGCTAGGGATGATCTTCACTAGTGATGGTTGGCCTGTTCTAGATAAGTCATACCTTAGCAGCATGCCTCATTAGTCTTTACATGGTCTCTTTCTACAACCTTCTTAGAGGGGTTAAAAAGTGAATTAATGTTTCTACCATGCCTTTGGGACGGCGAAAATCTATTGGAAGATTCCAAGGATAACTCTGCGAAAATCTATTGGAAGATTCCAAGGATATCTCCTCCCATATTTACTTCTTCTATAAGGAGCTCTTCATGGTGGGACCCCTCTCAGGGGTGGCATTAGCAGGTGACCTATGGCCATCTAGGGATAGGGTTATTATGGACGAGAATGCGGACCTTACCCTCCAATTCCTGCCGTAGGAGGTCATGAGAGCTATCCCAGACCAGATGAACCCCAATGGGTTAGGATCGGAGGAAGATTAGTTTGGATGATGGAATATTCGCTTGGAGCAGCTAATGCCTATGTTCCAGGAGTTCTACACTGGTACATTGGTTATGTCCTGGCTTAATTTTTTGGTGTGATCACTTTGATCCCCAAAATTTTCGAGGCCACAGACGTCCTTCAATTTAGACCGATCACGGTGATCCAGAGGATCTTTGCGAAAGTATGTGCGACCAGGATTGCACCAACTATGGAGCGACTGACCCACCCCCTATAGTTTGCCTTCTTGAAAGGACGCATCATCCATGACGGGGTCCTTTAAGGTACGACGCCAGAAGGGCGTGTTCCTAAAGCTAGACTTCCAGAAGGCCTATGACCGGTTGGACTAGGAATTTCTCTGTCAGGTCTTGGAGTAGAGGGGTTTTGATGATAGAGCGATCTGCTGGATCATGCAATTTGTCATGAGTGGAAACACGCAACTATCAATATCAATGGGGAAGTAGGCCCATACCTTAGACTTTCCTGTGGAGTGAGACAGGGAGATCCCATATCCCCCTCTTTAAATCCGCAAGCGATGCCCTTGCGGAGATCTTGGATAGAGCCAAGATCGCCAACCACATCGCTGGTGTGGTAGGACATTGTATTCCTGGAGGTGGTGTCACCCATCTCCAGTATGCAGATGACACCGTGATCATGAAAGAGGGCTTGGAACTTGACATCACTAATCTCAAGTTCCTGTTCTTTGCTTTGGGACCATGTCGGGACTCAAGATCAACTTCGACAAGAGCGAAGTAATGATCTTGGGATACTCCGATGAGGACAGACAGAGTATTGTGGACAACCTAAATTGTAGGTTGGTTGATTTCCCTATCACCTACCTCGGGATGTCGATGCCCATCTATGATACCTGGGTCCTAATCAAGGACCTTGCCCCCCTAGTTGTGTGGGTTAGATCGAAGTAGGGGTTTAAATGGATCGGATCGGATTTTACTCCTACCATATCCTTTACCATACTTTTTTCTCGATTTCGAGGGGATCGGACAATGACTGGTTGCGGATTCAAATACGAATATTTTGGACTGTGGATTCGAATCGGAAAAGGAGCGGATTCGGATCGGAAATAAAAATAGTCGAATAAATACTATCATGGTTGATAATTATATCTATAGCAGAATTTCGAGAGCAAATTGACCTTTAAGCATCGCAGGAATCAACTAGTTTATAAACTAGAGATTTGGTAATAAAATTCAAAGCTAGACATGTTCGTCAAATAAACTCGGTAACTAAATAATTACTAATTTTGTCAAATTGAACTTGACTTTTGACTCGAAAATCAGATTATTCGGTTGGATTACCCTAATTAATTTTTGGTTTATTCATATCTTTTCATAGTATATCCTACATCGTATCTGGAATGCCACTTCGGAATCGGATATCCTTATTCGACGGATTATTTAAAATCAGATATAGATACCTTAAATAGGATCCGTTGCGGAAATTATCTTATCCGTTCAACCCTAGATCCAAGGCTGAGCCCTGGCAAGCAAGGCTTGCATCCAAGGGAAGCAAGACTGTCCTTAGTGACTCTTTCTTATCTAGCCTACTCATGTATATTATGGGCCTATATACCTTCTCCCCGAAGGAATTCATGGTTATCATGGTTCTTTTGGTTGGCCAGGGATGGGCGCCAGAAATACCACATGGTTAAATGGGTAGATCTCTGCACCCACAAGGAGCTAGGGCATAGGCATTTTAGATTCACGCCGCTTTAATGTGGCCCATATGCTAAAATGGGTATGACCTAGGATGGGGGTCTTTGGCTACATCTCATTAATGCCAAATACCTCCGTGGACGCCCACTCATGGCGTGCGAACACCGGAGGGATCCCAGTTCTAGAGATCCATTCATGACATCAAACATGAGATTCGACTAAGGATTTCCTTCACCACTTGAAATGGAGAAGGAACCATGTTTTGGCTGGATCCCTGGATGTTAGAGCGGCCTCTTAGATATGAGTTCCCCTCCCTGTTCGCTTCCTGCGCCGATCCGTTGCTTCTGGTGACCTTGGCATACCAGGAGGGGATCTGGAACATCCCGTTCCGGAGAACCTTTGGCATTGAGGAGGCGATGGCTTTTGAGGCCTTGAGAGCGACCTAGATAGGGTCCCCTGGGGACTTTCTTTATTAGTTCTGCTTATCTGCCCTGTTTAGAGGGCCCGTGCTCCCATGGACGACTCCTCTCTAGAAACCGCCACTACCCCTTAGTCTCAAGATCTTTGTGTGACAACTTCTAAGATATCATCTTCCATTGGGAGTAGAGGTGTCCAAATGGCATGGGCCGGGCAATGGCTTGTGCTCACTCTGTGGGACCCTGAAAATGGGGACCCACATCATGTTCACCTGTCCTGCTTCAGACTGCAAGTGGGACACTATGCGGGTGCCCGCATTTCTGCTGCATGTGCCTGCAGAAATTAAGAGGGCCGCCGCGGCCGTCCGCTAAGCAGCGCTCGCATTTACGCGGCACCCGCATTTGGCCGCATTGGCCTTCATCCTCCGCAGCTGTGCACCTCTCACCTGACAGCGACGAAGCTAGATAGCTAAGGATTAAGGCAATTTTCTCAAGTAAAAAAAGCTGTCTATGACGAGTTGATGACGCTTGCACGCAGCTAGCTTACAAAATCGATCAATTGAAAAGAAGCTATAGCGGAGTGTCTCCAAAGTCAGAGCGGTGACCATGGCGGAGCTAGCCGGCGGCGTTCAGAGCAACTCAGTTCCACCGTTCTGTGCCTGTTTGGGGAAAGCCATATGCGGGACTATGCGAATACGCGGCACGACCCACATATTCTGCTTATTTGCGCTGCTCTACCGCGGGCGTCCGCATAAGCTCGTATGCGGGCTTGGGTTTGCGGCGCCGCGGATGGCCCGCTCCAACTTGCAGCCTGAGTCCTGCTGCCCAGTTTCTATGGAGCTTTGTCCTAGAATCTCTTTTTTAAAATTTCTTGCCTTTCTTCAGTAGTGGCATTCGCTATCTAGGCAGCGGGATAGGGATCTTTTGGACGGCATGCTTTAGGACCTACCGGTGGTGGCACACCACTACTACTCCCTCTCTAGGAGTTCGTTATCTCGTTGTTTCGCTTTCTCTTTCCTCTCTTTGGGCTGATGTGTGTTGTTGCCCCATCAGACCTTTTTTAGTTTTTTCCCGTTTGCTTTGAATCTTGTATCGGATTTGGATGGTTGGGCTTTATTTATAAAGCAGGGCGAAAGCCTGTTTCGAGGACATAAAAAATATTCATTATATAAGAATTATAGGGGCTTTAACTATAATACCTGATTGTGGGAAGATTGGTGGCTAGATGGAGGCCTCTTTGTCTCTCCTTACTACATTATAATGTGAAGTGTAGGTATTTCTGTTTCTGAAATGCTATATGAAGTGTGAGGCGTAGTTCAATTTGGGGGAACTTTGTGGGGAAGAAACCTTGCAAACGCTAGTTGATATTGAAATAAATGTGCGCCAGTATGACTGACTGACCACAAAGATTCACTAAACTGGACCCTCACCACTTCTGGCCACTTCACCTTTAATTCCTTTTGCAATATGCTGAACTTGACTACATCGGTTCCCGCATAAATTCCTGCCTTTAGAGATCAAGGTAGTCTTTTGCTAGTGCTGCGTAATATCATTTAAAGGAAAGACAAGTCTCCCAAGCAGAGGATGACAGGGTGATGCATTGCCAAATTATCATTTGTTTCTGTCCTGTTCACTTGTGGGTTTGTGTGGGATATAATCCAATGTGGATGTATTCTTAGAGATATACCTGGTGCGATTTCTGTGCTGTTTGGTGCTTGATTGCACAAATTTTAAAACAGGAAAGTTTCTAGTTACTGTTAGCATTGCATCTCTAATGTTTGAACAGAAGAGAATTTCTGGTACTTTCATGGTTCTTCATATGGTGAGTCATGCCTAAACTTCTGATTCTTCATGCAGACAAAGTTAGAAAATGGAGTCTTGAGGAGAAACTGAAGGATAGAGAATAACTGCAGGGGGCAACGGGAGGTTGACTGGAGGTCCTTTTGCAAACTGTGACTACTTCTGTTTGTTGCTGGTAGTCTTGGTATGTTTGCTTTTGCCGGTGGTATTTTTCACCCCAAACCGATGTGAAGAATGATTAAATGATGTTAGTGCTCGCGGGAGTTTTATTAAATGATGTTAGTCTTCAGGTTAGCTTTTGGCAGCAACCACGGCCTGTTTTATTATGTAGAAGATGCTGTGTTTGGTTTCTCAGAGTTCACCTTATTTTATTTTGAAAGAAAAGAATACAGTACATTGCATTTTATACATTTAGGGGAGATTCGATACTATCCAAAATTTGTTGTTCTCTATGAGTGAGTTGTACTGACTTTGCATTTTCGGTTTGAGTATCAAGTATTTCCACTGAAGTTTTCCCCATACTCTGCACCAGTAACGCGAATCAACATGAGGCAAAAAAAAAAAGTCTAGATATTTACCATTTTATTTAACTTTTGGCTGAGAAAAAGCTTATTTCTAATTAGATCCTAATTTTAGAGACTTTTCTGTACGAGTACTAAACAAAGGTGCTTACTTAAGTGGGTAGCCTAATTTTAAGGCCTTTTCTATAACAGTATATATAACTTTATGGATTAAAAAGGAATGTCTTTTTTAATCAACTTATCTAATTTTAGCTTAACGACTCAGCAATTTTAGTAAGATCTTTTTTTTTGAAACAGAGGCAAAAGCTTTGCCCCATTCATTAATTAAGAAATTCATTAATTAAGAAGAAGGTGTCCAGTTTTTTTAGGAGAAAACCGGACAAAAACCTACAACATCAAGGCCAAGCCCACCCAAAAACCAACAACACACGGGCAAACGCCCACACACACCGACCACCACACACATCAACAACCAAACCTAAGAGAAGATCTAAATAGCCACACGAAACAACACACCAACCACGACACTCCTACACCGCACCGACAAAGATATGCCGAGAAAGAGGGGGCAACCATCAAGAGACTCCAGATGTATATCTAGCAGCACCCCTCTTCTCGCTTGATTTCTCCTTCCCAAAGGCTGTTCTTGGTCTAGCGCCACCTCTCAAGGACTTAACCTTATACCCAAACGATTTGTTGGATCCAGGACATGCAACAGCCAAGGTGGCAAGAAAATCGCAAATCTCTATAGCGACGATACTCAGCAAAGGAGTCAACACTCCTAACTTATCGACTGTCACCTATGGGAACCACAAGCTTGCCGGACTTAGGCGAGAGAGATACAACAGATGTCGATGCTGTTACCGAGGCATGATCAAGCCCATGCCCTCAGCCGACACAACAGTCAGCGATGCGATGGGCCACGAGGAGAGAAACAGTCAAGAGTTGCTCATCCTCAACCATAGACGACTTCTGCTCGACGAGTCAAATGTCACCAAATCACGTTCTTTGGCGATCCCTAGACCATCAGACGGGCATGCCTCCGGCCTCAAAGAATCACCACCACGCCAACAACAGCTTGAGAGCTGCCACCTCACGGAGGGCGAGACGCCTCGATGCGGACCTCTACCAGCCGGAGGAGCTCCATGCGCATCAAGGCAACCTGTGGTGAAAGAGAGAGTCCAAAGCGGCGCTGACCTCGAACTGCTCGCAACACCTAGGAGAGGGTCTTGGAGGCACCGTTGCAAACACCGACGAGTGCCCCACGATCTCTGCCCAACTCCGGGACGGTGAGGGGCGACGAGGCTAAGCAGCAAGAGAGCGGCTCCGCTGGCAGTGAGCACGAGCGGCCGGAGAGCGGGCACGAGTGACCACCTCATCTCCAAGAGCAGCAGGAAAGCGAGCGCGACAAAAACGCTCCCGGTGACCAGGACGACGACAACGGATGCATCTAAAGGGCTCACGGCAAGTGTTGACCTGGTGGTCACGCGCGAGGCATCGAAAACATCTCCCACGAGCCCAACGCTTGAAGGCGAGACTGCGCTCGAGGCCTTCCTTTTGAGGCAAAGACGATGGCACATGGTCGGGACGGCCGCCTCGACCCACCTGCACCCAGCCTTCCTCATGGCCATCAGCCAGGCAGCAGCAGGTCTTCTTCACCGCATTGCCCTCGACCTAATATTCAACAGTAGCATTGCAGAAATTGTCAACCGGCAGCGTCCGAGGGGCCTACTCTTAATCATCCCGTTCCTCGCTAGCCTCAGCAGGAAATGCCGACGAAGAGGAAGACGACACGACGAAGGGGGCTGGCGGAGTCAACGCAAACAGCGAGCAACGGCGTCGGTGCAGGGCACCAACTCCTCCTCTTCATCTTCCTCATCGCTGGCAGCACCAGATACCCACGGACTCAAACTCTGATGTGACGCAGCGAAGGCAGCCGGCAGAGTCGAAGCAGCTAGCACAGGGCTCGATGAGGGTGCAGACAAGGACTCCATTAGCTGCACAAGCTCTCCATCAAATTGAGCGCAAGGGCCTGGCGCCCGAGATCAGCCCACGACAAGGCGGTGGCGGCAGGTCCGAGTCTTCAGTTGGGAGGCTCAAGGTCACCGACGACTCAGCAATGGAGCTCAGGGAGCGATCGGGAAGAGGAGGCGCTGGCGGGGCGGAAAGGCCGCCAGCGGACTTGGGGAGGCGAGCGCCATCAAGAATCGCCACGAACGGCAGGAGCTGACTTGCGGGAGGCAAGGGCAGCCGTGGCGAGCACGGTGGCGGGAGCTGGGGCGACGGGCGGCGACGCCGACGAGGCCATGGCGACCGCCGTCGCAGGCATGGAGAGAAACGGCAGCGCCTCGACGTCGACGGACTCCGCCTCTACATCCCGCGAGGATGGTTGGAGAGAGGGCGCAGAGGGGGTGCTCGATCTGGTCGTGGTGGTCGGAGGGGATGCCGGAGGAGGGAGATCAGGCCGCCGCCGCCGGCAGCTCGCCCCTCCTCGCCATGGTCGCGAGAGCCTTTCCTTTCAAAAGTTGGAAAGAACTTGCGTATTTTAGTAAGATCTTGTGTATTCAGTTTCAAGGAGAAACCGCAATGAGGGGCCTACTGAACTCCGTGTCCGACTGTGAAGTACTCCCTCCGTCCGCAAATAAGTGTACATCTAGCTTTTGTCTAAGTCAAACATAATCAAAGTTGACCAACTTTATAGAGAAATATAAGAATATATTTTACATCAAATTGACATATTATAAAACTAGATTTAAAAATAAATCTAATGATATCAATTTAGTGTCATAAATATTGGTACGTTGTTCTAAAAAGTTAGTCAAACATAATAAAGTTTGACTTAGGACAAAGCTAGAAGTACACTTATTTGCGGACGGAGGGAGTATGCTACGTGAGTACGTGACGCTGACGCGTATCCGTGACTCCTTGGCTACTGTGCTCGTGCTTGAGCACAGTAGTCCGATTCCGAACGAGAGCGTGGTTCGAGCTTTTTTCGTTCGAGAGCATCAAGCAGTTGGACGACCGGCGACATGAAGAAACTTCATCGGGCCGTCCTCGCCCTGGTCCTCCTCATCGTCCTTGTTCTATGTCCCAGCGGCGCGGAAGCCCGCCCTGCCCCTGCCGGCGGCCATCATCAGAAGAAGTCGTCGAGTTACAGCTTCTTTGTCTTCGGGGACGACTTCGCCGACAATGGGAACCTCCCTCTGACCGACCCCGTCACCCAGATATCGCGGCAGTGGGCCTATCCCTACGGCTCCAATTATGTTGACGCCGCCGGAAACCCACGACCAAATACTCCGTCGGGGCGCTTCTCAAACTACAAAATTCAGTCAGATTTCATTGGTAAGTAGTACATATATATTTATATCCTCAAATTTAGCTACGCACTGATCATGTATTTGCTGTTGTATATAGTCTCTCATATGTGATCCTTGATACCTTGCAGCAACGATTCTGGGGCTCGAGGATGCACCTCCAGCTCATGCCCTGACGGCGGAGAAGACCTGCGACCCGTCTGGTATGACCTTCGCCCATGGTGGCGCTGGCGTGTTCGATACCACGTCGGCAAACAAGGTCCCCACCCTCGCCAAGCAGGTCGACACTTTCAGGAAGATGGTCAAGGATGGAACAATCTCACAGCAGATCGTGAGCCGATCGGTAGCACTCGTGGCCATCTCTGGCAACGACTATTACACGAGTAACGGCGTCATCGGCCTTGCTACACCCAGCGATGTAAGCAGCAGATCAGTGCAAGAATGCATAGATTTTTAACAATTAAATTTCCTATGCATCTTCGTTACTAAGTTTTCATGTATATATATGCAGATCAATGCTTATATTGGTAAGGTGACGAAGGAGATTGCGGCCAATGTGGACCAGCTGCAGAAGCTCGGGGTGAGTAAGGTTATTGTGAACAACTTGCATCCCATCGGGTGCACACCATCGCAAACAAGGACCAACAACTACACCGCGTGCGATGTCTTCGGAAACCTGGGTGCGACCGTCCATAACAATAACCTCAAGCAAGTGATGGAAGGCAAGAAAAATGTCCACATCGTCGACCTCTACACCGCCTTCACTAACATCGTGGATCATGCACCGGGTATGTACATGCACGCATCCACAAGTGTCGACATTGTTATAAGATTTCTAATATATGGATTTGATTGTGTGCTTGAACTTAATATGAATATTTTTTTTAATTTGATGTACTTGTAGGTAAAGGCCAGGAGCTATCCAAAGAGTTCAAGCGCAAGTTGTCGCCGTGCTGTGAGAGTTTTGATTCAAAGGGTTACTGCGGACAACAAGACGAGTCCGGCGAGCATCTTTACAATGTGTGCGACAGGTCTAACAAATTTTTCTACTGGGATGACATGCACCCGACGCATGCTGGGTGGGAGGCAGTGATGAAGAATATAGAAAAGCCCTTGAGGGACTTTGTAGATCAAGACTAGCTAGACTCCATCGTCTTCATATATATATAAAGCCATACATGATGCCTATATTTTGATTGTTTTTCTGGGATTGTAGCTTAATTAGTTTGGTGTATTTAAAGGCTACTATGGATTTTTGGATTCCAAAATGAACATGTAAATACACGATTACATCTTGTTTTGTGAAAATTATATCCATAGCTTCCATCTGCCACGCACAACAACAAATATATACCTTTTATCTTTATTGTAAAATATGTTCATAAACGAAACTGTAGAATGCTTGCCTATACGGTCTATAGCCAGTGTGTTATCAAGACTTACCGGTAAAATCAACATGTACATAAATTCAGTTCATAGCTTCCATTTGCCAGGCACAACAACAAATATATACATTTTATCTTTATTGTGAAATATTAAACGAAACTGTTGAATGCTTTTTCTATACGGTCCATAGGGGAAACTATTGTGAAATATGTACATAAATTCAGTTCATGGGGAAATTCGCCGAGGGACTCATGTACGACCAGTTAGTGTATGAGGTGGTAACTTTCCAATGGAATGATCAACAATTGGTCCGTGGGAGGATGATCCACTAAACTAATGCATCGATCATGTTCTGATAATTCATTCAAGCGAAAAGATAATAAGAGGCGCCACACCGGCTGCTTTCTCATGCGGCGCGTCGTGATGCATGAAAAAAAATCGCATCCCACATGCCTCCACGTGTGCTGTTTTTCGCCCCTTTTCCTGAAAATGACTTGTGGGTTTTTCTTATCTTGTTTCCTTTATAAACCGGAGACTTGTGTATAGTATAGGTTGTATCGGTTTTCGGCTAGTTTCTTTTTAAAATGGTCAATTTCTTTTTTTAATAAAAGACGGATCTCTTGTTGGTTGCTCCAAAATTTATATAACTTGAGACGCTCGATGGCTGAGAGATAAGGTAGAGTTAAAAGCTCAAAATGGAAATGAACAGATGAAGAGAATCAAAGGCGTCATTCTGTGCAGCCTCGGCAAAATCATGGCATGGTTTCAGGTACTAACCCAATCACGCCTTTACTTTCTCTAGCAAAATCATGGCATGGTTTCAGGTACTAACCCAATCACGCCCCATTAGCTTACGTGTTAAACTGCTACATCAATTTTCAGATCAGGGAACATCATTTGGATTTGGCTTAAGAAAGTCAGGAACTCTGGTTAAAGCCCCACGGTCCTGTGTTGATTAACTCCTACATTGGACAGACCAAACGGGCAAAACTCTGTTACCAGCATCACACTTCCAAGTCTCAATCCAAAGGTTTAGCCGATCCGAGCAGTTCGAAGTTAGAAAATCCAACAATTTGAACTAAAACTAACATTTCAACTTTTCTAAGTATGAGAATATGTAGCACTCTAAAGTGTGTCGGTCACACGACGACGGCCCTTATTGATGTGAAATACTTTAATTTGTTTTCATGATGTGTCTTCAATAGTGATCACCTTCATTCTTTCTTCCTCATGGTTTTAAATGGAAAGGATGAATTTCACACCGAATAGGGTTTAGAAGATCCATCACTCGACCCCTCCTAAACGCGGCCACCGCCTGCATCCCCTCGACCTCCCCCGCCCCCTCCTCCCGCCCCGCAGGGGTCGTTGCCGGGAAAAGCCCATGCGGCGCAGCAGTGACGGACCTCCTTGTTTGTTCGGTGTACTGCGGCAGCGGTTCCGATCTTGGATACCCCGGCGGTGAAGCGAGGCAAGCAATGAAGGTCAGGGCGCATTGGTAGGGCTGCAGCCGAGGTGGGCAAAATTTTAAAATAATACATTTTTAAATCAATTCCCAAAATAATACACGAAATTTGGAATTTCTGAATATAGCACGGCAGCGGCACACGGTGTGCCGACGGACACTAATCTGCCCATGGTGAGCCGACAGGCCTGTCGGCACACCATACGCCGATTAGTAGCTAGCTCAACGCGATTAGTAGCTAGATCAGCGGGCATGCGAGCGAGGCTACCGCCATGCTGCGTGTGTGGTACCTATCGGTACATGGTGTGCCGATTAGTGTCTATCGGCAAAAACCCTAACAACGGCAGGCTACACCTAGAACACCATAGGACATACAAGATGTCCAAAGGCGGAATACTCGAATCTGCCAAGAGAACATGGACCAACCTCAATGACTCCAGAGAGAAACGACATGGTAAGATAGAAAAACACGTGTGTATCTAAACCCGTGAGCAAAGATCAAAGGGCTCATCTGACGCTCCTTGCATGCAAAGGGGGCTCCTGCAGTTGCCGCCACACAACCTCACGAGCCATGGGTCCCCCTAACCGGATCCATCTTCAAAGCAGTGCCCTCAAGAGAGAGCACGACCCGGATAGCGCCGGCATCGTCCCATCCGAAGACCAGATGTGAGGTTTCCCCCGGAGCATGTCGGGATAGAAAGGTCAGAGCTGCTACATCAATGCCTTCAACAAGGATACGACACCCGTAGGCGCCGCTATCGACCGTTGCTCCGAACACAACCGGCGAACGGCTTTCGCCGGTAGCCTCACACACACCAACCCAGCCAGGAACCAATCAGTTGCCATCCCGCTGCACCTGCCATCATCGCCGACCACATCTCCCCAACCAGTTGTTGTGATGCTAGCTCTTCTTCCTCCTACTTGCACTAGACACCACATCCATTTTCACTTGTCCCTACCAACGCCACATAGCCAGACACGCTACCCCACTCACAACCTACTTCCTCTTCTCCGCAGCTGGCGGGAGGATGCAACACCTCTCCATATTTCCATTCATATCACGCTTCTACATGACCGAGCAAGCAAGATGCATGCAATGACTGCTATCCTATGGACCAGATCGGTCCAGATCGAGCCCTTGTCTTCGGCATCATGGGCATGCCAATGTTCCTGGATGACAAACGCTCGTGCCCTCCTTCCCTCCTCTACATCCAGCTCCCACACGACAATTGACCTCTCCGCTTCTTCCTCCAGTAGCGCACCTGCAGGCCACACGCGTCGCCGATGTCCTTCGCGTGCATTACCATAGCGGCCCAGCCGGGATTAGATGGGACCCGAACCTCCATCTCGCACCCGCAACAAGCCTCCCGCCCCGCCAACCGCTATCTGTAGCAGCACCTACGCCAAAGAGGAAGTTGTCGCCCCCATGGTGGCCAGGATCACCACACGATGGATCCCGTGCCGCCCAGCCACCATGGCTGACTCCATCCATGAGCTCTGCGGAGGAAAGAAAAAGAGGCCACCCATTGCCAGGCTTTGCCCAGCGTGAGTCGACGACGGCGAGAGGATTAGGATGGTGTTACTGGTTTTTAGAGCATCTCCACTCACGTTCCCAGGACGCCAATCCCAGGGCGTTTTTTTTGGTCCGGACGCCAAAAATCGGCCAAGTCGCCTTCCCAAGAACCTCTTTTCGTCCGGATTCGGGCGAACTTTGGTCTGGACTTTCCAGGCCATTCCTAGGATCCCGAGAACGCCCTGGTAACGCCGGACGAAGCGAAAATGGGCGTGGGCTAGCTGTGTCGGCGAGACAGTCCCATCCCCCCCCCAATCCACTTGCCCAGACTATGGCGAAGAGCTCCCAGCGCCTCTGGCGCCATGACTTCGCCGGCGGAGCTCCTCCATGCCGAGACATGCCCACGCCTCTAGATAGGCTCACCGTAGTCGCCGCCCATTCCGTCGCCGCTTTCGCCGTCCAAACTTCACCGTAGCTCGGCTTCGCTGTGATCTCCCACCACCACGCCCGCCAAGTGTTCGGCATTTGGCCGGTTCGGCCATGGACTCCGACGATGAGGAGATATTCGCCGTATTGCTGGAGGAGGAGAACGCCGAGCTCGCCAAAGATGCAGAGCACATGTAGATCATGATTGATGGCGCCCAGTGTCAATGTGGGAGCGCTTCGTTGGAAACCCCAAGAGCAAGGTATGATGAGCATAGCAACAAGTCTTCCCTCAGTAGAGACCGAGGTTATCGAACCAGAAGGAGGAAGGAAATGTCTCAAAGGTGTTGCAAGCAACGTGGAAACATGCACAACACAAACTCAAGACTTTGTCCCAATGAACAGTGAGGTTGTCAAGCTCACCGGTTGCTATAACAAAGGATTAACTGTATGGTGTGGACGGTGATAATGGTTTGCAGCAAGTAAACAGTAACAGTGGAAGATGTATCAATGGTAAAGATTGGACCGGGGTCCATAGTTCACTAGAGGTGCTCTCCTTAGATAAACAACATGGCATGAAGGGTAAACAAATTACAGCAGGGCAATTGACAGGAACTGAGCAAGGCATATTAATGCAATACTAGAAAAAAAGATCTTATGAGATTTGAAGGGTTTCGCAGCATAGCAAATCAAAAAAAATCTACGGATGCGAACAGGAAAGCCAAGATCTAATCTAGGAGATGCAATCAACGAGAGGGATAGATGAGATCTTCATACCCTTGAAGAAATCGCATAGCAGAAACGTTCAACAGAACGTGGGTGATGTAGTCGAACTAGCCTTCTCCTCCTCGTGATCCGATCCGATCCAACGCCGCAAGTGGCGACGCCTCCGAGAGATGCACACGTACGGCACCGCGACGTCTCCTCCTTCCTCGGTCCAGCAAGTGGGATGGAGAGATAGATTGGATCTACAGCACGACGGCATGGTGCAATGGTGGAGAGTTTCTGACAGGCTTCGCAATGGGAGAGAGAGAGAGAGAGAGAGAGAGAGAGAGAGAGAGAGAGAGAGAGAGAGAGATCTGGAGGGCAGCAGGTAGGCGGCTAGGGTTGGAGGAGTTGGGGGAGGAGGGTGCGCCCCTGCCCTCTTTATATAGAGGGCTGGCCGGCCCCCTTGGTCCCTCCTCCAAGCCCTAGGGCGGCGGCCCCAAGGGTTGGAGTGGGGGGCAAGTCTTCCCCCCCTTCTAGAAGGTCCCCTTGGGTTTTGGCCGGCTGGGCCTATGGGGCCTTGTGCCCCTGGCCCAATGCGGCCAGGGCACTCCCTCATGGGCCCACGTACCCCTCCGACAAGTGGGGCCACGTTGGTCCCACTCCGGAAGCTTCTAGAACCTTCCGGTACAATACCGAATACTCCGAAACTATTCCGAAATCCAAAAACTGCTTTCCTTTATATGAATCTTATTCTCCGGACCATTCCGGAACCTCTCGTGATGTCTTGGATCTCATTCGAGACTCCAAACAAAAACTCATAAACCAATTATCCATTCTATCCTAGCGTCGAGACACGTTAAGTGTGTGACCCTACGGGTTCGAGAATATGCAGACATGATCTTCTATCAATAATCAACAATGGATCTGAAACCCATATTGACTCCCACATATTCATCGATGATCATATCGGATGAACCACGATGCCAGGATTCAATTAATCCCATATATATATTCCCTTCGTCACGCGACATTTTACTTGCCCAAGATTCGATCGTTGGTATCGGCATACCTAGTTCAATCTCGTTCACAGCAAATACTTTACTCGTTCCGTAATCCGATATCACTTTGTGATTAACTCCTTAACTACGTGCTTGCAAGCGGTGTTGATATCGATTACCGAGTGGGCCCAAAGTATATATCTCTCCGACTCGGGAGGGACAAATCCCATCTCGATACATACAACCCAACAAGTACTTTCCGATCACCTGAGAGACACCTTTATGATCACCCTCTCATAGGATGACGTTTGATGACCTCAAAGCTTTCTTCCGATACCAGGGAGTTGCATTATCTCATGGTCTAAGGAATACAATATTTGACATAAGAAAAAGCTTCGCAAAGATGAACACGATGACACGATCTAATTGCTCTGCTTGATTTGGGTCTGTCCATCATATCATTCTCCTAATGACATGATCTCATTACTAATTGACAACTCATGTCTATGGTTAGGAAACCTTAACCATCATCAATCAATGAGCTAGTCCATAGAGGCGCACTAGGGACACGGTGTTGTTCATAAACCACACAAGTATCAAAGTTTCCGCTTAATACAATTCTAGCATGGAATATAAACTTTATCATGAACAAGAATTATAATAATAACATCTTTATTATTGCCTCTAGGGCATAATTCCAACAGTCTCCCACTTGCACTAGAGTCAATAATCTAGTTTACATCTGGCAACAATCTAACACCCATGGCACTAAGGTGCTGATCATGTTTTGCTCGTGGAAGAGGTTTAGTCAACGGATCTACGACATTCATATCTATATGTACTTTGCTAATCTTCAGATCTCCATCTGATATATAATCTCGAATTATATGAAACTTGCGGTTGATGTGTTTGGACTTTGGATGATATCTTGGTTCCTTAGCTAGTGCTATGGCGCCAGTGTTGTCACACAATATCTCTAGTGGGTCCAAGGCACTTGGAACCACACCAAGCTCAGTGATGAAGTTCCTGATCCAAACTCCTTCACTTGACGCTTCTGCAGCAGCCATGTATTCCGCTTCTACTGTAGATCCCGCGATCATGCTTTGCTTGCAGCTTCTCCACTCTGACTCCTCCATTCAAAATATAAACGTATCCTGTCTGAGATTTAGAATCATCCTTGTTGGTGTCGAAACTAGCGTCGATGTAACCTTTTACGACGAGCTGCTCATCACCTCCATAGACCAAGAACATTTCTTTAGTCCTATTTAAATACTTTAGGATGTTCTTTACGGCTGTCCAGTGTTCCACTCCTGGATCAGTTTGGTATCTGCTCGTCAAACTAATAGCATTGGACACATTCGGTCTAGTACAGAGCATGGCATACATGATAGAACCTATGGCCGAGGCATAAGGCACTTTGCTCATAGTTTCTCTATCGTTTACCGTAGCCGGACACTGAGCCTTGCTCAATATCTTTCCTAAAGACATGAGCACTGAACCTTTCTTTACCTTATCCTTTCTGAACCTCTTCAGAACTTTGTCTAGGTATGTACTTTGGCTTAAAGCTATTAGGCATCTTTGTCTATCTCTATAGATTTTGATGCCTAATATATAAGCAGCTTCTCCTAGGTCTTTCATTGAAAAACATTTTTTCAAATAACTCTTCACATTGTTAAGCATATCAATGTCATTTCCAATAATCAATATGTCATCCACATATAGTACTAAAAATGTCACTGAGCTCCCACTCACTTTCTTATAGATACAAGCTTCGTAGCAATTTGGAACAAATCCAAAGCTTTTGATCACTTGATCAAAACGAAGGTTCCAACTCCGAGATGCTTGCTTCAGTACATAAATGGAACGCTGAAGTTTGCACACCTTATCAGCATCCTTAGGATCGACAAAACCTTCGGGCTGCATCATATACAACTCTTCATCAATGTTGCCATTGAGGAATGCAGTCTTGACATCCATCTGCCATATTTCATAATCATGAAACGCAACAATTGTTAATAAAATCCGAATGGACTTAAACATCGCTACGGGAGAGAAAGTCTCATCATAGTCAACACCTTGAACTTGTCGAAAACCTTTCGCGACAAGTCGAGCTTTATAGACAGTAACATTACCATCTCGTCCATTTTCTTCTTGAAGATCCATTTGCACTCAACGGCCTTTCGGTCGCTAGGAGGGTCCACCAAAGTCCATACTTGGTTTTCGCTCATGGATCCCAATTCGGATTTCATGGCCCCTAGCCATTTCTCAGAGTCTGGGCTCATCATCGCTTCCTCATAGTTCGCAGGTTCACTGTTGTCCACCAACAATACAGTTAAGACAGGGTTGTCGTACCACTCAGGAGGGGCACGTGACCTTGTCGACCTGCGACGCTCAAAGAAGACATCGTTCAAGTTTCATGATCCTCATCATTAGCTTCCTCTCTTGTTGGTGTAGCCGCATCGGAACAATTTCAGGTCCGCGCTACTCTCCAACTCGAGAGAAGGTTCAATAACCTCGTCTAGCTCTACCTTCCTCCCACTCACTTCTTTCGAGAGAAACTCCTTCTCAAGAAAGTATCTGTTCTTTGCGACAAACACTTTGCCTTCGGATCTGTGGTAGAAGGTATACCCAATCGTTTCCTTAGGGTATCCTATGAAGACGCATTTCTCCGCTTTGGGTTCGAGCTTGTCCGGCATCAACTTCTTGACGTAAGCTTCGCATCCCCAAACTTTAAGAAACGACAACTTAGGTTTAGCACCAAACCATAGTTCATACGGTGTCGTCTCAACGGATTTAGATGGTGCCCTATTTAAAGTGAATGCAGCGGTTTCTAATGCATAACCCCAAAATGATAACGGCAAATCTGTAAGAGACATCATTGATCGCACCATATCTAATAGAGTTTGATTATGCTCGTTACACACCATTGCGCTGTGGTGTTCCGGGTGACGTGAGTTGCGAAATGATTCCGCTTGCTTTAAGATGCGTGAGAAAATCATAACTCAAATATTCACCTCCACGATCGGATCGTAGAAATTTAATTTTCCTGTTATGATGGTTTTCCACTTTGTTCTGAAATTCTTTGAACTTATCAAACATTTTAGATTTATGTTTCATTAAATAAATATACCCATATCTACTTAAGTCATCAGTAAGAGTGAGAAAATAGCGATAACCACCGCGCGTCGAAACACTCATTGGTCCGCATACATCGGTATGTATGATTTCCAACAAGTCCGTTGCTCGCTCCATTATTCCGGAGAACGGAGTTTTGATCATCTTGCCCATGAGGCACGGCTCGCACGTGTCAAATAATTCAAAATCAAGAGACTCCAAAAGTCCATCAGAATGGAGTTTCTTCATGCGTTTTACACCAATATGACCTAGACGGCAGTGCCACAAATAAGTTGAATTATCACTATCTACTTTGCATCTCTTAGCCTCAATGTTATGGATGTGTGTTTCATTGCTTTCGAGATTCAGAAGAAATAAACCATTCACAGCAGGTGCGTGATCATAAAAGATGTTATTCGTATAAATAGAACAACCATTATTCTCCGATTTAAATGAATAACCATCTTACAATAAACACGATCCAGATATAATGTTCATGCTCAACGCAGGCACATAATAACATTTATTAAGGTTTAAAACTAATCCTGAAGGTAAAACTAAGGAGAGCGTGCCGACGGCCATCACATCAACTCTTGATCCGTTGCCAACGCGCATCATCACCTCATCCCTTGCTAGCCGCCGTCTATTCCGTAGCTCCTGTTTCGAGTTACAAATATTAGCAACTGAACTAGTATCAAATACCCAGGCACTACAACGAGCGCTAGTAAGGTAAACATCTATAACATGTATATCAAATATACCTTTACTGGTGCCAGCCTTCTTGTCCGCTAAGTACTTCGGACAGTTGCGCTTATAGTGACCCTTGTCCTTGCAATAGAAGCACTCAGTGTCTGGCTTAGGTCCAGACTTGAGCTTCTTCTCAGTAGGGGCAACGCGCTTGCCGCTGCCTTTCTTGAAGGACTTCTTTGCACCCTTACCTTTCTTAAAGCTAGGGGGCTTGTTGACCATCAACACATGATTATCTTTCTTGATATCCACCTCCGCAGCTTTCAGCTTAGCGAAGAGCTCAGTGATCGTATCAGTGGAACCAATCTGATTATGAGTAACTACAAAACCTTTGTAGCTAGGAGGGAGTGATTGCAGAACTCTGTCAATCTTGAGCTCTTCTGGAATCTTGCAGTCCAGTTGCTCAAGACGTTGAGTGTAGCCCGACATCTTAATGGCGTGCTCACTAACGAAACTCCCTTCCTCCATCTTGCAGTTAAAGAATTTCTCAGAGATCTCATATCTCTCAGAACGGGCCTGAGTCTAAAACATGGTTTTCAGTTCCTCAAGAATCTCAAAGGGCCCGACGAACTCCTCAAAACGATTTTTAAAGTACGATTCCATAGCAAACAACATGGTGCTCTTAATCACACCATAATCATCTTTGTGCGACTGATAAACAACTTTTTCATCAGCCGGCCAACCTATAGTAGGGGCGTCACCTAGCGCTTTCTCAAGGACATAGTCCTTTTGTCCGCCAGCGAGAATGATTCTCAGATTGCGGAACCAGTTGGTGAAGTTAGACCCATTGTTCTTAAGCTTTTCTTTCTCACTAAAAACGTTGAAGTTGAAGTTGGACATAGCCATTTGATCTACAAAATTTGCAAGTACAATTTAGACTATGTTCATGATAACTAGTTCAACTTAATCAAATTACTAGATGAACTCCCACTAAATTCAACATCCCTCAAGTTGTTTAGTGAACATGATCCAAATTCACCACACCTAATCCGATCTTCACGAGAAGAGATGTGGTTTCAATGGTGGACAACAAAGTGTCGATCATATCATTCATATGACTCATGCTTAACCTTTCGGTTCGTGTGTTCCGAGGCCATGTCTGTACATGCTAGGCTTGTCAAGTCAAACCCAAGTATTTCCGCGTGTGCAAAACTGGCTTGCACCCGTTGTATGTGAACGTAGAGTTTATAGCACCCGATCATCACGTGGTGCTTGAACACGACGAACTTTCACAACGGTGCATACATGGGGAGAACACAATTTTATCTTGATCTTTAAGTGAGGAATCATCTTATAATGCTAGCGTCGCGATCTAAGCATAATAAGATACATAAAAGGATAAACATCACATGCATATAATTTTATGTGACATGGTATAGCCAATCTCCGCGCAATTATCTCCATCTTGTGCGTGCCAGCATTATCTCCATCACTCCACCATGATTGCTTCCACCAAGAATAGCAACTACAACTATTGCTAACTACTTAGCGATAAAGTAAAGCTATTACATGGCGTATAAGAAGTTGACACACAGGTCATACACAATTATAAAGACAACCATATGGCTCCTGCCGGTTGTGTACTCATCGACATGCAAGTCATGAAATATTACAAAACATGATCATTGCATACAACATACACATCATATCTTGGGCCATACCATATCACAGAAACACTCCCTGCAAAAACAAGTTAGACGCCTCTACTTTGTTGTTGCATGTTTTACGTGGCTTATGGGAGTAACAAGCTAAGAACGATTCTTACCTACGGAAAGCCACAACGGTGATATTATGGTTGCCAACATCCGGTGTAAATCCCATGACAACTATAGTGAGAGAAACTAGCATCCACCAGCCGCATGTGTGGAACAAGCCACACGTCAAGTGCGGAGCCGGTCTCGCGAACGAGGTCGCGTAAAGTTGGCCTGGACCACTTCGATCTCACTATCCCGCGTTATAAGAAGTACACAACAAGAGGCTTTCAACAAAAAACATCAACGCCCGCAACAAGCATGTTGCGTTCTACTCGTGAAACACATCTATGCATAGATCTAGCTCTGATACCACTGAAGGGTTTCGCAGCATAGCAAATCAAAAAAAATCTATGCGAACAGGAAAGCCAAGATCTAATCTAGGAGATGCAATCAACGAGAGGGATAGATGAGATCTTCATAACCTTGAAGAAATCAAGACAGTGAAACGTTCAATGTAACGAGCGTGGGCGATGTAGTCGAACTAGCCTTCTCCTCCTCGCGATCCGATCCGATCCAACACCGCAAGTGGCGACACCTCCGAGAGATGCACACGTACGGCACCGCGACATATCCTCCTTCCTCGGTCCAGCAAGTGGGGTGGATAGATAGATTGGATCTATAGCACGACGGCGTGGTGCAATGGTGGAGAGTTTCTGCGGCAGGGCTTCGCCGCCAGCCGGGAGAGAGAGATCCGGAGGCGCAGGTGGCGGCTAGGGTTGGAGGAGTGGGGGAGGAGGTGCCTGCCCTCTTTATATAGAGGGATGTCCGGCCCCCTTGGCCCCTCCTCCAAGCCCTAGGGCGGCGGCCCCAAGGGTTGGAGTGGGGGGCAAGTCTTCCCCCCCCTTCTAGAAGGTCCCCTAGGGTTTCCCCTAGGGTTTTGGATGGCTGGGCCTATGGGGCCTTGTTCCCCTGGCCCAATGCGGCCAGGGAACTCCCTCATGGGCCCACGTACCCCTCCGACAAGTGGGGCCACGTTGGTCCCACTCCGGAAGCTTCTAGAACCTTCCGGTACAATACCGAATACTCCAAAACTATTCCGAAATCCAAAAACTGCTTTCCTTTATATGAATCTTATTCTCCGGACCATTCCGGAACCTCTCGCGATGTCCTGGATCTCATCCGAGACTCCGAACAAAAACTCATAAACCAATTATCCATTCTATCCTAGCATCGAGACACGTTAAGTGTGTGACCCTACGGGTTCGAGAATATGCAGACATGATCTTCTATCAATAATCAACAGCGGGATCTGGAAACCCATATTGACTCCCACATAGTCATCGATGATCATATCAGATGAACCACGATGCCAGGATTCAATTAATCCCATATATATATTCCCTTCGTCACGCGATATTTTACTTGCTCGAGATTCGATCGTTGGTATCGGCATACCTAGTTCAATCTCGTTCACAGCAAGTACTTTACTCGTTCTGTAATCCGATATCACTTTGTGATTAACTCCTTAACCACGTGCTTGAAAGCGGTGTTGATATCGATTACCGAGTGGGCCCGAAGTATATCTCTCCGACTCGGGAGGGACAAATCTCATCTCGATACATACAACCCAACAAGTACTTTCCGATCACCTGAGAGACACCTTTATGATCACCCTCTCATAGGATGACGTTTGATGACCTCAAAGCTTTCTTCCGATACCAGGGAGTTGCATTATCTCATGGTCTAAGGAATACAATATTTGACATAAGAAAAAGCTTCGCAAAGATGAACACGATGACACGATCTAATTGCTCTGCTTGATTTGGGTATGTCCATCATATCATTCTCCTAATGACATGATCTCATTATTAATTGACAACTCATGTCTATGGTTAGGAAACCTTAACCATCATCAATCAATGAGCTAGTCCATAGAGGCGCACTAGGGACACGGTGTTGTTCATAAACCACACAAGTATAAAAGTTTCCGCTTAATACAACTCTAGCATGGAATATAGACTTTATCATGAACAAGAATTATAATAATAACATCTTTATTATTGCCTCTAGGGCATAATTCCAACAAGATTCGATTGGGCAATACAACAATATACATAGACCGCCATCCAACTGCATCTATGACTAGAAGTCCACCTTTAGGTTATCATCCGAACCCCGTCCAGTATTAAGTTTCAAGCAACAGACAACTGCTTTAAGCAAAGTGTGTAAGGTAAACAATCCACTTGTTCCATGAACAAGAGACCGTTGTTTTGTCTTTAGTGGCAACATCACATCTACAACCGAAGAGATTTCTGTCACTTCCCTTGTAAATTAGAGGCATGAACCCACTATCGAGTATAAATACCCCCTCTTGGAGTCACTAGCAACTACTTGGCCAAGATAGCTACTAACAACAGAGAGCATGCAAGATCACAAAAAACACAGACATGATAAAATCAAATAGACAAAACCATTAATCAATCTGACATAGCAATCTCAATATCCATCGGATCCCTGCAAACACAACATGCATGATTACAAATAGATTAGATCTTGATCATGAACGGATCTCACAAGATCTATACATGAAAGCACAAGGAGGAGATACAACTATCTAGATACTACATGGACCCGTAGTCGAAGGTGGAACTACTCACGCTTCATACCGGAGAAGAAAGCCTCCGGGATGATCTCCCCTCCAGCGGTGCCAGAAAGAACTTCAGATCCCCCCGATCTAGAGACGATGGTGGCGGCTACTACAGAAGGTTTCATGGAGTTTTTATCGGGTGCCTAGGGTTTCTGCATCAGGGGCTTCTTATAGGCGAAGAGGCGAGGCAGGGGGGTCGCCAGGGCGGCTGCACCCCCCAGGCGCGGGCCAGGCTTAGCTGCACGGCTAGGGGTGTGGCCCCCTGGTGGCCCTCCTCCGTCTCTCCTCTGGACTCCGTGTTGCCCACAGTAAAATATTGACTTTGGCTTTTGTCCCGTCCAATTCCGAGAATATTGATTTTCTGCCTTTCTAGAACCAAAAACGGAAGAAAACAGGCAACTGGCACTATGGCAACTTGTTAATAGGTTAGTTCCAGAAAACATATAAAAACACCTCAATGAGTAGACAAAGCAAAGCAAAGTAGATACTAAACAACCATGGAGCATAAAAAATTTATAGATATGTTTCCTACGTATCAAGCATCCCCAAGCTTAACTCCTGCTCGTCCTCGAGTAGGTAAGTGATAAAAATAATAATTTTTGAGGTGACATGCACCTTCATAATAAAGATCAAACCAATTGCAAGCATTAAAAGCTGGGATCAAAGAACTCTAAACATGTGCATGAAAGATGGAGTTCTAACAGTAAGACAAAGTAACTATGCATGCAACATGAAAGGTTTCAAACAAAGATCATGAATAGCATGTATTGAAAAACATTTGTTTGTTTCACATACAGAAAACATGGCATAGTGGCAATCAGCTTGTCCCTCAAAGAGTAGCAAATAGATGCATAGGACACCTTCAAAGTTCATAAGAGTGACTAGATCAAATAGCACAAGAACAAGTAATATCAATAGTATGCATCAATCAATAAGTTTTGGGACACTGCACATAGAACTAAGAATGGCCACTATGCTCTCTTAATGGAGCCTAAAGGTAGAAGGTGGAGACTCAACATAATAGTGGAAGAAAGGCCCTTCAAAGGGAAGCGGGGATTTCAAGTTTCAAAAAGAGCTTCCAAAAATTATGGTACTTGTTAGATTTTAGCCCTCATTGCCCCTATCATAAGCATCTTGAAGTGATTAAGGTTAAAGTGAACAAACTATGGAGTATATGCTTGACAAAGTATAACTTGGCAATCTCATGTCCCTTGAATATTGATATGCCCAATTTGCATCACCATTCTTTATCATAATTTACCTTTATTCATTGATATTTGTCTTATTATGAGGTATTACTTATGGCTTTTCATCTGTTTATGCATGTTGGATGATTCCTGGAGGATGGACTGCTGGAGTCTGGATTCTGATGGAAAAGAGAGTGTTTTGATGCAATTTCGTGAAGATCAGAAAAATACCATAAAAATATGGGAAAATATTATTTTTCCAGAAGATTGCGGAAGCCAGAAGGAGGAGCGAAGAAGGGGCGTAGGGGGCCCACAACCCCCTAGTCATGGCCCACCCTAGGCCATGCCTAGGGCAGGTGTGGCCCACCTGCCCGGTTCCTGACTCCGCCCCTTCGCCTATATCTTCCCTTCGAAACCCTAAGGCCAGGGGAGCAACAATAGATAGATTTCCGCCGCCTCTGGGGGCAGAAAACACCAAGAGAGAAAGATCTCTCCGGCAGACAGATTTCTGCCGGGGGAATTCCTTCCCGAAGAGGGGAGATCGTCGCCATCAACACCATCATCAAGCTAGGCTTCATCGGGATCATCATCATCATCCACACCATCATCTCCACCAGCACCATCATCACCACTCCGTCCTGCTGTAACAATTGTGTTGGATATTGCTTTAGTTCTTAGGGGAAACTTTCCCGGTGTTGATTACTATTGTAGTTTATGCTTGTGAGTGGAACCATTGGATTATTATTTATGTTCAGATTGTTATCCATTATCATATCATATTTGATCTTGATCCATATGATGTCTTGTGAGTAGTTCGTTTAGTTCTTGAGGACATGGGAGAAGTCATGTTGTTATTAGTGGATTTGTGTTGAGTTATTATTCAATGGTTTAGTATTTAAGTTGTGGTGCTATTCTTCTAGTGATGTCATGTGAACGTCGAATACATGATACTTCACCATTTATGGACCTAGGGAAATGCATTTTGTATTTGGCTACTAATTGTGGGGTTGCCGGAGTGATAGAAACCTGAACCCCCGTTAGGACACCTTTGCACAAGGGAGTGTAGGATCTCAGAGTTTAAGGCTGTGGTTAGATTTATATCTTAATTACTTTCCTATAGTTACGAATGTTTGCAGGGGTTTAATCACAAGTATGTATTAGTCCAAGTAAGGTCGGTACATTAGCACAAGTTCACCCACACAACACTTACAACACCAAAGAAGAGTACTCAGCTATATGAAGCGAAAGCACTTGACAGAATTCCCATGTGTCCTCAAGAACGTTTGGTCCTTATAAGTATTTCCACTGGCTTGTCCTTTGCTAA
The DNA here is from genome assembly GCA_023614405.1 of Avena insularis. Taxonomy (NCBI): domain Eukaryota; kingdom Viridiplantae; phylum Streptophyta; class Magnoliopsida; order Poales; family Poaceae; genus Avena; species Avena insularis. The sequence continues at coordinate 83,931,008 of CM042695.1, read as the reverse complement.
GAAAGGATTGGGCCACTTGCTGCGTTTGTTCTTTGTTACTTGCACTTTGTTTTATTGCCTTATCATAAAACCACTAAAAATCCGTTTGCTAAGTATTCATAGGGATTTCCTGCTCTATACCACTGTTCAGCACCTTCTTCTCCTCGTTGGGATCGACACTCCTATTTATCGAAAGTAGTACGATATACCCCCTATACTTGTGGGTCATCAAATATGAGGGCCACGCCTCATGCTACTCAACTTCAATCACCTGTAAGTTCTTGTCATAGTAAGTACATGCGTATCATAGAGAACCGCCAACGGGGTACCCCTTGCACATGGTACAGGAGCTATTCCATAACCAAAATGACAAGGCAAGCAGACAATGAGCATCTCAGCGATCTTTTTATTTACTATGTGCATAGATTTTTATTGAGGATGCTTCACAGATAACTCATTATGGTGATGCTCCAAGTTTCCACCATGATTAGACATGGCTTAGGCTAGCGGCCCAGGCGTTTCTCTAACACAAAATACATAACTCCATGGACTTACAAGCTCCCTTTTTACTAGATTTTCCTTTTGTCAATGTTTTCATACCCACTTTTGTGAATGACTACCACATAAGGGGATGTCCTTCTCTATTGATGAGGGCATTCATTGTATTTAGGAGGCGCTAATATTATTATTGTAAGAATACATTTATTGATAACTCGTGAAGGACGTGAAAGAAATTTGTGGTTTTCACATGTTTCGCCATACTGTAACTTATCTTAACTAGCTTATTACTTGTCAGGACCCGGTGGTCACTGACATGCGATCGGAGAGGAGGAAGAAGGGGGAGATCGAGTGCTCAGATCTACAAGCATCTAGATAAAGTAAAACTTGGAAAATAAGGAGATAACTAAGATTTTGTATTGCATAGCGTGCCATCCATCCTCCCTATCCTGCTCTTTTATATCGAAAGAGCAGGACCACAATTATGTTCTAATACAATTACGCTAAGTAGCTATTACATTGATAAATGCACTTAGGCACCAAACTCACTAATTCAAACATTCGTAACTACTTGATCACGATGGATGGACTAAAGGGGTATCTGTCGATCTTGACCATTAGATAACCGACAGGGTATTGTTTGGATGCACTTCGTCAATCAATGTCGTCACAGACCTCCAAATACCCCCATCTTCTCGTGGAAGAACATGAAGGCCACATTGAAGGAAAATCTAAAAACTTGGTAGCTGTTGACTCTGGACCTTGTTGTTTCTTGGAGAGTCGTTACATCTTGGCTCGTGAAAATTTGAGACCTGTAAAGGTGATGCCTTAGTTCACATGTCAAGTACAGATTGATAAGTAGCAACTTTATTTCTTTTCAGCGTTTAGCTTCAATTTGCATTTGGTTTGGTGTAACTATTGTTTTTCTTCACCTTTCATGTTCACTATATTATGCAGCAACTTTTTGGGAAGGCTGGTGCTACACTATTCACTTTCTATATAGAAGCAACCAAAGGTAATTAGGAGTACTAGATGTTGAAAGAACATGTGTGCCCCATGTGTGGTTTTGGTAATTAATGACAATGTCTTATGGACTTATGTTTGCATTGAGTTTTACTTGTAGGATTTGTCCATAGACAATGCTTGAACCATATGGTGGCTTCAAGGTTGGAATAAGAAGAAAGTGAAGAAGATCAAGTGTTGATCAAGGTTTCAAGGAATACTTGTAGGATTTGTCCATAGACAATGCTTGAACCATATGGTGGCTTCAAGGTTGGAATAAGAAGAAAGTGAAGAAGATCAAGTGTTGATCAAGGTTTCAAGGAATGATCTGGAGATTGGTCAAGTAGAATTTGATCCTATGGCAAGTGTGTCTTGAATAATAAGATGATCTCAAGTGTATCTTGCCATCCTTATGGTGATCATGGATATGTGAAGATATGCCTAAAAGAGAGGCTCTTCCATAGTGGAGTATGGGGGAGCAAATTCCAAGTCTTCACCAAGCTAGTGCAATCAAGAAAGGTGCTCCATCCTGAGGTGTGGAATATACAAGGCAAAGGTTTGATATTGATAGGGTTTCTTTCTTTCTGGTCTCATGGTGTTAGTTGGGGAGACCAGTTTATAGGATAGATAATCGTACTATCAAGAGGGGCTCTCGAGTGAGTAACTTGATCATATCCCTCGGTGAGAGCTCAAACCTTGCATACTTGGCATCATATTTCTTGGTTCTTATCCATGAGAGGATTTAGATATTGTGTCAATCTCTATGACAAGCTTAAGTTCATCGAAAACGGATTTCATATGCATTCTCTATTGTGTTTTCGATATTGGAGGTTTTACCGGTTTCTCTTTTATAGATAGGTTAAACCTTTCATAATTTGGTCCTATCCTCCCTTGCTGTACTATGATGGTTCCCTGCATGATCTTGTATAGCTCATTACTATCTTTGAAACGAGCCCAATATCATCAAAATCGGAGTTCGAATGAAAAATTTATGATGGTTTCAGTTTTGCTATTCCTGCCAGTTTTTAGGGGGGCGGATTATCCGGCCATGGGGGCGGATTATCCGGCCCAATTTTTAGAAAACGGCTAAGGGCTTTGAGGCGTGGCTCCCAGTAATGGGGGCGGATTATCCGCCCTAAATATCCGCCCCCTATACCGAGGGACGCGTCACGAAGTCCTTAGCCATTTTTGGCCCGGGGAACCCGGAATATCCGGGGGAGGGGCGGATTATTCGGCCTGGAAGGTCCCAAACGGTCATATTTCGTTGGGAAGGGGTATAAATAGACCCCTTCTTCCTCCTTAGGCTGGCAGCTTGCATTCTCTCTCTCCTCCATTGTTTTGACCTTCAAGAGCTTGCAAATACTCTCAATCCCTCCCATATTTCTTGAATCTTTTGGGGGGATTTGAAAGGGGAGATCTAGATCTACAACTCCACCAATTAATCTCTCCTCTATGTGAGGGGAACATATTGGGATCTAGATCTTGGGGTTTCTTTTGTGGATTTCCTCTTGTGTTCTTCATCTCTTATTCTCCCACTAGCTTTTGTAGCTTTGGTGGAATTTGGGAGAGAAGGACTTGATCACTTCTTGTGTTCTTGCCATTGCATTTGGTGCATTGGTTTGAGTTCTCGTTGAGGATTCGATTGGGTGAAAGTTGAGAATCTTTTTACTCTTGGGTTCTTGGAACCCTAGACGGTTTGTTGGTGTTGCAGGTTGTGGCCTTGGTGGAGTTTGTTGGGAGCCTCCAATTAAGTTGTGGAGAAGTGCCCCAACCTCGTGAGAGGTTCCGGATTGCCACCGACAAGTCCACCAATAGTGAAGAAGTGAACTAGGCCTCTTGTGGCGAGGTTCACAGGAGAATAGGGTGAGGCCTTTTGTGGCGTGGTGGTCTTAGTACCGCCCACCCCTCCAACGAGACGTACTCCCTTTATGGGAGGAACTCGGTAATAAATCATCGTCTTCGCATGCCTCGGTTATCTCTATACCCGAGCTATTTACTTATGCACTTTACTTTGTGATAGCCTTCGTGCTTGAATTCTTATTTCTAGCTATCACATAGTTGCTTGTTTTGCTTAGCATAAGTTGTTGGTGCACATAGGTGAACCATAGTTTATATAGGTTTTGTGCTTGACAAAGTAAACGCTAGTTTTATTCCACCTTTGTTAAGCCCATCTCATAAAAAGTTTTAAACCGCCTATTCACCCCCCCTCTAGGCGGCATCTGTATCCTTTTCAATTGGTATAGAGCCCGGTCTCTCACTTTAGGCTTCACCGCCTTGAGAGTAAAGATGTCGGCTAGGGGATTAGTGCACAAGGACACGCTCACATTCGATGGCACAAATTATGATGTGTGGAAAATTCGCATGCTTAATTTATTTCGGGAAATTCACCCAATTATCGAGGGATATCTATATGTGGGTTTATCTTCTCCCGTGGATACCCAAAACGAATCTTTAGAGGAGAAGTTGAACTCTCATATAGATTCTCTAGCTACTAAAATTCTTTTGCATGTTGTGAGCAATGTAGTTCTTTCTTCTATCATTCCTTATTCAAGCGCTCGTGAGATATGGACCAAGCTTCAAGATAAATATAGCAAGTCCAACATTATTGAGGATGCTTGTGTTGCTTACACTTCCGGTCGAGATGAGTTCTCATCGTCTACCAGCTCACCAACATGTGATGTTTCACTAGGTAATGATACGGTGAGTGGTGATAGAAATTGCAATGTGGATAGTGTGCTTACTATTTGTAATCCTTCACCCCTATCTAGTTGCAATGATCTATATTCGGACCTTAACACTTCTAGCACTCACAACTCCTTACATGCTAGTGTTGATAGTCCTTACATATCATGTAGTAATGGCTTGAATAAATCTCATGGTGATATGCTTGTGTTGTCTTGTTGCCATGATAAAAATGCCTCTATTTCCTCTAGTGCTTGTGTTTCTAACCATGTAGAGGAAAATTAAGATTCTATGGGCCAAGACAAGGTCTTGAATAGAGCTACAAGTGCAATCTCATCATCACCTTCCTCCGGTTCTCACATATGCCTTATGGCTAAGGGAACAAAGGTAACCTCTTTGGATCCCATTGTATCTCATGATGATGATGATGATGATGATGAGGTTGAGAATGATAATGATGATTATCGAGGTAAGTATGATATTACCTCTATTAAGAAAATGGGAGAGGTTGTCTATAGCGCTCTCTTCAAACATAAAATTGATTCCTCCAACTTTATTGAAATATTACATTATGCTCTAGAAGGCAATGATCTTATTGAGGAGCAAGAAAATATAATTGATGAAAAGTTTGTGCTTGAGCGTGAGTATGCTAATGAAATTGCTCAACTAAAGGACTCCCTTGAAGAATAACAAACCACCAAAGAATCTCTTGAGGAGACTTTTACTCTAGAATTATCTAGAGTAAAGGAATACCATGATAGAGAACTTGCGGTGGCAAACTCCTTCAAGATTAAAAATGATGAACTTGAAGTTGCTTATGCTAAACTTGTTGAGGATTTTAAGCACCTCGAAAGTGTCTCTCGGGTCATTAAGAGGGAGCTCATCAAACTCACCGAGTTGCATGAGCAACTTGAAGCTTCATATTCAAAAGAGCTTGCCAAGTTTCCCTCACCTCTTGCTAATAATGATGATGCTTGTGCTACTAACTCTATTTCTTGTGAAGCATCTATTTTGAAGGAGAATGTTGAGCTAAAGGCTCAACTTGCGTTGCTAACTAGCAACTATGGGAAATTAGAAGAAAGTCATGTTAAGCTCTCGAGCTCGCATGAGGATCTTCTAGTCTCCCATGGTAGGCTAAAGTTAGCTCATGAGGCCATCGTGTCAAAGGTAACATCTAGTGGGCCTCATGTAGACATTATCACTATATCTACTCCAAATGTTATATTGTCATGTGCTAGTCCTTGTAATTCATCCTCTCACAACCATGCTATATCTCGCGATGAATTACATTCCGTGCCTTGTTGCTCTAACAATGTAGCATCTACTTCCTCTAATACTTTTGTTGAAACTAACCATGTAGAGGAAATCAAAGAGCTCAAGGCTCAAGTCACTTCTTTGAAGAATGACTTAAAAAAGGGTCATCAAGGGAAGGCCGCACTCAACAAAATCTTGAGTGTGCAAAAATCCCCCAATGACAAGAGTGGGATTGGATTCAACTCCAATGTCAAGAACAAGTCCACTATCAAGTTGAAGCACAAGGATAACAAGAAGAATGGCCAAGGTCAAGTAAAGAATCCGGCCAACATTGTTTGCTTCAAGTGCAAGGAAGAAGGGCATCATGTCAAACATTGCCCATTAAAGAATAAGTCCCTTGGCAAGAATCAACAAGGGAAGCGGCCTCAAGCTCTAAATCTTGTTTGAGATGGGCCTCCTCCCAAGAAGACTCAAGCTCTTCATCAAGTTGTTGCTTCATCCAAAAATAAAGATGCCAAGAGTAGAACTTGCTACATATGTCGTGAGAAGGGGCACATTTCTTCCTCATGCACTATTGGTATCTCCTCATCCAACCCTATCATTATTGATAATGCTTATTCTCTTTGTAAGGATGAGGTTGGCAATGTGTTTGCCAAATTTGTTGGTGCCCAATGTGGTGTCAAGAAAAGAACCATTTGGGTGGCCAAGCCTATTGTTACTAACTTCTTAGGACCCAACTTGGTTGGGGACCATCTAGCTAAAACTTGATTAATAGGTGTTGGTTGGAGGGCATTGGAGACTTGGTTACATTATGAAGAATTGAGGGATCTTCATCTAGTATAATTGTCAAGTCAAGTCATGTGGATTATATTGCCTCTACTATATATCCAATGTTCCTCCTTGCGGTAACATATGCTTAACTCATTACATTAGAAGTTACTCGCCCCCCTTGTGCATGTGTTGGTTTTGTATCTTCCATGCTCTTGTACATGTTGTGATTTCCACTTAATTATCTTGAGGAATCAAGCATATTTTTGTGTATGATTAGGTGACACACCATGTATGTGTGTTTCTTATGTTTGAGCCTTTCTTGGTTGTATTTGGTATCTTATTTGTCTCTTATGAGAGATTAATGGACTATCCTATTTTGGGGCAGTGTTATGCTTGGGCATTCCACAATCCTAAAAATGTGTGTACATGAGAAATTTAAGTTCTATAATGTCCATTAATTATATCTATTTGGATCCGTTGCCTCGTGTTGGTTTTATGGTAGTATCACATTATGAGGGAGTCATATGCTTAGTGCATATTACAATCCTAAAAAATGTGAATATTCGAGATTGTGTCACTTAGAATTGATATGGATAATTATCTAGCGCCTATGTGACACATTTGCTCATACAAGTTCCAATTTGCTTGAATGCATTTATTGATCATATTTTGGATCTTATATATGAGAGTGTTTCTTGGTATGTGTTTCCTCATATTTAGATCTCTATATCATCATGGAAACCATTTGGTTCAAGTTAATCTAATCACTAGTGATTGTGTGACTATTGGAAGCTACCAAGAATCTTGTTCGAAGTATCATGCTTAATTCTTATATTTTGTTATATGCTTCTTGTTGTGACTATGATCTTGGATATCCATGCAAGCTACCTTGGGAAAATTATTCCCAATATTTCTTGTCCTTGGACAATGAGTACTCAATTTATGGTAGAATTTATTGATCATATTCACTTTGGCCTTTATTTAATTTTATCCTATCTTTGGCCAAGAAAATGTTTTGTGTTGTCTCCCAAGCCTTCCTTGCTTCTTTTGGATCTTCTTATTTTATTGGTATCCTCTTGTGTTTTATTTAATGTAGGTAGTAGTGATGATCTCATTTGTGTGCATTTTACATTCAAAAGGAAAATCCTACATAATGCACTATCCATGGGGGAGCTTGTTGGGCCACGCGGAGATAAAACAAAAAAATTCCTCTAACATGGTGATCCCAAGATCCAGCTGAGGTAGAAGGCCACGAGGTTTACCACTAGACGCTCAGTTGCGGATTACTGATGAAGCGCGTCAGTTGATGCAGTGCAGTCCTTTGCGATCCGATCGTCCTGGTGCTGATCGTACAACACCTCTGCTGGTATCCACACGTGCAAGGAGGAGCACCGACGACGAACTGCTAGGTTCGGTACGACGGCAGGACTATTGTGGAGCTCGGGTTTCCAACACATGGAATGACCTAACCGATCAACGATTAACCTTTCTAGGTTATGGTGCTCCACTATATATAGGGAGTGAACGTGGGCTCTGCTCGCGTGGCCTATTCACTAAAGCCCATATAATATTAGTCCCTGTGAGTCCGACTCTGACTCAGTCCAAATTAGGCGCGGGTCCAACTCAACCAGATTTCCAGTTCAGATCCAATCCGAACTTGCTCCCGCTTTTAAGTGTGTGACCCGGCAGGCTCATGGCTACTCGGACATGATTGGAGTCTGACTCACAATCGATCAGTCGGCAGCGGCTCCTAGCAGAACGTGTCGACTCCCAAGTACCAAAGAGTCATGACGACTTGCCTTTCCAATGTGACTTACGTTCGAGTCCCTTTTGCCTCACGATATACCTTGTCAGACTATAGGCGAATATATGTCATCCCTTAAATATTTCGACTCTCTTCTCGATCCGAGATAAGTGATTCACCCGACTAACTCTTAGTCGATCGCCTCGGTTAACACTTAACTGAGTCGTGCATGGCCATGCTTTCTGAATCACGCAGCTTGATTCTCAGTCGACCCGAACTCTGCCTTTATAACTGCCCAGTTACGGATCAGCATTTGACAAAACCTGAGTCGGTGATCCTCAACTCGGATTATGCAATAACCTCATGTCTAAGGATTACATTGATTGAGATATACAAATGACAACTTGTTCGTTGTACCTCAATATGGGTCAATCCGACTCGCTAAACTCTTTTGCCGAATCTGTGTAAGTTGGAATAGCATCTCCATGCCCATGACAAGTGGAACCGAGTCATCAAGCCAACTTTCACATTGGTCTAAGTTGTGTGTCCAGCACAACCTCAATGACCAAGGATATTTAGTACAAACAACATGAATGCATAGTTCCACAACCGAATCACATATTCAATGATACACATCAGATGTTTATACAAGGACTCCTTAATATCTTTATGAATACAATGGGAAATATCATCATACATGATTGCCTCAAGGGCATATTCCCAACAGAGCTCTCCTATATTATCTAGAACAATCCTTTTATGCTTCCTTGTTTGATCCATATCGGGTTTTATGTGCTTGGAAGTTTGATCTTTTCGTTTTGGTATTTTGTGCCATCATGAAAAGTTTGGAGAGTTTCGTTTACTTGTTGGAACCTTGCTCTGTTTGGGAGTTGGTTTTGTCTCATTCCTTGTTTCATGATTTGACCATTTTAGAATGAGATAAATCCTTGAGCATTTTTATTTCTATCTATCTTTTGCTCTTTTGTACATAGTTGTGTTTTAAATAATATCGAGGGAGTGAGGATGTCATGTTTGTCCATATTGTATTCAAATGCAAATTATAATTTGTGCACAAACTTTGGGGAGCCTCCTCATATTTTTTAGAACACTCTCTTTTTGATCTTATCATAATATCAATCTTCCATTTTCTTTGTTCCTTTTGTCAAGTGGTTTTCTGGATCTTTTGATTGCTTGGATCATTGGTTGATGCTTCTTCACCTTGTTATTTTTTTCAATCTTTTGATCCTCAATATAGTTTGACCTCCTCCTAAGTATTCATCATTGGATATGTGTAAATGTTTTATCATAATAAATTTGTTTCAAACACACACTTTTGGAGGAATTCTAACTATATTGGTCATCTAGAAATATTCACCCATTTTGGCAATCGATGCCAATGGGTTAGAAGTTTTGGAGGGTTTAAGGGAAGTTTGTTCTTAAGCATTTGCCTCTCATGCTCTTGCATCTTTGTTGTTGCTTTGCATGTTGAATATATAGAGGAAACTCCACCAACGGTAATGGTTCATCACACACGCATATATTGTGGGGGAGCTTGTTCTATATATTATGGGCGTACCAACATCACATACTTGTGTAGTATTTGATGTTGGCGCAACCATTTTTATTCGTTAAGTTGATTATATAAACCCTCTCAAAGGATTGTCATCAATTACCAAAATGGGGGAGATTGAAAGAACATGTGTGCCCCATGTGTGGTTTTGGTAATTAATGACAATGTCTTATGGACTTATGTTTGCATTGAATTTTACTTGTAGGATTTGTCCATAGACAATGCTTGAACCATATGGTGGCTTCAAGGTTGTGTAGGGGTTCGTAGCATGGAAAACAAAAAAATTCTATCGCATACAAACAAACAAGCCAAGATCTATCTACTAGATTGCAGCAACGAGTCGATGGAATAACTCACCCTCGAAGATTCCAAAGTGTTTAACGAGAGCAGATTCTCGTGGGTGATGTAGTCGTACTCTTTCCGATCTCAAGATCGCGTAGACGATCCTTCCAAGAAGCGCCCCGCATGATCGGTCACACGTTCGGTACTCGACGAAGACCTTCCTCTCCCTTGTTCCAGCAGGCAGCGGAGGTTGTAGCACTCTCCTCGTGATTCCGGCAGCACAACGGCGTGGTACCGGAGGTAGAGGGGAAATCCCGCAGGGCTTCGCCTTAAGCCGGTGCGAGTATGGTGGAGCTTATGAGAGAGGCTATTAGTGGTCTAGTAATTAGACACACCAATTAGAAGGCTCTAAATCAATTAGAAGGCTCTAAACCAAAATAGCTCTAAACCGGGGTTTAGATCTAGGGTTTAGTTTAGAGGATAGGAACTTGTGTGTGTAAGGAGGGGAGCCCTGCCCCTCCTTATATAGGTGGGAGGGCTGGCCGGCCAAGGGGAGGGGAGTCCCTCCCCAACTCGGCCTTGGGAGGTGCGCCGGCTTGGGGAGGAGGACTCCCTCCCCAACTCGGTTTTGGTCTCCTCCTCTTTTCCCACTTCCCAAAATTGCCGTTTGACTTTCAAACTAGCCGTTTGACTTTTCAATTTAGGATTTAAATAAACCCTTTATTTTGGACAGCGAGAACACTTAGTACATGATGCAATCATTCCAATATGTAATGACACATTCATGTACCCTCCCCCCTCCGGAGTGCCGGACATTCCGGGACCTTCTAGAATGTTCCCGATGAAAACACCTAACCATTCCCCAACTCAAACGGACTTTCCTTATATGAATCTTATTCTCGGACCATTCCGGATCTCCTCGTGATATCCGGATCCCATCCGAGACTCGAACAACATTCGGTCTCTTTCTCATAATACCATAACTACTCAAACAACGTCGAATCCTTAAGTGTGTCTCCCTACGGTTCGTGAATTATGCGGACATGATCGAGACACTTCTCCGAACAATAACCAATAGAGGAATCTGGAAATTCATATGGCTCCCACATATTTCTACGATTACTTTGCGATCGAATGAACCACTTACATACGATACCAATTTCCCTTTGTCTCACGATATGTTACTTATCCGAGGTTATGATCGGTATCTCGCATACCTAGTTCAACCTCACATCGATAAGTACTCTTTCTCGTTCCTGATATGTGATCCCTTGTGACCAAGTCACATGCTTGCAAGCTAATTGGATGACATTTCACCGAGAGGGCCCAGAGAATATCTATCCGTCATGTGGATGGACAAATCCCACTCTTGATCCATGTGTTTCAACCAATACTTTCCGAACACTCAATGCCACCTTTATAGCCACCCTGTTACGGTGTGGTGTTTGATGACATCAAAGCATCCATCCAAAGAAAGGTGATATGCATGATCTCATGGTGAAGGAATTAGGTTACTATGTATCGTAAAGCATATAGCAATTGAACTATTGAAATGACTTGATCTTTATGCTACGCTTGTCTATAGGAGTATGTCCACCATATCATTCTCCTAACGATATGATCTTGTTGTTGATAACATCTCAATGTTCATGATAGGGAAACCACAATCATCAATCAACCAACAAGCTAGTGAAGTATAGAGGCTATACTAGGGACTTCAAATTAAGTTTACAAATCACACAAGTATTAATGTTTCCCTGTTAATACTATTATAGCATGAATGTAAACATTTATCATAAACACAAAGATATAATAATAAACTATATTTATTATTGCCTCTAGGGCATATCTCCAACAGTCTCCCACTTGCACTAGAGTCATCTAATCTAGATTACATGGTAATATACCGAACACCCATGGCAGTTTGGTGTTGGTCATGTTTTGCCCTCGGGAGAGGTTTAGTCAACGGATCCGCCACATTCAGATCTGTGTGTACTTTGCAAATCTTTATATCCCCATCTTGGATATGTTCTCAAATAGCGTGAAAACGCAGCTTGATATGCTTCTTGTGTGACCTTGGTTCTTGCGCATTGGCTATGGCGCCATGTTATCACAAGAGATAGACATTGGGTCCAGCACACTAGGAACCACACCCACTGTAATGAACTCTTTCATCCATATCGCTTGTGAAGCCTCCGCAGCCATGTATTCCGATTCAGTTGAAGATCTCGCCACAACGCTTTGCTTTGCACTCCTCCGCTAATCTGCACCATTCAAAATAAATACGTATCCAGATTGTGATTTTGAATCATCCGGATCGGTGTTCCAACTAGCATCGGTGTAACCATTAACAACGAGCTGTTCATCACCTCCATAAGAAAGAACCATATCCTTAGTTCTTCTCAAGTACTTAAGGATGTTTTGATCACGTCCAATGATCCACTGGATCACTTTGATATCTGCTAGTTAGACTAACAGATATGCGATGTCGGTCTAGTACATAGCATGGCATACATTAGAGATCCTATGGCTGAGGCATAGGAGTCTTACTCATCCTTTCTCTATCTTCGCCGATGTCGGACTTTGAGTTTTACTCAAGGTCGATATAAACATGGGTAAGAACCCTTTCTTGCTATCTTCCATTCCAAACCTCTTTAGAACTTTGTCCAAATATGTACTTTGTGACAATGATATATGGCGTTTCGATCTATCTCTATAAATCTTTATGCCTAATATGTAAGCTGCACAAGATCCTTCATTGAAAAACTATTATTCAAATACTCTTTGACACTATTAAGAAGGTCTACATCATTCCCAATCAACAATATGTCATCCACATACAGTATTAAGAATGCTACTGAGCTCCCACTCACTTTCTTGTAAATACAAGCTTCTCCATAAGTTTGTATAAAACCAAAACTTTGATTACCTTATCAAAGCGTTGATTCCAACCGGATGCTTGCTTCAGTCCATAGATGGACCGTTGAAGCTTGCATACCTTGTTAGCATCTTTAGGATCGAAAAAACCTTTGGGTTGCATCATATACAACTCTTCATCAATGTCTCCATTGAGGAATGCTGTTTTGACATCCATCTGCCATATCTCATCATCATAATATGCAGCGATTGCTAACATAATCTTCACAGACTTTAGCTTTGCTACGGTGAGAAAGTCTCATCGTAGTCAACTCCTTGAATTTGTCGAAACCCTTTGCGACAAGTCGAGCTTTATAGATGTAACATTACCATCGACATCTGCTTTTCTTCTTGAAAATCCATTTGTTCTCGGCACCTTCCTACCATCCGGTAAGTCCACCAAAGTCCATACTTGGTTTTCGTACATGGATCCAATCTCGATTTCATGGCTTCTTGCCATTTATTGGAATCGGGGCTCATCATCGCTTCCTCATATGTCTCGGGTCATCGGTGTTGTCCACCAACATGACATTCATAACGGAATCATACCAACTGGAGTGGTACGATTTCTCGTTGACTTCCGAGGCTCAGAGCAACTTCAACGAAGTTTCATGATCACCATCACTAGCTTCCTCTCTTATTGGTGCAGCACCACAGAACTTCTTCGGTGCTGCGCTACTCGCAATTTCGAGAGAAGGTTCGACAACCTCGTCGAAGTTCTACTTTCCTTCCATCACTTCTTTCGAGAGAAATTCCTTCTCTAGAAAGGATCCATTGGCAACGAAGATTTTGCCTTGGATCTATGATAGAAGGTATACCCAATAGTTTCCTTGGTATCCTATGAAGACGCATTTTTCCGCTTTGGGTTCAAGCTTGTCCGGTAACTTCTTTACATAGGCTTCAGATCCCCAAACTTTAAGGAGCGACAATTTAGGTTTCTTCCCAAACCATAATTCATATGGTGTCGTTTCAACGGATTTAGACGGTGCCCTATTTAAAGTGAATGCGGCTGTTTCTAATGCATAACCCCAAACTGATAGCGGTAAATCTGTAAGTGACATCATAGAACTAACCATATCTAAGAGAGTTCGACACGACGTTCGGACACACCATTACTGTGGTGTTCCCGGTGTCAATCTGAAAGTATTCCACATTTCTTCAAATGCTCGCCAAACTCAGAACTTAGATATTCACCTCCACGATCGTAACGTAGAAATTTAATCTTCTTGTTACGTTGATTCTCTACCTCACTTTGAAACTCCTTAAACTTCTAAAGTTTCGGACTTATGTTTCATGAAATAGATATACCCATATCTACTCAAATCATCCGTGAAGGTAAGAACATAACGATAACCACCGCGCGATGCTACACTCATTGGACCACACACATCGGTATGTATGATTTCCAATAAGTCCGTAGCTCGCTCCATCATACTGAAAATGGAGTCTTAGTCATTTTACCCATCGACATGCTTCGCATCTTTCAAGTGATTCAAAATCAAGTGATTCAAGAAGTCCATCGAATGGAGTTTCTTCATACGCTTCACTCCAATGTGACCAAGACGATGCCACATATAGGTCGAATTATCGCTTGATTTCAAACGTTTAGCCTCAATGTTGTTGATATGTGTATTTCCACTATCGAGATTCAATATGAATAGACCATCTATCAAAGGTGCATGTGCATAAAACATATTACTCATATAAATCGAACAACCATTATTCTCGGATTTAAACAAGTAACCGTCTCGCAATAAACAAGATCACGATATAATGTTCATGCTTAACGCAGCACGAATAACAATTATTTAAGTATAAAACTAATCCCGATGGTAGATGAAGAGGTAGCGTGCGACCGCGATCACATCAACCTTTGATCCGCTTCCTACGCGCATCGTCACCTCGTTCTTCACTAGCTTCCGTTTATTCTGCGCAGCCCTGCTTCGAGTTACAAATATGAGCAACCGAACCAGATCAAATACCTGGCACTACTACGAATACTAGTGAGATACACATCAATAACATGTATATCGATATACCTTTCTTCTTGATGTTGCCGTTCTTCAAATCCGCCAAGTACTTTGGGCAATTCCGCCCAAAGGACCTTCTCCTTGCAAAGAAAAGCATCGATTATCAGGCTTGGGTCTAGCCTTGGTCTTCTTCGTCGGTATGGTAACTTTCTTACCACCCTTCTTGAAGTGTCCCTTCTGCTTAGACTCGCCTTTCTTGAATTTGGTGGTCTTATTGACCATCAACACTTGGTGCTCTTTCTTGATCTCCACTTCTGCAGATTTTAACATAGCAAATAGTTCTGGCAACTCTTTGTTCATGTTCTGCATGTTGTAGTTCATCACAAAGTTCTTGTAACTTGGTGGTAGTGATTGAGGATGCGGTAAACCCCAAAGTATTAGGAATCACTATACCCAAACTTTGAAGTTTATTTGCGTGCCGGACATCTTAAGCACATGCTCACCGACGAGCTACCCTCTTCCATCTTGCGCTTAAAGAACTTTTGAAGCTTCATAACTTTCAATTGCCGCATGAGTCTCAAAGATTAATTTGAGATCCTCGACAATATCATATGGATCGACTCTTCAAACCTTTTACAAGCTCGATTCTAAACCATACAAGATAGCACATCGAACTATGGAGTACGATTCTTCCGAGCGAGGTAAACATTCTTTACTTCATCGGTAGCATCACCGCAGTGGGTCACCTAGCGGTGCATCCAGCACATAGGTCAAATTACCAATTGTGAGGACAATCCTCAAATTGCGGAACCAATCCACGAAGTTGCTTCCATTGTTTTTCAAATTTTCTTTCACTAGGAACGCATTAAAATTGATGGTAGGGGCTGCCATTGATCTACAACATATTTTCAATAGTTTAGACTAAGTTTATGACAAATTGAGTTCAAATTAATTAATGAAATTAAACTAGGTGAACTCCCACCAAAACAACATCCCTCACATTGTTTTAGTGATCACACGAACCAAATCCACTACATCAACACCGATAATCACGAGAGTTGATATAGTTTCAATTGCGAACAATCATCATGTTCATCATATCTACTATATGATTCATGATTTACCTTTCGCGATCCGTGTTCACGAGGCCATGTCCATACATGCTAGGCTCGTCAAGATCAAACCTTAGCTACCGCATAAGCAAATCTGGCTTGCTTACGTTGTATTCACCCGTGAATCAAAGACACCCGATCATCACGTGGTGCTTCGAAGCAGCAAGCTTTGGCAACGGTGCATACTAAGGGTGAACACTTTAGAACTTGAAATTTATGTGCATGAGGGATCATCTTATAATGCTACCGTCGTATACTAAGCAATACAAGATGCATAAAGGATTAACATCACATGCAATTCATAATATGTGATATGATATGGCCTTTCTTCTTTGTGCTTCCGATCTCAATCTTCAAGCACGAACATGATCTCCATCATCACCGGCATAGCATCAAGGTCAATGATGCTTCTTCATGGTTGTCGCCCACCAGCTTCAACTATTACAACTATTTTGAATAGACACGCAGGTCTTAACAGAAATTAAAGACAACCATATGGCTCTCGCGGTTGCCAACTTACAATAAGGAACATTGCATACATCAAATATAATCACAATCATGGCCATATCACATCATCAGACACCGCAAAACAAAGTTAGACGCCTCTACTTTCTTTGCATATTTTACGTGGTTTGGGGCTTTCATTAAGTGTCGTTCTAACTTACGAACAAGAACCACAACATTGATACTAGCATTGTTGATCACCCGTTGTAAATTGGATCTTTACTATGCTAGGAGAAACAGCACCAAGAAAGCCACTTATGCAATTCAAGTTGCATGTCAAGCGGAGCAAGTCTCATGAACGATGTCATGTAAGGTTAGCCCGGCCGCTTCATCCCAACATACCGCAAGATGCAAAGTACACAAAAAGCAATCTACAATAAAAGCATCAATGCCCACAATGACCATTGTGTTCTACTGCAACAGATCTACATATAGACACGGCTCGATACCCTTTGAGGGGTTCAGAGCATGGAAAACAAAAATTTTCTATCGCATACAAACAAACAAGCCAAGATCTATCTACTAGATTGCAGCAACGAGTCGATGGAATAACTCACCTCAAGATTCCAAAGTGTTTAACGAGAGCAGATTCTCGTGGGTGATGTAGTCGTATTTTCCGATCTCAAGATCACAGACGATCCTTCCGGCGCCGCGTTCTCAAGCGCTCCTTGATCGGTCACACGTTCGGCACTCGACGAAGACCTTCCTCTCCCTTGTTCCAAAGAAAGCGGAGGTTGTAGCACTCTCCTCGTGATTCCGCAAAGACAACGGGCGTGGTACCGGAGGTAGGGGAAATCCCGCAGGCTTCGCCTTAAGCGGTGAGTATGGTGGAGCTTATGAGAGAGGCTATTAGTGGTCTAGTAATTAGACACACCAATTAGAAGGCTCTAAATCAATTAGAAGGCTCTAAACCAAAATAGCTCTAAACCGGGGTTTAGATCTAGGGTTTAGTTTAGAGGATAGGAACTTGTGTGTGTAAGGAGGGGAGCCCTGCCCCTCCTTATATAGGTGGGAGGGCTGGCCGGCCAAGGGGAGGGGAGTCCCTCCCCAACTCGGCCTTGGGAGGTGCGCTTGGGAGGAGGAGGACTCCTCCCAACTCGGTTTTTGGTCTCCTCCTCTTTCCCACTTCCCAAAATTGCCGTTTGACTTTCAAACTAGCCGTTTGACTTTTCAATTTAGGATTTAAATAAACCCTTTATTTTGGACAGCGAGAACACTTAGTACATGATGCAATCATTCCAATATGTAATGACACATTCATGTACCCTCCCCCCTCCGGAGTGCCGGACATTCCGGGACCTTCTAGAATGTTCCCGATGAAATCACCGGAACCATTCCCCAACTCAAACGGACTTTCCTTATATGAATCTTATTCTCGGACCATTCCGGATCTCCTCGTGATATCCCGGATCCCATCCGAGACCAACAACATTCGGTCTTTCTCATAATACCATAACTACTCAAACAACGTCAATCCTTAAGTGTGTCTCCCTACGGTTCGTGAATTATGCGACATGATCGAGACACTTCAACAATAACCAATAGAGGAATCTGAAATTCATATGGCTCTACATATTTCTCGATTACTTTATGATCGAATGAACCACTTACATACGATACCAATTTCCCTTTGTCTCACGATATGTTACTTATCCGAGGTTATGATCGCTTGATCTCCGCATACCTAGTTCAACCTCACATCGATAAGTACTCTTTTCTCGTTCCTGATATGTGATCCCTTGTGACCAAGTCACATGCTTGCAAGCTAATTGGATGACATTTCACCGAGAGGGCCCAGAATATCTATCCGTCATGTGGATGGACAAATCCCACTCTTGATCCATGTGTTTCAACCAATACTTTCCGAACACTCAATGCCACCTTTATAGCCACCCTGTTACGGTGTGGTGTTTGATGACATCAAAGCATCCATCCAGTAAAGGTGATATGCATGATCTCATGGTCGAAGGAATTAGGTTACTATGTATCAGAAAGCATATAGCAATTGAACTATTGAAATGACTTGATCTTTATGCTACGCTTGTCTATAGGAGTATGTCCACCATATCATTCTCCTAACGATATGATCTTGTTGTTGATAACATCTCAATGTTCATGATAGGGAAACCACAATCATCAATCAACCAACAAGCTAGTGAAGTATAGAGGCTATACTAGGGACTTCAAATTAAGTTTACAAATCACACAAGTATTAATGTTTCCCTGTTAATACTATTATAGCATGAATGTAAACATTTATCATAAACACAAAGATATAATAATAAACTATATTTATTATTGCCTCTAGGGCATATCTCCAACAGGTTGGAATAAGAAGAAAGTGAAGAAGATCAAGTGTTGATCAAGGTTTCACGGAATACTTGTAGGATTTAACCATATGGTGGCTTCAAGGTTGGAATAAGAAGAAAGTGAAGAAGATCAAGTGTTGATCAAGGTTTCAAGGAATGATCTGGAGATTGGTCAAGTAGAATTTGATCCTATGGCAAGTGTGTCTTGAATAATAAGATGATCTCAAGTGTATCTTGCCATCCTTATGGTGATCATGGATATGTGAAGATATGCCTAAAAGAGAGGCTCTTCCATAGTGGAGTATGGGGGAGCAAATTCCAAGTCTTCACCAAGCTAGTGCAATCAAGAAAGGTGCTCCATCTTGAGGTGTGGAATATACAAGGCAAAGGTTTGATCTTGATAGAGTTTCTTTCTTTCCGGTCTCGTGGTGTTATTTGGGGAGACCAGTTTATAGGATAGATAACCGTACTATCAAGAGGGGCTCTCGAGTGAGTAACTTGATCATATCCCTCGGTGAGAGATCAAACCTTTGCATAATTGTCATCATATTTCTTGGTTCTTATTTGGTTCTTATCCATGAGAGGATTTAGATATTGTGTCAATCTCTATGACAAGCTTAAGTTCATCGAAAACGGATTTCATATGCATTCTCTATTGTGTTTTCGATATTGGAGGTTTTACCAGTTTCTCTTTTATAGACCTTTCATCATTTGGTTCTATCCTCCCTTGCTGTACTATTATGGTTCCTTGAATGATCTTGTAGAGCTTTTTACTATCTTCGAAACGAGCCCAAGATCATCAAAATCGGAGTCCGAATGAAAAAGTTATGATGGTTTCAGTTTTGCTATTCCTACCAGTGTTCAGGGGGCGGATTATCCGGCCATGGGGGCGGATTATCCGGTCCAATTTTTAGAAAACGGCTAAGTACTTTGAGGCGTGGCTCCCAGTAATGGGGGCGGATTATCCGGCCCTTTGGGGGCGGATTATCCGCCCTAAAAATCTGCCCCCTATACTGAGGGACGCGTCGCGAAGTCCTTAGCCATTTTTTGGCCCGGGGAACCCGGAATATCCGGGGGAGGGGCGGATTATCCGGCCTGGAAGGTCCCAAACGGTCATATTTCATTGGGAAGGGGTATAAATAGACCCCTTCTTCCTCCTTAGGCTGGCGGCTTGCATTCTCTCTCTCCTCCATTGTTTTGACCTTTAAGAGCTTGCAAATACTCTCAATCCCTCCCATATTTCTTGAATCTTTTTGGGGGATTTGAAAGGGGAGATCTAGATCTACAACTCCACCAATCCATCTCTCCTCTATGTGAGGGGAACATATTGGGATCTAGATCTTGGGGTTTATTTTGTGGATTTCCTCTTGTGTTCTTCCTCTCTTATTCTCCCACTAGCTTTTGTAGATTTGGTGGAATTTGGGAGAGAAGGACTTGAGCACTTCTTATGTTCTTGCCATTGCATTTGGTGCATCGATTTGAGTTCTCGTTGAGGATTCGATTAGGTGAAAGTTGAGAAGCTTTTTACTCTTGGGTTCTTGGAATCCTAGACGGTTTGTTGGTGTTGCAGGTTGTGGCCTTGGTGGCGTTTGTTGGGAGCCTCCAATTAAGTTGTGGAGAAGTGCCCCAACCTTGTGAGAGGTTCCGAATTGCCACCGACAAGTGTACCAATAGTGAAGAAGTGAACCAGGCCTCTTGTGGCGAGGTTCACATGAGAATAGGATGAGGCCTTTTGTGGCGTTGTGGTCTTAGTACCGCCCACCCCTCCAACGAGACGTACTCCCTTTATGGGAGGAACTTGGTAATAAATCATCGTCTCCGCGTGCCTCGGTTATCTCTATACCCGAGCTATTTACTTATGCACTTTACTTTGTGATAGCCTTCGTGCTTGAATTCTTATTTCTAGCTATCACATAGTTGCTTGTTTTGCTTAGCATAAGTTGTTGGTGCACATAGGTGAACCGTAGTTTATATAGGTTTTGTGCTTGAAAAAGTAAACGCTAGTTTTATTCCGCCTTTGTTAAGCCCATCTCGTAAAAAGTTTTAAACCGCCTATTCACCCCCCCTCTAGGCGGCATCTGTATCCTTTTTAGATGTGGAATATGCATTTCTATACTTTTTTATTGATTGCAATGATGCTTATCAATTTGTAGGTATTTGTTTCTAACCCCTCTGATCCAAATTAATGGACTTATATTTGTCTAGCTTCAGATGTATCTACCACTAAAAAATGACTAGATACATCCGAATCTAGACAAATCCGAGTCTATTAATTAGGATCGGAGGAAGTACTAAAAAAACTTGAACTTGGTTTCACTCCGTCAGCATACTTGGCAATGCACTATAAGTTATTCTGCTGGTTTTTTTTGAATAGTTATATTTGACCATTTTGGTTCTTCTCTATATTTGCTTTCGCTATCCTGTAGTAGTCATTTTAGAAGCAGGATCTCTTGGTTGAGTTGATCTACCATGTTTTGTCTCTGCATGCCTACAATGAGAAAAACAAAACTCCAAACGGAAACGCAAGTAATATTCTGAGGCTGCACAAGTAATAATCCCTAATGTGAAATATCGTATCCGTTGCCAAGAAGTGAGTGTGAAGTTCGTTTTTATCTACTTTGCATCTTATATTTTCTGTTATAATTGCAGGCCAACTCAGTTAACTATTATGATCCAGCAGTAGTAGTTGCTCAACCTATCCTATTTTGTTCACTGCTAATTGCTCTATGATCCAACCTTCTCCAAAAGTAAATCAAGTTTTTTGAAATATCTCAACATGATATAGGTTTCCTTTTTTAAGGGGTTGGTGCATAACTACGAAGCAAGTTTTGTAAAATGCATCGTTCCACTTCAAGGATGATAGTTAATAGGCAGTTGTATCCTCTTATGGCATATGATAGATCAGTCTTCTTCATGTTCGTTTGTACTTTGTAGCCATGCCATTGTTAGGTCCCCTTACTGTTATTTTCTGGACGATATGGACATGCATTGTGTTTGTCTAATTCCTCTTATGTAAACCCTTTCTATAAACTACAACCAGGTTATCACCATGAATGCTCTCCATGTTCCTGCCAGGATCATATTGGATCTTATGCTTAACCAAGTGGATATTGCAAATTCAAACTATCATGCTTATGCTAACCATGACAATGTTCACTGTATCGCTATCGAGCTTTACATATTTATTGGCATGTACATGATCCCAGATGGCAATAATTCTCTATCAACCTAGAGAAGGCCGAGAATCATCTTGCAACAGAGGCTATAAATATATGGAGAAACATCCCTACAGGATACCCAATATATTACAATTATGGCAAACTTTAGCTCATGGACAAGTCCAATAGAGATCTCCATCAAATGGAAGAGACTAACAACATAATCAAAGAACTCTATTGCCCTTCAACATTTAGTCCAATAAAATTTGAGTCCTTGGTGTACTGATGCAAAGTATGAACTCAATTGTCACATGTTCCTGCATTTCTGAACCTGAGTTTGCCGAAGATGAAGAGCTTTCCCATGTAGACAATGAGACTGTTGTCCGACGTGAAAAGTTGCCTTGATGATGAGATCACCTAAGACAATGACGGGCGATGCTCATGACGGGCGATGCTCAGAAGAGCGCCCGGAACACTGACTGTACGCTCAGATGTGTCTTAATTTTGATTGTCATGAGCATTGTCCATTTTAGTGATACCACTTGATATGTTTCTGTTATGTATATTTATGTATGTGTTCAGCTGGGTAATGTAATTTTAAATGTTTCGTAAGTTGGTTATACTGACATTTTTTTGTTCCTATGTCATCTGTGTCAAAATCTACATCTCTTTCTTAGGACCTTTCTAAATATAATGTATTTTCTCCTGCTCAAGTGTATGTTAGTATGTATGTGCATTGTTGATGTTGATGAACTACTTCAGTCATCCTATGTTCTAGTAACACAGTTCTATTAATATAATACTAGGGAATATGGCGCGGGCGTGACGCCGCGCTCGTGAGGGACAATGTCATGAATTAATCGATTAAAATTGTTGCTGAAGATTATTGTTGTGTGAAATTTTGGTAGAAGACAATGGTAACACTATTTGTAGATAAAAGAAGCGGTGGATGGTACGATTAGTGTCGACGAATAAAAAGTATAATAAAATTGAATTTCCAATTATGAATTACACCAAGAAATTACTCACCCATAGAAAATTACCGAAGGTTAACTATCATGTGAAAATCATAGATGGAAAAGTGTGATGGAATAAAATAACCCTAAAAGAAATACTGTCGTCGAAGTAAAATTAGACAATGATACACTGTCGTAAAGTTACCATGAATTGATTATCGGCAGAAAATTATGTCTAGAAAGTTTTGTTAGAAAATTACCTTCGAATAATCAAGAAATGGATTATCGTAGACATAGGATAACTACCGCTGAAAAAATAACCCAGGACATTGTTTCCGTTAAGTAGAAAAATTCTGGCCGGAAAAGGTGGCCCAGAAAATCAAAGCTGAATAGTTAGAGAAGATGACCGTAAAAAATGACATGACATGGCATATGATTAGACAAAATTAAATGATGAATAGTATACGTGCAGACATGGGCCGCCGGATAACAGACGAAAAAGGTGGACCAGAAAATTTAAACCGAATAGTTAAAAATGATAAACGTAAAAAAATATCAGTTAGAGCAAGAAAATTTTAACGAAAGTTATATTGCGTCTACGTGACATGACACGCGATTGGACAAAATTAGACAGCGAATAACACACGCGTGGACGCGAGCCGCCGGATCGAACGGAAGGGAAAGGTGGGCAAACGTAAAAATATATCCGTTAAGGCAAGAAACTTTTAGCCAAAAAGTTATGTTGTGTCTACGTGACATGGCACGTAATTGGGCAAATTGCGAATAGTACACGCATGGATGGTTGCCGCCGATCGAACGGCCAAAAAAGATAGGCCAAAAAATTTAAGTCGAATAGTCAGAAAAGATATACATAAAAAAATATCTTTTAGAAAAGAAAAAATTTAGCCAAAAAATTATGTTACGTTTACATGAAGTGACACGCGATTAGACAAAATTAGACAGCGAATAGCATAAGATAAAATTAGACAGCGAATAGCATAGCATGCACACGAACACACACTGTTCATCACCGCGGACTGTTCTGTTCATCATGATATATATAGGTATATGATGATATGGATTACTACAGAAAAAAATAGATTGAGCACAACATCATTTCCTAAATACATATTACACGAATGTTCTTATTGATTTTTCATATCGGCCTGCTCGTCGTAGGCGGGCATATACAGACCATGCATCCCGTCCGTCCTAGTGTAGCCCTGCCTTGACTACGCGTCATAGTCCAGGCTGTGACTGTCAAAGTGACTTCCTGTGCGCCGAGGAGGCCATGAGCACGGCCATGGCGACGACGAACATGAAGAGCATGCTCCCCAGCAGCGTGTACGTCCTCCTCGACGACCTCCGGTACTCCCTGAACAGCACCACGCCCCAGAACGTGCTCACCAGCGGCAGCGCCTGCACGGAGTCCGCCGCAGCGTACCCGGCCGCCTGACCGGCCATGAACGTGAACGCGTTGCCCAGCCCAGAAACCATCCCAGCCAGCAGCGCGAGCCCCCTCCCCTCGTGGTCGCCGATGTACACCCGGAGCGAGGACCGCGGCACGCCGGCCATGGGGCGATACAGGAACCAGATGTTGAGCGCCACGCCGACCACGAATGAAGAGAGGGAGAAGTAGAAGAAGGCCGTGTACACCACCAGGTGTGGCACACCGTCGCGCAGCGTGTGCCACTGGTCATTGGTCGCCAGGTTGAACGCCGGCGTGAAGAGCGAGTAGCACACTCCCGCGAAGGTGACGATCCCCAGGCCCACCAGCGTGCTGGATCCAAGAACCTGAACACCACAGGACAGGGTTGTCCATCTCCATGTCGGCAAAAGAAAAATGTAGTACTCCTTTTTCCCTTTCATTGTTCTGATTATTATTGCGTGACAGTAAATTATGTTCTTCACAAGTATACAATTGTTCATTGATTTGTTCGTTTTTGCAGTAAGACACTGCAGTTTAATCATGATGAATCAACTAGTTATGAACCAAAGATTGGTATTTCTGTAGGTGCTTACTTTGATTGATCTTTTGTCCTCGAGATCAATCAGGAAATCCGCTGTTCCAGCCTCGATTTTCTCTACAGGCTTTGGTAAATATGGCTTTGCTTCTTCACAATCATTTGGCTCCTCTGTATATCGAAAAGATATCAAGACCGGTAGCTCAGGTTTAATCTCGGAATTAATGACAGAAATGGTCCATTGATCTGAGTATCTGACCAGTAGTAGCAAGTACCTTCTTCGAGTAGGTGTCTAGTGAGATCTTCTTTTGCAGTGTTCCTGTGAGGAATTTTAACAAGTGTTCTTCAGATACAGTAATACTGCAATGGGATAATACTGACACTGCAGGTATCTAATCGTACAATACTTTAAGGCCATGCATGAAAAATTAATGCAGAGTTCCAGCTAGAAACATATTAGATCTAGATGTGTACAAGTAAAATTTAGGCAAAAAGACAGAAACTCGTTGTTTACACCACATGAGTGCTGTGGGGAGTAAGCAGAGAATTGTACCCAGTAAAGTTTCTGGAGTTTGATAGCTTCTCCTGGTTGTCAGCAGCATTGGAAGAGTGAACAAGCGAGCCTAGGCAGGCTGCAATCAGAAAGCATCCGACGCCAGGGAAGAGAACCTCCGCCTTGTTGATCCGACCGTCGAGAAAATAGTTTAGTGTTGTCCCTGGAAGATAAATTCAAGTCAGGTATCTTAGGATTTTGAAAATTCATACTGGAATAGCTGCAGCAGGAAAACATCCATGTTTATAGAGAGTAATAAAGCTGACAGTGTATGTACTACCTATGACAACCTTCAGGCTTGAGGCCATGACCTCAGTGACCGTAAGCCCGACGTATGCCCAGCCGTACTGCGTGGCTAGGGTTCCGAGGGTGATGAAGATGCCTCCTGAAATCGCGAACATGACCGACGGCCAGTTATCCTGCATTGTTCAATTGACAGTTAGAACATTTTCACTACATTATAAAATTCGGAATAGAGCCTGATGCGCCACCAACTCAAGTTGTTGCTTCACACATGTTAAACTTCAGGCCTGAAAGACTGAAACCCAACACGTTTCTTGAAATTCAGTAGTACAGATTTACCTGTTTTTGCGAGGAATGTTCATAATTTCAACTGGGATAATTTACCTGGGTGAGCTGGGTGAGGAAATTGGGCGTCTCTGGGGTGTCCCCGCCGATCTGGCCGAAGGTGAAGGCGACCAGCACTGCGGCCAGGAAGTTTGAGATGGAGTAGTCAATGTACGTGTGCTGCGGCAGCCGCCCCCGGCGCTCCAGCACGGCGAGGACGACCGGCCAGGTGCCCAGGAGCACCAGGGCCGCCGCCATCAGGCCGATGGCCCCGCTGATGTCCTTCACCAGATACATCTTTGCGTGGTCGGCGGCGGCGGCGAATACCTGGTACAGGAAAGTGTGCCGTCAGGCATGGCAGACAGTGTAGCTTCTGAAACGAGGAGTTAATCACAGAAAGACGCAGAATTCAGTTCGATTCAGTAACGCACAATTCTTAGCTGCAGGGTTACAGATAAAAATCTCTTCAACAAATCAACCACGCAGATCGAACATTCCTTTGGAAAACTGAACACTGATTCAAGATCAAACATCTATCTACAAAATCTTAGCTTCAACACTGTAAAACGAAGCCCAGTACCTACGGAACAGCTTTGGATGGAACAGTTCAGGAGGTCAACATGTAGGAATTCACAAACAAGAAGACTGGATTCAACAAAACCTGATTAAAGGCCCATAGATCTGTGCTCTTAAAGCCACAATCCTGAATAAATAGCCCATGTCCACATGCAAGATGTTCGCCAAGAGAAATAAAAATGCAAGATGAACCGGTTGGTCAAAATACAAATACAGCTCTAGAACATGTTCATGAGACAACATATGCTAAAGCAGCATGTTCTTTGTCAGAGCAGCAAGGGTGGCAGTGCACAACTGCACATGCATTTTTCAGCACAACATGTAGGTGCTTCACAGATCAATATTCTCGACAAGCTCAGAAACACCAATCGGAAAACAGAACCCAAGAAAAGCCAAGCAACCATCCCAAACAGATCGAGAAATTACTCGAGAAAGAGCAGAGTCGGTGACAGAGATCAAGCTTTCAGATGCCACATACCAGTTAAGCAAACAAAAGTTGAAGTTATTCTTGCTGGTTATTAAGCCCTCTGTGTGTATTTTTATAAGCGGTAGGTCTATGATTGTTTTGCTGTTTTCTGGAAGCTCCACGAGTGAGCTGTGGATATGCGATGAGGAGAATAGAGAATGCTCAGACTGCGAGGTATAGGTACTTGCTGGCGTGGGTCCCACCATATGAAGGCGTGCTGGCGGTTCGAGTGGAAGGACTCACATGGCACACGCCGCGTGTCCCTAGCACAAACTTAGGTCGTGTTTCTAAACTTCAATGCGTTAGCTCCCGAGACAATCCGCTTGGTTGAAAAAAAAAGTTGGAAATGCGTATAAATGTTGAATTTTTTTTAGACCGAAGGCTTAAAGAGCCCGACTTTGAATTAACAAAGCCCTCAACCAGCCAGGATTACAAACAGAAGTCACCGCTGGGTTACCAGCTTAGACCAGCCACACCGTGAAAAAGAAGCGACTCCTAACACTCACTCTCTCCTACCTTTGAATCGATTCAATACAGTGTGGGGCATCGGTTCATCAAACCTGACAACAAAAGCGACTCAATTCTATGGTTCGCTTCTTTGCATGCGTAGTGGACCATCCTGGCAGGCCTGTGAGGGAGAATGCCCGCAAAAAGTAAAAAAGTGAATTGTTATTTACTTGATAGCGGGCCCTACAAGCGGTTCCATACACCGCGGCAAAATTCTAGCGATTCTTACTCTGACGCTTTTTTCTTTGAATCGGCTCAACAGTGTGGCTGGTCTTACAAAGAGAGCTCAACACACTGGTCTTACAAAGAGAGCTCAAACGGAGAAGAACAACACCTAAAAAGATTACAAAGAGAAAGCCTACAGCAAGCAAAATAGCTAGTAGATGTTATCCCAGGCTTGATGTCTACTTCCTCATCCGTGATACCAGAAGGAGCCTAGGGCGTTGCTGGGTCCGGCTCCAACCAGCACCGAAATCCTCGCAGCATCAACTTCAAGGGGGTTCTTTGGCAAAAGTGATGCACAAGATCAACATCTGACTATAGAACATTGGCGCTAGTCAAAGACTCCAAAAGCAGCACCTTCAATAAGGGGACGACATGAAAGTGTCGATGTTGCCCAATCCAAAAGGATCTAGGTTTTCACCCGGAGACCAAAGATCAAGAAGAGGGAAAAAGGAAAGCTTTCACCACGACGCCTCCAAGGAGGGAAACGGCACCCTCAGGTGTCATCATCGTCAGCACCGGCGAACCGAGCAAGGCTTTCGCCCGCAACCTTCCTTCTTGCTCAACGCAGCTACCCAACCACAAACAGTCATCGTTTTCCTCGTCGGACACTCCGAGCAACAAAACAACATTGGGGAGTAGGAATGGGAAAAGCTGCAACGCCAAACAAAAGATGGCAAACTGACCGGCATCACACTGCCAGAGAAACACCAATGAGAGCCAAACTGCGACGGGGACCTTCTTCTCCGAGCAGCGGTTGCCGGTTGGCGGAGGAGTTAATGGCCAGACTCTACCATGAAGACGGACGGGCACCACCAGGTCGCAGGAGTGGGAAGGGGGTTACCGCGAGCCCCTGCTTCGGCCCCAACGGCTCAGCGAGTCGCACTGACTATTCTCGGACACCAATCTTTGGAAACTGGCGGACACGACGCCGACAGCACTAGAGAGCCGGATTTCGAAGCACAGCAACCTCCCCAATCAGCATCACCGCCGACCACCACACAACGAACACCAACCACTCAAACCTCACCCGAGCCCAGGTCAGGATCGACGGGATCTTGTAGACCACCGACATGCCTCCCGCCGGACGCGCTCTCTAGCAAGGGCGAGCTCCAGGAGTGGCGGCGGCCGGACGCGCCAGATCAAGATCTGGGCAGACCACTGCCTGCGGGGATCACAGGGGGAGGGGCTCGCCGGATCTGCGTGTTGGAGTGGCGCAGCGTCGCGATTGGCCGGGCTGGAGCTCGCCGGGAGGGGTCCGTGGCGGCCAGAATGGCCGGCGTCGAGTGGGGAAGGGAGGGCGAAACAGAGTGAAAAGGCAAGGAGAAAACTGAAAAAGAAAGGACCGGGCGAAGCCGCGCCGCCGCCCGCGACGGCCGGAGGCCGCCACCGACGACGGCGAGGAGGAGAGGCGGGTGGTGAGGGGCTAGGGCGACTAGGGTTTGGGGGCCTCCGGTGTCGCCCGAGAGCGACATGGGAGGCAGGGAGGGGGGCACTTCTGGTCTTTTCTTAGTTGGCTATCCGTATGAATATAGATGTAGGAGAGAAAATAGATTATAACTATATTATGAAATTGTCAAAGCATAGATGCAGTAAGGAGGGAGTCTGGAGTTACACTTGATCTATACTACTCTGTTTAGGGATAATTGACCTGGGTTTATCTAGACTAGATTTAGGAGTGCGTCTTGGCACACGATCCTGTTGATTTTGAACCATTTTACAATTATAAGTGATAAAAATATTTACCAAATAGTTGGCCATAGCATGAAAATTCAAATTTGATAAACGATTTGAAATAATATCATGTTTCCGTGGTGGTAAACATCACGAATGAATAATAACTGAAGTTAGATAAGGCAAATCTATGACTTAAACCTGACCTGTATCGGAAACAAAGCATCCATAAGAACACCCGCAAGCAACTAATGAATATAGAATTTCAAAGAAGATAAGTCAATACAACATATGCAAAAGCGAATTTAAGTAAGGAGTTGGCATAGTAATGAGCAATAAGTAGAGGACAAGTGGAAAGTACATACTATGTAGGAAAGTACTTATTTTTTCAGTCTCTTTATAGAACTATGAGATATAGCGGCTAGCCGCATCGTGTCGGCCTGAACTAACAATTCAGTAGGAATGACCATTTATAGAAACTATATAGTATGATATTATACAGGGAGTTATCTTAGGTCATAAGACATAATTGAAATTGTCTATTCTATATATATCTGATAGCCCGCGTTGCTACATAAATTATGCATAGAATAGGCGGACAGTTCTAGGCAGCCGTAAGTAAGACCCCAGGACGGTGAGTTGACAGACGACGGTCGTCACCGGGTTTTCCTTTGCAGACACGCAAGTCTTGTTCTTTGGGCTGGGCTAATGCAGCACGCCACAAGCGACAATCTCCATGCAAACAGCTGGGGAGCAACAATTAGGTCATATATCACATGCATAGTACTCCCTCCGTCCTAAAAAAAGATGTCTCAAGTTTGTCTAAACTTGAATGTATCTAGACACTATTTAAAATATAGATACATCCAAATTTAAACAAACTTGAGACATCCTTTTTAGGACGGAGGGAGTAGTATTTATGAGAGGCGCATGCATCCAAACAATAGACAACATATCAGCATCTAACGATGAAAATACCAATAAGTTGAGCTGTCTGGCCCAGTTCTTTTGGGCTCCGGCTTGTGCATAAGCCACTCTGGCTTGAGCTGTCTAGGGAAACAGCAGTAGAAATAAGCTTAAAGGAAACTGCAGTCCAGTTCTTTGTGGCTTCCACTGTTTAGCTTATTGTCTGAGTAGTTTGATGAAAAGTCCATAATACCACTAAAATAAATTTTTATATTGTACTGTTTTATCGGAACTATAACATCATATTATTGTTTTACAGGCATCTAGAACTAAATGCACACATCCTATATTCACTATTAAAACCAACATCTCAACTTCAACACTGGTTGTCTGTCATATGGACAGCTAAAATCATTCAGAAAAGAATCAATTACGCTTGTACTAGCTAGCTAGCCCCGCAGCACCTCTGAATTACAGCATTGGGGCATGAAATTCACGGACAGCAGTCCAGCACTATAAGATTTTCGTCTTTTGATTGCCCAGAATTCTGATCTGTGTCATGTTCCACTGCATCACAGTGCTACGGAAGCACATCTACTCCAAATTCAGGCGCAGGGTGGTGAGGGGCAGCCTCTGGCAGCACGGTTGCTGCATGACGACCTCGATCTTCGGTCGTGTATTGCAGAGCAGCAGCAGAACGACCTTCAGGAGGGAGGCGCACTGGAGGGGAGCACCGTGAGAGAGGGAGGAGGCAGCTTCGGTCGACGGCCGCAGCAGAGGGAGCCCCGGCCAGCGAGCTCAGGCTCCGCTCGATCTGGCCAACGCCATGTAGGGAGTTGCCGCAAGCTACACGTCCTCCATGGAATGGAACCGAGGTGAACGGGGGAGCGATTTGGCATCGAGGGGGAAGCGGCAGGCGGTGGCCGGAGTTGCCAGGGGCGGGAGCGGGGGCGGCGGCGGAGGTGTTGGGGAGGAACCTCTGTTTCTATCGAGAGGAGAAAGGACGGGATCGCGCGGGTGGGGTGTGCTCTGAGCTAAAAAAAACGTTTCGCTGGCTGTTTGGTGGCATTTCAATGTAAATAACGCAAAACGAGGGGGTATAATCTTGTACCGTTTCGGTTGAGTTCGGGAAGCCGCGGGAAGCTGGGGTATCCCAGCTTCTTCCCACTGCAAAGGAAACGTGGAAGCCGGCTGTCTTCAACCACGGCTTAAAATCGAGTTCTTTGCCAAGTTTTATTTTAACCTCTAAGCTGTTTAAGTTTCCAAAAGAATCAAAAGAGGCGTGATCAACAACATAAACAAAATATGTCGAGAACAATTATTTAAAAGGAAGGAAATGAGCTTATATGTGATTTTGCTAAATCACAGACTGCATAAACTACTCGGATCCTCACTTTCTCATCAAAATCCAATAACCTTCCTTCCGGAGATTCTTCCAATAGGAACAAAACAGCCACGTTAAAAAGATGTTTACACTATAATAATGTACATATAATGAAAATAAAATAGAGTTACATGTCTTACCAAGAATCTTCGGTGATGCATCTCTAGATGGTATAGAAATGTAGCATGCTTTTGCTGCTTCAATTGCAGCAATTCTTACTTCTGCAGATTTGTCGGGGAATCTTTTTAAAAATTCCATAAATACTAAATGGTAATCTTCACCAAAGCGAAGATTAAACTTAAGAGAAGTCAAGAATCCTACCAATCAGGTGCACTGCCCCCAGTCGGACATCAACCTGGTCACTCTAAGGCAGATGGTACAAATTCAGGGGAAATCAATGTGGCAATAATAGTGTAACAGAGTCAATAGAGAATGACATACCAGGAGTTCATGCCTTAAGCTTGGAATAACGGAAGAAAGCATCTGGGGTGCACACTGGAATATTTTTAGAATAACTTCATGATGAAATTTCGTGTGTTCATGGATATGTGCATCCTTGTTTAAAATCTACTATGTAAAAAAAGCTCCAAGAATGTGCTCAAGTTTCCTAGCACGGTTTTGAATGATGTCAACAACAAGCTTGTGGTCTCCTCCCTGCACAAGCAAACGAGCGTTAGCTTAAACCAAAGAACAAGCAATGCAGATGTCCAAATATGTAAGTAATTCACAGACAAGATAATATTCATATCGTAAGAAAACACTACTCCTACCACCAACCTCAACCTACAGCAAGTATTAGATGGATAGTAATTAGCGTACCTTGTCCTCTTTTACTAAATTGCAAAAAATCACGTCAAAAAGATGTTGAGTAACTTTTTCATTTGGGGTACACTGTATTGGAGGTCTTGATGATTTAGATTCCAAAACCTTTCTTATATGACCCCTCAACCTTTCTTATGTACATAGATTGACCCAATAAAAGGAGAGAAGTTTGGGTACAAACCTAAATCGGTGTTGCAAGCCATGCTAAATTTCATATCCAACCTCTGATCCAAACATAAAAGGAAAGGAAACATGGGTGTACTATCAAATGAATCCATACAAATACGAGAAAAGAAGCATATATACGCTCAGGGCCATGATTTATTTTATCATGGGCAATCTGACCAATAATAATTTTGAGAATACCTTATGGAGAAATTCAAATTGACAACCTAACCATAGGCAAAAGAAGACCATGGACTAAAATATTAATAAAAGAACGTCATTAGGGAAAATCCACCAGATACACATAACATAAAGTATTAGTTCAAAGACCTAGATTCAGATAAAAAAGCAAGAGGTTTCAGCAAAACTAACAAATATTAATAGTGTCACTTCATCTAGAGTACATCAACCATTTTTTAACTATAGTTTTAATCCAAGCTAAAATGAGCGTCAAATTGATAACCAACGTTGAACAGGGAAATCTACACCCTGTATCTAGCATGTTATGTCAAATAAAATCCATTAGTACAAATTTTTATCTTTGCGGAGAATCCTTTCGCCTAATTCCCGTAAGTGTTTTAGGGAACAAAAAACAAAAACCTGCATTTCCATCAGTGTGTTCATAAAATCAGATGCAATAATATTGCAAGAAACAAACGGAGAGAATAAAAACTATAATTGTTGTATTATACTATTACATCTCAACACTGACCATGCTAAAACAAACTAACTTGTAATGTGCCCACTAACAGTCTGAGATAAAGCCAATATTTCTAAAGTAGGTTATAGTGATATTTACAAACACCTCACATTTCCAGTTTAGCATGGGCATGCTGGCTGAATCTTGTTAATGTTCAGACTATGACATAAAAAAAATAACATATTACTCATTTACTTGTCTTGGGAATTGTTCCTAAAACTGTAGAGTAAAACTAATTCTCGATTTATCTTTGCATGAAATAACCAAGCGACTTGAAAGAGAACATCTATTAGAGTAAAAAATTTAACCATCATATGAGAAATCTAAATCTTTGCTGATTTGTTGTAAAACAAATCAGTAGTGACCTTTTTTCATTTTTCCTAATACATGTAAGTAATAAGACACACATGCTAACTTTCTTCTTATAATGCTAATATATCCTTGGTTCCAACTTTAAACAGTGTAGCATTCATACATAATTATCAAGTAAAGGTCCAAATTTGCTAATAGAAAGTACTTTCACTTACAGAAAATAAGAGTTGTTGTATGTAACAACTCTGATAGGCATGCCGACAGCGTACACTCTATGGATGCTTTTTACCACCATAACCAAGAGGAGCCAAGAAAATTAACGTTTCAGTAGCTAGAATGATCAAGTACAAAGGTCTGAACCTTTATATCTGTAAGAGTCATATGCATATGTATAAAATATACCAATATCGATGCCACTTTAAACATAACTCTGTTAGCTCGGGAAGATGGGATACAGAAGTATAAATGGTTACATTTCAATAACAGGTACAAAAAAGATGAACAAATAAAAAATATTGATCAACTTGACCAAGGAAGCTTTATGATGATGATTCTCAGCAAATATTTACATCTCTGAATCAGTCTACATGTGATGTGTGAGCACCACACAAACCTGCACCTTGCCCATATCTAGGCACTAGTAGTACCACTCCTTGTTGGCCAACGGATATTGTTTGCTCATCGAAGATCATGCTGGCGCGCAGTCACAAAACCTGAACAAATAGTTTCAGTTGAGTTGCATATTTCAGAATTGCACATTCCGTTCGCAAGTATAGTTGGACTATTGATACCACCTAAAGTTGTCTAGCATATTAATATGTAGGATGTCATGTGCAATAACTCACGTTCTACACCTCCTAGCCCACTACTGGTAATTCTTAAAGACAAAGTACATCTAACTATCTAATATTAGCATCCCATCTAACTATATATGAGGGCGCCAACATACCTTTATGTATAAGCATCTTGGAAGAAGAAAGCTCGAAAAAATTCATGATGTAAATGGCCTCCACTATAGTCTTAGGAGTCAATGACCTACAACCACAGCTTCCTCATCTCTTCTTATATCACATGGAAGGACATCCACGGTAAGTAAAATGTTGTAAAACTACATCACAACACTGACAAATAATGATTTGTGTTGTTGAATGAATCACATATATATGCATTACGGATCATGGATTTTCATGAACATAAGATGAATCGCACACAACAAATCTAGAAAATGCTAGAACTAATAGAATTTGCATAAAAAAAATATCACAATAAATGATAAAGTAAGAGTATTTCATACTGAGAGGACGGTGTTGTTGTTTGCTACCCTCTTTGATGCATGTTCATCGCCAGAGGCACCACTGCTGCTTCACCTGTGGTCACCAACAAAGATACGAGATGGTAAGGTCGTCAGAAAGGATACTTCCATCTAGCCCGGTTGTACATAGAGATAACAGAAACGGGCATGCAAAATATGGGGCCAACCGTGACTACAACCGCAGAATAATACATGAGGCCAACTGCAACTCTGACCTCGGCGGGCACAAAAATCTTGGATTCTCATCTCTCCATCTATGTTGTTAGCTGCTGTTGTGCCTAGAACAGTCAAGAAAAAATACGATAAAAAGGAAGTAGAACCTTTAAATTATAATAACCTACTACAAAAGATTAAATGGTCGCGCATCAAACAAAGACATAGGCATCAAACAAAGGGAAAGGCAGTCTTGTCAATATCAAACAAATTCGATACTTGAGGAGATGCTTATAATTTGATGCCTTAGAGCCTAAATAGAGCACGTACCTAGTCTACCGCTGCTGTCTACAAACTGCCTATCTGGAAGACACCGGGATCTAAAGATTTAAAGAAGCATATACATGTGAAGCGCTGGATGCCATAGTGTGACAGGACTGCATAGACAGAGCAGTGCTGATAATTTTCTTTAACAACTCTGAATCTAAATCATCGCAGTAGACCTAGATAAGATGTCAACGGGGCATACAAGCTCACGTTGACCGCCTTGGCGATATTACGGGAGACTGACAGCAGAGCATAGGGCATAATGGCATCAAGAGACGATCTTATCGAAGACCACACGCTGCCTTTAAAATTTTAGAATCCTAAACATATAAGAAAATAGTTAACTTACGCATCAATATAAAGCGGCAGCAAGCTAGCGATAGATCATGTTTGTACATCTTCTCATTCTGTCAAAATAACAGCAGCCTAGCTAGCAATTTATCTCCACGTATCAAACCAAACAGCACGAAGCAATTACCAAATGGAAGAACATAGCAAGTTAGCTAGCGTTAAATCATACGCATGCATGTGAGGCTATGTTCCTCAAATAATTAGTTTCTACATCCGAGTGAAAAAAAATTTGCTGTCGTAGTGTCGAATATCCTTCATCTATATATATAATCACTCATAGTTCAAAGTAACAACCAAAAAAGGAGGCAGGGATGAAGACAGGGGCAGACATGGGGTGAAAAGGAGGAGGCTGGAACAAATCTTGAGGCGGTGCACCACGCCGGTGCGCTGTCGCCGCCCTCCTCTAGGACCCTCTCTTATAGCGCCCCCTCTCACCGCCCACCGCGGGTGGCGCACTGCGTTGGTGCCGGGGAGTCCATTTGCGCACCGCCGCCCTCCTCCTAGACGCGCTCCTGTAGCGCCTCCCACCCACCATCGTGTTTGTCTCGTCTAGCTCCACGCTAGGAAGGACTAGCGAGGAGGGGGATGAGGGAGGACGAAGCGATGCGAGGCGACTGGGGATTGGCGGCGTCGCGAGCTCTCGGTCTGGAGAGGAAGGGAGTGACGGTGGCAAGCGACGCGAGGCGACTAGGGACTAGCGACAGCGTGAGCTCGGCCTGGGAAGGAAGGGAGTGGCGACGGCAGGAGGAGATTGGCGATGGGGGGACGAATGCGAGGGGATTAGGGGTCAGCGTCTAGGGTTCCACTTGCGCTTGTTGACCGATGACCACACGGTGCTTTTTATACTCTACACCGTTCCATGGCTTGATCTAGCCAACGACCAAGGTCCACCCAGTACCCCATCCAAGGGCTCAGAAGCTCCAACCGCTATGGTGAGCCCATAGAGGGGCACCAATTATACATTTAGATTTCACACCGGTGACATCCATAGACAAAAGAACATGATATCAACTGAGTACAAAGTACAAATGCAATGTTGAAAATGTTCTTCATGACAGCATGGTTCTGCTAATTTTAACGTATAAGTGCAAGCATATACAACATAGACGACACAATGGTTCAAGTTTATTAGGGGCAAAGAATATAAAGTGTGCCATCAAGTTCGTGAGGGCTTTAACACTAAGTTTTATATAATAAAATACTTTTTAATTGGAAGATAGCTGAAAAAAGAATATACTTGGAATGGTGTAACACACCATGCATAGGAATTTATAGTGGACACTTTGGAATAACTTGGTTTCTTGGGAGTTGGAAGCATGAGTATAGCTTACTCATACAAGTGGAGGCTAGCAAAAGAATGGGAGCAACCAATTAAGAGAGCAATAATGACCATAATCATGCAGAACGACAAAATATTACTAATCAAAGCATAGAGTGGTACTACAAGTCAAGAACTAAATGATCATAGAGGCTATGGTGACTTGTTTATAGTCATAACATGGTGTGAGCATGTGCCAAGTCAACCCAAACAAAACATCAAAGGATAATACCACAATACTATGCTTTTGTATGCTAAAACAACGCATGATTCTTTCAAGGCACACTAAGCAATCTCAATGACTTGGAGCAAGTCACGCTGCAGCAATAATCACTAAGCATAAGGTCAAAACAACACCTAGCATGACATACTAAAGTCTAAGTCACAGTCAATGCAAGCTCCTCTTACACTTCTCAAGCAAGAACTTTCTACTCCTTTCCAACACCAATCGACTTATTTGAAACAACACAGCGAGAATGGGGGTCCAAACTACTTTATTCAAGCAAACTAAACAAACTAATCAAAGCAAACAAAAACTAAGACGCTCCAAGAATAACACAACAGTGCATGAAACAATAAAAATGAAGTGTGTAGACAGATCTGAGCTTTTTATTGATGAAGAAGGGGATGCCTTGGGCATCCCCAAGCTTTGACGCTCGTACCTCTTGGATATTTCTTGGGGTGACACCATGATGGCATCCTCAAGCTTGAGCTTTTGTCCATTCTTCATCTCATTACATCATTCTCTCTCTACACCTGAAATTTTTCCTTCATACAAAACTTCACACAATCTTCATTAGCAACATTAGTGTATTCAAAAGATAATAGACCCTTGGGTTTAGCTTTAGAATAGCAAAACTTTCACTAAAAACACAAGCTACTTAATCAACTTCCTTTAAAAATCTCAATTCCTCAAAAGAGAACTCAAAAAGAAATCGATAAGAAGCAAATGCAAATAATGGCAGAAATCTGTCAAAACAGACCACCATGTAGAAACCGATTTTTTCGAAGACCTTATGTTGCTCAAATAAAAAAATGTTGAACTAATGAAAGTTAGATAACATACTGGGGGATTTATTCGTAAAATATAAGCTCAATCTGACTTGCATAGACTCCTCACGAATATTTATGGTGGAGGACATAAATCTGTTTTGGGACAGCAACTCCCCAAATCTTACTTCCCTCTCATTAGAGGTCATTCTTGGCACAAAAAGCAAACAAAAAGGATAAGAAGAGGTCATTAATGAAGTAATAACTTCCAAGACTCAAGGAAACTCTTGGGTTATCTCCCAACAAGTACTTCTCTTTAACGCCTTTAAGTTAGGCACAAGAAGCAAGAAAATCAAGTATTTTCAAATGAGGAAGCATTAACATCAAACCTTGCTTTCAAAGGAGGAGCAAAAAGCAACTTCTCTCTTCTCACAGGGAAGTTTTCAATACCTTTCTTGAATGGAAAGTGATATTTAATAGTTCCTTCTTTCATATCAATGATGGCACCAATAGTTCTAAGAAAAAGTCTTCCCAAAGTAATAGGACAAGAAGCATTGTATTCAACATCCAAAACATAGAAATCAACAGGGAAATAAGCATTTTTAACCATAATGAGAACATCATTAATACTCCCCATGAGTTTTTTCTTAGCATTATCATTAAGTGGGACATCCAAATAACAATCTTCCAAAAGTTGTAAATCAAGCATTTCATAAATCTTCCTAGGCATAATAGAGACACTAGAACCAAGATCACATGAAGCTTTGAGATCAAAGTCATTCACTTGCATATTAATAATGGGTTCCCAACTATCTTCTACTTTCCTAGGAATAGAAGCTCTGTGTTTTAACTTCTCTTCCTTAATCTTAACAAGAGCATCTGTAATGTGTTTGGTGAAAGCAACATGCATATCACTAGCATCAGGACTTCTACCAAGCTTTTGCAAGAACATAATCACATCAGAAATGTTGCAACCATCTATATCAAAATCAAACTTAGCATCACTAGTAGTAGACTCATTAGATTTAGGCATTGTAGGAGGAGGAATAGGGACTTCTTGTGGTTTATGGTGATGGTGCACACACTATTGTTTCTATCAATTTCAGCTTCCCTTTCCCAGCTAGCATGAAGTTGGGCTAACAGTCTAACATTTTCATCAATAGTAACTTGTATGGCATGAGTAGCAGCAAAGGTGAAAGGATTGTATTTTCCCTTTCTATTTTGGTGATGATGACAATCCCACTTGTGATCTAACCGTGTGCTTGAGTTTCAGGTTAATTGCTTTTGATGATTCTTATGAAGTGCGTGGATGATCTCTTTGGGATCTCATGAAGATGGTGGTCTTTTGTTTTTCTTTTTCTCTATTGTTATTGCTTTAGATCGCCGTTCTATCAAGAGGGGGTCCACCTCGGAAGGTTGTGGGTAATCACTTGTTTTTGCACAAACCACTCATGCACCTCCACATCCATCCTACTCATCAGCGAGAGAGCGAAGTTCTGATCTGCTGGAGTATTTTTTTTTGTCTGATTGGAACTTCTGGCCAGGCGCCGGAAGTTCCGCTCAGGGCTTTCTGTGGGAGGATCTGGGACTATGTTCTGATCCAACTTCCGCTGGAGGTTCCGGCCAGCTCCCAGTACCTTCTGTTTTGGTATGTTCTATTTGCTGGAACTTCCACCAGAAATT
Organism: Avena insularis; assembly: GCA_023614405.1. Taxonomy (NCBI): domain Eukaryota; kingdom Viridiplantae; phylum Streptophyta; class Magnoliopsida; order Poales; family Poaceae; genus Avena; species Avena insularis. The sequence continues at coordinate 83,891,349 of CM042695.1, read as the reverse complement.
GCACCGGAAGTTCCGGTCAGGAATTTCCGTTGCTTCTTCCAGAGAGATCCTGAGCGGAACTTCCGCCTAGGCGCCAGAAATTCCAGTCAGACAAGGTTTGCGCCCAGTTGTTCCGGCCCTAGTTCCGCTCCAAGTTTCGCTCAGAATTAGTATACTTCTGTTTGGAAGTGCTCTACTTGGCAGAACTTGGGCTGGAACTTGCATCAGAAGTTTCACCGGAACTTCCGGTCGTTCTGACCGGAACTTCCGGCCAGGCTTTTGGAGCATGCGTCAACGGGCTGATGACCGTTGGGGCTATGCTGGGCGGAACTTCCGGCCTCTCACCGGAACTTCCAATGAGGTCACGAAGGCTCCAACGGTTCAGTTTGGAGGGAGCCTATTTAAGGCGCCCTCCTTCTTCCTCCTACCTAACTCTTCAATTTTCTCTCTCCTCCATTAATACCAGAGCTTCACCTCACTAGATCTCTCTCCCTAGCCACTCAAATCACTTGATATTTTGAGAGGTGAGGGAGGTGACCTAGATCTACACTTCCACCAAAGAAGATTTGATTCCCCCACCTATCCTTTGTGGATCTTGTTACTCTTGGGTTTCTTGGAACCCTAGACGGTGTAGGGCATCCTCAGAGCTAAGGGAATGAGTTGTAAGGCTCCGTGGTTCCGTTGAGGGCCTCCAATTGAGTTGTGGAGCTTCCCCCTCAATCTCGTTGTAAAGGTTTCGGTTGGCGCCTTCAAGGTCACTGGTTAGTGGATCATGAGGCCTCCTTTGTGGGGGAGCTCACCGAAGAATAAGGTGAGGCCTTTGTGGCGCTCGGGTGACCTTGTGTGGCCCCGACACCTCTCCAACGTAGACGTAGCTCCTTGGGAGTGAACTACGGGAATTACATCTCCATGTCCCCTCTCTGGTTATCTTGTTCCCTTCCTTTACTTCTTGCTCCTTACCGTTCTTTGCTTGTTGTTTAGTTCTCTAGCATATAGGCTGTTCACCTAACTGCATATCTAGAGAATCTTTCATCTTGCAAGCCTAAAATCGAGTAACAAATTAAAATTGGTAGTCGCCTATTCACCCCCCTCTAGTTGATTCAAAGTCGGTATTTTCAATTGGTATCAGAGCCAAGGCTCTTATTTCGGGCTTTACCGCCTAAGAGACGATGGCCGATGAAGGGGGTAGTGAAAATGATAACTCCAAGAACTTGGCCACCATGGATGACATCAAGCAATTGGACACATCCATGATGTCCAAGTTTGAGGAAATGATGACTATTTTACAGTCTCTCAAGCCAAACCCCATGGTTGCTCTTGCCACACCCCAAACCACTGAGCTTCCTCCCACCGTTACCGTGACCGCCCCCGGGGTGAATCCCGCGGCCGTCACCACTCACTTTGGACTTGGTTTTGTTGCCCAAACATCTACCAAGGCTCCAAGTGAGAACACCGAGGAGCCGGAAGACACAACTTCCAAAGAGAAAAGTGGAGGAAAGGACTAGTCGGCGATACCCCCATCGCCGAAGTACACTCCGGATCCACCCATTCCCACCACACATCATTCCTCAAGGAGCACAACCTATGCTAGATACTTCAAATTTCGCCAATTGGCAATAACTAATGTTCTCACATATTTCTAGCTCTTCTATTGAGTTAATGAGGATTGTGGAGGAAGGGTTCTCTCCATATGACCCAAAGAAGTTGACTCAAGGTGAAGTGCTGGACAAGCAACTCAATGCCACGGATTTGGGTATGATTCAAAAGGAGTTGATCCCAAGGACTTTGCTCATATTCACCAATTCAACACCGACAATGGTGGTCGTCTCATTCAGAAGATCAAGTCAAGGCCTCATCATCCTTTGAACAAGAACTATGCAGTCAAGAATGTCATCAACAAGGAAAGAGCTATAGTGGTCCATGAAGAATACCTTTCAGGCACGGATGAAGATGATGATGATGATGAAGTTCAAGGCGGAGAGATTGTGGGAGTTGCTGCTATTTCCACTACCTCTACTCCAAGATTGTCCCTCTTCGACTCACCAAATGAGAATGTCATCTCCTCCAACCAAAAGTGTCTCATGGCCAAGTCCACCGAGGTAACATCTAAACCCACTCCTCAACCCATCTCTAGTGAGCCTTCCTCTCTTGATCTTGAAGGTCTAGAGATAAAGAAAGAGATGATCGACATGTGTGAGTTTATTGCTACCTTGGATGAAGAAACTAAAACTTTATTTGATTCCTTGCTTGCACAACTTGACAATGCTAGGGATACTTTAGATGAAAAGGAAGAACTTCTTGACTTGTTAAGTAAAAATGAAAGAGATGCCGTCGATGAAATTGCTTCTCTCACTCAAAGTCTTGAGGATGAACAAAATATGAGAATTAATCTTGAGGAAAGTGTGTCTAAACTTGTAGATGACCATAACAACACCATGTTCTCTCTCACTAAAGAACGTGATCATGCTCTTGTGTTGATTAAGGTGCTTAAGAAAGAGAAAGTTGAGTTTGGTGTTGGTCATGATAGGACTCGAGAAGATTTTGAGAAACTCAAAGAGGAACACAAAGCCTTGGAGAGAAAATTCTCAAGTCTCTTCAAAGCCCATGAACAACTTCAAACTCAACTAACTTGTGAACATGCTAAGTCTTCCGCTGTGCAAATTATAGACTTGTCTAGCACTCCTAACCCTTGTTGCAAGCATGAGCATCTCATTGAAGATAACAAGGCGTTGAAGGATCAACTTGCCAAGACTAAGAAGAAGAATAAGAACAAGAAGAAGAAGAACAAGAGCAGGGCTAAAGGACCTTCTAATGGTCCAATCATCTTGCAAAGTGCAACTTTGCCGAAAAGAACAATCCCTCTTATATTCTTTGCAAGTCTTATTATGGTCATGTATATGCTACATATGTTGGAACTTCTTACACGCATGATTATCATTGGTCTATTTGGGTGCCAAAGACTCTTGTTACTAACAAAAGGGGACCCATTGCAAAATGGGTACCTAAAACCAAAGCTTGATTTTCTTGTAGGACTATGCTTCCGGTGGATCAAAATGGGTGCTTGATAGTGGTGCCACAAGTCATATGACCGGAAGCAAGTCTATCATGACGGAGATAAGGCCAAATATTGCCACCACCATGGTCTCCTACGGTGATAAAACAAGTTCTCGGGTATTGGGTTTTGGCAAAGTGGTGGTAACCCCGGATGTATCCTTGGTTGACTTCATGCTTGTCAAAACCCTTGGTTACAATTTACTTTCAGTTCGTGCCCTTTCCCTTGCCCTTATGGGTCTCTCTTATTTCTTCCATGTGCATTCCATGGTCCTCATGTGGAGCAAGTCTCTCAATGTGGCTTTCGTAGGGTATGTAGAGCATGACTTGTATGTTGTGGACTTTTCAGGGACCACCACTCCTCATGCTCTATGTCTCTATGCAAAAGCCGACAAGGTATGGTTGTGGCATCGCCGCCTAGCCCATGTTAACATGAGAACTTTGCAAAGACTTCACTCTGAGGGCCACATCCTTGGTCTTAACGATGTTTCTTTTTCCAAAGATCGTGTTTGTAGGGCTTCTATTGAAGGGAAGATACATGAAACTACTCACAAAGCTCTCAATCAAATCACCACGAAAAGATGCTTGGAGCTCTTGCACATGGACCTCTTTGGGCCTCCTTCTCATGATAGTCTTGGAGGCAAGAAGTATTGCTTGGTTGTTGTGGATGATTTCTCTAGATACACTTGGGTGTTCTTCTTCAAGTACAAGAGTGAAAATCAAAAGATTGTTATTGATTTTGCCAATGAAGTTCAACGGAAACACAATGCGTCTATCCTATCCATCCGAAGTGACAATGGCACCGAATTCAAGAACTACACATTGGATGAGTTTCTTAGTGATGAAGGCATCAAACATCAATACTCCACTCCTTACACCCCTCAACAAAATGGTGTTGCCGAAAGGAAGAACTGTACTTTGATGGATTCCGCTCGGACCATGCTAGCTGAGTTCAAGTCTCCATACAACTTTTGGGCCGAAGCCATCTCCACCGCTTGTAATGCAACCAACCGGCTATATCTTCACAAGAAAAAGAACAAGACCCCCTATGAGCTGCTCACCGGGAAGAAGCCAAATGTTAGCTACTTTCGAGTGTTTGGGTGCAAGTGCTATATTCTCAACAAAGGAGTTCGTTTGTCCAAGTTTGAATCCAAGGCACAAGAAGGGATTTTTGTTGGGTACTCAAATCAGTCCCATGCTTATAGAGTCTACAACAAAGCCAATGGAAGAGTTGAAGAGACGAGCAATGTGAAGTTTGATGAAGACCATGAGTCCCTTGTTAGGCAAGACGGTGTTCGTGATACAAGTGATGAAATTCCTCCTAAGGCCATAAGAAGAATGGGTGTGGGCTTCCACCTTCCCATTGAGGGTCCCCTTGTGGCCGAAGGAGAAGGACCAAGATCTACTCAAGTGGATCCCTCACTCTCACAAGATCATCTTGCCCCTCAAGGACCTACTATTTTGGCACAAGATCCCTCAAGATTTTCCGAAGCTCCTCATGCTCATGACTCTCTGAGCCACAAACCGCAAGCTCTTCATCAACAACATCAACCTCCCCAAGATGGGGCTCCTCCTCAAGGCACTTTCCAAGGTCAAGCTCGTCAAGAACAAGGGCAAGCTAATGATGACCAAGGCTCTCCAAGTGATGACTCTCCCGAGATGTAAATTGATGAAGATGATCCTTGTGTTCGTGCTTATAGCCAAGGCGGGAACTTAGATGGTGGCAATGACCAAGTGGTTGCCCAAGAATCTCGTATTGAAGCTCAAGCCCGCCATCAAGCCTATCATCTCGCCAAGCTTGTTCGAGATGGCCATATCCTTGATAATGCCTATGGATATTTCAATAAAGGTTCCACTACTAGGAGACAATTAGCCTCTTTTAGCTCTCACCATGATTTTATCTCTCATGTGGAACCACAGAAAGTCTTCGAGGCTCTTGAAGATGATGATTGGCTTGATGCTATGAATGAAGAACTTCACAACTTCAAGAGGAACGAAGTATGGACGTTGGTTGAGCGGCCCAAAGATTGTCAAAACATCATCAGAAACAAGTGGGTTTTCAAGAGCAAGTGTGATGCGAATGGGATAGTCATGCGCAACAAGGCAAGGTTAGTTGCCCAAGGATACTCACAAGTTGAGGGCATCGACTACGGTGAGACTTATGCCCCCGTTGCTCGCCTTGAATCCATTCATATGCTTCTTGCTTTTGCTACTCATCATAACTTCAAGTTGCATCAAATGTATGTTAAAAGTGCTTTCCTTAATGGTCCTTTGAAAGAGTTGGTATACTTCAAGCAACCTCCGGGCTTTGAGGGTCCACTTTTCCCGAACCATGTCTACAAACTCAACAAGGCACTCTATGGTCTCAAACAAGCCCCACGTGCATGGTATGATTGCCTTAGAGAGCTCTTGTTAGACCGTGGATTCGAAGTGGGCCTCATTGATCCCACTCTTTTTACTAATAAAGTTGGAGGCCACTTGTTCGTATGCTAAATCTATATTGATGACATTATCTTTGGGTTTATTAACAAAGCTTTTAATGAGGATTTTGCCAAGCTCATGACCGATCGCTTCGAGATGTCCATGATGGGAGAGTTGAGTTTTTCCTTGGGTTTGAAGTCAAGCAATTGAGGAAAGGAACTTTCATCAACCAAGCCAAATACATCCAAGATATGCTCAAGAAGTTCAAGTTTGATCAAGTCAAAGGTACCAAGACTCCCATGTCGACTAAGGTTAATCTAGATCTTGATCCCAAGGGTAAGGATGTGGATCAAAAACTCTATCGCTCTATGATTGGTTCTTTGATCTATCTTTGTGCATCCCGACCGGATATTATGCTGAGTGTGGGTATGTGTGCAAGATTCCAAGCCGCACCAAAAGAAATCCACATGGTGGCGGTCAAGAGAATCTTTTGATATTTGGTTCATACCCCAAACTTTGGGTTGTGGTGCCCCAAGGGAGCCAGCTTTGACCTCATTGGATACACAGACTCGGATTGGGCCGATGACAAAGTGGGAAGAAAGTCAACCTCCAGAGCTTGTCAGTTTCTTGGAAGATCCTTGGTTTGTTGGTCCTCGAAGAAGCAAAATTGTGTGTCTATGTCCACTGCTGAAGCTGAGTACATCTCCGCCGCAAGTTGTTGTGCTCAATTACTATGGATGAAGCAAACTTTGAAGGATCTTGGACTTTCTTTTGACAAGGTGCCCTTCTTTGTGACAATGAGAGTGCCATTGCTATTGTTCACAACCCCATGCAACAAAATTGGACTAAGCACATTGAGATTCGTCATCATTTCATTCGGGACCATGTTGCAAGAGGAGACATTTCTTTGGAGTATGTTCCCACCAAGGCAAATCTAGTGGATCTTTTCACGAAGCCTCTTGATGAAGCAAGGTTCCGAGAGTTAAGGCATGAACTAAATATCATAGATTCGAGTAATGTGGCTTGAGTACCTTGTACACCTACCCATGTATCAATGTATATCTTTGTTTGGATGTAGGCATGGATTTAGGGGGAGTGGTTCCTCTTATGAACAAACACTATCCCTATTATGCGCACATTAAAGTTTTCATAGTCTATAGTCTCTAAAGAAGACCATTTGAGCTTCATGATGAGTGTTGGTAATGAACCCAAGATATATCTTCGCAGTGTCAAGCCATTTACTCTTATATAAGGTGGCATCGGCCACCGATCCTTTTGTGTTTCTTGTTTTGTTTTTTCTTGTGTTTTCTTGGTGTCTTTGTTGTTTTTGGTTCTTCACGGTTTGAGCTCTCTATTCCAAGCCTTTCCTTTCTTCAAGCCCTTTCTATACCCTGCACAAGTTCTTCCTTATTTTCTTCCTGTCCTAAGAAAGTGTTTCTGGCGTCACCGGAACTTCTGGCCAGTTGCCAGAACTTCCGGTCAACACGTTGTTCTCAGGAACCGCCTGCTGACCTGGATAACTTCTGCCTGGCTCGGAACTTCTGGTCGTTGACCGGAAATTCCGATGAGGCTCTTTGTCCTATATAAAGTGGGCCCTGGGGAAAACGGGGTCTTCTTCCTCTTTTCCCCAAGACCCACTTCTTATTTGGAGCAGCCGCCGACGATACCTACTCCACGGAGGTGCTTCGACCCCTCCATCTCCTCCCACCCTTCCTCAGATCTCCTTTGTGGGAACCTTCCCCACCTAGATCTCCCGCCATGGACTCCGGTATTTGCCCTCAACTCCCTCCATTAATGGAGGTCTTGCTTTCTCACCATTGCTTGAGTTAGGGCTCACCTTGTCTAGGTTAGTTCTTTGGCTAGAACATGTTGGGAGATCTTGGTAGGCCTAGGGAACCTTGCTAGGGTAGATTGGTCCAATACATTCGTGGAAATATTTACTTGTGCGAGTAGATCTAGATCCATGGATTTTTCTGTTTGAACCGCCCTGTTCGTGGTCTCACCGGAACTTCCAGTGAGACACGACCGGAACTTCCGGTGGTCCATTTTCACCGGAAGTTCCGACGACTCAGTTGAAGTTCCAGTGCATAGTAAAAAAATTCTTGACTGTATTTTTCCAATATCCTTTTGTTTCTTCTTTCGAACTTGTGCACTTACCCCACCTTCCCTCCCTACTCTTTTCCTTTATTCTCAGGGCAAGATGGTTCCCGCAAAGGCAAGTGCACCCACCAACCTTCCTCTGATGTTCCTCTTGAGATTGATGAAGACGTTGTTGAGGTTGTGCGCACATCCACCTGCATCGCCTGTCAAGTCTGCGCTGCTCATGTGTCGCTTCACGAGGGTAAGCGGCATGTTCTTGCCTCTCAGAAGGCCACTGCCACTGGGCCTAACAAATCCAAGACCAAGATTTCTAAGTGGACCCAGAAGGCCTACTCTGCATTTAGGCATGTGGATCCTTATCTTGTTCCTCGTGACTGTCTCTGCATGGATCCTCTCTTCCACAACTGCCGTGAAGAATAGATCTTTGCTGAGATCTATGCTACCAAGACCAAGTTTGTCGTTGCTCCTCGGAAATACATCAACGTGGCTCACATGGAAGACAAGATTGCGTACTTTGGCGAAGCTCTTGATATTTGTCGAAGGTTTGGGCTGATTCCTATCATGGAGCATCGTCAGAATTATGATGAGGGTGTCATTTCTCAGTTATACACTACTCTTTACATGGAGATGAGTTCTACTGATGGGTTTTTGAAGTGGATGACTAATGGTGTGCTGCTTCCCGCCAAGTGGTCCTTGGCTATCCTATCTTGCCTAGTAAGGGGGCAGATGGATGGCGTGTTCACAGTGCTCAAGCTGCTGCTCTCGAGGTCTTGGAGCCTATATATATTGAAGGATGGGCACTTGTGGTCAGGTGAACCATCTCCAACCAGTCTATGAAATCATGCACCGGGTCTACTTGAACACCATTTCTCCCAAGGCCAACAACTTTGATCAGTTTTATGCATATCAAGTTGACCTCATGTATCAGACTTACCTTCGCCATGACTCTGACAGGAAGCTGGATGTCATGCACTTCATCTACACTGAGATCTGGCAAGCCATTAGTGACAAACGCTCCTGCCCCTATGCTCCATATATTCAGACTCTCATCAATGCAAAGTGTCTTGAAGTGACTGGTACGTGCTTCTCTTAGGAGACCATCACCATTCATGAGGAGAAGAATCTGCGTGTGAGCAAACACAAGATGCCTAGATCCCAAGAAGAAAAGGAAGAAGCTCTCCAGAAGTCTAGTGCTGATGCTGGTGGTCCCTCCTATGCTCATGGTGGCTCTAGTGCTGATGGTCCTTCTCTTGCGAGGCAGCCATCTTGGGCCAAGAAGCTGCTAGGAAAGGTGAAGAAGACTTTTTGCTTTCTGCAGAATCGAGAGTATCAGTCTTATGTTGATCAACAGCACAGTGCTCAGCGTCAGAACGCTATCATGGCAGCTCTCAACATTCCTTGCTCTCTAGTCACAAGCTCCTTCACTGCTCCCAGGGATGAGTGGATTTGCGACAACTGCCAGTGATCTAAGGATGATTCTGAGGAGGAAGTCACCGGTCCCCCGCTTGTGTGGAACAATGCCTCTTGGGACCCCGAGCCTTCTCCTCCTCATGTTCATGGTTGGGGCGATTAGAGTGATCTTTTCTTCCTTTTTGGTGTATCGATGCCAAAGGGGGAGAAATATGTCTATTAGGTTGCTCATGGGATTTGCATGGGCTGAGTCACGAGTTTGTTCTTATCTTTGATCTTTTCTCGCTCGTGAACTCTCTAGTTTATTTGGGTGTATTTGTGGACTTATTTGTGCTTGTGGACCATGTTATTTGTATAAGACTATGTGGTATGTGGTATGTTATGCTTTGTTATGCCTAGTGCTTGGCATGATTGTTGTTGGCCTATGGTTTTTTGTATATGGTGGTGGAGCATTCATAGTCTTCATTGATATTGTCATGGGAATGGCCACGGCAGATGCTGCAATCGGTAGCGAGTAGTAGAACATGGGGCAAGGCCGGCCAGCCATCTGCGGTGTGAGATGAGGGCGGAGACACAAGGGTTTACCCAGGTTCGACCCCCTAGAGGGTAAAGACCTACTCCTGCTAGATTGTATTATGGAGAGAGTACAAGGGCGAGCTCAACGACTAGGCGGCGAGTTGCTGGGGTGTATGATGGAACGTGTCCTCTATGCGTACCCTAGGGAGGTTTATATAGGCTCACCTCGCTAGGGTTTACAGACCTACAACCGAATTGGTTAAGGATTCAGAGGGTCTTTGACCTAGTCCGACTGGGCCTAGCTACGCTTCTGGGCCTCCAGCTTCCATTCGCCTGAGTCCTTGCCAAGTCTCGATCCAGTCGCCGTCTTGCAGGCCCACTCGCTGGCAGCTTGGGACAATAGGAAACGTCCTGCTGGGCATACCCTGGTAGGCATATCCCCATCAGTAGTCCCCGAGGTTGTCGTTGATTCGTCGCAGGTGTTCGTTGGCAGTCGGAGAATGCGGGTCCAATTGGACACCCAGTCGAATCGGCGGTGGACTCCTGAACAAAGGAAAGAACTAGTCATTTTAGTCGCAATAACGGCGACCAATCAGATCGCAGCTCGGCGAATAGTCAAGTCACTGTTATAGTGATCAGGTCGACGAATCATCGAGTCACTGAATATAGCGAGTCGAGTGGACGAAGTTGGACCGTCATCTTGGTCAATCTAGCCATTGGGTAATTACCGCGTGGTAACGGCTCCCAGAAAATGGCGGGTAACAACCACTATATAAGGAGAGTGACGGGTGAGGGGAAAATGCTTCCCTCACTTCCTCCGAACTTGCGCATTCTCATTCCTCCATTCCGCACAGCGGCCAGAGTGACCCAGAGCGATTCACATCCCTCGACCCCCCAGCCGATGGCCCCTCCTGTGGAACCATGGGGCAGATCCAAGTGCACGAAGGCGCTGCTGAGATCGTTCGAGGAGGCAGGGACCCTCCGCGCCGGGAGATGGCGCATCCCCGCGGCCGGAGAAGTGATTCCAGATCCGCGCGACGGGGAATTCGTTTGCTTCACCAGCCATCTGGAGCGGGGGCTCGGATTCCCCACTTCCCTCTTCTTCTGGCGCTTCTGCGCCTACTACGACATCCAGCCGTCGGACCTAGGACCGCATAGCATCGAGCAGCTCTCCATCTTCGTGGCATTCTGCGAGTGCTACTTGGGCTGCCGGCCATACTTTCCCCTATGGCAAGATCTATTCCATGGGAGGATCAGTCGCAAAGATGCGGGCGGACCAATGTTAGCCGCGGGCGGCCTGACTTTCCAGCTGAAGTCGAAGGCGTCGTTCTTCAATCCAATGCTGCCCGCCAAAGCAGCGAACGAGTGGAAGAAGAGCTGGTTCTACGTGACTGAGTTGACGCCGGGCGATGAGGTGGCGCTTCCAAGGTACTCCGCCGACCGGCCCGAGCCGCGTCGACTCCAAGTCACCAAGCTTCCGCTGGAGCAGCGGATGGCCGTCGACGAGGTGCTGCAGACCATCCGCAACTTGAAGAAAAAAGTCCTCCAAACCATCAACCTCTACAATTGCTAGATCGGGCGGCGGCTCGTGCCCCTGGCCAGCCGTTCCCACTATATGTATGAGTACACAGGAAAGGACGACCCGACAAAGTCCTGTCACAACGAGTGGAGACTCAATGACTACACCCTGGCCCTGAAGAAGATCACCCAGGCGGTGTATCATGACGCAAAGGCCGGGGTCACACCTTATACTGCAAGGCGCCCAGCTCCAACGGTGAGTTTTTATTTCCCTTGCACTCGCAGTTGCAGTTTGTGCACTCGCGGTTGTGCTAATGTTGTTTGATTGTTGCAGTTATTCCAAGTGGTGGAAGGTTGGCATCCACCCGCAGATGACGAGAATTCGAACTCGTCTGCCGAGGACGAGAGCGAGTCATTGCCTGACATGGGCGATGTCAGGAGTGACGGGGGTGGCGATGGTGATGACGGCGATGAAGCTGTGGAGGTTGCTGCCCCCACGGTCCGCAAGACTCGCGGGCAGCACCAGCGCGAGCTCGAGGCCAACAAAAGCCCCAAGGCCCATGACGACGACGACGACGAGCTCCCCGAGCATACCTCATAGCATGAGGCCACACCGTCGAAGAAGAATAAGCCACCGCCACCCAAGAAGAAGACGAAGCCGGCCAAGCCGGCGTCTCCGCCTCGGTTCGCGAGTATCTCCGATGCTACCAGCGCCACCGAGGAAACAGCAGCGCACGCGGCTACAGCGACTGGTGCGACTGTCGTGGAAGATGAGGCGCCGCTGGCATCACTGCCGCCGCTAGCATCACTGGTGCCGTCATTCGCCCCAGTCACCAGGTTGGTGGCCGCTCAAGCCGCGGGGGGCTCACCGCCGAGAGGAGATCCCGCGGCGATTGCCACTAAACCTCCTGCCGCGGCCTCATCCTCGAAGAAGCCGTCGGTGTCTTGGGCACAGAGCGTGTTCGAGAAGGGCCTCAGTCAGAAACTGGGGCCAGAACTGGAATAGCCGGCTAGCATTCGCACCGGCCTACGATTTATCCCAGTCGTCAAGTGAGTATTCCTCAACCTTTTAACTATTTGTTTGATTCGTGTTTCGATTGTTGAGTGTTATTAACGGAGTCGTCTTGCAGGACTGGAGTAAATAAGATAGGTCACCCTTTGGTGGCCAAGGTTCCATCGGTCGTCGCGGAGGTGCCGGCTGATCCCTCGAAGAAGAGGAAGGGCGACGAGACCGAGGCTCCCGCCGATGGCACCAAGAGAACCAAAGGCGATGAAGTCGTCATGATCTTGGATGATCCAGCAGCTGCCCCGAGCGAAGCCCCGATTGCAGTGGACGTAGATCTGAAGGCGTCGGAGGACGCGGGGTCGCAGCAGGCAGGCCCCATGGTTTCGATTGAAGCGTCCGGGCGGCCTTCGGGTGGTGCGGGGGCCGCGGTGGCGACGTTCCCTCGCTTTGTAGCGAGGGCCGCCACGGCGAGTGCCTTGGTGCCATCAAGCCAATTCCCTAGGGCCGCCGGTATGGAGGTCGAACAGCGTCGCGGGCACACTCCACTCGTGCTTTCGTCGGTGGACGTGATGGAGCTTCACGGCATGCTAGGTGCCGCCATCCAGTTATGTCCAGTCCCCGAGGATCTGGCCACTGAAATTCAGTGGTTGGATTCTTACTGTTTTTTGCCATCCAGTCCCTGAGTGCCTAGTTGCTGAATTCAACGGCTGGGCACTTAGGAATTTTGTCATCCAGTCCCCGAGTGCCTAGTCACTGAATTTCAGCGGCTGGGCACTTAGGAATTTTTGGTTGCTGACGCTGTGATTGTTGCACAGGGCTTGCAGTGCGAGTCGGCCGAGCGGCTTGCTACCAAGTGCCGCATGGAGAAGGAGCTTCTCGCTGTCCAGGACACGAACGAGGAGCTTCGAGCGACTGCGGGTGAGTGTTTGTCTTGTTTGGCGCTTGTCGCGAACTTGTTGCGGTGTTGATCGTTTTGTTTTGGAAACAGAGAATAGTGCGGCCGCAGTGAAGGAGGCTCGCCAGGGCCTTGTTCCGGCGGGTGATTTGACGGCGGCTCAGTCTTCCTTAAGCGTCGCGGAGAAGCGAATCACCGAACTGGAGCGTCAGCTCAAGGAGGCGAAGGCAGAAGCGAGCTCGGCGGAAGGGCGAGCAAGGCGGTCGTCACTTCTGCTGCTGAGGAGCGGAAGGTGTCGGACGCACTCGTCGCCGGGTTGCAGAATGACCTCTCGGCTCTTCAGAATTTCATCACGGACCTCTGCTGCCCGCTGATTGGTGAGCTTTCCTTCAGCCACTTTTCGAGCTCGCGTACCACATTGTGATTTTAGTGATTTGCTCATTGTTTGCTTGTGTGTTGCAGGCCTGATCACTGATAACGCCGAAGAGGCGCAGTCGTACGATGCGTGGCAATGCGTGACCACCCTGGTCGATTCAGCCGCGCTGTCAGCGACTTGCCTCTAGGCGTATCTTCAGGAGATCTCGCCCACGGAGGTGATCCCCAGCGACCTTGTCAAGGTATGGCGCTATCTGGAGAAGGCCCCGTCAGTCGTGGAGTTCATGACGCGGTCGGCCTTTCATCGTGGAGCGGCGACTACGCTGAGCCTTGGGCTCGCACATTTTCCCGATGATTTCGACCTCGACGATGTCACGAGCGGGTACCCCTCGTCGACGGGCTCGGTCGAGATTGCCGAGGTGTTGAAGCTGACGGAGCGAGCCACGGTGTACTCCGACCGTGTTTGGGCGATGGGCGACCTTATTCCCTATTAGGAAACGGTCATCGCCCCCAATGACCCCGAACCGGCGCACCGCGACTTCAAGGTGGAGCAACCATTTCGTGCGGCGATGGCGGGTGAGCTCATGACGTACCCGTCGAATCCCTGGGTTCCCTTTATCCGCAACCGCAAGGGCGGTGGTGTGTCCTCCTCGAAGCCTGCGGAATAGAGTGTTTTGCCATTCGGCGTTAGCGCAAGATAAACATGTAATTCTCCTTGTATGCAAACAAATTTTGCTACTATGAAGGAATGCGCGGGTTATTTTGTCATTGCTTTTGTGGTTTGGGTGTTGGTTGTACGAGTCCCCGAGCGCGTTCACCCTTTTTGTGGGGTTAACCTCATTTTTATATATTGTGTGAACTGTTAGTGAGTTAGGGTCGACTCGCCATGGATCGGGAAGCCAGTCGCATGGCGACTCCCAGGGGTGCTCTTTACTTGGACGTTTTCCCGAGCGCGAATGGGGTCGGGTCACCGAGTCCCCGAGCGTGGTACTTGGCCGTTCTAGTCGCATTCCCAAGGTAGGTGAGGACTAGGCACGTTGTGTTAGGCGCGTCGCTCCGCCTGATCCGTAAGATCGTCGCATGGCGAGTCCTGGGCGCGCTCTCTTACTTGGCGTTTTTCCCTAGCCGCTCTTCTTTGGGCGGTGTCAGTCCCCAAGCGCGGTACTTTGCCGTTTGAGTCGCTGCGCCGAGGATGTGGAGGACTGGGTCGCTGTGGGAAGCGAATGCAGTCGTCTTGGCTAGGGGAGCCAGTCGAGCTAGGTGACTCCAATGGGGCTCCGGGTTAGCTTTTTTGTGGACGATACGAGGCCTGAATTTTTCCAATGCCCTTGTACCGCACTACTTGGCCGTACCGGTCGCGTTACCAAAAGTTGACTTCTGCGAATAGCGTAATGCTGTTATTACGAGTGCGAGTGGCACAAGGCATGGAGAGCAGACACAATTTGCGCGAATCAATCTGATTTATTTCATAGCGGGTAGGGGGTACATGTCTAAAGTTCTAAGAGTAGAACTTCCGTAGGAGGTTTACATTCCATGGCCGCTTGACGTCGAGTTTTCCGTCGCCTCGGACGTTGGTGAGGTAGTAGGCGTCATTGCCCAGGACTCGCCCGATGGCGAATGGTCCCTCCCAAGGGGGGAGAGCTTGTGCATGCCTTTCTTGTCCTGGATTAGACACAATACCAAGTCGCCTTCCTGGAAAGTGTGAGTCCGTACTCGCCGGCTGTGGTAGCAGTGGAGCCCTTGCTGGTAGATGGCGGTGCGGGAGCGAGCTAGGTCGCGTGCTTCGTCGAGCTGGTCGACTCCGTCCTGGCGTGCGAGCTCGTTGTCAGCCTCTGTGTAGTTGAACACCCAAGGTGAGTCGTGCTCGAGGTCGGTTGGCATGACTGACTCGGCACCGTACACCATGAAGAAGGGAGTGAACCCCGTCGACCTGTTGACGGAGGTGCGGATGCCCCAGATGACGAAGGGGAGTTCTTTGACCCAGCACCCGGCGGTGCGCTCGAGTGGGACTAGCCTTGGCTTTAGGCCATGGAGGATGCTCTGGTTGGCGCGTTCTGCCTAGCCGTTGGACTCCAGGTGGGCGATTGAGGCGAGGTCGAGTCGGATGTTGTGCTCCTCTCATAACTCAGCCATGGCTCCCTTGGCGAAATTGGTGCCGTTATCCGTGATGATGTTGTTTGGGAACCTGTAGCGATAGATGAGCTCGCGTAGGAATTTTGTAGCGGTCTTCCCGTCGCACTTGCGGACTGGCTTGGCCTCCACCCATTTTGTGAATTTATCGACTGCGACTAGGAGGTGGTTGAAGCCGGAGGGGGCCTTCTTGAAGGGGCCTACCATATCCATGCCCCATACGGCGAACGGCCAGTTGATGGGGATTGTCTTGAGCGCCGAGCTCGGTACGTGAGTCTGGTTGGCATACTTCTGGCACCCGATGCATCGCTGGACGATGTCGACCGCGTCGGCGTGTGCGGTGAGCCAGTAGAAGCCATGTCGCATGGCCTTGGCGACCAAGGAGCGGGCGCCAGCGTGGTGGCCGCAGTCGCCGGAGTGGATGTCCCGGAGGATCTTATGTCCTTCAGCGGATTAGACGCAGCGTTGGAACACGCCGGTCACGCTGCGCTTGTGGAGCTCGCCGTTGATGATGATGAAGGATTTGCAGCGGCGTGCTATCATCCGGGCTTCCGTCTCGTCTGCGGGTAGGGTGCCTCCCTCCAGGTAAGCGATGTATGGCATGGTCCAGTCACTTGGCTCAGAGATTAGTGCGACCAGGGCTACGTCTGGTTGCAGCGGAATTCCGATGTCGATCTCCCTTGGGGGAGAGACGGAGGGCTTGGTGATGGTGTCGAGGAAGACGCCGGCGGGTGGTGCGAGTCGAGCCGAGCCGATGCGGGAGAGTGCGTCGGCCTCCTCGTTCTTCCGCATGTCGATCCACTCAACGGAATAGCCTGCGAAGTGGCCTCCCAGCTGGTCCACTGCTTGGCGGTATGCCGCCATGGTGGGGGAGACGGCATCGCAGGTGCCGGCGACTTGCCCGGCGACGAGGTCGGAGTCTCCGTAGCAGCGCAGGCGATTGATGTTCATCTCCTTGGCTGCTCGCATGCCATGGAGTAGCACCTCGTACTCGGCCATGTTGTTGGTGCAGGGGTGAAGTCGAGGTAGAGCACGTAGCGTAGCTTGTCGCCCTTTGGAGATGTTAGTACGATCCCCGCCCCTTGCGCCATCTGCGTTCTTGGAGCCGTCAAAGTGTAGGCTCCAGTAATGGAGGTATGGAAGCTTCTCTGGCAGCTGGGCCTCTTCCCAGTTGGCGAGGAAGTCTGCGAGAGCCTGCGATTTGATCGCTTTGCGCGGCTCGTACCTTATGTTGTGGACGCCGATCTCGACGGCGCACTTGGAAGTAGTGCGGCAGTCACCGCTATTGGGTCGCCGGTCGCCTCACGATTGCGGATGATGTCCTACAACGGTGCTGAGGAGACGACCGTTATTGGGTGCTCTTGGAAGTAGTGCGGCAGTCACCGCTATGCTCTGAAGACCGCATATACCAATTTTTGGTAATGCGGGTAGCGCTGGTGCGACTCGGTGAGGACTTCGCTGATGTAGTATATGGGTCGCTACACCGGGCGCTCCTTGCCTTCCTCTGGTTGTTCGACGACCATGACGGCGCTAACGGCTTGGAAGGCATGAAGCGAGCATTGGCTCACTTGTCGTGAGGCGGCGTAGCGTGTGAGTAGCACCTCCTTAAGAACATGGAGAGCGTCGTCTGCCTCCTTGTCCCATTGGAAGGTGGGGTTCTTGCGCACTAGGCGGTAGAGGGGCATCGCCTTCTCACCTAGCCGGGGGATGAAGAGAATGAGAGCCGCGACTCGTCCGGCCAACTTCTAGACGTCGTTCAGGCACTCGGGTCTGCCGAGTCGGGCGATCATGTTGATCTTGGCGGGGTTCGCCTCGATCCCGCGCTTGGAGACGACGTATCCTAGCAGCTGTCTAGTGGGTACACCAAAGGTGCACTTAGGGTTTAGGGTTTAGGGTTTAGCTTTATCTTGTACCTCCGCAGGTTGGCGAAGTTTTCCGCCATGTCGGCGAGTAGATCGTCCTGGCGAGCGGATTTTACCACCACGTCGTCGATGTAGACATGGATGTTGCGGCCAATTTGGCTCGCAAGGCACTCCTGCATGCACCTCTGGTAGGTCGCCCCGGCGTTCTTGAGGCCGAAGGTCATGGCGGTGTAGAAGAAGGCGCCGAATGGCGTGATGAACGCCATCTTCTCTTCGTCCTCGACTGCCATTTTGATCTGGTTGTACCCAGAGTAGGCATCAAGGAAGCATAGCGACTCCGAATCCGCGGTCGAGTAGATGATTTGGTCGATCCGCGGGAGGACAAACTGCTCCTTCGGGCAGGCGCTATTGAGGTTTGTGTAGTCAATACACATTCTCCAAGTCCTGTTTTTCTTCTCGGCCAGGACTGGGTTTGCCAGCCATTTGGAGTATTTGATTGGCTGGATGAAGCCTACAGCGAGTAGACACTGCACCTCCTCGGCGATTGCTCAGTGGCGCTCTTCATTGAAGGGTCGCAGCGACTTCTTGGCAGGTCACGCTTTGGGGTCGGTGTTGAGTTTGTGCTCAGCGAGTTCCCTCAGGACACCAGGCATGTCAGATGGCTTCCATGTGAAGATGTCGCGATTCTCACGTAGGAACTCGATGAGCGCGCCTTCCTATGCTGGGCTCATGCCCGTCCCGATTGTCACCGTATGGCTGGAGTCTCCTGGGACCAGCTCGACGGTGCGAGTGTGCGTCGTTGCCTCGAAGGCGGTGGGGCTGCCACCCTCCAAGTTAGGCTTCTTGAGAATGGTGGGGTCGTCGTTGTTGACCCCTCTCGTGTACTTAGCGAGCTCCTCAGCGTGGTTGGCCTCTGTCGCGAAGACGACGTCAGCGAGTTCAGCGCCTTTCGCCTCGCATTCTGTGGCCATGTCAGGATCGCCATGGACAGTGATGATGCCACACGGCCCGGGGAGCTTCATCGCCTTGTATGCGTAGTGGGGCGCTGCCATGAATTTGGCGAACTCCTGGTGCCCCAGGACACAGTGGTAGGGGCTGTTGAACGGCACCAGCTCGAAGACGATCCGCTCGGTGCAGAAGTTTGCCGGTGTGCCGAGGTGACTGGCAGCGTCACCTTGCCGATTGGGTATGCCTTCCGACCGGGGACAATGTTGTGGAAGGTGGTGTAGGTCGTCTCGATCATTGACTGTGGGAGCCGCAGTCGCCTGAATGTGTCCAGGTATAGGATGTTGATGGAGCTGCCGCCGTCCATCAGCGTCTTGGGGATCCAATAGTCCCCCACCTTGGGCTTGACCACCAAGGCGACTAGGCCTGGATATTCGATCCGTGGCGAGTGGTCCTCGCGGCTCCAGGTGATTGGTTGCTCGAACCAGTTAAGGAACTGGGGGATGTCTATCTGGGACACCATGTTGACGGCGACGGCACGGGCGATGACCTTCTTCTCGCGCTTCGTGTTGAAGCCTGTGAAGGTGCGGAGAGAGCCGGCGACGCTGCCGAATTTTCCGCCGTTTGGCGGGTTGTTGTCCGGGTCTTCCCATGCGCGCCGTGCCTTCTCAATCTCCTTGAGGGAGCAGCAGTCGGCGTTCGTGTGCGTGGCGGGCTTCCCTTCCCTACTGTGAAACACACATGGTTGATTGAGGCGAGCCGTGGGGTCAAACCTCGGCTTCGCCTTGTAGTTGCCGCCATCGCGGCGCTGGCCTCCATCGTGGCGGAAGCTCTTGGGTTCACGCGGCGCGTATCCGGCATTGGCGACGAAGTCGACTCACCCATCACCGTGGCGCTTGGCGGTGAGGCGAGTGTTGCTGTAGCGTAGCTCGGGTCGCCTCCCGTTGTCGTGGCCGCTCGTGTGGGGATTCCCTCCTGACTCGTCATCGGTTTCTTGGTTTGGGTCCTCTTTCGCGTACCGCTTGGCGATCTCCAGGAGGTCCGGTATGTTGTCGAGTCTTCTGTACACTCGCTTGAGCTTGGCGACCAGGGGCTCGTAGCGGCACGAGGTCTTGAAATAGTGGATCGCGGTGTCCGGGTGGATTCCGGCTGCGTTATACCACATGTATTGGCACCGTTGGACCAACTGCGGGTCGACTTGTGGGGCCCCTGGACGCATCGCTCCAGGTCCTCGATGGTGGTGGCGCGGGTGTAGGAACCCTCGAAGTGCCTGACGAAGGTGTCGCGTATTTCCTCCCAGGAGTCGATGCTGTCCGCGGGGAGGGTGTTGATCAATTGCCTACACGCTCCCTCCATCATCAGGGGGAGGTAGCGGGCGGCAAGCAGGTCGGTGTGGCTAGCGATTCCCATTGCCATGAGGTAGGTATCCAGCCACACGGACGGGTCGTACGAGGGATCGTACTTCTCGATCTCCTTCGGCGCCTTGAAGTTCGCCGGATATTTTTCGCCTCGGATCATTGGTCCGAAGCACTGGGGTCCGACTCGACTCAGCGATCCCCTTGGTTCGCCGTCGCGGCGGTTGGTGAGGGTATGCCGCAGGTCGTCGGGCTGGCCTGCGCGCCAACTCTGGTTGTTGATGATGTGGGTGCGCGCGTCGACTGGCTGCCCATTGGCGGCGATGAAGTTGTTCGCCGGCCGCGGGTCGTTGGTGGAGAGTGCCGCGTGCGCGGGTCGATGTTGGAGCTGCAGGGGCTCGGGTGGTGGGCAGTTGAGGGTGTTCACCACCATTGGGCGGCCGCTCGAGGCCGCCCTGCTGCCTGACGAACGCAAGTACATGCGACCCTATGAGTCGGCACCCGCGTTTTGTTCCTCGGCTGCCTTGGCAAGCAGAGCCTTGGCGTACTGGATCTGCAGGGCACCTTCCCCAGTTACATTTATGTTGCCGACCGCTGCTCGGCTCGCGACGACATTGTCCATCAGAGTGGAGAACAGCGGGAGGCCGTTTTCTTCTCGCTCCTGCGAGGAGACCACGATTCTTGGTTGGTCCCTAGGGGGCGCGCGGTTGGGTGGTGGTGGGGCGTCGTTGGCCGTCGTGCCTGGTGGGGGCCGGGAGATCCCTCCTGGCGGCGCATTCTCGCAGATCACGCGCTCGGCTGCACGAGCCGGGTCGTTCTCGTCGTCAAAGTTCAGGCGCGTCCCTGAATGGCGGGGTTCAGGCGCGACCTGATTCGGAGTTGGTGGTAACGCGAGAGTTCCTGCGCTGTCACCTGCTCGAGGCGAAATTTTTCGCGCTCGGCTTGTTCTTTGCGGACCGCCTCCTCCAGCCGCAGGCGGAGTTCCTCGACCTCCGTTCCTATTGCGTTTGGTGGGATCAGCATGGAGAAGGGGTCTGGCGGGGGGTCGGCACCATTCACCATGTAGGCCGCGATGTGGCGACCAGACCCGTCGTGGAGGTCGGTAGAGTTCTCCAAACCGGATTCGAAGTCGAAGATCCCAAGGATGGAGGGGTCCCCGAAGTCTCCCACATTGGAGACCTGGGTGATGGAGCCCGCGGGCGATGCGGCGATGATGGATCCGGCAGCCGACGCTGGGGTCGCCGAGTCGGCGTCGTCGTTGAGGGCCGCGTCGTCCGCGACCATGGTGGTTTCGGCCACGTTGCTGTGGGCCGAATCGTACTCGAAGGCGAGGCGGTGGATCGTGCGGACCTGGCTCTCAGAGAGCTGGTCGCGCGGCGGTGACTCGTGGATGCGAGCCGAGTCCTCCGAGACGATGATGTCGGTGAAGCCGACAAAGAGGCTGATCATGCCGACTGGCATGATCATGCTGTGCGTGACGGGGCGTGCCGCCGGGACGTAGCTGCTCGGCAAGATCTGGAGGATCTCGCCGATCGCGATCATGCGGCCGATGGCGATCGTCTCGTTGATGGGTAGATTGGATCTCGCCACAGAACACCGGCCTGACCGGCCAGGCCCCACGGTGGGCGCCACTGTCATGGGAATGGCCATGGCAGATGCTGCAATCGGCAGCGAGTAGTAGAACATGGGGTAAGGGCGGCCATCCATCTGTGGTGCGATATGAGGGCGAAGACCCAAGGGTTTACCCAGGTTCGGACCCCGGAGGGTAAAGACCTACTCCTACTAGATTGTATTATGGAGAGAGTACAAGGGCGATCTCGACGACTAGGCAGCGAGTCGCTGGGGTGTATGATAGAACGTGTCCTCTATGCGTACCCTAGGGAGGTTTACATAGGCTCACCTCACTAGGGTTTACAGATCTACAACCTAAATGGTTAAGTATTCAGAGGGTCTTTGACCTCCGACTGGTCCTAGCTACGCTTCTGGGCCTCCATCTTCCAGTTGCCTGAGTCCTCGCCAAGTCTCGATCGATCGGCAAATCCAGCCAACAACATTGGCAGCTTGGGCCAATAGGAAATGTCCTGCTGGGCATACCCCGGTAGGCATATCCCCATCAGATATTATTTCTTCTATTGTCTCCACCACATTTGTTTGGTGCAACGGTATGATCTTTATCTTGTCTTTCCTTGCACATGTGCTATCTTTGCAATAGAAAGGGGGAGCCTCCTTTTATGTGTGCTAGTCTTGTCCTTAGAGCTTTATCTCTACCTTACACACATATAGGGGGAGCTTGTTCCATCCATTGCAAAGAATGCGTCTATCTTATGCAAATCTTTGGGATTGTCATCAAACACCAAAAAGGGGGAGATTGAAAGGACTATATTTTCCCTTGCTATTTTGGTGATGATGACAATCCCACTTGTGATCTAACCGTGTGCTTGAGTTTCAGGTTAATTGCTTTTGATGATTCTTATGAAGTGCATGGATGCTCTCTTTGGGATCTCGTGAAGACGACAGTCTTTTATTTTTCTTTTTCTCTCTTGTTATTGCTTTAGATTGCCGTTCTATCAAGAGGGGGTCCACCTCGGAAGGTTGTAGGGAATCACTTGTTTTTGCACAAACCACTCATGCACCTCCACAACCATCATAGTCATCAGCGAGAGAGCGAAGTTCTGATCAGCTGGAGTCTTTTTTTGTCTTATCAGAACTTCTGGCTAGGTGCTAGAAGTTCCGCTCAGGGCTTTCTATGGGAGGATCTGGGACTATGTTCCGATCCAACTTCCGCTGGAAGTTCCGGACAGCTCCCAGTACCTTCTGTTTTGGTATGTTCTATTTGTCGGAACTTCCACCTGAACTTGCACCGGAAGTTCCGGTCAGGAATTTCCGTTGCTTCTTCCAGAGAGATCCTGAGCAGAACTTCCGCCCAGGCGCCAGTACTTTCGGTCAGACAAGGTTTGCGCCCAGTTGTTCCGCCCCTAGTTCCACTCCAAGTTCCGCTTAGAATCAGTATACTTCTGTTTGGAAGTGCTCTATTTGACGGAACTTGGGCCGGAACTTGCATCGGAAGTTTCACCGGAACTTCCGGTCGTTCTGACCGAAACTTCCGGCCAGGCTTTTGGAGCGTGCGTCAACGGGCTGATGACCATTGGGGCTATGCTAGGTGGAACTTCCGGCCTCTCACCAGAACTTCTGGTGAGGTCGCGAAGGCTCCAACGTTTCAGTTTGGAGGGAGTCTATTTAAGGCGCCCTCCTTCTTCCTCCTACCTAACTCTTCAATTTTCTCCCTCCATTAATACCAGAGCTTCACCTCACTATATATCTCTCCTTATCCACTCAAATCACTCGATCTTTTGAGAGGTGAGGGAGGTGACCTAGATCTACACTTTCACCAAAGAAGATTTGATTCCCCCACCTATCCTTTGTGGATCTTGTTACTCTTGGGTTTCTTGGAACCCTGGATGGTGTAGGGCATCCTCGGAGCTAAGGGCATGAGTTGTAAGGCTCCGTGGTGCCGTTGAGGGCCTCCAATTGAGTTGTGGAGCTTCCCCTCAACCTCATTGTAAAGGTTTCGGTTGGCGCCTTCAAGGTCACCGGTTAGTGGATCGTGAGGCCTCCTTTGTGGGGGAGCTCACCGGAGAAGAAGGTGAGGACTTTGTGGCGCTCGGGTGACCTTGTGTGGCCCCGACACATCTCCAACATAGACGTAGCTCCTTGGGAGTGAACTACGGGAATTACATCTCCGTGTCCCCTCTCCGGTTATCTCGTTCCCTTCCTTTACTTCTTGCTCCTTACCGTTCTTTGCTTGTACTTTAGTTCTCTAGCATATAGGTTGTTCACCTAGCTGCATATCTAGAGAATCTTTCATCTTGCAAGCCTAAATTCGAGTAACAAATTAAAATTGGTAGTCGCCTATTCACCCCCCCCCCTCTAGTCGATTCAAAGTCCGTACTTTCAAAAGGTACTTTCCATGGTAGCAGCCATTTTATTAATCAAGGAAGATTGTGCTTCAAACAAAGAGGAAATATTTTTCTCAGCACTCAAAAATTTTGACTATAAACTAGGAATTTCTCTATTCAGATTCTCAAGTTGATGACTAATATTTTTCAAGATAACATATTGGTCTTCCATAGTTTTAGTGAATATCTTGTTTTACTCATATTGCATCTGCATAAAGTTTTTAGTGGATCTTTCAACTTCTAGAATCGTCTCTTCACTAGGCATTCGAGATCTACCATAATAAGTATTTCCATTATTTGGAGGATAAGGCCTATAGTTATTACCATAAGTATTGTTGCCAAAATTGTTGTTTCTAATGAAGTTCACATCAACTTGCTCTTCTTGAGCAACCAAAGAGGCTAAGGGAACATTATTAGGACCTAAAGGAGCTTTCCCATTAACAAGCATAGCCATAATAACATCAATCTTATCACTCAAAGAGGAGGTTTCTTCAATAGAATTTACCTTCTTACCATGTGGAGCTCTTTCAGTGTGCCATTCAAAGTAATTAACCATCATATTATCAAGGAGTTTAGTTGTAGCACCCAAAGTGATGCCCATAAAGGTGCCTCCAGCAGCTGAATCCAATAGGTTTCTTGAAGAGAAGTTCAAACCTGCATAAAAAGTCTGGATAATCATCCAAGCAGTGAGTCCATGAGTGGGACAATTCTTAACCAGAGATTTCATTCTTTCCCAAGATTGAGAAACATGTTCATATCAAGTTGTTTAAATTTCATAATGTCACTTCTCATAGATATAATCTTAGCAAGATGGTAGTACTTTCCAATAAAAGCATTGATACGTCGGAAATGTATCTATAATTTTTGATGTTCCATGCTTGTTTAGTATCTACTTTGCTTTTCTTTGTCTACACTTTGAGGTGTTTTTATATCTTTTCTGGAACTAACCTATTAACAAGTTGCCACAGTGCCAGTTGCCTGTTTTCTCCTGTTTTTTGTTCCAGAAAGGCAGAAAATCAATATTCTTAGAATTGGACGGGACAAAAGCCAAAGTTAATATTTTACCATGGGCGACACGAAGTCCAGAAGAGAGACGGAGAGGCGAACCAGGGCAGCCAAACCCCCTAGGCACGACCAGGGGTGGGCCCGCACCTTTGCAGGGTGTGGCCCCCCTAGTCGCCTCCCAGCCTCGCATCTTCGCCTATAAGAAGCCCCTGGGGAAAAAACCCTAAATAATCCATCATACTTCCAGAAAGTTCCATTGCTTGCCACCAAGGGGAGATTCGGGGACAGAAAGTCTCTGTTGGCACTGCCGGATGGAGAAGTGCCTTGAGCCATCTCCATCGATCTCCATCACCATTGCTGATTCCCATGATGAGGAGGGAGTAGTCCTTCTTCGAGGATAAGGGCTCTACCGGTAGCTATGTGTTTATCTCTCTCTCTATGCATGATCTTGTGGTCATGAGCTTTGTAATCTAGTAGGTCTACCTTGCTACTCAAGTGCTTCATTAGATCTCTGCTGTCCCCATGTGTGTGAAAGTAATAGCGTGCACGCCATGGTGGCACTTAGGCTTGAGTCTACATAAATACTCATTGTGCTTTAATATATCTATGCTTTTCCCCACGCGTGTGAAAGTGACAGCGGGCATACCGTGTGTGGCGCTTTGGCTAGATTGAATATTTGTTATGAGTTATATTTGGAGTTGGATGTCTCTATGAAATTGTGGTGTTTGTTGGAACCATATAGCGCTCAAGGTGACAGTGTGGGGTTATCTAGATTGAGGAAGGCAGACTTTGAGGTGTGTTGTTATAGCCCTACCATGGATTAGAGTGTCCAACCGGAGAGTATTTAAGAGTAGTATCATGAAGAGAGGATATTTATATGAGAGAGTGTTCACTAGTGAAAGTATGATCCCTAGGCCTTGTTTCTAAACATTGAAACACCGTTTGCATCTAGATCTGTTGCATGTTTTCTTGCTTCCAGTCTTTTCCTCACCGTCAAGCTATTTTATGGCACCGTTACCACTTGTATTTCACTATCTCTTCGCCGAACTAGTGCACCTATACACCTGACAAGTGTATTGGGTGTGTTGGGGACACAAGAGACTTTTTGTATCTTGATTGCAGGGTTGCTTGAGAGGGAATGCCTTTGACCAATTCCTCCCTGAGTTCGATAAACCTTGGGTGATCCACTTAAGGTAAACTTGTTGCTATTCTACAAACCTCTGCACTTGGAGGCCCAACAACTGTCTACAAGAATAGAAGTGCATAGACATCAAGCTCTTTTCTGGCACCGTTGCCGGGGAGGATTTGGCCTTTTACCTTTCCTCCACGTCAAGCTCCATCAAGCTCTTTTGTAGCGCCGTTGCCGGGGAGGTAAGGTAAAAGGTACTCACATCCGCCGGTGTGAGTGCTCGAAGTTATTTCCTTTAGATTCCGCAATTTTTTCTTTTTGTTTCGTGTTTTCACTAGTTAGGCTTAATGGAAAATAACAAAAAAATTAGAGAGATTTTTAGTATTTTTCCTAAGTTAGAACTTGAGTGGTCTGGAGAGAAAATTAAAAAACCTATGGAGCTTCCTTTGCATGCTAATAGCAATGTTATTAGTATGAATTTTTTGAACACCATTGTTACTAACGGTATGGAAACATCTAAGCTTGGGGAAGCTAGTTTTTATGAGAAAGATCTTTTTAGTTCCCCAGCTTTAGGGAAGAAAATTTGCTCTTATGATACTTTATACCCCATATGTGGTAATGTAGGGGTTCGTAGCATGGAAAACAAAAAAATTCTACCACATGCAAACAAACAAGCCAAGATCTATCTACTAGATTGTAGCAACGAGTCGATAGAGGAACTCACCCTCAAAGATTCCAAAGCGGTTAACGAGAGCAGATTCTCGTGGGTGATGTAGCCATACTCTTGCCGATCTCAAGATCGCGTAGACGATCCTTCCGGAGCTGTGTTCCGGCAGCGCTACCGCAGTCGGTCACACGTTCGGTACTCGATGAAGACCTTCCTCTCCCTTGTTCCAGCAGGCAGCAGAGGTTGTAGCACTCTCCTCGCGATTCCGGCAGCACGACGACGTGGTACCGGAAGTAGAGGGGAGATCTCGCAGGGCTTCGCCTTAAGCCGGAGCGAGTATGGTGGACTATGAGAGAGGCCTTGGTGATCTAGGGTTTAGAGGGCACCAAGGGGAGAGTGTAGCCAGCGGCTAGGGTTTGGGGATCACCCCAACTCGCCGAGTTGGTGGTGCCCTAGGCGGCGGCACAAGGAGGTGGTGGCGCCGGCGACTTGGAGGAGAGGGCTAGGGTTTGGGTGTGTTGGGTGTAGGCAAGAGGGGCAGCCCTGCCCCTCCTTATATAGGTGGGAGGGCGTGGCTTGGGAGGAGGGAGTCCTCCCCCAAGTCGGCCTCCTTGGCCGGCGGATGGAGGGAGAGGAACTCCTTCCCAGGTAGGTTTCCTACTCTCCCTCCACCAAGCAAACTTGCCGTTTGACTTTTTCAAATTGGCGTTTGACTTTCAAACTAGGATTTGATTTCTCCCTTTATTTTGCCCAGCCAAGTGACCTAGTACATGGTGCAATCATTCCATATTGTTATGACACATTCATGTACCCTTCCCCTCCGGAGTGCCAGAACTTCCGGACCCTTCTAGAACATTCCCGATGAAAACACCGGAATCATTCCCCAACTCCAAAACAGGACTTTCCTTATATGAATCTTATTCTCCGGACCATTCGGGATCTCCTCGCGATATCCCGGATCCCATCCAAGACTCTGAACAACATTCAGTCTCTTACTCATCATTCCATAACTACTCAACAACATTGAATCCTTAAGTGTGTCTCCCTACGGTTCGTGAATTATGCGGACATGATCAAGACACTTCTCCGATCAATAACCAATAGAGGAATCTGGAAATTCATATGGCTCCCACATATTTCTACAATTACTTTGTGATCGAATGAACCACTTACATACGATACCAATTTTCCCTTGTCTCATGATAGTTTACTTATCCGAGGTTTTGATCGTCGGTATCTCTGCATACCTAGTTCAACCTCGTTACCGATAAGTACTCTTTTCTCATTCCCGTGGTATGTGATCCCTTGTGAGCCAGTCACATGCTTGCAAGCCAATTGGATGACATTCCACCGTGAGGGCCCAGAGTATATCTATCCGTCATATGGATGGACAAATCCCACTCTTGATCCATGTGTCTCAACCCATACTTTCCGAACACTCAATGCCACCTTTTTAGCCACCCAGTTACGGTGTGGTGTTTGATGTCATCAAAGCATCCTTCCGGTGATGGTGATAAGCATGATCTCATGGTCGAAGGAATTAGGTTACTATGTATCATAAAGCTTATAGCAATTGAACTATTAAAATGACTTGATCTTTATGCTACGCTTATCTATAGGAGTATGTCCATCATATCATTCTCCTAATGATATGACCTTGTTATTAACAACATCTCAAATTTTCATGATCAAGAAACCATGATCATCTATTAATCAACAAGCTAGTATTATAAAGAGGCTCTACTAGGGACTCTAATTTAGTTTACAAATCACACAAGTATTAATGTTTAAGCTAATTGTTATAGCATGAATGTAAACATTTATCATAAACACAAAGATATAATAATAACTACATTTATTATTGCCTCTAGGGCATATCTCCAACAGTCTCCCACTTGCACTAGAGTCAACTAATCTAGATTACATGGTAATATACCGAACACCCATGGTAGTTTGGTGTTGGTCATGTTTTGCCCTCGGGAGAGGTTTATTCAACGGATCCGCCACATTCAGATCTGTGTGTACTTTGCAAATCTTTATGTCACTATCTTGGACATGTTCTCGAATAGCGTGAAAACGTAGCTTGATGTGCTTCAGCTTCTTGTGTGACCTTGGTTCTTGCGCATTGGCTATGGCGCCCATGTTATCATAGTAGATAGACATTGGGTCCAGCGCACTTGGAACCACACCGAGCTCTGTAATGAACTCCTTCATCCATATCGCTTCTTGTGAAGCCTCCGAAACAGCTATGTATTCCGATTTAGTTGAAGATCTCGCCACAACGCTTTGCTTTGCACTCCTCCAGCTAACTGCTGCACCATTCACAGTAAATACGTATCCATATTGAGATTTAGAATCATCCGGATCGGTGTTCCAACTAGCATCGGTGTAACCATTAACAATGAGTTGTTCATCACCTCCATAAGAAAGAACCATATCCTTAGTTCTTCTCAAGTACTTAAGGATGTTTTTGACCGTTGTCCAATGATCCACTCCTGGATCACTTTGATATCTGCTAGTCAAACTAACAGCATATGCAATGTCGGGTCTAGTACATAGCATGGCATACATTAGAGATCCTATGGCTGAGGTATAGGGAGTCTTACTCATCCTTTCTCTATCTTCTGCCGTTGCAGGACTTTGAGTTTTACTCAAGGTCGTATTGGGCAACATAGGCAAGAACCCTTTCTTGCTATCTTCCATTCCAAACCTCTTTAGAACTTTGTCCAAATATGTACTTTGTGACAATGATATTAGGCGTCTTGATCTATCTCTATAAATCTTTATGCCTAATATGTAAGCTGCTTCGCCAAGATCTTTCATTGAAAAACTATTATTCAAATATTCTTTGACACTATTAAGAAGGTCTACATCATTCCCAATCAACAATATGTCATCTACATATAGTATTAAGAATGCTACAGAGCTCCCACTCACTTTCTTGTAAATACAAGCTTCTCCATAAGTTTGTATAAAACCAAAACTTTTGATTACTTATTCAAAACGTTGATTCCAACTTCGGGATGCTTGCTTCAATCCATATATGGACCGTTGAAGTTTGCATACCTTGTTAGCATCTTTAGGACCGACAAAACCTTTGGGTTGCATCATATACAACTCTTCATCAATGTCTCCATTGAGGAATGCTGTTTTGACATCCATCTGCCATATCTCATAATCATAATATGCAGCGATTGCTAACACAATCCTCAGAGACTTTAGCTTCGCTACTGGTGAGAAAGTCTCATCGTAGTCAACTCCTTGAATTTGTCGAAACCCTTTTGCGACAAGTCAAGCTTTATAGACAGTAACATTACCATCAGCATATGTTTTCTTCTTGAAAATCCATTTGTTCTCGACCTTCCTACCATCGGTAAGTCCACCAAAGTACATACTTGGTTTTCGTACATGGATCCAATCTCGGATTTCATGGCATCTTGCCATTTATTGGAATCTGGGCTCATCATCGCTTCCTCATATGTCGCAGGGTCATCGGTGTTGTCCACCAACATGACACTCATAACGGGATCATACCAATTAGGAGTGGTATGATTTCTCGTCGACCTGCGAGGTTCTGTAGCAACTTCAACCGAAGTTTCATGATCATCATCATTATCTTCCTCTCTTATTGGTGTAGGCGCCACAGGAACTACTTCCGGTGCTGCGCTACTTGCAAGTTCGAGAGAAGGTTCGACAACCTCGTCGAGTTCTACTTTCCTTCCAGTCACTTCTTTAGAGAGAAATTCTTTCTCTAGAAAGGATCCATTCTTAGCAACAAAGATTTTGCCCTCGGATCTATGATAGAAGGTATACCCAATAGTTTCCTTCGGGTATCCTATGAAGACGCATTTTTTCCGCTTTGGGTTCAAGCTTGTCCAGCTGTAACTTCTTTACATAGGCTTCGCAACCCCAAACTTTAAGGAACGACAATCTAGGTTTCTTCCCAAACCATAATTCATACGGTGTCATTTCAACGGATTTAGATGGTGCCCTATTTAAAGTGAATGCGGTTGTTTCTAATGCATAACCCCAAAACAATAGCGGTAAATCTGTAAGTGACATCATAGAACGAACCATATCTAAGAGAGTTCGATTACGACGTTTGGACACACCATTTCTTCAAATGCTCGCCAAACTCGTAACTTAGATATTCACCTCCACGATCAGAACGTAGAAATTTAATCTTCTTGTTACGTTGATTCTCTACCTCACTTTGAAATTCCTTAAACTTCTCGAAAGTTTCGGACTTATGTTTCATGAAATAGATATACCCATATCTACTCAAGTCATCCGTGAAGGTAAGAACATAACGATAACCACCGCGCGATGCTACACTCATTGGACCACACACATCGGTATGTATGATTTCCAACAAGTCCGTAGCTCGCTCCATCATACCAGAAAATGGAGTCTTAGTCATTTTACCCATCAGACATGCTTCGCATCTTTCAAGTGATTCAAGAGTCCATCGGAATGGAGTTTCTTCATACGCTTCACTCCAATGTGACCAAGATGACAGTGCCACATATAGGTCGAGTTATCGCTCAATTTCAAACGTTTAGCTTCAATGTTATTAATATGTGTATTTCCACTATCGAGATTCAATAAGAATAGACCATCTATCAAAGGTGCATGTGCATAAAACATATTACTCATATAAATCGAACAACCATTATTCTCGGACTTAAACAAGTATCCATCTCGCAATAAACATGATCTCGATATAATGTTCATGCTCAACGCAGGCACCAAATAACAATTATTTAAGTATAAAACTAATCCTGATGGTAGATGAAGAGATAGCGTGCCGACCGCGATCACATCAACCTTTGATCCATTTCCAACGTGCATCGTCACCTCGTTCTTCCATCTTGCAGTTAAAGAACTTTTCAGAAGCCTCATAACTCTCAACTGCCGCGTGAGTGTCAACGCCCAGATTTTTAATCCCAGATGCCTGTTATGCCATACCTCGCAATCCCAGGATTACCATTTTTGCGAGACATAACAGAATTGGATACCGTAGTACATCATCCATTACAAACCGTACATAAGTTCTTACACAAATAGGGATCTCATGATCCAGTTCTTAATACAACTTCAAGCAGCGGAATACGTAATAATAACTGTAGCGTAGGCGAAGCTCCATCTTCAGGGTCACAGGCAATGCTGACGATGGGAGATGATCCTAGTTGTCGTAACCTTCCTGGGGTCCATCCTCCAGGTACTCCTCTTCATAGTCTGGCCATGGGAATAGCCAGGGACAAAGCCATGAGTACTCTTTAAGTACTCGCAAACTAATACTAACAAGTGAAAGGGGTTTTGATAATAGGACACTAGGCTCTAGGGTTGTTTTGCAAGAAGCCAGATTTATCTCTACTAAGTTCAGGAGCAAGAGAAGCTAGTCACAATTTTATAACTCCTAAGCGGGAACTTGTATTTCATGTCACAACTCTGTTGTGGTCAAGTCAAAGTCTCAATTCATTTCACAAGTCTTTTTGAAAAGTCTGACGGGGGAACAGTATGGCCACTCCAACTGTCCATAACCGCGGACGCGGCTATTCGAATAGTTTGACACTCTGCAGAGATTGTACACTTTCACCACAACATTCATTACATCCATCAGGAACAAATCCTGAATTCACCATACTCAGTATGCGGATAATCAATCCTAACCTTTCAATTTCACGCCCTAGTATAAGCACCTCCCCTATGAGTTTGGCCTCCCAACCATTACCAACTATCATCTTGGGTACTGCACAGGTGGACAATCTTCACAAGGTAGCCTCAGCTCATACCTTGGCAATGAGGGAGCTAATACTAAGGTATATAAGTTTCTAGTCAAGCCCTACCCAATTCTCGGGTATTGTGGTTGTACGATAAAATTGGAATGGTATCGCATCCAGACAACCATCAGTTTTATAAAGGGCTAAGGCTCATGCCTCAATATTTTCATCACCATAAATCATCCGGTGTTCGGAAACACATGTCCAAAACAATTCAATAGAATGATCCATCATTCCAAGGTTTTCATAATCATTTTTCCGCCAAGTATTCCCATCTAAAGTTGATCAAGTTTTATGCTTAGCACTAGCATCTATAAATGGGGGTCAGTACTAATGAGGGGTGGTAAACTAGTATAGTTTCAACTAAGTTCAATCTTATGCCTTGGGATGATATCAATATTATCTAGCTTAGGACAAATTTTATGCTCTTTATGCAACCTTCAAGTATCTTTCTAGTATCTACAAATCACTTAAGTAAACTCTAAGTAATAGCTTTGATAACGAAATAAAGTATAAAGCTTGTAAGTAAAAACTAGGATTGGTTTATCAAGTGGGTAGGATCATCTATGCTTAAGGCATATAGTTGGCATGGTGACAAGCAAGTATTGGCTTGCATAGGTCAACTTGATTAGTAAGGCTTGCATCAGTATCAGTATAAGCTTGCCTTGTGCAGAGCAGTGGTTGAAGTTTTCCTCGGCTTCTTCTTCGTAGAATCCTCCTTCCTCCTCGTATCCTTGGTCGGTACTAGCATCTATAAATAAATACGATGTACAAAATCACCAAACAATACTTAACTACTTGCAATCATCACACAAAAGGGTCCTATAGATGATCTAGCATCATCACTATCATTACAAGATTAAAGCTTGGTTTAATTCCTTTTATTTTTAGAAAAGTAATTTCTACTCATTGAAAAAACTACTTAAGATTTAATATTCTCCAAACCAAACATGGGATCATGTTGACACATGTCATCACCACGTATTTTGGTCCATGGGAATGTGATTTAAAGTTGTGTCACAATTTAATAAGGTTTTACCCTTTTATTTTAATTAAAGAAGTGACTAGAAATGCTTATGTGGCATTCTTTTATTACTTAAACATTATTTCTGTAAATAAACCCATATATTTTTATATATTCTGAAAGGTATGGTTAAATGTGATTTTTGAGAGTTAGAATCAACTCAAAAGCTATTATGGTTTTAATTTGAAAAATGTTTGAATGCAGAAAAGATTATGCCTTGTTATTTTTACCAAGGATGATCCACATATCCAAATGACTTGAATCAAACGGGTTTGGATTCAGCACTTCCAGAACTTTCTAACAAAATTGGTTTCACTCAATGTGGTTCACTGAATCGACCCGGGTTGATTTTTGAAACTAGGTAAAAATGGAAAAGGTTAAATTCAAATAACTGGGCCATGGAAAATGATCTGGGGCGCCTGCTAAGCCTGGCCACGCGGGCTAGTTAAGTTCTTGTCCCCACGTCGGTGAGACGAGGGTGCGGCGATATGGGGCGATGGTGCGTTCGATCTGGTTCTAATCCAACGCTGAGGTCATCGTCGACGTTGGGCAACGCCCGGCAAGAAACCTAAGCGCGGCGGTGGGGGTCGTCGAGGGCTCACGGGGTTCAGGCGGGGCGAGGCGGCGAACGAAGTCGACGACGGCGAACCTCCTGGTACCGGCAGCTTCTCCTGGGGCGGCTCCAATCGCTGGCCCCCTTCTTCTCCAGCAGCGGCAGACTCCGGTGAAATTCCGACGAAGCGCTGCTCGCCTTGCTCCGGCAACGGGGTGGAATGATCAGTGAGGAGAGGGGAGTGAGATGGTGTGCTCAATTCGGCTGGGGGTGGCCTCTATTTATAGTCGCGACGACGAGACCAAACGGGATGGGCAGACGACGGTGGCGACATGGCTACGGGCGGCTAGAGGCATGGCTGGCGGTGGCGATCGCTTGGTGGTCTCCTGGCGATGCTCTAAGGCTTTAATGCACGCGTAGGGGCGGTGCGGTTTGGTCTGGAATGCGCGATGCTCTGCGCGGCAGAGGCGGCGTATTTGACGGCGAGCGGTGGTTGTGCATCATGGGGCGGCGAACGGGGATGTCTGGCGGTCTCCTGGGTCGGTGGCGATCATGTATGCACGCGGCAAGGGCGGCGCGCGGTCTGTGGGCGTCGGTCGAGCGTGGCGCTCTGGCGCATGTTCGGCATGGTTGCTGGCGAGCTGGGCGCGGTTCGTGCGTGTGGTCCAGGGGTTGTCAAGGTTCGAGCGTTGGACAGGGAGTGGCGGTGGAGTGTTGGCTGCCTCCTAGACATGTTGTTTAGGCTTGGTGCTTGCTCTGGCTAGCTAGCCATGGTCGGCTGGCAAGGGGGTGCTCGGGTTGGCATGGCATGGGGAAAAGGGTAGGGTCTAGGTTTTGTCCAAGCACTGGTTGGCACTGAGGGAGACAAGGGTGATCAATGGTGAACATTGCTTAGCCAAGTTACTGCTCAAAACAGTGAAGTTAGGCCAGTTTGATTTGCTGCCTCCAAGTGTTTGATGAAATGGCCGCAAGAATTCAAGTTTTGAATTTTGAAAAGATTTTTGGTGGGTGTGTTAGGTTGGTGCTGGTGAGTCTGCAAATGCTTGGGTTTTGAAAGTTGAGCTTGTTTGAGTGGTTTTTGAAAAAGTGGGATCTTCCCATATGATAAAGATTCAATTTTGAATTATCATTTAAACTATGCATTTGAATGTTTCTGGATGATCACAAAGTGGGCCTTGATACTTTGTTATGAGTACAATCAAGGGTTGCAAAGATCCAAAAAAGTTTCTGTTAAGTTCTGACAGTTTGAGACAGCCAAAGTAGGCATGGGAGTTAAATTGGTCAAAATGACAATTCACTAATTTTGTTTGTTTTGATTTACTTGTCTTTGATAAAAATTTGGGAATTGTTTAGATGATGTTTATTTCACCTAAGCATCCATTTACAAGCAAATAAACACATAAACAAGGCAATTCAAAAGAATCCAAATTAGGATGCATACTCATATGAATGATTTCATGTTTTTATTTAGAAAAGTTTTTGTTAACCCTAAATTTGATGATTAGAGTTTGATGATTCTAGTTTAGTATTTTTGGGATGTTACAAACCTTCCCCCCTTAAACAAAATCTCATCCCGAGATTTGCAAAAGGACGAAAAAGGTTACCTAGGATTTGAAGAGATCGGGAAACTCCGTCCTGATGTGATCTTCGCGCTCCCAGGTAGCTTCCTCTTCTGTGTGGTTGCTCCACTGAATCTTGAGAAACTTGATGCTTCGGGTTCGGGTAGTTCTGAAAGCTTATTCCAAGATACGTATGGGTACTTCAGGATAGGTCAGGTCATCGTTGATCTCTATGGTCCGGTGATCGATATTCTTGAACACTTCGGTCTTTTCTGGGACTTCGAGACATTTGCGAAGTAACGAGATATGGAACACGTTGTGCACGGCTGACATCTCTTCGGGTAGGTCCAATTGATACGACACTTCTCCTTGACGGTTCAAAATCTTGAAAGGTCCGATATATCTGGGGGCTAACTTTCCTTTGAGTTGGAAACGCTGCATTCCCTTCAATGGCGACACCTTCAGATAAACAAAATCTCCTATGTTGAAGGCGAGGTCTCGACGTCTCTTATCGGCATAACTCTTCTGTCTAGATTGGGCGGTATTTAGGTGCTCACGAATCTTGTGAACCTTCTCTTCTGCTTCTCGTAGGATGTCGGGTCCGAAAATTTGACTTTCTCCTACTTCTGACCAGTTCAACGGGGTGCGACACTTCCTTCCGTACATGAATTCAAAGGGGGCCATTTGCAAACTAGCTTGATAACTATTGTTGTATGAAAATTCTACAAACGGCAGACAATCTTCCCACCTGGATCCATATTCTAACACACAGGCTCTCAGCATATCTTCGAGTATTTGATTTACTCGCTCCGTTTGTCCATCGGTCTGAGGGTGATATGCGGTGCTAAAATCTAGGCGGGTTCCTAAACCTTCTTGGACTTTCTTCCAGAATCTCGAGGTAAACTGAGTTCCTCGATCCGATACGATGTTCTTGGGGACTCCATGCAAACTAACGATTCTAGCGATGTATATCTCTGCTAGCTTCGAACTCTGATATGTGGTCTTGATGGGTAAGAAATGGGCGACTTTGGACAATCTGTCCACTATGACCCAGATAGAGTCATTTCCCCTACTAGAAGTAGGCAATCCGGTGATAAAGTCCATTCCAACGGAATCCCATTTCCATTAGGAATCGCAAGGTTGCAACAATCCAGCGGGTCTTTGATGTCCTGCCTTGACTCGCTGACATATGTCACACTTGGTGATATAGCTTCCGATTTCTCTCTTCATCTTATGCCACCAAAATTGCTCTTCAAATCTTGATACATCTTAGTTCCTCCGGGGTGGATAGAATAAAGAGTATCATGAGCTTCCTTGAGAATCACTTCTTTTAGCTCCGAATCTGCTGGTACACAAAGGCGTCCTTTGTACCACAGAACTCCTTCTTCGTCTTCGGTGAATCCGGGTACTTTGCCTGTACCAATACGACGCTTGATTCCGTCGATACTAGCATTTCCTTTCTGCGCCTCTTTGATCTGACTGATCAAAGTGGGCTGAAGTTCTATGCTAGCCAAAAATCCGTCACTCACTAATTCCATTCGGAAATCTTCCATTTCCTTGTGCAAACTTGGTTGCTCCTTCAAAATCATGGAGTTCAAGTGGCACGGCAATCTGCTAAGGGCATTTGCTACCACATTGGCTTTACCAGGGTGATAGTGAATGTCCAGGTCATAATCCTTGATTAGCTCAATCCATCTTCTCTGTCTCATATTTAGCTCCTTCTGAGTGAATATATACTTCAGGCTCTTGTGATCCGAATAAATCTCACAACGGTTTCCCATCAGGTAGTGCCTCCATGTCTTCAGGGCTAGAACTACGGCTGTGAGTTCGAGGTCATGGGTTGGGTAATTTTGCTCATGTTGCTTCAGTTGTCGAGATAGATAAGATATAACTTTGCCTTCTTGCATTAGCACACATCCGAGACCGATCTTGGATGCATCACAATACACATCAAAGGGCTTCGTGATATCCGGCATGATCAAGATTGGGGCTGAAATCAGTCTCCTCTTGAGTTCTTGGAAACTCGCTTCACATTTGTCGGTCCATTCAAACTTCTTGTCCTTCTTCAGCAATTGGGTCATAGGTCTGGCGATACTCGAGAATCCTTCTACAAACTTGCGGTAGTATCCCGCCAATCCGAGAAATGCGCGAACTTGGATTTGAGTGGTTGGGGCTTGCCAATCTTCTACATCCTTCACTTTGGCAAGGTCAACGGCAATTCCTCCGGCTGATACAATGTGACCGAGGAATCCTACCTCATGTAACCAGAATTCACATTTGCTAAACTTTGCATAGAGCTGATGCTCTCTAAGGGTTCCAAGAATGGTCCTTAGGTGTATCTCATGTTCTTCCTCCGATTTGGAATAAATCAGAATGTCATCGATGAAGACAACGACAAACTTATCCAGGAAGTCCATAAAAATCTTATTCATGAGATTCATGAAATAAGCGGGGGCATTGGTTAATCCAAAAGACATGACTGTATACTCGTACAATCCATATCTAGTTGTAAAGGCAGTCTTTGGAATATCCTCTGCACGAATCTTGAGTTGATGATAGCCAGTTCTAAGATCAATCTTAGAAAACACTTTGGCACCGGTCAACTGATCAAACAGATCTTCTATCTTGGGCAAGGGGTATTTGTTCTTGATGGTGACATCATTCAACTTCCGATAATCCGTACACAAACGGTTACCTCCATCTTTCTTGTCCACAAATAAGACAGGTGATCTCCATGGTGACGCACTTGGTTGAATCAATCCAATTTCCAACATGGAATCCAGTTGCTTCTTCAGTTCTGCCAGTTCCGACGGGTTCATACTATAGGGTCTCTGGGCTATGGGTCCAGTTCCGGGGATTAGTTCGATGATAAACTCGATATCCTGATCTGGGGGCATATCGGGCAAAACATCCGGGAATACATCGGGGTATTCACAGACTATCCGGACTTGGTCAATGGTAGGTTGGGCTATACTCTTGTTGCATTTGAATTGGCGAGGTAAGGTTTCAGATATATGTTCGACTGATATTCCGGCTGTACTGGTCATAGTTATGGCTTTCTTGGAACAGTCAATCAATCCTTTATGTTTGGACATCCAATCCATTCCTAGTACTACTTCCAAACCTTTAGTTCCGAGTACTATCAGGTTAGCATAAAAATATATGCCATGGATTCGGATAGGGACGGCTTTGCAAATTTGCCTAGCCTTGGTGGTTGATCCGGGAATTTGAACAATCATAACGTGCTTCAGTTTGGTTGGTTGAATTTTACTAGTGCATGCAAATTCTTCGGTGACAAATGAGTGCGATGCACCAGAATCAAACAACACTCGAGCAAGTACTGAATTAACAGAAAACATACCCATCACGACGTCTGGCGCTTCCTGAGCTTCTTCAGCATGCATGAGAAAAAGACGGCCATTGTGGTTGAGCGAATTCCCTGGGGCAAATCTCCTTCCTGGCTGAACACGACACTGCTGCTGAGCTGGGGCATTGGTATTGGGGGATGCGGCATTCTTCTTGTTGGGGCACTCGTTGGAATAGTGTCCCTTATTTCCATAATCATAACAAGTCACCTGTGACTTGTCCTTTGCTGCTACAGGCACAACATTGCTTCCAGTCCTCGGGGCAGTGTTGGTGTTGGTGATGGAATTGTTGGTGTTGAACTTGGGTGGGGCACGGTTGAAATTGCTAGATTTGCCGGGGTCGTTGTGATTTCCTCCGGGTCTAGGGTTTCCATGGTTGGGATAAGTCGGACGGTTCATCGGGGGTCTGTTGGTTCTTGGGGCAAATCCTGGAGATTGGTTAGGGCAATACTTTGGGGTCTGATGGGTTCCTGGCTAATGCATCATACGACGCTTGCGGTTCTCATTGGCTTGGTTGATCTTTCCTTCCATCTGGATCGCAGAGTCGACAAGGGCTTCAATATCAGCAAAGGGGATATTGACTAACACAGTCTGCATCTCATCATGTAGACCATCCAGGAATCTTTCTTTCTTCTTGGCTTCTGTGTCGATCTCATCCGGGGCATACCTAGCTAATGACAAAAATTTGTCACGGTATTCCACTACAGTCATCCTTCCTTACTTCAGTTCTCTGAACTCGTCTCTCATCCTCTTGATTAAACCCGGTGGCACATGGGTTCTGCTGAACTTGACCTTGAATTCCTCACAGGTCATCATCTGTCCTCAAGTCATTGCGCGAACACTGTTCCACCATGCTCTGGCATCTCCTGCTAGGTAGTGGGTGGCGAACAGAACTTTCTCGTTGGCTTCCACTCCGGCGACTTCTAGGTTATTCTCCATGGTCTGTAGCCAATCGTCGGCATCTAGGGGTTCTTCTGACTTAGTGAAAACAGGTGGGTTGGTATTCTGGAAGTTTTTGAGCTTAGATCCATGGTTGTCTTGATTTCCGTGGCCTTGGTTGTTGTGGGCAAGCTCAGCTATCTGTTGCAGGGTGGCTAGGTTGGCTTGACGTTCCGCTCTTTCAGCTTCACGGTCAGAAGTCAACATTTGTAGGATCTGCAACATCGGGTCCGGGGATGAACCACTTACTCCGCGTGGCATCTGAAGATTGAGATAGATCATGAGAAAAGAGGGAATTTTCTAAGGTTTTGGGGCTTTGAAAAGTTTTTAAAGTTTGACTCAGATTTTCTAGTAACTTGTTTTTCATTCATTCATTCATAGCACACGGTACAACACACACCACAACAAAGAAAAACAGATGGTTTTAAGAACCATTCTGGAAACTACGATACATTGGGACCGAATACTACTCACTACGCTAGTGCTCAAGTGCTACTACTCCTTGGAGTCGGTGTAGTCGTCATCCTCATCATCCTCATCGTCATCGATGAAGGCATAATCGTCCTCATCGGTGAAGAAATCCATAGCCTGATCCTCCAGGAAATCATCATCATCGCTGAGATAGGAGTAGGGGTCTCCACGAAGATCTTCTCCGGCATTCTCCCTTTCCTCCAACTGCATGTCTCTCTCGTGGATGGTCTCCTCCAAAGACGAGATACGGTGGCGAAGACGGGCATTGATGCGCTCCTTCTTGTCGAGCTGACAGTGACGAGACTTGCGATCCTTCGCTAGCATGGCGATGGTTTGGTCCTTCGTCTTGATGATGGCGGACTTGTGGTTGGAGTAGTCACGGCAGTTATCCAACTCCTGCTGATGATCGTACATCATGAAGCTAAGGTGGTCCAATTGGGTCTTGAGCTTGTGATGGTATGGGGCTTCCAGTGGTTGTCCATTAGCATCACGCCTTGGGCAAAACTCAAAGCGGGTACCCTTGATCTGATTGATACTCTGCCCACACAGACGAGAAAGAGCTTCCTGCATGGCCCTGGCAAGTCCATCGAGCCAGTTGTTCTCTCACAAGGTAAACTGAATTCCTTCCGCAGTGGGAGGTTCAATCTTTCCTCGGAGACTTGCAACAATTAGCCACTGCAGATCTTCTCCTCCTTGATCATTGAGCTGAGCTCCGAAGAACTCGGGGTGTGGACGCTCCAGAACTTCCGAAAGCTGGTCCAAATCCCTCTCAAAGATAAGGTCTCCTCCACTCCCCAACTGATAAAACTTGATGTACTTCACGTCCATCTAGAAGAATATAAGATGAGTAAGTTAGTAGAGTGATCAAGTGTGTCAAAATTTTATGTATTTTGTAAGAATTTTTGAGGAACATGAATTTTCATGAAAGAATCAAAGGGATAAGAATGAGAATAAGTTTTTGTAAATATTTGTTTTCTTTGGTTTTGAAACTAAGTTTTTGATTCAAACGTCTAGTCTAACTAGGGTCTCCTATGGTCAGGATGGCTCTGATACCAACTTGTCAACACCCGAATTTTTAATCCCAGATGCCTGTTATGCCATACCTCACAATCCTAGGATTACCATTTTTGCGAGACATAACAGAATTGGATACCATAGTACATCATCCATTACAAACCGTACATAAGTTCTTAGGTCCAGCCTTCTGCTTTTTCTTGAAGTTTCCCTTGCCTTGCAGAGACTTTCTTTTCTTCTTTGGTCTTTGGCTTGACCAACAACACTTGAACCTTGACTATCACTTCCATATCCCATTTCTCGCAGAAGTGGAGAATGAGAGAAAACTTGTTCCTGTGTTGCGCTTGCAAGTTAGTCATTCATCAATGTTCACTTGGTATGGGTGGCATTGGTGATGACATGAAATCCCTCAAAAAGCCCCAGAATCACATACCCAAGCTTTGGAGTTTGTTTGTTTCATTACATCATAATACACGCATGTACCTCATGAGTCGCTTCTCCATCTCTTCCATCTAAGACTTTTCGGAAGCCTCATTCACTCAACCGCTGCTAAGTGTGTGTCAAATAATCTTTTTTTTAATCGGATGATATATATGCTACACCTCGCAAATCCCCCATTTTACTATTTTGCGTAGACAAGGTTGGATACCGTAGTACACATCATCCATTACAAACCGTACATAAGTTCTTACACAAATAGGGATCTCATGATCCAGTTCTTAATACAACTTCAAGCAGCGGAATACGTAATAATAACGGTAGCGTAGGCAAAGCTCCATCTCCGGGGTCACAGGCAATGCTGACGATGGGAGATGATCCTAGTTGTCGTAACCTTCCTGGGGTCCATCCTCCAGGTACTCCTCTTCATAGTCTGGCCATGGGAATAGCCAGGGACAAAGCCATGAGTACTCTTTAAGTACTCGCAAACTAATACTAACAAGTGAAAGGGGTTTTGATAATAGGACAATAGGCTCTAGGGTTGTTTTGCAAGAAGCCAGATTTATCTCTACTAAGTTCAGGA
This sequence comes from Avena insularis, assembly GCA_023614405.1. Classification (NCBI taxonomy): domain Eukaryota; kingdom Viridiplantae; phylum Streptophyta; class Magnoliopsida; order Poales; family Poaceae; genus Avena; species Avena insularis. Next base: position 83,849,300 of record CM042695.1, on the reverse strand, counting down.
GCAAGAGAAGCTAGTCACAATTTTATAACTCCTAAGCGGGAACTTGTATTTCATGTCACAACTCTGTTGTGGTCAAGTCAAAGTCTCAATTCATTTCACAAGTCTTATTGAAAAGTCTGACGGGGAACAAGATGGCCACTCCAATCGTCCATAATCATGACGCGGCTATTCGAATAGTTTGACACTCTGCAAAGATTGTACACTTTCACCACAACATTCGATACATCCGTCAGGAACAAATCCTGAATTCACCATACTAAGTATGCGGATAATCAATCCTAACCTTTCAATTTCACGCCCTAGTATAAGCACCTCCCCTGTGAGTTTGGCCTCCCAACCATGACCAACTGTCATCTTGGGTACTGCACAGGTGGACAATCTTCACAAGGTAGCCTCAGCTCATACCTTGGCAATGAGGGAGCTAATACTAAGGTATATAAGTTTCTAGTCAAGCCCTACCCAATTCTCGGGTATTGTGGTTGTACGATAAAATTGGAATGGTATCGCATCCAGACAACCATCAGTTTTATAAAGGGCTAAGGCTCATGCCTCAATATTTTCATCACCATAAATCATCTGGTGTTCGGAAACACATGTCCAAAACAATTCAATAAAATGATCCATCATTCCAAGGTTTTTATAATCATTTTTCCACCAAGTATTCCCATCTAAAGTTGATCAAGTTTTATGCTTAGAACTAGCATCTACAAATGGGGGTCAGTACTAATGAGGGGTGGTAAACTAGTATAGTTTCAACTAAGTTCAATCTTATGCCTTGGGATGATATCAAGATTATCTAGCTTAGGCCAACTTTTATGCTCTTTATGCAACCTTCAAGTATCTTTCTAGTATCTACAAATCACTTAAGTAAACTCTAAGTAATAGCTTTGATAACGAAATAAAGTATAAAGCTTGTAAGTAAAAACTAGGATTGGTTTATCAAGTAGGTAGGATCATCTATGCTTAAGGCATATAGTTGGCATGGTGACAAGCAAGTATTAGCTTGCATAGGTCAACTTGATTAGTAAGGCTTGCATCAGTATCAGTATAAGCTTGCCTTGTGCAGAGCAGTGGTTGAAGTTTTCCTCGGCTTCTTCTTCGTAGAATCCTCCTTCCTCCTCGTATCCTTGGTCGGTACTAGCGTCTATAAATAAATACGAAGTACACAATCACCAAACAATACTTAACTACTTGCAATCATCACACAAAAGGGTCCTATAGATGATCTAGCATCATCACTATCATTACAAGATTAAAGCTTGGTTTAATTCCTTTTATTTTTAGAAAAGTAATTTCTACTCATTGAAAAAACTACTTAAGATTAATATTCTCCAAACCAAACATGGGATCATGTTGACACATGTCATCACCACATATTTTGGTCCATGGGAATGTGATTTAAAGTGGTGTCACAATTTAACAAGGTTTTACCCTTTTATTTTAATTAAAGAAGTGACTAGAAATGCTTATGTGGCATTCTTTTATTACTTAAACATTATTTCTGTAAGTAAACCCATATATTTTTATATATTCTGAAAGGTATGGTTAAATGTGATTTTTGAGAGTTGGAATCAACTCAAAAGCTATTATGGTTTTAATTTGAAAAATGTTTGAATGCAGAAAAGATTCTGCCTTGTTATTTTTACCAAGGATGATCTACAGATCCAAATGACTTGAATCCAACGGGCTTGGATTCAGCACTTCCAGACCTTTCTAACAAAATTGGTTTCACTCAATTTGGTTCACTGAATCGACCTGGGTTGAGTTTTGAAACTAGGTAAAAATGGAAAAGGTTAAATTCAAATAATGGTCACAGAAATGATATCTTGGGCCGGCTGCTAAGCCACGCGCTTACGGGTTAAGTTGCTATCCCCACGCGTCAGTGAGACGAGGGTGTGTGAAGCGGTATGGGGCGATGTGGTGCGTTCGATCTGGTTCTAATCCAACGGCTGAGGGTCATCGTCGACGTTGGGCTCACCGGTTCAGGCGAGGGTCGGCGAGGCGAGAACGACGAAGTCGACGACGCGAACCTCCTGGTACCGAAGCTTCTCTGGGCGGCTCAATCGCTGGCCCCTTCTTCTCCAAAGGCGCAGACTCCGGTGAAATTCTGGCGAAGCGCTGCTCGCCTTGCTCCGGCAACGGGGTGGAATGATCAGTGAGGAGAGGGGAGTGAGATGGTGTGCTCAATTCGGCTAGGGGTGGCCTCTATTTATAGTCGCGACGAGGAAACCGAACGGGATGGGCAGGCGATGGTGGTGACATGGCTATGGGCGGCTAGAGGCATGGCTGGCGGTGGAGATCGCTTGGTGGTCTCCTGGCGATGCTCTACGGCTTTAATGCGCGCGTAGGGGCGGTGCGGTTGGTCTGGAATGCGCGATGCTCTGCACGGTAGAGGCGGCGTATTTGTGGCGGTGGTATGCGTCATGGGGCGCGTGACGGGATGTCTGGCGGTCTCCTGGGTCGGTGGCGATCATGTATGTACACGGCGAGGGCGGCGCGCGGTCTGTGGGCGTCGGTCGAGCGTGGCGCTCTGGCGCATGCTCGGCATGGTTGCTGGCGAGCTGGGCGCGATTCGTGTGTGTGGTCCAGGGGTTGGCAAGGTTCGAGCGTTGGACAGGGAGTGGCGGTGGAGTGTTGGCTGCCTCCTAGACATGTTGTTTAGGCTTGGTGCTTGCTCTGGCTAGCTATCCATGGTCGGCTGGCAAGGGGGTGCTCGGGTTGGCATGGCATGGGGAAAAGGGTAGGGTCTAGGGTTTATCCAAGCACTGGTTGGCACTGAGGGAGACAAGGGTGATCAATGGTGAACATTGCTTAGCCAAGTTACTGCTCAAAATAGTGAAGTTAGGCCAGTTTGATTTGCTGCCTCCAAGTGTTTGATGAAATGGCCGCAAGAATTCAAGTTTTGAATTTTGAAAAGATTTTTGTTGGGTGTGTTAGGTTGGTGCTGGTGAGTCTGCAGATGCTTGGGTTTTGAAATTTGAGCTTGTTTGAGTGGTTTTTGAAAAAGTGGGATCTTCCCATATGATAAAGATTCAATTTTGAATTGTCATTCAAACTATGCATTTGAATGTTTCTGGATGATCACAAAGTGGGCCTTGATACTTTGTTATGAGTACAATCAAGGGGTGCAAATATCCAGAAAAGTTTCTGTTAAGTTCTGAAAGTTTGAGACAGCCAAAGTAGGCATGGGAGTTAAATTGGTCAAAATGACCATTCACTAATTTTGTTTGTTTTGATTTACTTGTCTTTGAGAAAAAATTGGGAATTGTTTAGATGATGTTTATTTCACCTAAGCATCTATTTACAAGCAAAGAAACACATAAACAAGGCAATTCAAAAGAATCCAAATTAGGGTGCATACTCATATGAATGCTTTCATGTTTTTATTTAGAAAAGTTTTTGTTAACCCTAAATTTGATGATTAGAGTTTGATGATTCTAGTTTAGTATTTTTGGGATGTTACAGTGAGCCTCAAATATCATTTTGAGTTCACGGACAATATCATGTGGGTCATGGTTCTCAAACCTTTTCTGAAGCTCCGATTCCAAACCATACAAGATAGCACACTTGAATCGTAAGTGCGATTCTTCCGAGTGAGGTAAACATTCTTTACTTCATCGGTAGCATCAGCTGCAGGCGGGTCACCCAGCGGTGCATCCAGCACATAGGTCAAATTACCAGCATTGAGGACAATCCTCAAATTGCGGAACCAATCCGCGAAGTTGCTTCCATTGTTTTTCAACTTTTCTTTCTCTAGGAACGCATTAAAATTGATGGTAGGGGCCGCCATTGATCTACAACATATTTGCAATAGTTTAGACTAAGTTTATGACAAATTGAGTTCTAATTAATAGTTAAATTAATCTAGGTGAACTCCCACTCAAAACAATATCCCTCACATTTTTTAGTGATCACACGAACCAAATCCACCACATCAAAACCGATCATCACGAGAGTTGATGTAGCTTCAATGGCGAACAATCGACATGTTCATCATATCTACTATATGACTCATGCTTTACCTTTTGGTGATCCGTGTTTCGAGACCATGTCTGTACATGCTAGGCTCGTCAAGATCAAACCTTAGCTTCCGCATGAGCAAATCTGGCTTGCTCACGTTGTATACACTCGCAGAATCTAACACACCCAATCATCACGTGGTGCTTCGAAACAACGAGCTTTAGCAATGGTGCTTACTAAGGATGAACACTTTAAAACTTGAAATTTATGTGCTTGAGGGATCATCTTATAAAGCTACCTTCGTTAACTAAGCAATACAAGATGCATAAAGGATTAACATCACATGCAATTCATAATATGTGATATGATATGGCCTTTCTTCTTGTGCTTCCGATCTCAATCTTCAAGCACGAACATGATCTCCATCATCACCGGTATAGCGTCAAGGTCAGTGGCGTCGTTTCATGGTTGTCGTCCACCAGCTCCAACTATTACAACTACTTTGAATAGACACGCGGGTCTTAACAGAATTTATAGACAACCATATGGCTCCTGCCGGTTGCCAACTTACAATAAGGAACATTGCATACATCAAATATAATCACAATCATGGCCATATCACATCACAGCACACCCCTGCAAAAACAAAGTTAGACGCCTCTAATTTTCTTTGCATATTTTATGTGGTTTGGGGCTTTCAATAAGTGTCGCTTAATCCCATCATACCCCAAGATGCAAAGTACACAAAAAGCAATTGATAATAAAAGCACCACCGCCCACAATGACCATTGTGTTCTACTCGTGCAACAGATCTATATATAGACACGGCTCTGATACCACTGTAGTGGATCATAGCATGGAAAACAAAAAAATTCTACCGCATGCAAACAAACAAGCCAAGATCTATCTACTAGATTGTAGCAATGAGTCGATAGAGGAACTCACCCTCGAAGATTCCAAAGCGGTTAACGAGAGCAGATTCTCGTGGGTGATGTAGTCGTACTCTTGCTGATCTCAAGATCGCGTAGATGATCCTTCCGGCTAGCTACCGCTACCATGATCGATCGCTCAAGATTTCGATGAAGACCTTCCTCTCCTTGTTCCAGTGAGCGGAGGTTGTAGCACTCTCCTCGCGATTCCGGCAGCACGACGGCGTGGTACCGGAAGTAGAGGGGAGATCTCGTAGGGCTTCGCCTTAAGCCAGAGCGAGTATGGTGGACTATGAGAGAGGCCTTGGTGATCTAGGGTTTAGAGGGCACCAAGGGGAGAGTGTAGCCAGCGTCTAGGGTTTGGGGATCACCCCAACTCGCCGAGTTGGTGGTGCCCTAGGCGGCGGCACAAGGAGGTGGTGGCGCCAGCGACTTGGAGGAGAGGGCTAGGGTTTGGGTGTGTTGGGTGTAGGCAAGAGGGGCAGCCCTGCCCCTCCTTATATAGGTGGGAGGGCGCGGCTTGGGAGGAGGGAGTCCTCCCCCAAGTCGACCTCCTTGGCCGGCGGGTGGAGGGAGAGGAACTCCCCCCAAGTAGGTTTCCTACTCTCCCTCCACCAAGCAAACTTGATGTTTGACTTTTTCAAATTGGCGTTTGACTTTCAAACTAGGATTTGATTTCTCCCTTTATTTTGCCCAGCCAAGTGACCTAGTACATGATGCAATCATTCCATATTGTTATGACACATTCATGTATGTACCCTTCCCCTCCGGAGTGCCGGACCTTCCGGACCCTTCTAGAACATTCCTGATGAAAACACCAGAATCATTCCCCAACTCCAAAACAGGACTTTCCTTATATGAATCTTATTCTATGGACCATTTCGGATCTCCTCGTGATATCCCGGATCCCATCCGAGACTCCGAACAACATTCGGTCTCTTACTCATCATTCCATAACTACTCAACAACATCGAATCCTTAAGTGTGTCTCCCTACGGTTCGTGAATTATGCGGACATGATCGAGACACTTCTCCGATCAATAACCAATAGAGGAATGTGGAAATTCATATGGCTCCCACATATTTCTACGATTACTTTGCGATCGAATGAACCACTTACATACGATACCAATTTCCCTTTGTCTCACGATAGTTTACTTATCCGAGGTTTTGATCGTCGGTATCTCTGCATACCTAGTTCAACCTCGTTACCGATAAGTACTCTTTTCTCGTTCCCGTGGTATGTGATCCCTTGTGAGCCAGTAACATGCTTGCAAGCCAATTGGATGACATTCCACCGAGAGGGCCCAGAGTATATCTATCCGTCATATGGATGGACAAATCCCACTCTTGATCCATGTGTCTCAACCCATACTTTTCGAACACTCAATGCCACCTTTTAGCCACCCAGTTACGGTGTGGTGTTTGATGTCATCAAAGCATCCTTCCGGTGATGGTGATAATCATGATCTCATGGTCGAAGGAATTAGGTTACTATCTATCAGAAAGCTTATAGCAATTGAACTATTAAAATGACTTGAGCTTTATGCTACACTTATTTATAGGAGTATGTCCATCATATCATTCTCCTAATGATATGACCTTGTTATTAACAACATCTCAAATTTTCATGATCAAGAAACCATGATCATCTATTAATCAACAAACTAGTATTATAAAGAGGCTCTACTAGGGACTCTAATTTAGTTTACAAATCACACAAGTATTAATGTTTCTGGCTAATACTGTTATAGCATGAATGTAAACATTTATCATAAACACAAAGATATAATAATAACTACATTTATTATTGCCTCTAGGGTATATCTCCAACAGGTAATTCTAATGATACTTGTGATATTTTAAAACCACATACTGAAAGTGTCCCTTTTAAAATACCTATTGAAATTGTTGAACGTGTTATGAATAACTGCTATTTTGGAGATGGAACTGTCCATCCTAGTGATCATTTACTCTTTATACATGAATTATGCGAGTTGTTCAAGTGTGCAGGTATTTCAATGGACCAAGTTAAGAGGAAGCTATTCCCTTTCTCACTTAGGGACAAAGCAAGGGAGTGGTATGAGCTACTAGATGATCCTCGTCATTTGGAGTGGAAGGAACTTGAATCTCTCTTCTACTCTAAATTTTATCCTCCTCATGAAATTCATAAAGATAGGAACTATATTTATAATTTTCACCCTCATGATGGAGAAAGTATTTCCCAAGCTTGGGGGAGATTGAAGTCACTAATGCTCAAATGTCCCATTCATGAGCTCCCCAGTAATATTATTATCAATAATTTTTATGCAAGGCTTTCAGGACATTACAAGGACTATCTAGATACCTGTTCAGAGGGATCCTTCACAAGTAAGAAGGTCAAATCTAAGTGGGATCTTCTTGAAAGAATTCAAAGCAATACTGAAGGTTGGGATAACAACAAAGGTAAAGAACCAGGTATAAACTATGAGTATGATTGCATTAGGTCTTTCGCTGAAACTGCTGATTTTCAAGAGCTTAGTGCTAAATATGGTCTTGATCCTCAAATTCTTGTTAGATATTATAGAGCCCTTTCTTCCCATATTAATGCTCCTAAAGAAAAATGGGACATGTATCATGAACCTTTTAAAGACACTTGCATGGAAAATTAAAATGTTATTAATGATTGCAATAAACATGCTCAAACTTTTGAAAGTACTATTTCTTATAAGCATGTTAATTTTTGTGGTATGCATATACCTTGTGAGAAGAATCAAATAGAAGAAGAATATTGTATCACCCATTGGAATGAAAGAACTAGAACGTGGTATAAGGCTCTAAATGATCTTGGTAAAAAAGTTTGTGCCCTCTATCCTTTTATTTGTGAACTCTACTATGAAGTGGGTCATTTCAATTTTCAATGCTTAGGCCATAATAATAATTCTTCTGATCCAATGAGTACTGCAAACTTGTATTGTGAAAACGCGATCACTGATAATCAACATGATGAACTTACATTGTTGTTATCAAGAAAAACTTCTTTGGTAGACATTAGTGCTTTTGGTATGAATTGCGTCCTGCATGGGTGTCATCTTTATTGTGTTGATAATTGCCACGCAAATACTTACATACAAATTTATAAAAGATGATATTTTACCAAAATATGACCGGACTGATATGAGTTTTGTTCTTATTAATGAAAAGGAGGAATCCTCCAAAGTTTCTTATATTGTATCTAACAATAAACCAGGGTATGTATAGAAGCTTCCTTTCAAGCCTCTCCCTCCTAAAGAGGAGGAGAAGAAGAAGAGGAGTAAAATGAGAGAGGAAACGGTATCTTCCTCTAAGCATGTTGCTCCTATCATAGTTTTTGCTGATGAGTCTGAACTAGATGATGTTCCTATGCATGTTACCTATATTAGTGATCATGATTGGGAAAAGCACACTACTTTTGATATTGAAAATCTCTTTGGAACCAATTCTAAAAATGATAATATTAATAATTGTTGTGCTATTAGTGTTATCCATGTTCCTTCCAATGATGATATGTTTACAAATGAACACACTTGGGAAGATAGCTACTCTATTGCTTATGATGATACTATACCTCCAATGTATGATAATTGCAATGATGATTATGATATTTCCAGTCCACCTACTATTGAGGAGAAAGTTAATTATGATTACAATATGCCTCCTATATTTGATGATTATGGTGATGAGAATAATAATGATAGCTACTTTGTTGAATTTGCTCCCACTACAATTAATAAGAATGCCTTTGCTTATGTGGAGAGTAATAATCATTTTATGGATGTGGCTCATGATAAGAATGTTTTATGTGATAGTTATTGATGTCTACACACTTCTATTCTTATAGACAGTTGTTGGTCCTCCAAGTGCATAGGTTTGTAGAATAGCAGCAAGTTTCCCTTAAGTGGATCACCCAAGGTTTATCGAACTCAGGGAGGAAGTGGTCAAAGGTATTCCCTCTCAAGCAACCCTGCAATCAAGATACAAGAAGTCTCTTGTGTCCCCAACACACCCAATATAGGTGCACTAGTTCGGTGAAGAGATAGTGAAGTACAAGTGGTAACAGTGCCAGAAAAGAGTTTGACGATGAGGCAAAGACTAAAGTCAACAAGAAGGAAGCAAGCAAACATGCAACAGATCTAGTAGCAAACGGTGTTTCAATGCTTAGAAACAAGGCCTAGGGATCATACTTTCACTAGTGAACACTCTCTCATATAATTATCTTCTCTTCATGATACTACTCTTAACTACTCTCCGGTTGGACACTCTAATCCAAGGTAGGCCTATAACAGCACACCTAAAAGTCTGCCTTCCCCAATCTAGATAACCCCACACTGTCACCTTGAGTGCTAGATGGTTCCAACAAACACCACAATTTCATAGAGACACCCAACTCCAAATATAACTCATAACAAATATTCAATCTAGCCAAAGTGCCACACACGGTATGCCCGCTGTTACTTTCACACACGTGGGGAAAATCATAGATCTATTAAAGCACAAAGAGTATTTATGTAGACTCAAGCCTAAGTGCCACCATGGCGTGCATGCTGTCACTTTCACACACATGGGGAGAGCAGAGATCTAATGAAGCACTTGAGTAGCAATGTAGATCTACTTGATTACAAAGCTCATGACCACAACAAGATCATGCATATAGAGAGAGATGAACACATCGCTACCGGTAGAGCCCTTAGCCTCGAAGAAGGACTACTCACTCCGCATCATGGGAATCAGCAACGGTGATGGAGATGGTGGTGGAGATCCATGGAGATGGCTCCGGGGGCACCTCCCCGTCCCGGCAGGGTGCCGGAACAGAGACTTTTTGTCCCCTGAATCTCCCCTTCGGTGGTGGCGGCGTTGTGTAGGTTTTAGTGGATGTTTCTCGGATGATTTAGGGTTTTCTCATCGGGGGGATCTTATAGGCGAAGGGGGAGGCCGAAGAGGTGGCCAGAGGGCCCACACCCTCCCCAGGCGCGGGCCAGGCTTGGCCGCGCCTGGGGGGTTCTGGCCACCCTCTGGTGCCTCTCCATCCCTTCTTCTGGATTCTTGTCCCTCACGAAAAGTTATTGACTTTGGCTTTTCTCCAGTCCAATTCCAAGAATATTGATTTTCTGCCTTTCTGGAACCAAAAAAAGAAGAAAACAGCAACTGGCACTGTGGCAACTTGTTAATAGGTTAGTTCCAGAAAAGATATAAAAATACCTCAAACTGTAGACAAAGCAAAGTAGATATTAAACAAGCATGGAACATCACAAATTATAGATACATTTCCGATGTATCAAGCATCCCCAAGCTTAACTCATGCTCGTCCTCGAGTAGGTAAGTGATAAAAAGAATAATTTTTTAGGTGACATGCACCATCAAAACCAAGATCAAACCATTTGCAAGCATTGAAAGCTAGGATCAAAGAACTATAAACATGTGCATGAAAGAATGGAGTTCTAACAATAGGACATAGTAACTATGCATGCAACATGAAAGGCTACAAACAAAGATCATAAATAACATGCATTGAAAAATGTTTGTTTGTTTCACATACAAAAAACATGGCATAGTGGCAATCAGCTTGTCCCTCATAGACTAGTAATATAGATGCATAGGACACCTTCAAAGTTCACAAGGATGACTAAAAACAAATATTACAAGAACAAGTAATATCACAATATGCATCAATTAATAAGCTTTGGAACACTACACACAGAATGACAACTATGCTCTATTAATGGTGCCTAAAGGTAGAAGGTGGAGACTCAATACTGGTGGAAGAAAGGACTTTTTGTAAAGGAAGCAGGGATTACAAGTTTCAAAAAGAGCTTCCAAAAATTATGGTGCTTGTTAGCTTTCAGCCCTCATTGCCCCTATCATAAGCATCTTGAAGTGGTTAAGGTTAAAGTTGCAAAGATGGAGTATATGCTTGACGAAGTATAAGTTGGCAATCTCAAGTCCCTTGAATACGAGGGCCACACCTCATGCATACTCAACTTTGGGCCCAGGTAAGTTCTTGTCATTGTAAGTATTTCCATATCATTGAGAACCGCCAATAGGGTACCCCTTGCACATGGTACAGGAGCTTTCCCATAACCAAAATGACAAGGCAAGCAGACAATGAGCATCTCAGCAATCTTTTTATTTACCATATGCATAGCTTTTTATTGAGGATGCTTCATAGATAGCTCACTATGGTGATGCTGCAAGTTTCCAACATGATTAGGCATGGCTTAGGCTAGCGCCCAGGCGTTTTTCTAACACAGAATACAAACTCCAAGGACTTACAAGTTCCCTCTTTATTTCGCACCGGTGACATCCATAGACAAAAGAGCATGATATCAACTCAGTACAAAGTACAAGTGCAATGTTGAAAACGTTCCCCGTGACAGCACGGTTCTGCTAATTCCAACTTATAAGTGCAAGCATATACAAAAAAGTTGTCACAATGGTTAAAGTTTATGTAAGATCCCTCCCTTTATAAAGGTAAGGATCCCTGTGATTGCAATGCTAGTCCCTGGATCAATGCTAGCATCCACAGTTTAAGATGAAGTACACAGAAACAAAGGCCATTATTACATATCATTCCAGAGACAAACATAGTCTTATACAACTCCATGGCCACAAGCCTAATACAAGAGTTCAATATATAATAAGATAAATCAGTATTCATCTTCATGTGCCACAAGCAAGCATGTTGAGTGTAGACTCATAACCCCTAATCATCATCAGAATAACCTGCAACATCACAAGTTACAGCCACAGTGGGTCAATACATTGGAATAGTATTGGCAAGTGATACCTTAGTAGAATATTAGTAGTCTAGATACTATATGCATTTTGGCTAAGTGTAGCTTAGGCTTGCTTTGCTCAAAATAGGTTTTACCTATTAGTTGAAAATACTAAGTTTTTCTTTGACAAAACTTTTTCCCAAGGAATCACCAATAGAAATTGGTGAACCTTTCCCCTTGTTCACCCTCAAGTTTTAACTTAGAAATTGGGATGAGGAGATTCTTGATAGCTTCCATGTCTTGATGCTCAAGTTGTCCAATACCAGGGACATGGCTAAGTACTTAGATTCTTCCATCTGCAGAGGTTGTGCACTTTCCCCACAAGACTTGCTTTTCACCAAGATAGGACCTTTCAGAAGCCTTCCCTTAGACCAAATGGACGCGTTCCAACCTATCAACCCACTACCACCAACTGTCCAAATGGCTAAGTTATTGCAACCTATGTGATCCAGGCAGAGCCCATATTGCCATGTGGCTGCACTAGAAGCTTCTTAAGATATGGCATCTCAAATCCCTTTGTTCCTGGGTGGCTTTCCACAAGTGAGATACACAAGGTAAACCATTGACATGGGCCTTGTGTAACCAGTCAACACAAACCATTCCTTCCATTCCACCCAGGTGTTTCATTCACTTAGTTGTTTTATTAAGCAAAAACACAAGTCCAAAGACTTAGGAATATTTTCTCATAGCATGAATATATAACCACCCTTGGTTGCTACTAGCTAGGCTAAGCATGGCATTGATAAGCATCTTAACTTAGAAATTTCTAGCAATTCTACAACTACTAGGATTTCCCAAGCATAGCATATAGATCAAAAATAATCATGCAAGTCTAGCAAAAATATTTCTAGTGCATAGTTGAAAAACATAGGAATAAAATCATGAAGCACCACTTGCCTTGGTAGTTTGGGGAGTAGCAACAATCTTCACAATCACAATCACTATTTGCACCAAAATCTACACATAGAATAATGGCACCAAATCACATACAAAATATATACAAACAAAAATATATGAATGCATGCAAAATGCCATGTGATGATTTTCTACACCAAACAAGACAAGTGCAGTACTGAATCTTAAACAAGTTCAAAACTTGCCAATTAAACTTTATTTGAACAACAAAACATTTTTCAAATAATTACTATACACAAATTATGCCTACAAATGTTTCTGTAAAAAAAATCCTTTTAACAGAGGCAAAACATTAAAAACATTGCATAAATGGAAAGGATTTTCTCTCCTGATTCCAATGATATAAAATTTGTCAAATTTGGACGTGGGAATCAAAAATTATGAATTTTACAAGTTTAAACATCTAATAGATCTAAATTCTGATTTTAAAACAAACATACAAACACGCGGCGTGTTCTGATTGGTTGATACCGTTTCGCGTGGATCGACTAACGTGGACCGCATGATCTAAATGAAATCGCATGGCCAGATCTACTCCGTACCCCTTCGATAAGTGATTCTATCAGATTCGTTGGATCTAGATCTAACGGTCCTGGACCATGAGACCAAAGTTCGGCGGCGCTGGCGACGGTGGCGTGGCGGTGGCGCTCTATCAGTGACGCTCTGGCGAATACAGAGAGGGCTGGGGTGTGTGGCGTGGCTTACCAGACTCGCACGGTCACGAGGAAGCTCAACATGGTCGTTGTTGGCGAAGGGGCGCACCGTGGATGTCGCTGGAGCTCGTCGGAGTTGTGCGCGGCGTCGGGTGCTTGCAGACGTCGATGTTGCCGAGGCTCTGCGTCGCCCTAGCACGAGTCACTGCTGTCAAAAGCTGCGCAAGAACAAGGTGAGCTTGACAGTATGCACGCGGGGTCAAGGGGCGCTCGATTCTTACTGCTATTGCTTGTCGGAGTCGAGCGGCGGTTCTGGTGGTTGCGAGCGTGAACGAAGACGGCGACCTGGGTCATGAGCAGGCAAACCAGGGACGTTAGCAGATGCACAAGGACGTGGCGGTCACGCTCGTTTGAGCCAGAAGCAGAGGGGCGGTCGGAGCTTACCGGAATCGCTCGCCGGAGTGGCTCGGTACAGCGACAGTGCAAGTGCGATTGTGGGCAGCCTGGTGGCAGAGTGGTGGAGCTAGGTGAGGGGAAATGCTCGCGGTGCAGAGGGGGTTAAATAGCCAGGAGGGGCGGCGATTATGCGCTACATCAATGGCAATAACGGATGGCGGGCGGAGGTAACGGGGGCGGAGCGCCTCGCATGGCGTTTGAGGAGATTTACGCCGACGGGCATGGTGGGGTTTGGTTGTCAGCGGGTGGGTGCACGCGGGCGCGGTGAGAAACAGAGAAGAAAGGGCGAAACCGGGTGGGCTGATTCGCTTGCTGGGCTGGAATGGTGACGCCAGGCCCAATTGGGTTTTAAATTTCTTTTTCTTTTTCTGAGTTGATTTTCAGGAATCATTTTCAAATAAATTCAAAAGTAATTGAATTCAAATCTTTTCTGGATTTTTGTAAAGTGTAACCTTCATAAAATTAGACGTAAAACCTTGTTGTCTCATTGGACTTGCTTGGTCTTATTAGAAAAAATCAAAATAAACAGTGCCATAGCATTTGATTTGAATATGTTTTGAAGATGGTTTTAAAACCATTTTTGTTTTGTAGATTTTGGTCCAAGCACTAACATTCAACCAAAACAACCTGAGAGCAACAAAGCTTGGTTTGAAACAATTATACTCTCATTTGAGAGTGGCATTAGATTAATGCATGCTCACATAAAATAATAGCACTTAGTGCTTCTGATTTCTTGAAATGAGTTTGATATTTGATCCCTAAATGATTTGCATGCATGGATGATATGCAATCTTTGAAAACATGATTTTAGGGATGTTACAAATCTAACCCCCTTAAGGTGAATATCGCCCTCGAGATTCGGGTTGGCTAGCAAATAGGTGAGGGTGGTCTTTCCGAAGATCATCTTCTCTTTCCCATGTTGCTTCTTCTTCGGAATGATGGTTCCATTGAACTTTGCAGAATTTGATAGTCTTAGTTCGAGTAACTCTTTCTGCAGTCTCAAGAATCTTGATAGGTTTTTCCTCATAAGTGAGATCACTTTCCAATTGAACTTCCTCCAATGGTATAGTATCCGTCAAAGAAGTCTCTTCCATTTCTAGATGGCATTTCTTAAGCTGACTCACATGAAACACATTGTGAACGGCAGACAATGATTCTGGCAATTCAATCTCATAATCTACTTCTCCTTTACGACTTAGAATCCTGAATGGTCCAACATATCTTGGGGCCAATTTACCTTTGACACAAAACCTCTTCACTCCACGAAGTGGTGACACTCTAAGATAAGATCTATCACCCACTTCATAGGTGACTTCTCTACGCTTAGGATCTGCGTAGCTCTTCTGTCGGGACTATGTTATCTTCAATCTGTCCTTAACTAGTTTGACTTTCTCTTCAGCCTCTTTGATTAGTTCTGGTCCGAACAAACTTCTTTCTCCCACACCATTCCATAGCAATGGGGTGGTACACTTTCTCCCATAGAGAAATTCAAATGGTGCCATCTCAATACTGGCTTGATAGCTGTTATTGTAAGAGAATTCTGCGTAAGGCAGACTTTCATCCCAACTGGCTCCATAGTCTAGGGCACATGCCCTTAACATATCTTCAAGGATCTGGTTGGTCCTTTCTGTTTGTCCATCCGTCTGAGGATGAAAAGCAGTGCTAAATTCCAACCTCGTTCCCAATGACTCATGTAGTTGCCTCCAAAAATGAGAAGTGAATTGAGTTCCCCTATCAGACACAATACTCTTGGGTACTCCATGTAAACATACAATTCTACTCATATAGATCTTGGCTAACTTAGCACTTGTATAGGTTGTCTTCACGGGTATGAAATGAGCCACTTTAGTTAAATGATCCACTACTACCCAAATAGAATCATATCCTAACCTGGTCCTTGGCAATCCGGTGATGAAATCCATGCCAATCTTGTCCCACTTCCAATCAGGAATAGGTAGTGGTTGTAATAATCCTGCGGGTTTCTGATGTTCCGCCTTCACTCTACTACATACATCACACAAAGCAATATGTTTGGCAATGTCCTTCTTGAGATTATTCCACCAAAATCTTTCTTTCATATCCATGTACATTTTGGTGTTACCCGGATGAATGGAATATCGTGAGTTGTGTGCTTCTTGTAAAATCAGTTTCCGAAGCTACGGATCTTGTGGAACACATATACGTTTTCCATACATAAAGTACCATGTTCGTCTTCATGGAATCCTTTGGCTTTTCCTTTGCTAAAATCTTTTCCTTAATCTCTTCAATTTCCTTGTCTGCCTTTTGGGCTTCTTTAATTTTGTCCAACAAAGTGGGTTGAACATCCAATGACATGAGATGTCCTTCAGGTACAATCTCCAATCTGAGATCTCTAAATTGGGCACACAGATCATCTGGCAATTATCCCTTAGTAAGGCCATTCACAAAAACCTTACGGCTTAGAGCATCCGCTACAACATTTGCTTTACCGGGGTGGTATTGCAAACTCAAGTCATAGTCCTTGATGAGTTCTAGCCATCTTCTTTGTCTCATGTTAATTTCTTTCTGGGTGAAGATATACTTCAAACTTTTGTGATCTGTGAACACTTCACATCGTTTTCCCAAAAGATAGTGTCTCCATGTTTTGAGTGCATGGACAACCGAGGCTAACTCTAAATCATGAGTAGGGTAATTTACCTCATGAGTTTTGAGTTGTCTTGAGGCATAAGCCACAACTTTACCTTCTTGCATTAGTACTGCACCTATTCCATGATGAGATGCATCACAATACACTTGGAAATCCTTCTCCAAATCTGGCAGACATAAGACTGGTGCTGTCACTAGTCTCGTCTTTAATTCTTGAAAACTGAGTTCACATCCTTCAGACCAGGCAAATTTCTTGTCTTTCTTTAGTAACTCCGTCATTGGCTTAGCTATCTTGGAGAAATTCTCAATGAACCTTCTGTAATATCCTGCCAAGCCAAGGAAACTACGAACCTCTTTCACCGACTTAGGAGATTCCCATTCAGTTACAGCTGAAACTTTAGCAGGATCAACTGCTACACCGTCTCCTGACACAACGTGTCCAAGAAATCCAACTCCATTCAACCAAAACTCACACTTACTAAATTTGGCATATAGCTTATGCTCTCTAAGCTTCTCAAGTATCAAACGCAAATGTCCTTCATGCTCTTATTTGTTCTTGGAGTAGATTAAAATGTCATCGATGAATACTACAACAAACTTGTCAAGGAACTCCATAATACCTTGTTCATCATGTTCATGAAATAAGCTGGGGCATTGGTCAAACCAAAAGGCATCACGGTGTACTCATACAATCCATACCTAGTGGTGAAAGCTGTCTTAGGTATGTCTTGTTCCCTTATTTTGAGTTGGAAAAATCCTAAATAGAGATCAATTTTTGAGAACACACAGGCTCCTTCTAGTTGATCAAACAAGTCATTGATTCTAGGCAAAGGGTATTTGTTCTTAATAGTCACCTCATTGAGTGAACGGTAATCTATGCATAACCTTTGACTTATATCATTCTTTTCTACGAACAACACTGGTGCTCCCCAAGATGAAGAACTTGGTTGAATAAATCCTTTCTGCAACTGTTCTCCAAGTTGTTTCTTGAGTTCTTTCAACTCATCAACTGACATCATGTACGGTCTCTTTGCTATTGGTCCAGATCCTGGTAGCAAATCAATAAGGAACTCCACATCTCTATCTGGTGGCATTCCCGGCAATTCTTCCGGAAACACATCCGGATATTCACTCACAATTGGCACACTGTCTATGCTAACCCCCTTAAGAGAATTTAGCTTACTCCTTTTCGATTCAAAGTTGGTCTTGAATCTAATCCTTTTGTTTTCTGGAGTTGTGAGTGAGACAGTATGGTTGGCACAATCTATCACTCCCTTGTGCTTAGTCATCCAGTCCATTCCCAAAATGACATCCAATCCTTGGGAGTTTAGGATTATCAGGTTAACGGGAAACTTATACTTCCCAAACTCTATGACTAGATCATGACATCCTGAGTTCACTATCATTTCTCCGCCAGGAGAACTTACTTTTATAGGACACCCAATAGTTTCTACCGGTAGTTCATTTCTTTCAACAAATGCTCTTGATATGAATGAATGAGATGCACCAGTATCAAAGAGAACAAATGCTGGAACAGAATTGAGTTTGAACTTACCAGCAACAGCATCAGGTTCCTCATAGATCTCTTCCACATTGATGTGGTTCACCTGTCCCTTTTGGAAAGGGTTGGGCTTGTTGGGTCCTTCAACTTTCTTTTCTAGGCATTCATTTGCATAATGCCCCATCTTCTTGCACTTGAAACATTCAACCTGACTAAGATCCTTCTTGACAGGCTGGCTTCCACTACCACTTCCACTTCCATTGTGGTGGCTCTTATATCCACTCTTGTGATTCTTGTACTTGTCATTGTCATGACTACGGTGGTGCTTGTTGTCATGATGACGGTTGTGGTTGTGGTGCTTGTTGTACTTTCCATGCTTGTGGGATCCAGAATTCCCACTGTCATCATAATGGGAACGCTTGTGAGACGATCCCGAGCTGTGCTTGTCCGAGTGCTTCCTCTTCCTGCTTTCAACCTGTTTTATTTTGCTCTCCAAAATAGCAGCCTTGTCACAAAGAGACTGATAAGTGGGAACATAGGCCACAGATAGCTGCAGGTTCAGTTCATCATTCAATCCTTTGAGGAACTTATCCTTCCTCTTAGCATCAGTGTCAACTTCATCCGGTGCATAACGCGCCAGATTGTTGAACTCCTCAATATACTCTGTTACGCTGCGGTGGTGCTGCTTCAAGTTATGAAACTCTTTCTTCTTCAAACTCATCACTCCGGATGAGATGTGAGCAGTATGGAACCCATCTTCAAAGATAGCCCATGTCACATCCGCTATGGGAGTGGTGATCTGGAAGTTATCCCACCAAGTGGTTGCTGGTCCTTCCAACAAGTGTGCTGCAAATCTGACCTTCTCTTCATCAGTACAGCCAACAGTTACCTAGTCCTTGTTCACAGAGCGTAGCCAATCATTGGCCACCATAGGATCAGTAGTTCCTGAGAACTTTGCTGGCCTCAGTCTTAAAAATCTGGTAAGCATGTCAAAACCCGGTGGATTGTTCTGATTGTTGTTGTTGTTATTATTGTTGTTGTTGTTGTTCTGATTCTGTATGAACGTGGTCATCATTTGCATCAGCTGCGTCTGAGCTGTCATCATCTGCTGCATCTCAGGGGTGATATTGTTGTTGTTGTTAGGGTTGGGATTGGCCCGTCTGGGAGGCATCTGTGGTTTTCAATATAGATAAGAATGAGATACCCATAGATGCTATCATGCACAATACATCACATAAACAATCACCAAACATGCATCATAGTAGTAAAAGTTCAACAACAAAGACAACAAGTTTTGAAAAGTAAACACACCAATAGCAAGCCATCCACATGTTGGATGGTCATTGCGACTCAATAATCAAAGGCATGGTAAATAAAGGCAAATGAGTAGTCATCACTACTCCTCCGCATCAACCTCCTCATCAACAAGTGTAAGACCTGCATTCTCCATAGCGGTCTTGTACTCCTCGACATTGGTGGTCAAGGTCTCTATTTTGGCTTTGAGAGCCCTCTTCTGTGAACGAAGTCTCTCAATCACCACCTGCTGATGCTCGAGCTCAAAGTCCTTGGCTTCTAGTTCTGCAGTCATGTCTCGAATCCTCTTGTTCCTATCTTGGACTCTCTTATCTTGAGTCTTGAACTTTCTATCCTGACTCTCAAACTTGGCCTCCATTTCTTTGACTATCTCATCTTGTTCCGCGAAGAGCTTGTCCTTCTCACGAAGCTGCACCTGGAGTTCGGCATTGCTGAGCATGACGTTGGTCCTATCAGTATCTAGGTGCCTAAGAAGAACCTCTAAGTCCTGGAGGTATAGACGAATCGGCTCTGCCGTCTCTCTCGAAGTATCCTCGAAGTCAATGGCCTCACCATCCTCATCACGTCTACCAAAGGCATGGAAGTGAGTACCTCTAATCTCCCGAGAGTGTCTCCCTAACAAGCATCCAAGCAAATCCTGCATGACTACCTCTAGGCCTCTCTCCTTGTCATCATGCATGAGCTTGAAGGTGATGGCCTCCGTGGCTGGCTCAGTATGGCGTCCTGGCTGAGTAACCTTGAAGCCCCAAAGGTCCTTCCTCTCGAACTTGGTGATGGGAAGCATCATGATGGTAGGTAGTGGGATATTGAGCAAACTAGTGAGCTCAATAATACGAGTGCCAAAACGAGTTCCGTTGAACTCTTCAGCCGTGCTGATAGTAACATTAGGCATCTATTTTATAAGATAGAAAAAGTTAGAATCAACACAATTAAAGATAAATCACAAGACAAGACATCACATGCATATCTTTGGAAATCAAAACACACAATTCATGGCATACATAAAACCATTACAAACATCCAAGGTTCAACTTATTTAAACAACATTTGGGAAATAAAATGATAAGTGTGGTGGTCCAACTAACGAAGTACGTTACAATCCCATCTCACTTGCCAAGTTGGCTAACAGGGCATCCCTAGAGGCAATCTGTCGATCCTGATCACATGACTCAATGGCTAAGTATATGATGTCCTCTCTTAAACGTTGGTTGGTAGTCTCTAACTCTTGGGCATGCTTCTTTTCTTCCCTAAGGTCATTCTGGGTGTTTAGCATTCTGCACTTGATTCTATCACCAAGCTCTTTGATGGCCTTCCAAGCTGCATCCCTTTCTGAATCAAAGAATGTGGTGTGCATCACTGAGTTGGTGACCATGCAGAATCCTGATTCCTTGTGGTTGTCTTCCTTGTTTTTATACAAGTGAAGTTGCACCCACCAGTATTCAACTCCTTCATCCATCACAGGAAAATCTTTGTACACAGCTGCACCATGTATTCCCATGGCAACCATGAGGTCCTTGAGAGCCTTGGGGAATTTTGTCTCACATTCCAAAGTCATAGTCATGAGTGGTCCCTTCCTCACGGCTTCGTTGATGGAGTTCATCTACAAATAGAGATGAGAAAGAAGATTAGAAAAGTTTACGAGAAGAAAAGGCAAGTGTGGAAGTTGTTGAAATTTTTTCCTTAGTGGTTTCCAATCCTAGGGTCATAATCCTACAGGCAACACAGTGCTCTGATACCATCTGTAAGATCCCTCCCTTTATAAAGATAAGGATCCATGTGATTGCAATCCTAGTCCCTGGATCAATGCTAGCATCCACAGTTTAAGATGAAGTACACAGAAACAAAGGTCATTATTACATATCATTCCAGAGACAAACATAATCTTATACAACTCCATGGCCACAAGCCTAATACAAGAGTTCAATATATAATAAGATAAATAAGTCTTCATCTTCATGTGCCATAGGCAAGCATGTTGAGTGTAGACTCATAACCCCTAATCATCATCAGAATAACCTGCAACATCACAAGTTACAGCCACAGTGGGTCAATACATTGGAATAGTATTGGCAAGTGATACCTTAGTAGAATATTAGTAGTCTAGATACTATATGCATTTTGGCTAAGTGTAGCTTAGGCTTGCTTCGCTCAAAATAGGTTTTACCTATTAGTTGAAAATACTAAGTTTTTCTTTGACAAAACTTTTTCCCAAGGAATCACCAATAGAAATTGGTGAACCTTTCCCCTTGTTCACCCTCAAGTTTTAACTTAGAAATTGGGATGAGGAGATTCTTGATAGCTTCCATGTCTTGATGCTCAAGTTGTCCAATACCAGGGACATGGCTAAGTACTTAGATTCTTCCATCTGCAAAGGTTGTGCACTTTCCCCACAAGACTTGCTTTTCACCAAGATAGGACCTTTCAGAAGCCTTCCCTTAGACCAAATGGACGCGTTCCAACCTATCAACCCACTACCACCAACTGTCCAAATGGCTAAGTTATTGCAACCTATGTGATCCAGGCAGAGCCCATATTGCCATGTGGCTGCACGAGAAGCTTCTTAAGATATGGCATCTCAAATCCCTTTGTTCCTGGGTGGCTTTCCACAAGTGAGATACACAAGGTAAACCATTGACATGGGCCTTGTGTAACCAGTCAACACAAACCATTCCTTCCATTCCACCCAGGTGTTTCATTCACTTAGTTGTTTTATTAAGCAAAAACACAAGTCCAAAGACTTAGGAATATTTTCTCATAGCATGAATATATAACCACCCTTGGTTGCTACTAGCTAGGCTAAGCATGGCATTGATAAGCATCTTAACTTAGAAATTTCTAGCAATTCTACAACTACTAGGATTTCCCAAGCATAGCATATAGATCAAAAATAATCATGCAAGTCTAGCAAAAATATTTCTAGTGCATAGTTGAAAAACATAGGAATAAAATCATGAAGCACCACTTGCCTTGGTAGTTTGGGGAGTAGCAACAATCTTCACAATCACAATCACTATTTGCACCAAAATCTACACATAGAATAATGGCACCAAATCACATACAAAATATATACAAACAAAAATATATGAATGCATGCAAAATGCCATGTGATGATTTTCTACACCAAACAAGACAAGTGCAGTACTGAATCTTAAACAAGTTCAAAACTTGCCAATTAAACTTTATTTGAACAACAAAACATTTTTCAAATAATTACTATACACAAATTATGCCTACAAATGTTTCTGTAAAAAAAATCCTTTTAACAGAGGCAAAACATTAAAAACATTGCATAAATGGAAAGGATTTTCTCTCCTGATTCCAATGATATAAAATTTGTCAAATTTGGACGTGGGAATCAAAAATTATGAATTTTACAAGTTTAAACATCTAATAGATCTAAATTCTGATTTTAAATCAAACATACAGACACGCGGCGTGTTCTGATTGGTTGATACCGTTTCGCGTGGATCGACTAACGTGGACCGCACGATCTAAATGAAATCGCATGGCCAGATCTACTTCGTACCCCTTCGATAAGTGATTCTATCAGATTCGTTGGATCTAGATCTAACGGTCCTGGACCATGCGACCAAAGTTCGGCGGCGCTGGCGACGGTGGCGCGGCGGCGGCGCTCTGTCAGCGACGCTCCGGCGAATACAGAGAGGGCTGGCGTGTGTGGCGTGGCTTACCAGACTCGCACGGTCACGAGGAAGCTCAACGTGGTCGTTGTTGGCGAAGGGGCGCACCGTGGATGTCGCTGGAGCTCGTCGGAGTTGTGCGCGGCGTCGGGTGCTTGCAGACGTCGATGTTGCCGAGGCTCTGCGTCGCCCTAGCACGAGTCAGTGGTGTCAAAAGCTGCGCAAGAACAAGGCGAGCTTGACAGTATGCACGCGGGGTCAAGAGGTGCTCGATTCTTACCGCTATTGCTCGTCGGAGTCGAGTGGCGGTTCTGGTGGTTGCGGGCGTGAACGAAGACGGCGACCTGGGTCACGAGCAGGCAAACCAGGGATGTTAGTAGATGCACAAGGACGTGGCGGTCACGCTCGTTTGAGCCAGAAGCAGAGGGGCGGTCGGAGCTTACCGGAATCGCTCACCGAAGTGTCTCGGTACAGCGGTGGTGCAAGTGCGATTGTGGGCAGCCTGGTGGCGGAGTGGTGGCGCTAGGTGAGGGGAAATGCTCGCGGTGCAAAGGGGGTTAAATAGCCAGGAGGGGGGCAGCGATTACGCGCTGCATCAATGGAAATAACGCGGGCAGTGACTGCGGCGAGGTAACGGCGGAGCGCCTCGACCGCGCGTTGATTGAGGACGATGCTGACGGGGCATGGTGGGGTCTGGTTGTCAGCGGGTGGGTGCACGCGGGCGCGGTGAGAAACAGAGAAGAAAGGGGAACCCGGGTGGGCCGATTCGCTTGTTGGGCTGGAATGGTGGCGCCAGGCCCAATTGGGTTTTAAATTTCTTTTTCTTTTTCTGAGTTGATTTTCAGGAATCATTTTCAAATAAATTCAAAAGTAATTGAATTCAAATCTTTTCTGGATTTTTGTAAAGTGTAACCTTCATAAAATTAGACATAAAACCTTGCTGTCTCATTGGACTTGCTTGGTCTTATTGGAAAAAATCAAAATAAACAGTGCCATAGCATTTGATTTGAATATGTTTTGAAGATGGTTTTAAAACCATTTTTGTTTTGTAAATTTTGGTCCAAGCACTAACATTCAACCAAAACAACCTGAGAGCAATAAAGCTTGGTTTAAAACAATTATACTCTCATTTGAGAGTGGCATTAGATTAATGCATGCTCACATAAAATAATAGCACTTAGTGCTTCTGATTTCTTGAAATGAGTTTGATATTTGATCCCTAAATGATATGCATGCATGGATGATATCCAATCTTTGAAAACATGATTTTAGGTATGTTACAGTTTATTAGGGGCAAAGAATAAAGTGTGTCATCAAGTTCGTGAAGGCTTTAATCACTAAGTTTTCACATAACAAAATAGTTTTTAATTGGAAGATAGTTGAAAGCAAGAATATACTTGGAATGGTGTAACACACCATGCATAGGAGTTTATAGTGGACACTTTGGAATAACTTGGTTTCTTGGGAGTTGGAAGCATGAGTAGAGCTTACTCATACAAGTTGAGGCTAGCAAAAGACTGGGAGCAACCAACTAAGAGAGCATAATGGCCATAATCATGGAGAGCAACAAAGCATTACTAATCAAAGCATAGAGTGGTACTACAAGTCAAGGACTAAATGATCATAGATGCTAATGGTGACTTGTCATAGTCATAACATGGTGTAAGCATGTGCCAAGTCAACCCAAACAAATCATCAAAGGAGAATACCGCAATACTATGCTTTTGTATGCTAAAACAATGCATCATTCCTTCAAGGCATATTAAGAAATCCTAATTGTTTGGAACAAGTCATGCTACAGCAATAATCACTAAGCATAAGGTCAAAACAAGATCTAGCATGACATGATAAAGTCTAAGCCACAGTTAAAACAAGCTCCCTTTTGTACCACTATAAGCATGAAGCTTTCTACTCTTTTCCAACACCAAACAACTTATTTGAAACAACTCAAAGATAATAAGAAACAAAGATCAGTGATCTTGTTTCACAAATCCACAAAGAAGAACTAAAAAGTTCTAAGCTGAAAGCACAAGAAAACTAAGGCTAAACACAGTGCTAGCAAAAGAGAACACTCACAAAACAATAAGAATGAAAACTAGAGTGTTCTAGGCAATGAAAACAAAGTGTGTATCTCTCCAAAAGAAGTGTGTTGTGATCCAACCAACTTACTCAAGCAAACTAAGCAAACGAAAACTAAGACGCTCCAAGAACAACACAACTGTGCATGAAACAATAAAAACGAAGTGTGTAGAAAGACCTGAGCTTTTTATTGATGAAGAAGGGGATGCCTTGGGCATCCCCAAGCTTTGACACTTGTACCTCTTGGATATTTATTGGGGTGACACCATGGTGGCATCCCCAAGCTTGAGCTTTTGTCCATTCTTCATCTCATTACATCATTCTCTCTCTACACCTAAAATTTTTTCTTTATACAAAACTTCACACAATCTTCATTAGCAACATTAGTGTATTCAAAAGATAATAGACCTTAGGCAAAGCTTTGTAACAACAAAACTTTTCACTAAAAACACAATCTACTGTATCAACTTTCTTCAAAAAGCTCAATTCCCCAAAAGAGAACTCAAAAAGGAATCAATAAGAAGCAAATGCAAATAATGGCACAAATCTGTCAAAACAGACCAGCAGGTAGGAACCAATTTTTTCGAAGACCTTATGTTGCTCAAATCAAAAAGTGTTGAACTAACGAAAGTTATCTAACATACTGGGGGATTTATTCATAAATTTTTAGCTCAATCTGACTTAGAGAGACTCCTCACGAATATTTATGGTGGAGGACATAAATCTGTTTCCGGACAACAACTCCCCAAATCTTACTTCCCTCTCATTAGAGGTCATTCTTGGCACAAAAAGCAACAAAAAGGATAAGGAGAGGTCATTACTGAAGTAATAACTTCCAATACTCAAGAAAACTCTTAGGTTATCTCCCAACAAGTACTTTTCTTTAACGCCTTTAAGTTAGGCTTGATAGTTTGAGAAGATGCTCCCATAAGAAATATGAATTGAGGTAAAAGAGAGCATCAAGAAGCAGATTCTAAACACATTTAAGTCTAACCCTCTTCCTATAAATAGGAATCTTGTAAGAAAACAAGTCATGAAATCACAAAGCAACAAGCATAGGAAAGCAAAACAAGTGCAACTTCAAGATTTTCAACATAAAGAGGGGAAACTTAATATTTTTAAGATGCATAAAAACATGTTTCCCTCTCTCATAATAACTTTCAGTAGCAACATGAATAAAATTAACAATATAACTATCACATAAAACATTCTTATCATGAGCCGCATGCATATAACAATTATTACTCTCCACATAAGCATAGTCATACTTATTAATTATAGTGGGAGCAAATTCAATAACATAGCTATCATTACTATTCTCATCAACATAATCATTAAATATAGGAGGCATATTGTAATCACAATTAACTTGCTCCTCAATAGTAGGTGGACTGAAAATATCATATTCATCATTGTAATCATCATATATTGGAGGTTTGGTATCATCATAAGCAATAGAATAGCTATCTTCCAAAGCTGGGGGACTAAAAAGATCATTTTCATCAAAACTAGCTTCCCCAACCTTAGACTTTTCCAAAGCATTAGCAACAATGGTGTCCAAAGAATTCATACTAATAACATTGCTATTAGCATGCAAATAAAGCTCCATAGGTCTTTTAATTTTCTCTTCAAACACTTCATGTCCTAACTCAAGATAGATACTATAAAGCTCTCTAATTTTGTTGTTGTTTTCCATTAAGCCTACCTAGTGAAAACAAGAAACAAAAAGAAAAAATTGCAGAATATAAAGGAAATAACTTAGAGCACTCACACCGGAGGATGTGAGTACCTTTTACCTTACCTCCCCGGCAACGGCGCCAGAAAAGAGCTTTCTGGCTTACTATTGCCGTGGGGTAAGGTGTGTGAGTGCTTTTTACCTTTACTCCCCGGCAACGACGCCAGAAAAGAGCTTGATGTCTACACACTTCTATTCTTGTAGACAATTGTTGGCCCTCCAAGTGCAGAGGTTTGTAGAACAATAGCAAGTTTCCCTTAAGTGGATCACCCAAGGTTTATCGAACTCAAGGAGGAAGTGGTCAAAGGTTTTCCCTCTCAAGCAACCCTGCAATCAAGATACAAGAAGTCTCTTGTGTCCCCGACACACCCAATATAGGTGCACTAGTTCGGTGAAGAGATAGTGAAATACAAGTGGTAACGGTGCCAGAAAAGAGCTTGACGGTGAGGCAAACACTAAAGGCAACAAGAATGAAGCAAGCAAACATGCAACAGATCTAGTAGCAAACGGTGTTTCAATGCTTAGAAACAAGGCCTAGGGATCATACTTTCACTAGTGAATACTATCTCATATAAATATCCTCTCTTCATGATACTACTCTTAACTACTCTCTGGTTGGACACTCTAATCCAAGGTAGGCCTATAACAGCACACCTCAAAGTCCGCCTTCCCCAATCTAGATAACCCCACACTATCACCTTGAGTGCTAGATGGTTCCAACAAACACCACAATTTCATAGAGACATCCAACTCCAAATATAACTCATAACAAATATTCGATCTAGCCAAAGTGCCACACACGGTATGCCCGCTGTCACTTTCACACACGTGAGGAAAAGCATAGATCTATTAAAGCACAAAGAGTATTTATGTAGACTCAAGCCTAAGTGCCACCATGGCATGCATGCTATCACTTTCACACACATGGGGAGAGCAGATATCTAATGAAGCACTTGAGTAGCAAGGTAGATCTACTTGATTACAAAGCTCATGACCACAACAAGATCATGCATAGAGAGAGATGAACACATAGCTACCGGTAGAACCCCTTAGCCTCGAAGAAGGACTACTCCCTCCTTATCGTGGGAATCAGCAATGGTGATGGAGATGGTGGTGGAGATCGATGGAGATGGCTCCGGGGGCACTTCCCTGTCCCGGCGGGGTGCCGGAACAGAGACTTTCTGTCCCCCAAATCTCCCCTTCGGTGGTGGTGGCGGTGGCGATGTGTAGATTTTCGTGGATGATTTAGGGTTTTCTCATCGGGGGGCTCTTATAGGCGAAGGGGGAGGCCGAGGAGGCGGCCAAAGGGCCCACACCCTCCCTAGGCACGGGCCAGGCTTGGCCACGCCCAGGGGGGTCTGGCCACCCTCTGGTGCCTCTCCGTCCCTCCTTCTGGATTCGTGTCCCTCACGGAAAGTTATTGACTTTGTCTTTTGTCCCGTCCAATTCCGAGAATATTGATTTTCTGCCTTTCTAGAACCAAAAACAGAAGAAAACAGGCAACTGGCACTGTGGCAACTTGTTAATAGGTTAGTTCCAGAAAACATATAAAAACACCTCAAAGAGTAGACAAAGCAAAGCAAAGTAGATACTAAACAAGCATGGAGCATAAAAAATTATAGATACGTTTTCGACGTATCAATAATCTGGTTGAGCACCTATGGATACGCAGGGGAAACACATAGATGCCGAGCATGAACTAGCCGAACTAGGCCAAAATATGTTGTAGTTTCATTGTACTCCAAACTATTTTCAAATTTATGCCAAACTATGGTCTATTTTATGTCGAACTAAGCCGGACTATGCCAAAAACTGGACGAATTTGAGCCGAATTTGGATGGAAAAGAGTGTCCCGAGAACTCGGTCTCGTGGTATTGCCGACGAGTACGACATGGAGGGGTCCTCACACTGCGTGTTTAGAGATGTGGGGGATGGCGGACGGTTGACGGGTACGAGGTAACACAGCTTACCCAAGTTCAGATCCCACAACGGTGGCGGGATCCTACTCCTGCTATAAATCACTATAAGGGCAATACGCCGAGTTACAGAGATAGGTTCGTTGTACGAGGTTATGTGTATCGATGCCCTAAAGGCTCCCATAGGCCCGACTTATATATAGTCGCCAGGTCCTAGGGTTATAGGGAAAAGTCCTAGCCGGACAGGTTACAGAGTCCTACACCGTCTATTACTAGTCTAGCGTGTCTTGTACTCCAAGGCTCCGGGTACGCTGGTGACTCCACCATAGCCTTCCTTTATCCGGCATGGGCCTCCCTTCTGGATCCATCTAACTGGGCCGCCCAGCAGGCCATGGGCCATGCTACCAACTGTGGGCCACCCGGGTTATCCGGGTAAGAGACATGCTATGAGGATACCCATATAGCATATCCCCAACAGTAGTCCCCGGAGAACTCCGAGATCTTGCACCGTCTTGCCTCTTCACGTGGAATGCTCCGTCTAGATGGATGTCGGCAAATCGTCAGGCAATATCTTGTAGTCCTCCCAAAGAACCCTGCAAGGTTTTCTCCATCTTCAACTTGTAAGTCAGAGAATTGCTGAATCTTCCATCGTACTCTTCCGTAGCCGGACTGGATCCGTCCATGCCAGAATCTTCTGATGTGATGGTTCATCTGCCTATGTCAGCTAGGGCGACATGGACGTAGGTCAGCAACGCCTCGTAACTCACACATGCAGAGAACGTAATCATGTCCACTTTTCCCGTGCGAGCGATACGAACCGTTGGCGGCGACGGTTGGTACGTGGCGAAATTTCCGTGCACGTCTCCGCACACGTCGTCTACGCGGCAACCGTCCGATCAAGCGGCACGAATCTTGATGCTCAGTATCATAAATAGTAACTGCGGTGGAAAATTTACTTTTCACCTCATTCTCCCTGCATCTTATTCTTCCTCGGGCAAGCGTCTCCTCGAGCTCTCCGCGCCTCGCACAAAAAACCCTAACTCCCAATCTCGCCAGTCACTTCCAAACACACCCAATGGCTAGCAGCAGCTCCTCTCCCTCGGTGGCGGCGTCAGGCGAAGCCGCGGCAAAGCCGGCGAGCTCCGTCGTTGTGCCTCCAGAGGGTCTGGTCATCCCCATATCCGTGGTGGTCGAGGCCACCGGCGGCAACCATAATCTAGCGGCGCTGGAGCTGCTGGAGGAAGAAAACGACTCCCACAAAGGCGACTGGCGCGGTTCGGACATCACGGACCGCGACATCAAAGAGTTGATCGTCGAGGCTACCTCCCCGCAACGGAGGGGCTCGCCTGGCGTGCGGCGCCGGCCGGCAAGGTCACACCTTATCCCCAAGTCGGAGAAAAGGTGTACCTCAAAGCACAGTTGGTACGCGGCGTCTCCCTGCCCATCTCTAATTTCTTCCTTGACGTCTTGAATCACTACCGAGTTTAGCCACAGAACCTCTCTCCCAATAGTATCCTAGCGCTTAGCAATTACGCGGCGCTTTGCGAGGATTACTTAGGGATTAAGCCTAGGCTAGACCTCTTCATATATTTATTCACCGTCAAGCGCGAAGCCAGGGCTAGCAAGGACGGACTTAGAAATTGTGGCACCATTAGCTTCAAGATCCGACCTGGCCGGTGCTTCCCCTACATTATTGGCCACGAGTCCTACAAGAACTGGCAGCGTACTTACTTCTATGGCCCAGATATCCCTCTAGCCGCCCGAGAAGTAATGTACCCGGACTTCGTCGATGGAGCAACCACCGAAACTTTGACATGGAGATCCCAGGCCTCCCTTCCCTCCGACATCGATGCTTCCCGCACTATAAGGTGGGTAGAGTGGTTCGTAGAGATGGGTTTGACCAGATTGGACCTAGCCATGTGCTGGTTCATCAGGCAGATCCAGCCTTTGCAGCACCGCTCGAAGCTGATGCATGAGTATACCAACGACAGAAGGATAGCCTCCGCATCTCCGTCGACAACTTATCGAGCGACTCCGTCAAGCTTCGCCTCAAGGACATCGTCAAGGTGAAGGACAAGAAGCGTGGATTCGCCATCACCTACGACATGTTCGTAGAGAGCAAGTGCCCAAAGGTAACTGTATATTTTCTATGTATGTCATATACTCCAGTTCTTCCGTCTAACCATTACCATCTCGTCTAACATGATAACTTCTCACTTAACAGCTTAGCGATCTAGAGGAGGATAGCATGGCTGTCCAAATCTATGATCCAAAGATGAAGGAAGTCACGGTCGTGTCCGACGACGATGTTCCGTTGTCACGAAAGTGAAAGAGCTCCACCTCTGACGCTGGCGACGGAGGCAAGAAGAAAAAAGCGGAGGGTGGAGCCTCCAAGAAGACTACCGCCGCCCTGGAGGCGGAGAAAAGAAAGACTACTGGGATCCCCTTTGCCAAAGCACCCCCTCTTGTGTAATCTTCTTTCTCTCTGACATTGTCCATTTATCTGTCTTATTCCTGTACTTATGCATTTTGCACGTTTCAGAAAGAAAGCCACGACCATCTTAAAGAAGACCTCCAAAACTTCGGGGGCTTCTAGAACCATCAAGGACATGCTGCATCGCGACGCATCTCCCTCCATCTCCCCTGTCACTCCCATCGTCAAGCCCTCATTCGCTCTGACAAGATCCCAAGCCAAGGAAGCAGCTGGCCCTTCCGCCATGGAAGTGGACTCAGGTGCCTCTACCGAGCTTGTTGTTGTCGGCGAGCAGGCGACGCAAGAGAGTACCGCACACCAAATGGCTGAAGCTCCGGCTAAGGATGCCATCGGTAGCGGTAAGGCGGTGGTGGAAGGTGGTACTTCTGCCGAAGGCGGCGCCCCCCGCACCCAAGAAAAACATTGAGTTTCCGAAGATAGTCTATCCAGTACTTATACCGGGTAGCACTGCTCTGGTTCCTGGTGCGGCGCCGACATCTCCGACGTGCGGTCTAGAGGAGCTTCTCCGGCAAGCAGAGATCTTGCAAGGAAACAGTGTATCCTTCGGCAAGTTGCTGGC
The DNA here is from genome assembly GCA_023614405.1 of Avena insularis. Lineage (NCBI taxonomy): Eukaryota > Viridiplantae > Streptophyta > Magnoliopsida > Poales > Poaceae > Avena > Avena insularis. The sequence continues at coordinate 83,817,735 of CM042695.1, read as the reverse complement.
TGAGAGTGCTACCAACCTCAAGATCATTGCGCTTGTAAGTAACTTTTGCCTTTTTGCATTTCATATGAGTATCCCATTATAGCCCCCGAGGATTTAGACGGGAAACCATAGGTCTTTGCATCTAGATGCTCTAAGAGTGACTAAGCTAGAAAACTTCTCACTGTATCCCCCAAGCATATAGGTGGAATGAATTATTCCGACTAGATGCTTTAAGAGTAGCATACGCAGTGTTTATAGATTTCAATACTGTAGCCCCCAAGCTTCTAGTTGTAACTAAATTAGTTTAGACTAGATGCTTAAAGAGAAGCTAAGCAAATATCCGAGTTAAAAACTTTATACTGTAGCCCCCAAGCTTCTAATCGAAAACTGAATTAGTTCCGACTAGATGCTTAAAGAAAGACTAAGCATATTTCTAAGTTAAAAACTCTCGCTGTAGCCCCCCAGCGTCTAGGTGGAAATTTTCCGGCTAGATGCTCCAAGTAAACCAGACAATGTTTTAACTTTTTTTTCCACAGAATGAGAATGGTCGGAGGGGCATGGCCAACGACAAGTACCAGAAGATGCACGCGGACCTGGAAGCGGAAAAGGGTAAAACTGCCTTCTTGAAGGAACAGATCATCAAGAGCAAGCGTCTGTTTTTCCTTTCTTTTTTGTATTCTGACTTGAACTTGTGTATTCTCTGAGTACTCACTGTGTACTTTGCTTTCTCCGACTTGCAGAAACCATTGCCAAGGCTAAGGACATTGTCGAGCAATCCAAGCATATTCAGGAGCTGGATAGCGAGAACAAGATCCTTAAGCAGGAGAGGAAGGACATGCTGAAGGTGCATGAAGAATCAATGAAAGCCCTGCAGGACTCCGCCACCAAGGATATGAACCGCTTGAAGGAGGAGATCTTGATCTTACAAGATCATAAGAAAGCTGCCGATGAGCAAAATCAACGCCATCATGAAGCGTACAAGCTCCTCCAACAAGAACGGGACTCCTTGGCGGATACCCTCTAGCAAGCTGAGGCTAGCATCTTCAGTAAGTGATTCTCCGTCTTGTATTTCTGTAGTCTGGATACTCTGAATTTTTGAACTCATGGGCTTCTTTGTCAGGAAATCGCAGCTCCTATGGGTTTAACCCGGTCGCCTCCTCCGGCAAAGGAATGCATGGTTCTTGCCGGCAACTTCATCAAAACTGACATCGTGCAAGCAAAAGAGATTGCCAAGCCCCTCCAGATTAATATCAAGGCATCAGACTCTGTGGCGAAGTTCTCGGAGATCCTGCGCCGAGCCCCCGAGCGTATCACAAGCTGGAAAGCTTCATGTGCACGGGGCGGTGCAAGGATGGCGTTGTCCATGGTCAAGGCACACTACGAGAATGCCGACATCGACACGGTAACCTCTGGCATCCCCGATGTAGATGACGAAGGCCATGAGATAAATCATGAATCTATCTTGTCGTCACTCGCGGGTTATGACACCAGAGTTGCCGAGTTGGTCGACGTTAACGTCTTTGTGCCAATGAATACCATTGATGGCGGCGACCAAAGCTCCTCCGAGCCCCTCCACACTGCCGACTTCGAGGGTGACTCTCCTGCTGCCGATGATGTTGCTTCAAAGTCGCCTGCGCCAGAGGAATGAAAAACAATTTGTAATATTTGTTTCTCTATGATGCATATGCGAAAAAAACTATGTATTAACTTAAGGCGGAAAACAATGATGTATGTCCTGCTACTTAAGAACTAGTTCCAGCATGTATATATTTTTTAAGCAAGTGCTGGCTTATCCATTACTTTGGTTCTTATGCTTGACTTTTCGTGAGTCGGAAGACTCGTTGTCGCAACCATGTGCTCAGGCGATGATGCCCAATGGCACCATCAATAACCTAAGCACAAAATCGTCGATAATAAGTGCCAAAAGTCACTACTCCAGAATCCACATAAAAACGACAAAGAACGTGTAGATCAGAAAACTTAAGCTAACGCCCGTAGGCGGAATTTTCACAAGTGCAATCGCAAAGCTTGTGCATAAAGGTTTTATATGATCCAAAAATGAACACTAAAGGAGGTAAAAGACTCAAAAATATGAGTGAACCAAAGAGCTTTATTTCATTGATCACATAAGAGGTACACAATTAGATAAAAAATGCTAAGTGTAGAAAGGATGTAGCTGTGCTATGTTCCATGGCCGATCAAGCTCTGGGTAGTCATCATCCGGGTCACGTCGCTTACGCTTACGATCCTCGTTGGGTCTATCCTTCAGTTCACGATTGTCAACAAGGTAATAAGACCCATTGAGTAGCGCCTTGCTTATGATAAATGGTCCTTCCCTTGGCGGGGATAATTTGTGTGACTTCTTCTGCTTAAGTTGGAGCACCAAATCCCCCTCTTTAAAAGAGCGATGCCGAACGCGGCGACTATGGTAGATGGCGGATCTTTGGCATGCCAAAACGCACTCCTCCTCGAGAAGGTCCACATCTAGGCGTCTGGATTCTTCAGCGTCATCCTCGTCGTAGGTGGCAACCCTTGGTGCATCGTGAAGTATGTCGGAAGGTAGGATGGCTTCTGCTCCATATATCATGAAGTAAGGGGTGTAGTCAGTGGATCTTTTGGGTGTAGTTCGTAAACTCCACAACACAGATGGCAATTCTTCTGCCTAGGCTACAACTGCTCTATGTAGCGGTGCCTCAAGACGTGGCTTTATTCCCTGCAGAATTAATCCATTGGCTCGCTCAACCTAACCATTGGATTGTGGATGTGCCACATATGCAAGGTCAAGTCGGATGCCTTTCTCCCAACAATATGCCTCCACTTCTCCGAGTGATAAGTTGCTAGCGTTGTCGGTGATAATGCTATGTGGGAGACCAAATCTCACCACCAGATCCCGGACAAACCTAAGGGCAGTTGCCCCATCAAGATTTCTAATGGGTTTAGCTTCTATCCATTTAGTGAATTTATCAACTGCTACTAGCAGATGCGTAAACCCACATGGTGTCGTCTGTAACAGTCCCACCATGTCTAGCCCCGAGACTGCAAACGGCTAAGTTATTGGTATTGTTCACAATTCTTCAGCAGGAACATGTGGTTGTCGGGCATAATACTGGCATCCCATGCACGTCTCAACCAGCTTGTCGGTGTCCGCCTTCGCGGTGAGCCAGTAGAATCCTTGCCGGAAGGCTTTCACGACCAACGATCGAGGAGCGGCGTGATTCCCGCAATCTCCGAGATGGATTTTGCGTAGGATTTCAATACCCTCTAGCTGGAAAACACACTTAAGGTATACACCGGTAGTGCTCCTTTTGTAGAGTTGTCCATTTATTATGGTATAGCCCTTCGCTCGACGTACTATTTGCCATCTTTCGACCTTATCGTCGGGCAAAGTTCCGTGTTCGAGATATTCCATGAACGGTTTTGTCCAAGCCGGAGGGACCTTTTCCACCATGTGGACAAAAGAGTCAACTCTATCCGGGTTGTCGACTTCTGCTCCCTTCACGGATGGTGTCCGTAGATGCTCTAGGAAAACTTCTGGCGGAATTCGTTTGCGCCCTGATCCAAGCTTAGACCTCGTAGCCCAAGAAGCACTTGGCTATCTCGTCCACTTTGTCTCGATATGCCGCCATCATAGGGTTCCGCGCATTCCAGGTGTCAGCCACCTGCTGGGCAACCAAGTCGGAATCTCCACAACAAACTATGCGCTTGATGCCAATATCCTTGGCTACTCGTAATCCGTGAATGAGTGCTTCATACTCCACCATGTTGTTCGTAGCCTCGAAGTGGATCTGCAGAACGTAGTGTAGCTTGTCGCCAGTTGGTGACTATAACAGTACACCAGCCCCCGAGCCATTGAGCAGCTTTGATCCGTCAAAGTGCATCACCCAGTACTCTGGCTCCGGCAACGGAGTAGCATCTGGCATCTCCGTCCAATCTGCGATAAAATTCGCCAAGGATTATGACTTGATAGCGTCGCGTCTCTTGTAGGTGATCTCGAAGGTGGCAAGTTCGATGCCCCACTTCGTGACCCTTCCCGTAGCGTCGTTGTTGTTGATACTGTCGGACAGTGGAGTCTTGCTCACCACTGTGATTGGGTGCTCCTGAAAGTAATGCCTCGGCTTTCGAGAAGCAAGGAATACTCCATAAGCTATCTTCTGGTAGTGCGGGTAACGTTGCTTGGACTCCGTTAATACCTCGCTTACATAGTAAACTGGTCGTTGAACTCCGTTCTCATAGCCTGGTTCCTTCTGCTCTACCACGACAATGATGCTGATTACCCGGTTGGTTGCCGCCATGTAAATTAACATGGGCTCTCTAGGCTCGGGTGCTACAAGGATGGGAGCTGAGGAAAGAATCTCCTTGAGCTGGTTCAATGCTGCATCAGCTTCGTCCGTCCACGTAAATTTTCCCACCTTCTTGAGCAACTTGTACAGCGGCAGGGCCTTCTCTCCAAGTCGGCTGATGAACCGACTAACTGCTGCAACACAACCTGTTAGTCGTTGAATGTCCTTTAGGCATTTCAGACGGTTTATGTTTAAGATGGCCCTGATTTTCTCCGGGTTGACCTCGATTCCACGCTAGGGAACGATGAAGCCCAATAATTTGCCGGCTGGAACCCCGAAGACGCACTTCTTAGGGTTAAGCATCATGTCGTATTTCCGGAGGTTATCAAAGGTTTCTTTTAAGTCGGAGATTAAGTCATTTGACTTTTTAGACATCACCGCTATATCGTCCACATAGGCGTGAACGCTCCGACCAATTTGGCCGTGCAGGCAACGTTGCATTGTCCGCTGGTACGTAGCACCTGCGTTTTTCAGCCCAAAGGGCATCGTAACATAGCAAAATGTGCCATATGGGGTAGTGAACGAAGTGGACAATTGGTCCGACTTCCTCATCTTTACCTGGTGGTATCCTTAGTATGCATCGAGAAAACACAAAAGTTCCGAGCCAGCCGTCGAGTCAATGACTTGGTCAATGTGAGGCAAAGCAAACGGATCTTTGGGACATGCTTTGTTCAAGCCGGTGTAATCAACACACATTCTTAATTATTTAGTTCCCTTTTGGGGTACAAGTAGAGGATTGGCCACCCATTGGGTGTGAAGGACTTCTCAGATAAAACTAGCCTTAAGTAACCTAGCTATCTCTTTGCCTATGGCGCATCTCTTCTCATCTCCAAAGCGTCGTAGAGGTTGATTCACTGGTTTGCATTTTGGATCAATGTTTAAGCTGTGCTCGGCAAGTTCCCTAGGTACACCTTTCATGTCGGCAGGTTGCCAGGCAAAGATGTCCCTATTATCACGGAGGAACTCGACGAGCGCGCTTTCCTATTTGGGATCCAGGTTCGTCCCAATGGCGGTGGTCTTGGAGGCATCGCCTACCAAAAGTTCCACCGGCTTGGTATCGATGGCGGCCTTGAATGCTGGAGCGGAGTCGGAGATTTATTTCTTCGACGCGGGCATCTCTGAGTCATCGACCTTGCTCTGGATCTCCTTGAATTCTTCGTTGTAGAGGACAGCTTCCGCATAGGCTGCTTCATTAATCTCGCAGTCCCTTGCTTTGGTAAAGCTTCCGGATACGGTGATGACACCTTTTGGTCCGGGTAGCTTGAGTTTGTTGTAGACAAAGCATGGCTTGGCCATGAAGGTGTGGAATATGTCGCGGCCGAATATGACGCGGTACACACTCTTGAAGGGGACCACCTCAAAGGTCAACCGCTCTTGGCGGTAATTATTAACATCGCCAAAGGCAGCTTGAAGTGTAATGCACCCAAGGGACCGAGCCTCCCGACCAGGAACTACGCCGTGGAAGATGGTGTTGGTCCGCCTTAGGTTTTCCTCCGTCAAGTTCATCTTCTGCAGTGTATCCAGGTACATGATATTGATGCTGCTTCCACTATCCACCATACACTTGGTGAACTCCACGCCGTCAATCAAGGGGTTGATGACCATGGCGTATTGGTTCTCCGTAGGGATAAGGTCTGGGTGATCCTTCCTGTCCCAAGTAATTGGAACCTCCGACCAGCGCATGTACTAGGGAACTGGGGGTAGAGTGGCCATCAGTATCCTCATAGAGGTCTTCTGTTGTCAGACGGTGGGGGTGCCAAGGAAAGTGTGGTAAACTGGCGACTTCTTCATGAAGGGGTTCTTGACTTTGTTGTCGCTCTTGGCGGCGTGCTTGGGGTCAACATCCTCGTCCATGTCACTTGAATCCTTGGACTCCTCCTCCTTCTTCTTCCCCTTGCCCTTGCCTCACGGTCTGTTTTTCCGACTTTGCTTGTAGCCGGACTCCGGGTCCTCCTTGAGGTCATTGACGAACTTGCAGTGTCGATTGGTATGGGTGGCCTTGTCGTTGACATCGAGGTGTACGAGGCACGGCATATCATGATACTCTTCGTAGGTTTGGGGAACGCGGAGCGCTGCCGAGGTAGTTTCACTTCCTCGCTGCTGCCCATGACCAGCTCCCCGTCCTCGGCCACGTTGTCCGCCATCATCTCGTCCTGCAAAGGTCATGGCGACCATGTCGGGAGTTTGCTTTTCTTCTGGAGAGGTTTTCCGCTTTGTGCTGATGTTCCTCCGAGCTTGAGTTGGAACGGCCATTGCCGCCAGAGAGCCGCGAGCATCTTCGTCGGCAGCTGCGAACTCACTAGCCAACTGAATCATCTGGTTCAAGTCAAGCTGGTGATTGTCCTGCAAGCGCTTCAGCTTATGTTGGAGCAGCGTGCCCCTTTCCAACCCATCGATGAAGGCGGCCATGGCGGTCTGAGCGTGCACTCCTGCGCATGAATTATTCATATCCAGCCAGCGGGAGAGGTAGGCGCGAGATGTCTCGTCTTTCTCTTGCACGCACCACTGTAGATCGCCAACAGGGCAGGGACGTTTGTACGTACCCTCGAAGTTCTTGGTGAACGACTCTTGCATGTCCAACCAATTGCAGATGGATTTCTCCGGCAAGTCATCAATCCATTGACGGGCTGTGCCCGCCAACATCAATGGGAGGTACTTGACAGCGACGTTGGGGTTACCCCCGACAATTTCTACCGCGTTGCCGTAGTCCTGCAACCATGTAGCTGGCTTAGCAGTGCCATCATAGGGCTTGATGGTCTTGTCAATCCGGAAGCCTTTGGGGTAAGTTGTGGACCGTATCGCAGGTCCAAAGCAACATGGTCCCAGGTATGGTCCTTCTCGGGCCTCCTGGATCTTATCAATCCGCCAACATGCATTGTATGGCTCTGGGTTTCTTTTCTTCTTGTCAACAGGGGATGGGCTGCGTGAACGACGCGGGCCTCCTCCGCCATGGTGACTGCTAGGTGGCGACGGAGGTGGAGGTGGCGGTGGGTTAGCCTTCTTGCTATTACCCTCCTGCGACGCCTCACGCTTGTCGCGATTGCTTGCCGGACGCGGAGGGTCATGGCGCGACCTGCTCTTGTGTCCTTGGTTGCGCTCTCCGTCATGACGGGTCTGCTCTGAGTTGTCGCGGATGACGATGCTGCTATGCCTTGGCGGGGGCATATCCGTACGATGGTGAGCCTTGGGGTCTTCGCGATGTCGGGGGGAGCGGGGCAGTGGCGATGGGCGGCGAGGTTGGGCCTTTTCTCCGTGGTCGGAGGATATGGGGATAGCATCCTTCCTGTTGCTTGCATCCCTCCGTCTTTGTTCTGAGGAACCCGTCTGAGACCCGATATCAAGAGGAGATCTGTCCCTTGGCGGCTTATGCTGTCTAGACTGGCAAAACGCTGGGTCAGACTCAAGCCTCTGAGAGGTGGCCTTTTCCTGCTGTTTCACCGCCTTGGCCACTAGGTCATAGACCTGGTCCACCGCCTCAGGCGATCTATCCTGCTCTAGAAGGGTCTTGGCGACGGCGAGGTTGAGGAGAGGAGTGGGCATCACCTGTCGGCCTTCACTGTCAATGTATGGCTTGGCCTGCGCCGGCTTCGGGGGAGCCCATCCTAGGTTTCGCCATACACCAGGATCGTTGATGACGCGAGCCGGAGCTTTCTTGGCCTTCTACTGCTGCAGCAGAGTCTTGTACTCAGCCTCCATTGCTCTAGCTTTCTCTATGGATTTATGTGCATTGACCAGATCTCGATCTAGCTTAGCGCCTTGCTCCGCGATAGCCTACGCTTCCTCCAGCAGCTATTGGCGCTTCTCGTCAAGCTGGGTCACGTTCCGGATATGAGCTACGGTCAGTGGCTCGACAAGGAGATTGCCATACATCACTCTATCAGCTGGAGTAACTTGGGCAACAACAGACATAGATGCTGGAGGCGGCAAGTTTGTGGTGTTGTTGTTGCTTGGGCCGGTGCCGAGTTCCTGCGGCTGTTGCACTGGATTAGGCGGAGGTGGCATGACCTTTGCGCGATCAATGTCATCAGCAACAGGTGGTCCCTTCCCTTTGTCCAGAGCTATAGGCGGAGCTCGTCCGGGTTGATCTTCATCCATAGTCGTTCCAATGGTGACGAACACTTCTTGAGACGTGACGGCGTTGTTGGCTTGCTCGTCGCGCGTGTACTCCTCCTCCATCTCCTGCATGGCGGAGTCTAGTTCCTCTAGACTAAAATCTATCTCCTCTAAATCTGCACTGAAGTCGGCATATAGCGCATCAATCACAGAGTTGGAGTGTGCCAGGACTTCCTCGATGATGGGGGGTGGAGGTGCAACGGCAGAGATGATGACTGGAGGTGGTGGCGCAACTGTGGTGATGGCGGCCGGAGGCGGTGGCTGAATTGGAGGGGCTCCGTCAATGAGCGCAAGCGCTGTCTGATCTGCCACTTCGGCCTCCGCGTAGTTATTGATGGTGTTCACCATGCCTTCGAAGGTAAGGCGTCCGACGCCTGCTGCCATCTTAGAGAATGTCGGAGAAGCGTGCCATGGTCCAGTCCTTCCACAAAGTGATACATGGCATCATCATTGGGGTAGTGGGCCAGATCGGCTCATATACGAAGCCACCTGGCAAGGTAATCGCGGGGGTTTTCGCCCTCTCTCTGAACGCAACGCGCCAGATCGAAGATGGTAACCACGCCGACGAACTTGGATCTCTGTTGTCCAGACGCACGGGCGAAGCCGTTGGACTTGCAGCGATCTTCCACCGTTATATCCTGCACAAGGGCGGTTTGGGTGGGCCTTGAATTTTTCTGATCTTTGCTGGCAAACTCCGAAGAGAGATCCGACATCGATCCTTCCATGAACGTATCCTGCCCGTAGGCGGTCCGTGCGGGTCTTGATTCTCCTCCGACTCCTAGGGAACTAGTGCACAAGTCGGTTTCGCCAATGAAGAGGTGGATGTCTCTGATAGGAACGATCGAACACCGCATAGGGTTCGTCTTCGCCGGGATCTAGAACTCGTCGGGAGGGACGATCGGAACATTGCCGGAGAAGAGAACGCGACCGATGGCTACGGTTTTGCCGATTCCCGCGAAGATCTTGGTCCTCGCCCGCTGAAGAGCCTGGAGCGCCTCTTGCTCCACGGTGGGCGCCAACTGTCATGGTATTGCCGACGAGTACGCCATGGAGGGGTCCTCACAGTGCGTGTTTAGATACGTGGGGGAAGGCGGACGGTTGACGGGTACGAGGTAACATAGCTTACCCAGGTTCAGATCCCACAACGGTGGCGGAATCCTACTCCTGCTATAAATCACTATAAGGGCAATACGCCGAGTTACAGAGATAGGTTTGCTGTACGAGGTTATGTGTATCGATGCCCTAAAGGCTCCCATAGGCCCGACTTATATATAGTCGCCAGGTCCTAGGGTTACAGGGAAAAGTCCTAGCCGGACAGGTTACAGAGTCCTATATCGTCTATCACTAGTCTAGCGTGTCTTGTACTCCAAGGCTCCGGGTACGCTGGTGACTCCACCGTAGCCTTCCTTTATCCGCATGGGCCTCCCTTCCGGATCCATCTAACTGGGCCGCCCAGCAGGCCATGGGCCATGCTACCAACTGTGGCCCACCCGGGTTATCTGGATAAGAGACATGCTACGAGGATACCCATATAGCATATCCCCAACACTCGGCCTAGAAACACGAGTGGGAAACTCGGCGTTTCCAGACTAAAAACGAATTTCGTTCGGCCATATTTTAATTTGGATTTTGGCTTAGTAAGAGCATCTCCACTCGTTGGGCTAACCCAGGCCGAAATCTGGACCAAACTTTAGCCGGACGAAACACGTCTTTGGCCTGGGAACACCGAATTTCCCACTCGCATTCCTAGCCCAAGTTCCCGGGACGCCCGTTTCCGCTCAAATTCGGCTCAAGTTCGTCCAGATTTCGGCATAGTTCGGCATACTATGAATACAGAACATTTTATGGCCATAGTCCGGCAAAAATTTAAACATAGTTCGGCCTGCAGTGAAAATACAACATATTTCGGCCAAGTTCGTCCAGTTCATGCTCGGCATCTACATGTTGCCCCTGCGTATCCACATGTGCTCAACAAGATCATCCTGCAGTTGTTGATGCACCGTCGGATCTCGGATCTCCTGACGCATGGCGATGAAGGCAGCCCAGGTTGGAGGCACCTGATGATCAGGCTCGGCAAGAGGACCCTGTCTATAGTATGGCTCGTTCTGCTCGAGCAAACTCACTAGATCCTTTCTCTCATCCTCAGTGATCATGTTGTGCAAGACCACACAACAGTTCATCACTTCCCACATCTGATCTTTCAACCAAGTCATAGCAGGGAACCGGACAACTGCAAACCTCTGCTAGAGCACACCAAATGCCCGCTCCACCTCCTTCATGCAAGCTTCACATTCCTTGGCAAACTGCGAATGCTTGGGGAGCATTGGGTTTGAGATAGTCTTCACAAATGTTGGCCATCTTGGATAGATGCCATCTGCTAGATAGTATCCCTTGTTGTAGTGGTGTTCGTTGATCTCAAATTCCACAGGGGGAGCATGACCCTCAACATGCTTGGAAAAGACAGTTGAGGAGTTGAGGACATTGATGTCATTGTTCGATCCTGCCATGCCAAAGAAGGAGTGCCAGATCCAAAGATCATGTGTAGCAACTGCCTAAAGTATCACAGTGCAACCTCCTTTGTGGCCTTTGTATATTCCTTGCCATGCAAATGGACAGTTCTTCCACTTCCAATGCATGCAATCTATGCTTCCAAGCATACCAGGAAATCCTCTACTTTCATTAACTGCGAGGATCTGAGAAGTGTCTTCAGCAGTGGTGATCTCAAGTACCGATTCCTGAACACTACAATCACTGCCCTGCATAACTTGTACACGCAATCGATGGCGGTGGACTCAGCCATGCGGAGATAGTCATCGGCACTGTCACCCGGTGCTCCATACGCAAGCAACCTCATTGCTACTGTGCACTTCTGCAGTGAGCAAAACCCAATCATACCGGTGCAGTCCTTTTTGCAAACGAAGTAGGGGTCGAACTCCCGAATGGCATGCACGATCTTGAGGAAGAGCTTCCGGCTCATTCTGAAACGACGCCAAAACACAGCCTCCCCGTGGAGCGGCTCGTCGGTGGAGTAGTCGGCGTACAGCAGGCAATAGCCCTCTATCCTTTGCCTCTCCTTGCACTTCCGGCGACCCGGCGCCGAACCACCGCGCTTCGGCTTCTGCAGGTACAGCTCAGCGAGGGAGGCGAGGATCTCTAGGTGCTCTGCATCTTCGACGACCTCGGCATTCTCCTCCTCCAGCAGTACGGCGAGTGTCTGCTCGTCGTTGGAGTCCATGGCCGAACCGGCCAAATGCCGAACACTTGGCGGGCGTGGTGGTGGGAGCTCGCAGCGAAATCGAGCTACGTCGAAGTCCGAACGGCGAAAATGGCGACGATGTGGGCGGCAACTACGGCGAGCATATCTAGAGGCGTGGGCATGTCTCGGCGTGGAGGAGCTCCGCCGGCGAAATCATGGCGACAGTGGTGGTGGGAGCTCTTCGCCGCAGTCTGGGCGAGTGGAGCGGGGGGGGGATGGGACTTTCTCGCCGGCAGAGCTGGCCCACGCCGCTTTCGCTTCGTTCGGCGTTCCCAGGATCCTGGGTACGGCCTGGAAAGCCCGGACCAAAATTCACCTGAATCCAAACAAAAACAGGTTTCTGGATACACGACTGGACCGATTTTCAACGTCCGGATCTAATTTCGACGTCCGGGAGTCCTGGGTAGTCGAGTGGAGATTTTGTAACGTCCAACGAGTGGTTCCGCTCGAGCCGCTGAGCGAGGGGGGGACGAGTGTCTTAATTTTAAAAATTGAAATAAAAATAATAGACAAAGAATACTGAGTACTACCTCCATTCCAGTTTATAAAGCAAATACGTACTTCGAGAAAATAATTTAACTAGAAATTTAGTCAACAAGATACAAAGTATATTTAACAAAAATTATACCATTAGATTCATATTTAAAATACGTTTCCAATAGTATAATTTTTATAACATATAATTCATATATTATTAACTAAATTTATAGTCAAACTATTTTTTTAAGTACATATTAGCCCTGTAATCCGGTATAAAGTGAGTATCATTTTGTTTTTGCCGTATCAGAGAATCCTTCCTTTCCTCCTTTTCCTGTGCAAGCCATGGCCTCCCAGCAATCACCGCCGCCGCCGCCGCCGCCGCCCGCTCCCACCACGGTAATCGATCTCGGAAACGACCTCCTCCGCGAGATCTTCCTTCGTCTCCCCTCCCTGCCGAGCCTTGTCCGCGCTGCCCTCAGCTGCCGCACCTTCCTCGACGCCGTCCGCTCCTCCCCCGCCTTCCGCCGTTCCTTCAGCGCCGTCCGCCCACCCCCTCTCCTCGGTCTCTTCTTCGATCCCGATGGCCCCGCCATCCCTACCTTCGCGCCCATCCGCCGTCGCTCCAACCCAGACCTCGCAGCCGTCGTCCGTGGCGCCGACTTCTTCCTCACCGGCATCCCCGACGATGACGACACCTTCCCTGGGTGGGTCATTGAAGACTGCCGTGACGGCTACGTCCTCCTCCAGAACTTCAACGCGGAGCGATTAGCCGTCTACAACCCCCTCACTCGGGCCCTGGATCTCATCCCCCATCCGCCCGACGAGCTCTTCGACAACTCCCACGGCGACGCCAACTACCTTGGATGCTACATCCTCTCCTCCAAAGATGGCGCCCAACCGCTGCGCCTGGTCTACACCTGTCACGACGAATCGCGAGCACGCGCCGCAGTTTTCTCATCGGAGAGCAGGGCGTGGCAGATCTTTCCATGGTCGGAGCCTGTGACGCCACAGCCTGAGGACGAACACTGGCTTAAAGTTGGCACGATGGTGAACGGGTTCATCTATTGGATACACGCGGATGAAGCCTACATCTTCGTGCTAAACACTGCGACACTAGAGTTCTCTCTGATGGATCTTCCGCCAGGCTTTGTACGGCGGGATTACATGTTCAGGGTTGGCGAGAACAAGGATGGGGAGCTTTGCATTGTTTGTGCGCTTGTATTTGATATTTTTGTCTGGGTCTGGAGAGCCGGTCTTGATGGCATTGAGATGTGGATGTTCGACAATAGGTTTCCGTTGGAGAGGATTGTCGAGTTCACTCGCGGTACACTGGACGAACATGGTGAACTGAGGGTTGTGGACATTATCGATGGATATGTGTACTTCTCTACCAACGAGACGTTCGCTGATCCTCTTCATCCTTGTTGGTTCCTATCTTTGTGCATGGAGACAGCGGAGGTGGACACGATCTTTCAGAAGAGATTTGACAGCCATATCTATCCCTACATCATGGCATGGCCTCCTTCTTTGACAGACACAAGGTATCATAATATTTCCCTCTTTTGGCCACTAGTTGATTTTGTCCAATAATGATATATCTTTAAGATCAGTAAGGAAAAGCAATTTTATTTTGACACACGGGCAAACTGGGCTATCTATAGTTTGTAGCATTTGCCAAATGGTTGCTTGCGTTTTTATTTTCATTGGGTACTTATTTTCTTCATCATGCACACGAACAGAAGTTCAGTACTAAGTTTATCAGTAATGCCGGTTCAGCATTATACCTATTTATTTACTTTTGTTTATTCCCTGCACTTCCCTCTGTGCCATTCAGCACTGTCAATGGCTCTGTATTTCTGAACTACTTGTTTATTCCCTGCACTACTTGCATTTCTGAACTGGTTCAAATATTTCATTCCACCTTCTTTGGGACAGAGATTCCACTTTTTAATTGGTGCAATTGTCATTTTGATTTGATACTTTTGAGTTTCCATTTGACTGTTTATAGCTAATGCTTGTAAGAGCCTCTGCTTGTTATTGACTCTTCCTGTTTAATATTTATATCTAGGAATTCCTGCTGATGAGATTAAAATAAAAAATTTGGCTCGGAACTCCACTAAGAATAAGGTAAAAATTAGCTTAGTTTGATGGCAAGGGATGATCTTTACTAGCGATGGTAGACTTGTTCTTGTTAAGTCATGCGTTTGCAACATTGCCTCGTTAATCTTTACATGATATCTTTCTACCACCTTATAGGGTTAAAAAGAGAATTGATGTTTTCAGAGCATAGTTGCTATTGCAACAAGACCAACGTGTTAGGAAATAGTAAAAAGGCTCTGGATCTTCAAACAATATTTGTGGACCCAAAGAACAAGGTGGCTTGCGGTCTTGGATGTTCAAACATTGAATAAAGCTTTACTAGCAAAATGGCTCTGGAAACTGAAGACAGAGGATTTCTGGTTGAAAGTTGTCTTAAAAGAATGTCAAAACCCACTGTTAGTAAACATGGAAATGAAGATTCTCAATTTGGTCATCCTTGACATCAAAGATTCATTATATTCCCTCCGTCCAGAAAAAAATGTCGCAGATTTGTCTAGATTCACATGTATCTAGACGCGTAGATACATGCGAATCTAGATAAATCTGTGACATCCTTTTCTGGACAGAGGGCTAGATACATGCGAATCTAGACAAATCTGCGACATCCTTTTCTGGATGGAGGGAGTATAAGAATTGCAGAAGAATTGTAGGGCATTTAACTAATACCTGACTCTGGGAAGATTGGTGGTTGGACGGAGAACCTCTTTGTGTCTCCTTCCTACATATATAATGTGAAGTTCTATATGAGGATTTAGTTCAATTTAGGGAACTTTGTCGTGAAGAAACTTTGCAAATGATGATATTGAAACAATTGTGCACCAGTATGACAGACTGAACTCAAAGATTCTCTAAACTGGACCCTCACCACTTCTGGCCACTTCACTGTTAATTCCTTTTTCAATATGCTGAAGTTGAGTACATCGGTTCACACATAAATCCCCGTGGACAATTAAACTGCCTTTAAAGACCAAGGTAGTTTTTTCCCTAGTGCTGAGAAATATCATTTAAACGAAAGATAATCTCCCAAGCCGAGGATGACAACGGTGAGATGCATTGCCAAATTATGGAAACATTGATCATTTGTTTTTGTCATATTCACTTGTGGGTTTGTGTGGAATATAATCCAATGGGGTTTTATACTTAGAGATATATACTTGATACGATTTCTGTGTTGTTTGGTGCTTGATTGTACAAATATAAAAAAGGAAAGTTTCTTGTTACTGTTGGCATTGCAGCTATAATTTTGAACAATCTTGCATTTTTTTTAAATCAAGCTTTTGCTTTGGAACGAAGAAAATTTCTGATCCTTTGATGGTTTTTCATGTGTTGAGTCATGCCTAAACTTCTGATTCTTCATGCAGAGAAAGTTAGAAAAGGGAGTCTTCGGGAGAAACTAAAGGATGGCAAATCACTACTGCAGGGGGCAACATGAGGTTGACTGGATGTCCTTCTGTAACCTGAATACTTCTGTTTGTTGCTGGTAGTCTTGGTATGTTTACTTTTGATGATGGTACGTTTCATTCCAAACTGAAGTGAAAAATGATTAATGATCAGTTATCATCAGTGCTCGCGGGAGTGCCTAGATGTGTTGCTCTCTTCAGGTAGCTTTTGGCATCAATCGGCGCCTCTTTTATTATGTAGAACACGTTTGTTTGGTTTCTGAGGGTTCTCCTTATTTAAGAAAAGAATGCAGTACTTTGCATTTATACATTCAGGGAAGCTTCTATAATATCCAAATTTTGTTCTCCACGAGCGAGTCTTTACATTCTTCATTCGAGTATGTCCACTGAAGTTTTCCCCATATTCTACACCAGTAATGTAAATCAACATGATGCAAAAGAAATTGTCTAGATAGTTACCATTTTTTTTTCTGATTTGTGACTCAGAAAAGCATTTTGATAATTAGAGCCTAATTTTAAGGATCTTCTGTACCCACTACAAAACTAAGGTTCTTACTTTTACAAAACTGGGCAACAGCCCACCCCTTTGGAATACTGTAGAAATACAACTGTATGTATTATTAAAGAGGAAGCTCTAATGTTTATATCTGATATATTAACTGCAATCAATAGCAACTATGTCAGATTGTTGCTCCTTGGGCACCCTACCCCTGTTTTGACCTCCATTTTAATCTTTTACGCTATGTATAACAAATTCCATTTGTGAAAGTGTAGAACTAGTTTCCGTGGGTCTATGTAACCCACTCAAAAAGAGTGGAATGAGGTGCTAAAATAATTATACGCCAAGTCACGATAAAGTTCATTTGTGGCAGTGGGGTGTAAAACTGTAATAAGTATTTCCCTTTAGTTGTGTTTGTGTTGTGCCCTGGTGAGAATACATTTGATTTCACAAGGTCTCTGTACTTGCATGCAACCTGGAAGGTGTATTCTGGTGCTTGAATAGCAAATGCCTCGATTCATAGTGAAGGCTGAGTCAAGACTACCTGCCGTTGCTTGTCCTTGTGGCATTTGCATGCAAGTGATGTCGAGAAACTATGTTTTTTTTATTTTATTTACTTGGCTATGAACTCTTTTGGTGATGTTGGGAGGCTGGAATCTTTTTTACTGCAGATGTGGTTTGTCCTGAAAAGAAGGCCTACAATTATTTTTCGAAATTCAAATAATGTAATCGATCCGTATCTTTCTACACGATCAATATCCATATCATAGATAATAATTTCATGATTTTTACACACATATTAGTCGAACGTGCTGCAGGCTCTTTGGGTTTAGGATTAGCAGCACTGGGACGTGGTGGCCTTCGTCGAAGTCTCTGCGTGCCAGGCTCGTTCGTTCAACTAAACTATTCCAACACCCAGCCATCCACATGGGGAGTCAGATCGCATCTGGAGCAGCACATTTATATTTTTCCGATATACGTATGTATTTGGATTCAGATCTCGTCTGGGAAAGTCAAGGCATACCTGCTGGCATCGCAGCCCACTCTTGTCCCCTCCTCTCCTCTTTGCTGCCTTCAGAAGCGATCCGTGACGGCAGGGCTGGCAGCATCCATCATTCAACCGGAACCTTGGCTAGGCTGCCTGTACTGCGTATCAGGGATTCTTCAGGTTACCAGGTAACTACCCAAAGTTTGTTGCTTACGTGCTATTGCAAAATCTCTTCTATCCATCAAAGCTTCTTCAGGCAACTACTCCAAACATTTTCGTGCTGTTGCAAACGATGGCTAGTTTTGTTCGGGAACTAGCCTGAAGGTTTAGAGACGGTCGGCGGTGGGACGATGCTGCAGGGGCCTGCACTGCATGGAGGAGCAGTAGCAGCAGCCGCTCTAATGGGGCCCGGGCTATATGGAGTCCTTTATTTTTTTTTCTTTGAAACTTTGAAAAAATTCAAATTTGAAGATTCTAAAAAATACGAAAAAAATATGTGCATGTAGATCATGATATACACTAGACACGTGCCCAAAAACGTGTGAAAATACATCATATTTTGGGATCAGCGAAAAAAAGAGAAAATTTCAGATCTGGGACGTGAACAGTACATATACGAAATGCATCGAAATTTGTCCTTTTTGCTCACCCGGAATATAAGGAATTTGGGATTGAAACTTTTTAGATGTGTGGTGCGAGTCCTTGGCTACACATACAGTAAAAGAAATTCTGAATTTTGACAAACTTTGAGTTGTGCGCTCTGGTGACTTGGGAGCATGGCATGGTAGCACCCCAAAACAAGGAAGCACTAGATTTCTTCTTGATGATATAAGTGCACAACCAATTAATTCAAGTGGAATTCATATTGCCGTTTCATAGTTCTGTGAAGTCATGGAGTAGGAGCTACTTTTGTGAGATTATCTGTTTGCAACGTAGAACTGGTTTTTGTTCTTCAAGTTTATAATTAATTATTATCCTTGACTTATCTAAGAATTATACTCGACTTATTGTGGAGTTTCTTCGAGGTCCTTCATAAGTAACATGATTGCCATTTACAGTTTCCGTGGTCACAACAGTAAATGGATTGCAGAACTAACAATAAACATTGCCCTTGTTTTGCAGGTACCGTTGTAGTAATAACAAATGGATTACAAAACTAATTCTAAGCATGGTATCTTGGAGAACATTCTACATAATCCAAGTGCAGAGCCGACGGCTCTACCCTTATCACTCCTGGAAGACATCACAAATGGTTTCTCCGATGATTTGAAAATTGGCCATGGTGGGTTTGCAGTGGTTTATAAGGTACATTGTTTATCAACTGCCCCAATTATAATCATAGTTGGTTCATAAACTCTAATCGATGCCAACCCCGCATCTTGTGACTGCAGGGGATACTCAATAATGGGATGGTCACTGTGAAAAAGCTATCGATGGCATATGGTATTCATGAGAAACAATTTATCAAAGAAGTTAGCTGTTTGATGAAGGCGAAGCATGAACATATAGTGCGCTTTTTAGGATATTGTTCTGACACACAAGGCATAATGGTGGATTATGAGGGAAGTATTGTTATGGCAGATGTGCGACAAATGTTGCTCTGCTTCGAGTATCTACCTAGAGGGACTCTTGATAATTATATCATTGGTACGATCGTGTAGCACATAACATATGTTTTCATCATTATTTCTTTACTTTGTAACTTCATTTCACTTTCTTGATAAATGACTAAACATGATATTGTTCAGCATCCCACAATTACAGCACGGCATAGTTATAAGGAGCATATCTATTCATACCTATAATTACTTATTTTATCGTGAACTGTCTGTCTAGTAATGCGTCTTGAATATTGAACTGCACTTTCTTGTCACCCCTATAGGAACATCTTGTGTACTTAAATGGAGAGAGCGCTATGAAATCATTCGAGGAATTTGTAAAGGTTTATATTATCTCCATGTGAAGCAACGTACTGTTCACTTGGATCTTAAGCCCGCAAATATACTGTTGGATGATAATATGGTTCCGAAAATCGCTGACTTTGGTCTTTCGAGGTGCTTTGGTGAAATGCAAAGCCAGGCTTTTGCTTCAAATTTGATTGGAACTTTGTGAGTTATCTATGGCTTTGAAGTCAAAATCTCATTTTATTTATTTTGTCGGGTATAATTCAACACAAAACTTGATAAATTTTAATGCAGGGGATACTTGGCACCCGAGGCTTTCGATGGACACATAACATTCAAGGTAGACATATATAGTCTTGGTGTTATAATTACAGAGATACTGACGGGTGAGAAAAGATATCGTGATGTTGAGGAGGTAAGACCAATCTATGTTCTCATTCAAGATAAATACCTGATCTCAAAACATAAACATTTTATATTTCGGATCAGAGGTAATACTACATTTTTTCCTTCTTAGACAATGCATGTTCCTATTCATTCTCTACAATACCCAAGAGAACTTGTGTGCATCTAGCAGTACTCATATCTACAAGAGGCAAGACATATTCTTTTTCCTGGGGTATCAAGGTAAAATACGCAGAAGAATAAAAATAAATCCATACTTTAATGAGATCTACCACTATTAGAGAAATACAGTAACATAGATATTAAAATGTATCACATACATAGTCACATAACTATTATTACAGGAAAATATTCTACTTGTTTTGATCATACCTGGATATGCAAATATTGATGGCCTTGCATCTCACTTAAAAGGGTTAATTGGTTTTATGCTACTCTCCAATTCACAGGTTGCATATATGCCATTACAAAAACATTACTTGTGAATATGCCACTCTAACTTTCCAATACCTCCTCATATGCCATTTTCTTCAATACAAGAGGAAAACGGTTCAATAAATAGGTGTATTTCAGTTTATACTTTAGTATTGACCATAATAACCCTGTATTCAGATTTCGGTGGCCCTTTTGGGTGTTTGGGGCGCCAAAAAATTCGAAATTTTCAAATTTTGGCAAAAATTTGAACTTCTCAGAAAATCTGAAAAATTTATAGAAAATAAAAAAACACTAAAATTAGTGTACTGTTCTAATTTATGCCATTTCTGGGCAGATTTGCATCGATAAACTGACATTTTCTGTTCTGTCCAGAAATTTGTCAAATTTTGGCCGAAAATTCAAACTTCTCAAAAAAAACTGAAAATTTTATAGAATGTCAAGAACACCAATATGAGTCTACTGTTCTAATTTGAGCCATTTCTGGGCACATATGATTTCCTACCGCTTGATTCCTTAAGCACAAATGCTTGAACAACAATGTCTAAACTAAATGTATTTGTCAATTCGAGCCTACAAATCATGGGAAAACGGAATTAAAAGAATGTACAACTATCTGAACAAGAACAAATTGGACAGATAATTTAGGCCTCACTCGTACGGGCAATCGGTGGTGCCTTCCATGCTGCTGGGCGCCGTCGGGGAAGCGCCGCCAGTCGCCGGGTCGGGTCGATGGCGCTGGTCGAGGTTGCGAGTGGCGGCGCCCTCCGGTGATGCGAGCTCCGAGCGGCGGCGGACTTCGATGGCACGGGCGGCGACGCCCTGCACTCCCAGTCGATTTAGGGTTCTAGCTGTTAGGGAGCGGGGACGAGCTGTTTGTGTGCGGGGACATGCTGTTTTTGTACAAAAACTGTTTGTATACGGTACAGATATTGGTACATAGACAGTATGCATTGTTGTATTGAAGAAAATGGCATATGAGGAGGTATTGGAAAGTTAGAGTGGCATATTCACAAGTTATGTTTTTGTAATGGCATATGTGCAACATGTGAATTGGAGAGTGGCATAAAACCAATTAACCCCACTTAAAAATGTGCTGGCACCATTAACTTCTCCGCAACTTTTGTTGTTGTTTCGATGTGCTTTGGTGAATTATCACCATGCATGAGATTTTTTGTGCTACTACATACTTTAATTTAATAATTTTCTATCCAAAAAGAAAAGGATGTTCCTATTTTCCAAACTCACTATTTTAATTCCATAGGTGCTTGATATTTGGGGGAATAGGTTGCAGAGATCACAGAGGGACATACATTTGGAACAAGTAAGAGTATGCACTGAGATAGGGATGGAGTGCATTGAGAGTAACCCATCAAAGAGACCAGATATACAACATATAATTAGTAGGCTTGATGAAACAAAAGGTGATTTCACTGAGCTGTACCAATTTACACCTAATAAGGTACCAGGAGAAACAATCTCTGAGGTTAGTTCTTCACTGAAATTTCTTGTAAAACCCTAGCTGTTAACCTTTAAAGTAGCAATGATTGAGAGAACAGATAAAAAGCACCTGAGCTCATGTTAGCTCTTCTGAAAAATAATATTGGAAACTGTGTTGCAATTCTCGATTGCAATTCTGTAGGTATTTGATATCTCTTCCAATACATTGGAGAAATCATATGAAGACACACAATTGGAACAATTAAGAGTATATGCTGAGGTAGGGACAGAGTGCTCTGAAAACAACTCGGTAACTAGACCAGTTACAGGGCGTACAATCGAGCGTGATGAAACAGAAAGTACGCGATTGTCGAACAAAACTAGTGGGAGTAGTTCTTCAGGAGCGCAGGTAAGTTCACCAACTGCACATGACTTCCTCCCACCAGTCCCATTTTTGAGATCTCGTATACATTGCCATTTTAACTTTGTTGATGAGGTGATGTTCCGTTGGATATTCAACAGGCAGACAAGGATTCTTGTGAGTTGCATTCGGTGGCACCTAAGGTACCAGGAGAGACAAGCGATGAGGTGAGGTCTCCCCTAAACCTGTTTGTAATTCCTTAACTACTGAATTCCTAAAGAGAACTACTCAAGTTAAAAGCTAAGTGTCACCCAAGCTTATGAGCTCTTCTAAAACATTGAATACATTAATTTAGTAATTTCTGCTATCCTTGTTCAATTCTAGCGTCAATGCAGCAGAACTGTGAAAGTTCGCTGGTGCCAAGAAACTCCACAAGACTATGTACTTTGATCAAGTTATGGATCAGACTTTGATTTCTTCTTTTATTTTTAGTGGTTTGTGTCGAGGTCACCATTGAGACTGCTTGCATATATTTGCATAGCTAGGTGTATTACTACTAATAGACAATGACATGCATATAGATGTGCCCCTTCCACCGACTCCTCCCACGACCTCACCCCCGTGCCGGGGCGGACCCGCTCTCCCCCCCAGCCCTTCTCCCATCCAACGCCTCCCTCGCCGCCGCCGGGGGCTCTGCCTAGCAAAGCTCGGGTGGCGTGGTGCGGGCGGCGACCATTCTCCTCGGTGGCGGGCGGCGGCCAGGCTAGCCGGTCTGGTGGCGGCGGCCGGCGAGACGGTGGTTGGCGACCGGGTCCGATTGGGCCTAGATGGGCTCGGTTGGGCCATGGTTCGCACGCTGATCTCTCCCTCTTCCGACGTCGATGGCGCTCCTGGGATTCACCATGCAGTTTAAGGATGTCGGGCGCTCTGCCCCGGTATGGTGATGGTGGCTGCCTCCTCTGCCGGAGGGGGTCTACCGGCTGGCTATGGCAGATCCTTGATCCCACTTTCAGTACCGGCGGCGAGTTGGGGAGGTGTGGCTGCCGGTGGAAATCATGCAGTCATCGCCGCTGCAGCTGACATCTACCTTCTCGTGCTGCTCTGGGGAAACCCCAGTCTCGGGTATTCTGGATCGAACGATGGCTATGCTCTGGGTGTCGCTCTCCCTCTTGGGGGCATCGTTTTTGGAGCAGCTGCTGGATGGTGATGGCAAGAAGGTGGAGTGGCGTACATCTACGTCGTCGACGACGGCGAGTCTTGGTGGCGTGGTGCAGCGGAGTCTCCGTGGCAGACGTGCCGTGATGGACTCACGCATGGCGGGGGCGCTGACTGGCGTCATGGTGGCGTCGTCGGCAAGACCGGCAAAGTTAAGACTGCACACAAGGTGCTCGCTAAGAGTCTGCTAATCGGGATGTACGCTCTCGTTTCGCTTAGAGGGTGTCTTGGGGTATGCGATTGTTCCCGGGTCCTAGCTGGTGTAGTGTCCTCTTTGTCTTTCCGTGCACATAGTGGCCCCGTTGACACGATTTTCCTCCATTGTCGAGTTTGTAGGTGTTGTGGTGGTGGCTTCAAGTTTTGTGATGTATGTTCTCTGACTGTTCTTTGTTGATCGTTTTAATAATAAAGCAATAAAGGCCCTATGCATCTTTTTGATGCAGAGGTCGGGGGCTCGCACCCTCCATTTCGAAAAAACACTTACAACCCTTTTAGGAATTATACATATGGATGTTGAGTATTAATTTCATGTACTCTTGCAACTTTGTGTTATCACATAAATCATGAGTCCTTTTTTCCATATAAATCCTAAAGTTCCAGTAACATCGGATAACGGAACAAAGGACAAAAATTAAAATTATACTAGTTCTAAAGTAAATAAACAAGTGCATACTATTTTATTTTGTTAAAAAATTGTTAGACTTTGAAGTTCCTTTAGGAGTACTCATGTGAGCTTGGGAGCTCTTTTGATTTTCCTAATACCTAAGTATTGTGGTACCTCATATGTAGTTCTGTTTTATACTAGATGCAACTGAACTTTCAATTATTGATCAATAGGGTTATCAAATGGAGAAGGGCCCCATTTTGATGAATAAATATGAAATTGGGAGGCTGATAAGCCACGGGATCTTGAACACCAAGGTATATCTTGCTCGTGTTCTTAAAGATGGACAATATGTTGCAATAATGGTGGCTGATAAGGACAAGGTCTCAATGGCTGGGCTAATGGCGCGAAAAATGAGGGAGATTTCAGCAATGAGATTGCTAAAGCATCCAAACGTCCTGAAACTTATTGAGGTAATGGTTGCCAAGAGCAAGATTTACTTTGTTTTGGAGCATGCTCAAGGTGGCAAGATTTCCAGCAAAATAGCCAGGGGAAGGCTAGATGAGCATGTTGCGAGGAAGTACTTCCATCAATTGATCAGTGCCATGGACTACTGCCATAGCCGAGGTGTTTATCATCGGGACCTGAAATCAATCAGCCTGAGGTGGAGGGGGACGACAACGACCAGTAAACCCTGAAGGAACCTTCGTAGTCCAGACAGTTTGCTGCATGTAGCCGAGATGTCCCTCGTCGCCGCCTCCAGAAGCTCTCCTCGCGGCCACGTTTGCCTTGTGCTCGCCACCGTGCTGCCGGCGATGCGGTTGGAGCTGGGGACGCCAGGATCCAAGAGTGGGGAGAGGAAGGACCCAGCAGCGGCGGTAGGAGGGGTAGAGCGAACAACAGCAGTCGGAGGAGGCAAGGTCGCGTCGGGGAGGGTGGTACCTGCGGTCGGAGGAGGACGAACCAGAAATTCTAATGGAACCAGTTTTTTTCACTTGGCGGTGGTAACTGGTCGTAAATACACGCTGCTCCGCGTTTAGCTGTTCCGGGAATCGGCAAAAGACCAGCTTCGCGGTTTGTGCATGAAAACGACCCAGCTTCGCGAATCTAGCTTCCCGAAGCTGAAGTGTTCGGTGTAACTCCGTCAGAAAATTGGAGAAGCTAGAAGTTGGAGAACTACCGAACACGTCCTTAGGAGAGGCTATGCATGCATGCACACAACTCCACCAACATCAGTTGCTGATGACATGGGGCGGAGCCCAATAAGCCCACCCTGATGCACATGAATACAGGTCCAAAATTTGTTTACTAGTACCTGCCATCTAAAATAGGTCCGTGCATCAGGGTTGGCCAGGACGTGTCCATCAAGGTGGGCCAAGATGATTGCCTTGAGGCAGGCCGCGGGTCCAACGCGGGAAGCCGGGAATACAGAACACGCACGATCGATGGAGTCAGGGCTGGATGCTGGATGGAGTCCTCTGTATGTAACTAGGTACTAGGTATGCCTTGCTCGATATATATATTTAGAAAAAAAAAAAAAGAGCGCAACGAACCGTCAGCCTAAAACATCTCTAGGTTACTGAAAAACGTCGGGAGCTGAATAGTTCCGGCGGATTTTCGGTTTCTGGGCTGGGCTTGCGAGCTAACGGATCTCGTAAACGGCCTAGCCCGAAAATGTTTTTCTTGGGCTCCTGAACTTCGGCCCATCCACCCCCTACTAATACGGCTCGCCGACGCGAGTTCGATTCACAATCCGAACCGCTTCGCCGCGCAAACCCTAGCCGTCACCGCGCACGCTCTTCAGCTCCGGCGAGCAATTCGAGCACCGACAGCCGTGGATCTGCGATGATTGCCATGGTGGGGAGGAGCTGCGGCCACGTGGGCGGTGGCGGTGGTGGGGGCGGTGGGAGGCGCCCACCGTCAGGGGGCTCGCCGCATCCTTGTGGTGATGAAGCCCACAAGAAGCTGGAGCGGTCCATTGGCGCCAAGCGCCATGCAGCTCGGCGGTGGACGAACCGTGGGCTCCATCCCCCACCGTCCCTCGCCGCATTCGTCGACTTCCTCGACAGTGACGTCGCCGCTCCACCGATGACCCCGGCGCGCGTGAGTCCTCGCACTCCCACCGTCACCCCTCTTTTGTGCGCACGATGACAACGAGGAGCGCAATGCACTAGTCGACGCCATCCGGCCGCGCTGCGCGAGGAGATGGAGGCCGCTATTGCGGCGGTGGAAGCTCGGCTGAGCGCGCCGATAGGGAGGGTGCGATCACGGCGGTGGAAGTTGCCGAGCGCGACGAGGAAGCAGGTGGATCTGCGCGCCTCGACATGGACGTCCTCGTCCTCGATGACTAGGCGGCGGCGTGACGGCCACCGCTCCGTCCCGAGCTCGATTTTGGTCCGTCGGCGATGCGCGCACGCGCAGAAGCCCCTAGGCGAGCTCGTACACTAAGCTTTTTAACTTTTTTTCTTTGTAATATTTTGTATATATGCACTGATCGAATATGTCGTATGAACTGATGTACTAAAATCGCGTCTATGATTTCCCGGGAGTTTTTGAAATTTAAATATATGGTTAGCAAGATCAGTAACGGATCTGCACCGTGCACTTGCGAACTGAAAAATATGGTCTAAACTCTTTTAGTAACTGTTAGATATGCTCTAACCGCGAGACTGGAACGCGACTGCAACGACGCCCGCCCAACGCGCCGTCACGAGCGCATAGCTCCGGAATCGGCTATCGCCGGCCACCCTAAAGTGCCCCCTGCTCATCCTGTCTTCTGTCGTCCAATCCAGGCCTAGTCCAATCGGCTGTAGTCTCCTGCTCTCCTTGATCAATCTACGGTTCCAACAATTTTCATTAGTAATTCCGCTGAAACCCCTTATCTATACTATAATTAGCCAAATTTCCTAGTAGTCATGTGATTAGAATTTGTACAGGGTATATGTATGATTAATTAGCCAAATTTCCATGTATACTCTGAAATATAGATTTATCAAACCAGGTACATTATGGAAAAGTTCACTATTAAAAGAAAACGCACATCACAAGATGTCCCAGAAGAAATGAACTGGAAATGGGAGATCCAATATAATACAGGCAAAAGAAAATTGATAGAACATTATCATCCCAACTTGAAATAAATGGTGAGACATCCTCTAGCTTGCTTGTTTGGTCAGCAACTTTGAGTCCAAGAGACTCATTTCGTCATTTTAAGTTGGAGAGTTTGATAAACTTAGCAAAACTATATCCTCAAGATTTTAATTCTGGGAACTGGAGGATCTTGATAAGGATCTACGCCTCTATATTGCAAGATGATAGTTTTTCCAACATAGCAACAATCAGTAAGCTTTCTAAAGAGTGAATTCCACTTTTTACCCTCTACGTGTGCATTTGTGACACTAATTATCCTATATAGTGAAAATTTATCTAAATTACCATGTTTGGAAACTTTAAACCGTCATTTTCTGATGTATATCTAGTGGGCAAGGTGTGAGGTGACGATTGAACTTCGAAATTATCGAGATGACAACAAAGAATAGAACATTTGGTGCAGAGAAGGGTAGATATGATCGACGACGACGTTCTCCGATCTTGATATATTTTGTGGCGGCACATCATCCTAACATGTCAGCCTTATTCAAAAACACGTGTTAAATGCTAAAACAGGACAAAATCATGCTTAGAATTTTCTTAAATACGACATTCGGGTACAACTTCTACTAAATGGGGGTAATTAGTGTCTCAAATACACAAATAGAGGGTAAAAAATAGAATTCACTCCTTTCTAAAAAAATGGTGGATACATGGAGGCATATCATGTATCCTTTGTTTTATCGATTGTTGAAACTAGTGATTGTGTTGCATGTTGCCACTATGGTTGAGAGGTGTTTTTCAGCTATGAAACTAGTGAAAACATTTTTGCGCAATTAACTCAATGATGATAGCTTGAATGATGATGTTATTTGTTATGTGGAGAAAGAAGAAATGAAGAAAGTAACCAATGATCAAGTGGTTAAGTATTTAATGGCTTTAAAGAATCAAATGTACTAAAAAATTAAAAGGTAATGTGAAAACTTAAACCACATGTTATTACAACTTTGGTCATTCTACTATATTCCACTTGAAAACTGAATCTACTTTTTTTTTGCAGGTTATTGGGCCTTGGTGTTTGATGATATATTCTGATATTTGAACATGCAAGACATCTTTTTCAAGTAAATTTGTCCCCTCTTTCATTAATATAGTAGGCATTTTGATTGTTTTATTACTTGCTCTTTTATATTTGTATGTTGTATCTTCTTATGTCATATTATCTATATTAGAAAATATAGACCACACTTTCACATAGTAGATTGTTGCTTGAAATTTTTGTGCCATGGTAAGTGGTGCATCAGGGTGACTCGAGCTCCAGCTCCGCCTCAGAATTTCTCTGTCAG
Organism: Avena insularis; assembly: GCA_023614405.1. Lineage (NCBI taxonomy): Eukaryota > Viridiplantae > Streptophyta > Magnoliopsida > Poales > Poaceae > Avena > Avena insularis. The sequence goes on along the minus strand of CM042695.1, from coordinate 83,789,783 downwards.
CACAAATTTCACCCACTTGGCCTACTCACGAATGGCATATCCTAAGTCTCGCCAGAGACGCCTAACCTTCTATGAGATGCCAAACTCTAAGAGTGACAAGCATATCTCGTCAGCTGCAACTGGATCTTGTTTGGTTCTCGACTAAACTCAGTCTCCAACTCTCAAAAAAATTCTTGCAAAAACAAGTGAGAAACAAGGAGGGGCAACTCGACAAATTGGATAGTACATATCTTGAAAATTAGCTCAAGTTGCCAACCCTATCCACCAGGGCTCAGTGCTGTTTACAAGCCACACCACACACCTAGGCGTTATAACCGGATATTCCTTTACGAACATGTCGAATGGTCTATTATTCCTCAAGCACGCCTATACAACTTCTTGCTTCAAGAGAGCGGTCCGCATCTCGAGTCCTCGACCCGTTCTATCCTCAACTCTTTGTGAGGGATGTTCACATACAGCACGTATCGTGTGCTCGTGTGCCTTGGTGCTTCTAGTAAATGGCCAGATTTATAGGTCGGGTCAGTAAATGGGGTCAGTAAATGGCCAGATTTACAGCAGACATGGATAGTAATATGCCAGATACACAGCAGACCAAAACAGTAAAAGACTAGATTGTTAAGGAACATTAAAAAGTTAGATTGTTAGCGGGAGGAAACAGTAAATTGTTAGATTGTCAGCAGGCGAGAACAGTAAATGATCAGATTCACGGCAGGCCAAAATAGTAAAAGACCAGATTCACAGCAGGCCGGAACAGTAGATGACTAGATTGTCAGCAGGCCAGAATAGTAAATGGCCAGATATATAGCAGACCGATAACAGTAAAAGGCCAGATTCGCAACAGGCCGAAACAGTAGAAGGCCGGATACATAGCAGTCTGGAACTATAAAATGCCAGATGCATATCAGACCGGAACAGTGGAAGGCCAGAATAACAGCGGACCGAAATAGTACAAGGCCTGAATATATAACGACCCAACTTGTGGGCCCATTTCAAACAGTGCTGCATGAAACAGTAATGGATCGGCTTACTATTGGGCTTTCATAATGGGTCGTCCCACCTAATAATTGTCAGGCCTTGACTGGGCCTGGCTTTCTACCACAGTTTCCATGACAGTTAACATCGGTAACCGGCTGTTAACGGAGTTTTCCACGTGGTAGTCTGTATCACGTGAGCAGTCAACGCGGCTGGCGAACAAATCTACAACGGAACAAGTTTTCGTGGCTGTAGGGTGTGATCTGCCATGGTCCAAAAAAACCACAGTAGATTCATTTATGACGAGGCTTTTACCACGAAGGACATTTGTCATAGAAGACTCTCCAGCCACGAAAAACAGGCCTTTAACCACGAAAATCGTCTGTTGTAGAAGGACATTTTTCTTGTAGTGCCCCCTCCAATCTTCGCTGGATCTGACTCTGTTTGGTGGTGTTTTCGAATCTGGTGTGCTCCATCTCGAGGACCCCCCGGGATCCTTATATAGGGGTTTTTATGTAAATATAACTCCTTGGGCAAAAGAATCAAAGCGATTGGATGACCGAGAAGCAAATGAGCATAGGTGGCACGCCCACCTAGGCTGGGCGCGCCATCCAGACTCATTTGGGCCTCCTGGCCCTCCAGGTGAGGTTCTTGTGCTCCAGATGCTTATCGTGGATAAATATTAACATTCCCAAAAGTTTAGGTCCATTTGACTTCGTATAGGTCATGAAGCATCAAAACATTGAAAACAGGGGTTTTCTTCCATGCCGGGTTATAGCCAAAATAAAGGGGATCATTGGTAAATCTCCAAAAATCAATGTAAACATGTATATAATATTATATATGATGCAAATATGTGGGTAAACATGTTAGCAAACTACAAAGTTCATGTATGCATTTTACATGTATCAGGACATCGCCAATTGGTAGGTGTCGTCGTTGTGGTGTGTGGAAGCACTGCCATTAGGGTAAAAGCATGCCCCTTTTATTTGTTCGGCAGCGGGTGTCAAGTGTGCTCTCAATCTAGAGTTTCCTGTAAAGACATAAGAAATTTACCTAGAACACCCTAAGGCTGACAACCCTACTTATTGCATGTCTGATCATATTTCCCATCGTAGTTTAAACTGGGGTGTGGATTACAAAGGAGACTCCCTTTGACGGTATCCTAGATGGAGATCCTTCTAACCTACTATTCGTCCGCCCTCCAGAAAAACTCTCTCCTACACTCAGTGGCATAGTCCTCCTTTTATAGCTGAAGGGGTTACCACAATGGCATAGGATTCCTACGCCGCTTACAACTAGCTACCCCTCGATGACACTTGGGTCTGACCTGAGACATGATGGCACCAGCGTCTCGTTATGTCCCTTTGGTATCGGTCTCTAGGCTTTTAGCACCTTTCTATTCTCGGTTTTCGTCTTCTTCCGCCTTGTCATTCCGCTAGGGGGAACCGTACCAGCCTAGTTCGAGATTCACTCCAATTATAGTTAGGATACAATTGGGTCCTCCTCTTCCCACCATCTTGGTGCAGCACCATCTAGTCTTGTGGTGGCCGATCCAAGCCATAAAGCGGGCGCGCCATGTCACTAATGATATCTTCTTCCCGAGGCTTGATGGAGAGCGTCATGGCTGGTGTTTCCTTCCCGAGGTTATGGGTTCCTTCCCGGAATCCACCTAGGACACCTTAGGTGGACTATAGTCCCTTGCTGGGTCTCTTGCATGGGTCCATAGCTCTTTCTGGGTGGGAAGGATGCGTCTCGTGGCCATCAACATCGCCGCAGTACGACGCCAGTGGGAGCCTCGTGTTGTTTCATATATTTTTTTAGAGAATGCCTAGATCTTAGGCGCCTGAGAACTTCTTATGTCTAATTCGCTGACATCATTCTATTATTTGTGCTAATTCTCAGTTACAACCTAGTTGTAACTTATATTAATTCTCAATTGCAACCTAGTTGCAACTTATTAAAATTTTAGTTACAACCTAGTTGCAACTCATGTGAAAGTACCATGTTGCACGAATCGCAAGGTAAATCCAATGGCAAGAGAGATGACTGAGACCTAAGAAATTCTTAGGCGCCTGAGAACTAGCAAATCCGATGATGATTTTTCGAGGAAGTGTACGAAATATCCATCTAGCAGGATCTAAACAATTTATCTGGTTTTAATTTGATGACTCACAGTCACTACTATTAAAATAATAGAGGTGGTTTTCATCGCATTCGTAGTTTTTTGTTTTTACATATTTACTCTCACGCAAATGTGTAAACTACCCACGCTGCTACCGGTAAGTGAGAAAAACGGTTTGACAAACAAAAAGGCGATAGTCGGCAGTGATACGTCGGAAACATATCTATAATTTTTAATGCTCCATGCTTGTTTTGTATCTACTTTGCTTTGCTTTGTCTATACTTTGAGGTGTTTTTATATCTTTTCTGAAACTAACCTATTAACAAGTTGTCACAGTGTCAGTTGTGTGTTTTCTTCTGTTTTTGGTTCCAGAAAGGCAGAAAATCGATATTCTCGGAATTGGACGGGACAAAAGTCAAAGTTATTATTTTTCCTGGAGCAACACGGAACCACGAAGCAGAGCCGGGGGGGGCATAGGGTGGCCAAACCCCCCTAGGCGCGGGCAAGCCCTGGAGGCGCCTGGAGGGGGTGTGGGCCCCCTGGACCCCCACTGACCTTGATTACTGCGCCTATAAGAAGACTCCGATGGGAAAACCCTAAAGAATCTAGAAGAAATCCAGAAAAACCTCCGTAGCGCCACCGCCACCGAAAGGGAGATTCGGGGGGACAGAAAGCCTCTGTTCCGGCACCCTGCCGGGACGGGGAAGTGCCCCCCGGAGCCATATCCATCGATCTCCACCATCATCTCCATCACCGTTGCTGATTCCCATGATGAGGAGGGAGTAGTTCTTCCTCATGGCTAAGGGCTCTACCGGTAGCTATGTGTTCATCTCTCTCTATGCATGATCTTGTTGTGGTCATGAGCTTTGTAATCTAGTAGATCTACCTTTCTACTCAAGTGCTTCATTAGATCTCTGCTCTCCCCTTGTGTGTGAAAGTGACAGCGTGCACGCCATGGTGGCACTTAGGTTTGAGTCTACATAAATACTCTTTGTGCTTTAATAGATCTATGCTTTTCCCCACATGTGTGAAAGTGACAGCGTGCATACCGTGTATGGCACTTTGACTAGATTGAATATTTGTTATGAGTTATATTTGGAGTTGGATGTCTCTATGAAATTGTGCTGTTTTAGCCCTACCGATGATTAGAGTGTCCAACCGGAGAGTAGTTAAGAGTAGTATCATGAATAGAGGATATTTATATGAGAGAGTGTTCACTAGTGAAAGTATGATCCCTAGGCCTTGTTTCTAAACATTGAAATACCGTTTGCTACTAGATCTGTTGCATGTTGCTTGCTTCCTTCACTTTGCCTTTAGTCTGTTCCTCCAGGCCATCAGCTCTTTTCTGGCACCGTTACCCCACGTCAACAACAAGTCAGAAGCTCTTTTCTAGCACCGTTACCACTTGTATTCCACTATCTCTTCGCCGAACTAGTGCACCTATATTGGGTGTGTTGGGGACACAAGAGATTTCTTGTATCTTGATTGCAGGGTTGCTTGAGAGGGAATACCTTTGACCACTTCCTTCCCGAGTTCGATAAACCTTGGGTAATCCACTTAAGGGAAACTTGCTGCTGTTCTACAAACCTCTGCACTTGGAGGCCCAACAACTGTCTACAAGAATAGAAGTGCGTAGACATCAGGCAGCCCTGCCTCCATCAAGCGCGAGAGCAAACCGCCTTCCTCGCCGCAGGCGACCAATCCCAGGGGCGGAGCCAAGGGGGGGCTAGCAGGGGCTAGACCCCCCCTAATCATCGGCCCCCCTCAGTACATAGGTGCAGATTTTAGTACTAAACTAATGGCCTTATAGGCTTAATTAACACTAAGCCCAAATTTAATTGATTTTTCATGCTTCTCTATACTGAAAGCCAAATGTAGCCAGTGAATTCATTTTATTAGTACCATATGCAATCGTTCAGATCAACTGACTGGATGCTTGTCACCATCTCTCACTCCTACTCAGTAGCCAGACGCCAAACGATGCCATGGCCGCGGAACCATGCTAGCCAGCCATGTTGTTTGTCAGTTTCTACCTATGTTAATCATGTCGCAATGCCAGCAACAAGCATGTTGTACCATCGAGTATAGGAATTAATCTTCCTCACTCTGACTGAAGGTACCAAATCATTAGTATTTTGTTGATATATTGCATAACATATAGTCTAATTGATTAATTTTTTTAAAAAAATGCGTCTTTTGTTTGATGTTTACTCGGTGATGACGACAACTTATTGAATAATAATTGGGAAATAATAATAGGAAGGTCACCTGCAATGGAATTGTCAGGCTTTATACTCTAGATATAAAGTTGATCAAATATAAACTAATCTTTTGTTTTGTATTGTCTAAGATTTAGTGCTTGTAACATCCCAGCATTTAGGAACCTAACAAAGGGTAGATCTAGGATTATGTATTGTTGCATGCATCTATTTGTGAAAAAGTGGGAAAAAATTTCGCCAAATAAAATCTTAAGTGATCAATGTTTCTTTCTTACTTTAAGATTAGGTTTAGACTTAAAGTAGGATTGTTATAAACTTTGATGTGATCTTAAAAGAGTTATGTGTGTTTTGAAAAGGGTTTGAATTTTAAAAACTTAAGTGTTGAATATGTTGGAGATATGCCCTAGAGGCAATAATAAATATAGTTATTATTATTATATCTTTGTGTTTATGATAAATGTTTACATTCATGCTATAATAGTATTAACAAGGAAACATTAATACTTGTGTGATTTGTAAACTAGATTAGAGTCCCTAGTAAAGCCTCTTTATAATACTAGCTTGTTGGTTAATAAATGATTGTGGTTTCCCTATCATGAACATTGAGATGTTGTTAACAACAAGATCATATTGTTAGGAGAATGATATGATGGACATACTCCTATAGATAAGCGTAGCATAAAGATCAAGTCATTTTAATAGTTCAATTGCTATATGCTTTCTGATACATAGTAACCTAATTCCTTCGACCATGAGATCATACTTATCACCATCACCGGAAGGATGCTTTGATGACATCAAACACCACACCGTAACAGGGTGGCTATAAAGGTGGCATTGAGTGTTCGGAAAGTAATTGTTGAGACACATGGATCAAGAGTGGGATTTGTCCATCCATATGACAGATAGATATACTCTGGGCCCTCTCGGTGGAATGCCATCCAATTAGCTTGCAAGCATGTGACTGGCTCACAAGGGATCACATTTCACGGGAACGAGAAAAGAGTACTTATCAGTAACGAGGTTGAACTAGGTATGCAGAGATACCGACGATCATAATCTCGGATAAGTAAACTATCGTGAGACAAAGGGAAATTGGTATCATATGTAAGTGGTTCATTCGATCGCAAAGTAATCGTAGAAATATGTGGGAGCCATATGAATTTCCAGATTCCTCTATTGGTTATTGTTCGGAGAAGTGTCTCGATCATGTCCGCATAATTCACAAACCGTAGGGAGACACACTTAAGGATTCGACGTTGTTGAGTAGTTATGGAATGATGAGTAAGAGACCGAATGTTGTTCGGAGTCTCGGATGGGATCCGGGATATCACGAGGAGATCCGGAATGGTCCGGAGAATAAGATTCATATAAGGAAAGTCCTGTTTCGGGGTTGGAGAATGGTTCCGGTGTTTTCATCGGGAATGTTCTAGAAGGTTCCGGAATGTCCGGCATTCCGAAGGGGAAGGGTACATGAATGTGTCATAACAAGTTGGAATGATTGCATCATGTACTAGGTGTCATCGCTGAACAAAATAAAGGGATAATTCAAATCCTAGTTTGAAAAAGTCAAACGCCAATTTGAAAAAGTCAAACGGCTGTTTTGTTTGGTGGAGGGAGAGTAGGAAACCTACTTGGGGAGGAGTTCCCTCCCTCCACCGCCGGCCCACTTGGAGACCGAGTTGGGGAGGGACTCCCCTCCCCTTGGCGCGCCCCCTCCACCTATATAAGGAGGGGCAGGGCTGCCCCTCCAAGACACAACACCACACCCCTCTAAACCCTAACCCTAGCCGCCGCTGCCCACCATAGCCGCCGCCTAGGGCAAGCTGCCGCCGCCTAGGGCTAACCCTAGCCGCCGGCTTTGCCTCTTCTCCTTGGTGCGTCTAAACACTAGATCACCGAGGCTCTCTCTCATAGTCCACCATACTCGCTCCGGCTTAAGGCGAAGCCTCATGGATCTCCTCTACTTCGGTACCACTGTCAGGTCTTAGGAATCGCGAGGAGAGTGCTACAACCTTCGCTGCCTGCTGGAACAAGAGAGAGGAAGGTCTTCGTCGAGTACCGAACGTGTGACCGACCGCGGAAGCACTGCCGGGACGCAGCGCCGGAAGGATCGTCTACGCGATCTTGAGATCGGCAAGAGTACGACTACATCACCCACGAGAATTTGCTCTCGTTAAACACTTTGGAATCTTCGAGGGTAAGTTATTCCATCGACTCGTTGCTACAATCTAGTAGATAGATCTTGGCTTGTTTGTTTGTATGCGGTAGAAATTTTTTGTTTTCCATGCTACGAACCCCTACAGAATAATAATTTAAATGATTTAGATTTAAGATTTGAATCTCAAATTAATCAAGATATTGGTAGTATCACTTAAATCTCAAAACAATTGAAATTATGAAATTCATTTTCACAGTATAGTGACATAAACAAGTTACAATAGAATAAAGAATAAGAATCTTCTTTATTAATAATAACATAATCTTTATTACAATTGAATAAAATAAAGATTACATGAATTATAAAAAAATACAAAGGATTAAGAAAATTACATCTACCAAACTATTCTATATCTAAAACCTAAACTAAATCTTCATATTTATCTTTAAGCCTGCAAATCAAAGATTAAACAGAAATAAAACAAGATTAGTGTTAGTAAGTATTTCTCTCAGATATGTCAGTGAGGTGCACTTGACAATCTCAGCATTGAGAAATATTAAAAAAAGGGGCAAGTTTCACCAATATGAAAGATTTCATCTTTCATAAATTCACAGCCAGAATGCAAAGGACAGCCAAAAAGGATCAGTTCACCAGCCAAGGTAAAAGTAGATTGGTAACAGTAAGATCAAAATTTCAGAACCTATCCATATGTGCATAGCAGGCACACAGACTGCACACACACAAGCATGCAAGGGTGTGTGTCGACTGCACAAGCACAGCCATATCAAACAAAACCAGAGCACAGCCGTGGGGAAGCACCCCAGTGCAACACCACACCACATCACACCACATCACAGCCTAGGAGAACAGCAAGTGAACCAAGAATAGCAGCCAAACCAAACCACCAGATTAACCCAAACATCACCAGAATGGTGACATAAGGAGGGGGATGAACAAGGTGGACATCAAGGCCAAGCCAGGAGCTAGGAGGAGCAGGCTAGCTCCAGATGAAGCATAAGAGTCCAGCAACAACAAATCAAGATCATCACCAACTTACTCCACAAATCTCAGCTTTTATGGTGAGTTTCATAAAACCTTCACATGATCTAATCATCTTATTTAGAGAAAGGCATGTGTTGTTTTACAAAACAAACCCTCAGAAGACACCCAAGTGGGGTGAATCCATCATAGGGATTTCTGAGAATCTAAAGGCAAACAGCAAAGCACCAGAATCCAACCAGAGCTCAGAGAAACATCCTTGCTCTGGTTGTTAAACCATATTCTACAATCCAATCATATATATACCTATAATCTATTTCTAGGCACATCTCTAAAGGAAGAGTAGCACCTTAGAAACAAATCTTTGGGATCCATAGGTTGATCAAGCTCACTACCAATTTTTCCAAGCTTTGATTCAATAAAGAATAGCTGGTACCACTACCAAGACTATCTATATGAACCAACTAGATAAGATTTGAATTCCTAAGCCTCAAACCAACATCATTGGACATAGGAAATTCAGATAAGAGCATCTTTATTTATCTTTCAAAGTCAAGATTGTCTCAAGCATAAACTAACCAAATCCATGGTTTAGAATTAAACTTGTGTGCCATACATGATGGTGTCACAAGAAAATTTCAATATGAATCAGGAAAAGTAGAAAATCATCCTAGATTCAGAAAATCAACTAATTAATCATTTTCCTGTTAAAAACAGGAATCATAACTAGAATATTCTTATAATACACTTCACTATTTGAGATCATGAGGATATCAATCCACATATTAACTTCCAAGCTAACAGCACTAGGGCATTAGCTGTATCTTATCATAATCATGACCATGAATCAAATAAATAGAGAAAAGCTATAAGATCATTAGCTCTACCAAGCATGATCCCCATACAACCACATCATCTGAATCAGATGCAATCCAAGCATCAAACCATCAAGTAAGCCACCAGAAACACCATACATCAGATCAACCAACAAGCCTCAGGCCAATAAGCATTCAGTATGGGTACAAATCATCTAAGCATGAATCAATTCCTCCAGTACATGAACAAGCACATCACAGGAACCCTAAAAGGGATAATCATCCTAATCGGAATCAGACAATAGCCAGAGAGGACACTGCTAACATCTAGCATCAAATCAGCAAGCACAGAGAGCACCAGGAGAGGGGAATCAAACTCACCGTAGGTACTCGATGAAGGATAGAAGAGGAAGCAGAGGGGCCGACGGCCATGGCGGCACGGGGAGCACCCCAGAAGGGGCAATGCAACCCGCACGATGCCACGACAACGACCCAGATCACGCTTGGAGGTGCAGAGCATCACCTCAACGCACGTCGACCACGACTGCACTTGAATCCATGCCAATCCCCAAACCCTAGGGTTCGGGACGACATCGATCTATCGCTGGAGAGCCGTAGTCTCGAATCCAATTGGATAGAATGATCGGGCATCGTCGACAACCCCCTCATGCACCACGGCGACGACCAGAACGGCCGATGGCGGCATCGCCGGCCACAGGGTCGGGGCCAGAGGAGGAGAAGATGAACGAGAGAGAGAGAAAGAGAGAGAGAGAGAGGAATGGGCCGAGCTGGGCCAGACACTTCGGGATGGCTCTTTTGTCTAACACTAGTGGGCCAATAGGGCCCAATCTGAATAACCAGCCCAGAAACAATTTCAGGCCTATTTTAATAAAAAGAAAAGACCAAAATACCCCTGGACTTAATAAAATTATAGAAAATAAAATAATAGTCCAAAAATTATAAACAAAATATTTTTGGATTCACAATAATCCATTTTGTCCAAATAAAATAAGATATCAAATTTTGGATATTCAAATTTTTACAAGAATTTTGTAATTTAAGTATTCCTTATGGAATTTTACAAAATTATTGAAAGGTGATAAAAATAAATAAAAATCACTTTCATAATTTATTAATATTATAGTATTTAAAAAAATACTAAATAAATATTTAGTTATAAAGTAAAGGTATAATTAATAATTCCTAAGGAAATTATTAAATCAATAAAAAATCAAATAAAGGGAAATAAAATAAAATAAATCAATACATGTTATTAATATTAAAAATAAATATTTATAAACCCTTTATTACTCAAAAAGATACTTTTTGGGATAAATGCATATAAATTCAAATAATGCATTACATTATCTGCATAATCATTTTGCTTCTTTAAATATTGTCCTTATCGGGCAATAATGATGTTTTTGTAGAACTAGAAGCTCAAGGTCCAGTGCAAGCATCAGACTTCACTACCTTGCCATCACAAGGCAAGTTCATCACTTGCTCATATCCTTTGAAGAGTCTTTACCAAAGTATTTGCAAATTGTGTGTTATCATATATGCTATAAAAGAAAGAAAATATTATTTTCACAAATAAAGAAATCATAGATATCATCCTAAGTGGTGATATGATGGAGCAATAGAACTTAGAGTTCTAATTGCAACAATGATGATCAAGTAGGAACTTAATAACCCCTGACATCCGTGATTCTAGCGCCGTATATTACGCGTTAGCCATGAGATTTGGAATGGGACAGAGAAGTCAGTTGTATCTTCTTCCTCTCGCATGAAGCCGGATGTGTAGGTCGTGGCTGTTATCCTCGTAGAGTGCATATTAATTGGTAATTTATAGAGGATATGCAGCATATGAGTGGGAACCCTCAACGTCCCACGATAGTTCTGGCATCTAACGGTTTGTACAAACCATTGCCGTAATTCATTATGTGGGCATGGTGTACACCAAGGAGGCATGCGGCGTCACGAAGGGGGCAGTGATTGGCTTGGACCAACTACTAGGCCCCACATCATGGAATTGTGGACGGGAAAGTACGCCCGGTTGTGCAACAAGGAGTTGATCTCTCATGGGTAAAGTAAACGCACCTCTACAGAGTGTAAGAACTGTAACTTGTTACTCCCTGTTCTGGGAAGGAGCTACGAACGCAGCAGGAAAGGAACTCCATGAAAGTTCTAGTCAACCTGTGAAGGCTGATTGTCATAGTTTTTCAGAATAAAATCAATCTTTGAAGAAAGATTTACAAAAAAGCTGCATAGTGCCAAGGATTTATAATCCGAGGTGGTAGATAGAGCATCAAACTTCCCACCTTTCATATAATGAACTTGTTGGGTAACGCTGTTACACATTCTTTCCTTTGATCCCTTGCTTAGACTCTGAGGATTCCGAAGACGTGCCAATGTATGCAGCTGAATGCCAAGAAGACGTGTTCTACGAGGAACCTGACTTATCCGGAGGAGTTGAAGGCGTGGACTACGAAATCCATTACGGTGTCGATGAAAACGAGTCCACTTAAGAGTCTAGTTAGTAGTAACCAACGGAGCCGAACAACATGAACTCTATAAAATAAGTTGTTGAGCCCCACTCCTAGTCGGAGTTGTTACCTTTAAATTTCCGCTGAACATCTTATATTTTGGTTTGTAAGTTGGATCTTCTGGAAGTCTTGAACTTCCGGTATTGTAATAATAATAATGTGTGTATCTTTGTAATATGGACCCGCAATGTTTCTGGTGTACCACTCTGAGGGATGTGATATTTATGGAACGGTGTTCTGTGAATGTCATGTCAACGACTATAGTGTACTACACATGCAGTGGTATGCTGGGTCACCGCAGTTGGTATCAGAGCAAATTGCTTTGACCTTAGGTTGGAAACCTAGTAAAGGGTATTACCTGTAGGAGAATTAGCAACGATAAAGAATTCTCTAAAAGTAATATAATGGGTATTCAATTGAGAATATTCCGTTATATGCTTTAGTGCGAAAATTCTTTGTTATGATACAATATATATTATCGGATACTAATCAAAACTATTTTTCTGATATACAGAGTTATGGCACCAAAGTTTCCAAAACAGACTTTGGTAAGGAAAGAGGAGACTCTTGATGATTATCAAGGATCATTTACAGATCAACTTCGTCAACTTTTAAAGCTTTTTAATTGTCCAACTAGAATTCCAGTGAACACTATCACTTATCTAGATGGCCGGATGTTATCCAAATATCGTGTGTGTATCCAACTTCCAGAGAAGCTTGGATTGTACCATGATCTACCCATAGGTGAAGGTAGGAGTCATTTAGCAGCTTATCATGTTGCGGTTATAGAGGCAATAGCTAATATCCGGGAGCAGAAAACCAAGGAGCTAGAAGGTAGCACATTTTCTGTGATACCTCATGATTCTATCGACTCGGAGTCTATACCGGATCATCTTAATTTGGTTAAGAAGCATCCTAAGTTAGCTTCCAAGTTTATGGATGAATCTGGGACACTTGTTACGTCTTTTTATAAGACTCATCAAGTGATTGTCGAAGACAAAAATGACATGTTAGAAGATCTAACTGATCCGGAAAGGAGGAAGCAGTTAGCATTCCAGTTAGAGAAAGAAGCAAGTAGTAGTGCAACACTTATCTTTAAGGATATACCTATAGACCCAGAATCTTTTACACCATATCCTTATTCACCAAGACCTGAACCTACATATGATCCTACTATAGATATGTGGTATGCAGTACCACAGGGCTCAGAGGATGGTTTTGACTCAGAACTTCCTATTGAGAACTCGGATGGATGGAGAATAGGATCATATGATGAACCTCATGAACACCAAATGTCCACAGATGGTTCTGACAAAAATGTTGGACAATCTAGTTGGATGGGTGCAAGAATGAATCCTAATAATAGAAGTAGAAATACCATGTCAATAGATGATCAGGATGAAGAAGAAGATCCTGAGGAAAGAGTGTTTGAATCATCAATATCTTCTCAAAGCCCAGGAAATATACATTATCCAGTATTCAATTATCTTGTCCATGAGAGCACCTGGGGAGCAGCAGGATCTGCGTATCCTGGTGACAACTCTAGAGATGAAGCTCAGGAGATGCAGGCTGGAGATAATGTTGAATATGTTTCTGAAGACTTTTCAACTGAGATGGAGGGAGTCAATGCGCTTAGGTTGAGTAATAACTCAACTCCTAACACTTCAGATACAGAATATGTTCCTTCTGGAAGGCCATATGTTCCACAAACTGTGCGACGGACAACACGTCATCATGGTTGGACATGTAAGGTTCCCAACCTTTAATAAGGTAGAGATCCCTGTGTTTACAATGCTAGTCCCTGGATCAATAGCTAGCATCCACAGTTAAGATGTAATATCAAGAAACAAAGGTCATAATACAACTTTATAACCAGGAATAAAATAATTTATTACATCTTACATAGCTCATTTGGCTATCTCATTACAATGCAGCAGAATATAACAATAGCATGGGGTCCTTCATCTTCAAAGTGCCACAGGCAAACATGTTGGTTGTAGACTTGTAATCCTATTCATCTCATCTTACTAACATCAAACAAACCTGCAACATAATAAGTTACAGCCACAAGGGTCAATACATTTGAATTGTATTGGCAAGTGATACTATGGTAGTATAGTGGAGTCTATCATCTATATGCATTTGGCTAAGTGGAGCTTAGGCTTGCATTGGTCAAAATAGATTTTCCTTATCATTTGAAAACACTAAGTTTTTGCTTGATAAAATCACCCAAGGCATCTCCCAATAGAAATTGGTGATCCTTCAACCCTTGTTCAACCACAAGTTTTTAACTTAGAAAATTGGGATGAGGAGATTCTTGATAGCTTCCATGTCTTGAATGCTCAAATTGTCCTTTACCAGGGACATGGCTAAGTACTTAGATTTTACACTCTGTAGAGGTGGTGCACTTTCCCCACAAGACTTGGTTTCCCAAGACAAGATCTTTCAGAATCCTTCCCTTAGACCAGAATGGACGCGCTCCAACCTATCATTCCCCTACCACCAATTGTCCATTTAGCTAAGTTATTGCAACCTATACGATCCAGGCAGAGCCCATAATGCCAAGTGGCTGCACTTGAAGCTTCCCAACATTTGACATCTCAATTCTCTTTGTTCCTGGGTGGCCAACCACAAGTGAGATACACAAGGTAAACCATAGAAATGGGCCTTGTGAACCACTCAACATAAACCATTCACAACCATTCCACCCAGGTGATTCATTCACATAGTTGTTTTATTAAACAAAACACAAGTCCTTGACTTAGAAATATTCCATAGTATGAATATAGTCCACCCTTGTTTTCTACTAGCTAAGCTTGTTGGAGATATGCCCTAGAGGCAATAATAAATGTAGTTATTATTATATCTTTGTGTTTATGATAAATGTTTACATTCATGCTATAATAGTATTAACAAGAAAACATTAATACTTGTGTGATTTGTAAACTTGAATAAGAGTCCCTAGTAAAGCCTCTTCACAATACTAGCTTGTTGGTTAATAAATGATTGTGGTTTCCCTATCATGAACATTGAGATGTTATTAACAACAAGATGATATCATTAGGAGAATGATATGATGGACATACTCCTATAGATAAGCGTAGCATAAAGATCAAGTCATTTTAATAGTTCAATTGCTATATGCTTTCTGATACATGGTAACCTAATTCCTTCGACCATGAGATCATGCATATCACCTTCACCGGAAGGATGCTTTGATGACATCAAACACCGCACCGTAACTGGGTGGCTATAAAGGTGGCATTGAGTGTTCGGAAAGTATTGGTTGAGACACATGGATCAAGAGTGGGATTTGTCCATCCATATGATGGATAGATATACTCTGGGCTCTCTCGGTGAAATGTCATCCAATTAGCTTGCAAGCATGTGACTGGCTCACAAGGGATCACATATCACGGGAACGAGAAAAGAGTACTTATCAGTAACGAGGTTGAACTAGGTATGAAGAGATACCGACGATCATAACCTCGGATAAGTAAACTATCGTGAGACAAAGGGAAATTGGTATCGTATGTAAGTGGTTCATTCGATCACAAAGTAATCGTAGAAATATGTGAGAGCCATATGAATTTCCAGATTCCTCTATTGGTTATTGTTCGGAGAAGTGTCTCGATCATGTCCGCATAATTCACGAACCGTAGGGAGACACACTTAAGGATTCGACGTTGTTTGAGTAGTTATGGAATGATGAGTAAGAGACCGAATGTTGTTCGGAGTCTCGGATGGGATCCGGGATATCACGAGGAGATCCGGAATGGTCCGGAGAATAAGATTCATATAAGGAAAGTCCTGTTTCGGGGTTGGAGAATGGTTCCGGTGTTTTCATCGGGAATGTTCTAGAAGGTTCCGGAATGTCCGGCACTCCGGAGGGGAAGGGTACATGAATGTGTCATATCAATTTGGAATGATTGCATCATGTACTAGGTGTCATCGCTGTACGAAATAAAGGGTTTAATCAAATCCTAGTTTGAAAAAGTCAAACGCCAATTTGAAAAATCAAACGGCTATTTTGGAAGGTGGAGGGGAAGTAGGAAACCTACTTGAGGAGGAGTTCCCTCCCTCCACCGCCGGTCCACTTGGGATCCGAGTTGGGGAGGGACTCCCCTCCCCTTGGCCGGCCCCTCCACCTATATAAGTGTAACTACCTCGGTGAATTACGCTCCTAGTTACAAGCCTGGATGAACGGAAATGGTTGAAATAGTACGGTGGGGCCCAAATGCCACTCACAGGTAGACCTTTCGGCCGTCCCAACCATTTCCAAACATCGGGACAAGAACGGGCGGCGTAATCGGCAGGCGAAGGGATCAACTACATACACAAATGAGTATGTATGCAAGCCACCATACAAGAGTACATCAGAGCCATTCCATCTAAAAAGAAAGGAAATATAGCAACGCCATACGGCAAGATCCAAATTTCCTAGATAGATATAATAGTTTAGGATATCTCCTCATACATCAAACATCAGAGTATCAGTGAGCGGAAGACAAAATCCGAGTACGGATAAGAAGCAAATCGGCATAAGATGCCCCATAAATAAGCACATCCCGCCCACAGATCTCACGGATCCCCGTTCCCGGAATCTCTACACCGAATGATCGTTGCCCACATCGTCCGTCTCTTCCACCCAAAGATCCATCTTGCGAGTGTACTGTTCATCTCGAACCAATAATTTATCGTGTGAGACCCTAGGGTTTTCGGCAAGTCTTTATGCCTCTAAAGGGGACACAACTGGGTGACGAATTGCAGCAAAAGATAAACCCTAGCAATTCTATAGAAACTGCTAACCATCCGCCTAACCAGAGATGAGCGGATGTCCGTGAATGAATAACAACATTATAGCAGTTATAACGGTAATCTTAATGAGATCCATCCTCCTCCTCTCTTCGACGAGGAAGCGGACGAACAACCCCATCCGCTGGCAGTTTTATTATCCATTCCGTGAGTGTTGCACTATTTACTAGTCGGTACCTAGTCTAGTCAAATTAAAAGCGGTACTTTAGTTATGCTTGTCTATGATCGAGAAACTGTGCTCCAAGTCGTCCATAACCGCGGACACGGCTTTGAAAGTTTTACCCGTAGGGGTGCACAAATAGCAACACACACTGATATGCCTCGGAAAAACCAAATCAAAACCCAACGAGGCGATCACGACAAAGCGATCACAGGATTCAGAAATATTTCAGGGGCCACCCCATTGAGCTACCCGCGAACGGTTAGCTGACTCGAGACGGCCTCAAGGTTTGTGGAGCCGGTACAGAACGGGAACCGAAAGTGTGACTGGGCTTGTCGACAAAAGCAACGGGTCACGACCTAACAAAGGTGCATTACCGCATAATTTAAATAAAGCGATAAAGCATGGCATAAGTACAGGATAGTAAATAAAACCTCAAACTAGTTTGTGGCCCCAAGAAATAAGAATGAATCAAGCTCGCCTGTGGGGTTCATAAGCCTCCGGATGTGGATAGCGAATATTCAAGAACAGAATCAAGTACTCGGGGTCCCACGGACACAAGTGAGCCTGAAAAACCAAATAGCGAATATGGCTCACCGATGCCACTTTCATTAGTTATCCCATTACTACTGTGTTAAGTTGTTTGGGTACCTCGTTATCCACTGACTCTCACATACCCTACACATGCTGTTTCTACGACTCGCATGGCTCAAACAACTCCTGTAGTAAGGGCTCATGGGATGGAGGAACAAGCTCGTGGGTTTAAAAGTAAAGGCTATGCAATACTTGGGATTCAGTTTAATGCAATCGCGACTCAATGATGCAAGAGTAAGATAGAGGCAATAGGTACTATATGTATGCAAGCATGTGGTAGTGCTTGCTGGCAGCTCAGTTGAAGCGAGACGGATCTGGTAGTGCTCCTGGTCTCTTGATATATCCCCGCCAGCGTCTATTCGGAGAAGAACCAAACAAACAAGGGCCAACATAAATAAAGTGCACAAGCATATGAATAAATGCATCAAGCAACAATCATGCCATGATGAATGATGCACAATTTGCATGGCAATAAGGTAGCATGGCATGGGTGAGGTGTGGAATACAAGAATAAATCATTTAATTGAGTTTTAGCCTCATTTTATCCTCATATTAGTTGCTGTACACATTATATTTATATGATGCATGCTGCAAAACAGAACATGGAATGCATAAACAGAAAGGTCTCGTCGAGCTAATCATTTTAGACATATTATTTATTAAATTTGGGGTTATAAAACAAAAGTTATTAATTATTTAAGGCAAAAGGGCATTTTAATGTAATTTTAATCAACTTGGAATTTTAAATGTCCAAAATATATTTTGAAAGGCATATTTGAAATCCTCACATTTTTCTGATTTGAAAACATATATTATTTGTATTATTTGGGTTTATATTTTAAAAGTTATTTAAAAACAGAATTAAATTTGAATTTGAATTAATTTTGAAAAGATTTGAATTAAGACAGAATACAGGAAGACTTTTGTTACTCGGACTAATCTAGCCAAAGACACAGACAGGTGGGTCCAACGCTGACTCAAAGAAAACAGCCATGAAATTCTTCCCACCTGGAATGAAGCTAGCCTCGAGATGCATAAAGTGCCCGACAGAACTTCGCCCCACGTGATGAGGGTGAGTCTTGGGGCGCCACGCCGGGCCGGGGAGCGCGGGTTGAGGCCTGAGAAACGGGGGGGCTTTTTGCAAGATTGCTCTGCGGCTGACTGGTGGGACCTCTAGGATCGCGGGTTGAAGCAAAACAAAACGTGGGGGGGTATGCGCAAAACGACCACGCGTGCACTGTGGATCTTCTACCGCGTCTGCGGACGGATCGGTGCGCGTCGGCGGACGGTGCGGCGCGCAGGATTCAACTCGACCTAGCGTGCTGCCGTGAGGCGGCAGCCAGTGCGGTGGCCTGGGGTTGGTGTCTGCCAGGAGGTTGGGGCCTAGATAGGGTTTCTGCGCATTGCGGGAGCGAGCAGACGCTGCGCTCGCCGGCGCACAGAGCGTGCTCGGGACAACGTCCGGCGAGGTCAGGGCGGCACGGCGAGGCGGACCGTGTCAGGGAGGTCAGGTAGCTCACCGTGGGTAGGTCGGTGGCGTTGGATCGGGTCGGCGAGCAGCAGGACGTCGACGAAGCAGAGGACCAGCGAGCTAGGGTTTTGATGCCCCCGGCGTGCAGCGGCGGTAAAGGTCTCCTCCTCCTCGCTGGCGGGTTCGGGGCGATGCAGGTGCACGTCCTTGTACTCCTCGATCACCTCCACGTCGTGCTCGTCGCCTGGTACGGTGTAGCCGCGAGGAGGCCGAGGGTTGCCGGCGATGGTGTGGACGGTGGCGATGGAGAAGAGAGGGGAGAGGCAGGGCGCCTCGGCCAGATCTGGAGAGCCAGAGGAGAGCCGAGAGGGAGCAGAGATGTGGGAGTGGATAGGAACGGAGGGAGGGAGGTTAGTTGGCGTGGTGGAGGGGAAAGGTGGCGTCGGCCGCTTTTGCTCCTCCTTCGCGTGCTGGCAGGCTCGGGCTGGACCAGGGCAGGGCAGGTGGGAGGCTTCCAGGTGGGGTCGACGAGGGCAAGGAGGCAGGGACAGGCTCGGGCTGGAGGGGCCCCTATGGCATAGAGAGAAAAAGAGAGAGGGAGGAGTAGCCTCGGGTTAGGGCTAGGGTAGGAGGGGAGAGGGGGTATGGCTCGGGCTAGGGCTTGCTTGGGTGGGTAGCTAGGTGGCATGGTGGGGCCAGCTAGGTGAGAGAGAGAGAGGCCGAGAGAGGGGGTAGACTTAGGGTTTTGGTGTAGATGGGGGTGTGGGTTTAGAGAGGTGAGGTAAGAGAGATGAGTGGTATGGTAGCTAGGGTCCAAGATCAAGCCAAGCACATGCCAAGCTCCAACTAGATCAAGCTAAGAAAAGAGAGGGAGGGTGAGATCTAGGGTTTTAGGGCTAGCATGCTCCAAACATAGATCAAGCAAGAGCATGTGGAAAAAGAGAGAGAGGAATGTGTGTGGTTTAGATTCACTCAAAATTCAAATAAAATCCAAAGGACAAGTAAAAGGTGGCTCTTGCATGGCCCATGCAAAATATTTAATGCCATGTTTATTTTTGTGAGACAATAATATCACATGGCATTAATCTTAGGCATTCCCACAAGTGGAATAAAGCCAAGCAAGAATTTAAAGGAAAGTCCCAAGTGGAATAGATGGAGATGATCATATTTGATTATAATTGGTACTTGCTAGTGTGTTTATTCCACTAGATGTTTAGTAGTCCCAATAATACCCCAACATGAGCATAAATCCATGATAATCCATATGGAAGCTAGGAAAAAGGGTTCCACTCACAAGGCATGCAAAGGTGGCCATGTGGCTCTCATATATCAATAATGTGAAAACAACATGATGCTAAGATGAGAGCATGTGGAAAAGAATTGGATCCATCCCAACCCACATGAGCTAGAGGTAAACTCAAACAAAGTGCAAAGCTCATATTTAGTTGGATGGTGGAATTATAAGGTGGTGAAAGAAAGGTGGTGGAGTTAAATAAAAGATATGCCCCCAACTCAACTTGGGCATTAAACAATATATCAAGAACCAAATACAATATCAAGAGGCATATACAATTAACAATGCATGTGAGAGAAGAACCAAAACAAAAAGGGTTTTATATGATGCTCAAATGCAAGGAGGCATGATGACATGAGCATGAAATAATTATGATGCAACAATTATATATGTAGGAAGTAGCATCTATATAGACTAGGCTAGTAGCATTGCAATTGTTAGACAATTGGGATGCTACAACTCTCCCCCACTAAACAAGAATCTCGCCCCGAGATTCCTAGGAAAAGAAAACAACACAAGGAGAGGCGGGTGTTCGAACGAAGGTGACCCTCACGTTCCCAAGATGATGAAGAACGGAATGGTGCGACCACTACACCTTGCAAAACTTGCTAGACTTGTTATGAAGTCTTGCGTTTTGCTTCACGAACAACGGATAGAAGAGTTGAAGGATTGACGTGATACAAGAAGGATAGGATGGACATAGCTCCGGTTTTCTCAAGAAACATGATAAAAGGATAGAACCACTTGTGAAAGGAAGGAGAAGATGATGTATCATGGATATAGAAATGCATACCGTTAAGATTAAAGATTTACCGATACGAGAGAGGATGAAACTTTGTCTCGCCGGAAGAAAAAGAGCTAGATTGGAGATGTTTGGAACCACTATGACAATAGCATCGTATCTCCTCTCGGATTTGCGAAAAGAAGTTCGGAAATAATATTGCCTTCAAACAATAGAGTCCCTTGATATTAATAGAAAGATTTAGTTAGACATCGTCGGATTAGCTTCTTGTTGCGCCGGTAAGACTCCGAAGGATCACGCAATTGAGGTGTGGATATGACTTCGAGATGGATGTGAAGCTAGATCATGGTGGAATCCCGAGAAGCAAAGAATATGGAGGATCTGGAGTTTATTGTAGAGATACTTATTGCTTTCCTTAGCCTTGAGGCTAACGCAATAGATTTGCGGCTGATGGCACCAACCATAATTGGTTTTACCACAGAAAAAGAATTGATGAAACAAAGAGAGAGACAGTTTCCTTTCATCTTGTTTGGGGATGTCGAGCACCGGTAGAATGACGAGGATAGAAAAGAGTTTGCGTTTGTTTCCACCAGATAATTGAAGATTTTGCTCCACCTAGAATAGACAGACCACCAACAAGAGATTATTGATTACTTCCTTCGAGGGAGCACTCCGGAAAACAAGGACGGAAGTAAAAGTATCGAGGGATAAAGGCCACTTCTAACTTCCGCGGAATGAGTTAAATCACATTAATTCACCAATTCAATGTACAAGAGCGAATGATAAGAGTAGTGGTATGGTAGCTACTCCATCCCGCACTCAAAGCATTACTCCGCACATGAATAAGAAAACCATGCAACCCAACTACCGAAACAGACTGAAGGTATTGATAAGAAGAGCTTATGGAACTCCGTTAGAAAACAAGGATAGATGCAAACGATTACCGGAATCATAGATAGATAAAGATGATGATGAAGTCGTAATATCATAAGTAAACAGACACAGGAAAGATGTGAAGGAAAAACACGGAGACAATTGCAAGATTCCACAGGTAAAGAAAAGATAACACCAACTTGAACAGAAGGATTACGAAAGATCTGAAAAGTCTTCATGGCCTCCGGTGGATTGAGCATAGACGATAGAGCGAGAGGGTTTCAAGAGATTACTTAACGAGATTGGGGTGAAAGGACTCCATGTTCTTCTTGAAAAGATTGAGAGAGATTTAGCAGTCTTGAGGAAGATCTTTAGCGGAACGACGATGATAACTTGCCAACAAGGAAAAACTCCGGGTTGGTTGAAGATGGAGGATGGAATTAACAATGGACTTGCTAATTCCAGAATTGAAGCAATTTATTTAGCAGAAGGACGTGGTCGAGATAGGTGACTTCAAGAAGCCAGGATTCACGCTTTGAGAACTTTGCACACGAAGCTTGAGAGAAAGAGACACAGATGATCTTCCATGTTCTTCCATTGATATCGAATAGGCAAGCATATTATCAACATATACCACCATGGATTAACAAGATATTCCCAGAATACCAAGTTCAAGAGGCGAGAGAAACGAACAAATGCTCGAAACACTTCCTGAGCTCAACGCTCTTTGAAAGATCAATATTAAGAGCACGAGTTCGTGTTGAAGAAGATGCACTGGAAGAATAGATTATCTGGTCCTTCGGAAGAAAAAGAGATGTCACCTGGTTCACATTGTCGATCGGATCACCGGTTACAAAGATAAAGAGATCTTGGATAACGAAACGATGATAGCTCATACCTTAAGCAAAACTATCAGAGACGAAAAGATGCAGTTCCCTCGTATCAAAGAGAATTTGCAGATATGGAGTTCAAAAGATGTGCAGCATGATGGACAGATGATAGACCGCCGTAGTGCTTTGGGAAACTCCGGATTGCCAAAGATACTTGAATATGCAAAGATATGTTCACGGTGTACTCAAAATCACAGGAGATAACCTTATCCTCCAGATGGTGACGGTTGATAGCATTTTTTTTCCATATTCCAATCGACACTTATCATGAGTGGAATATAGCTATGCCGAGAGCCAAATTACAATCATCAGCATCGGATCGACACACGTTATGTAATTAGCCCAAGAGCAAAGGAGATGAAACAAAACTCCAGGATTAAGTGCCGGTGACAAAAGAATGAGTTAGCATGGACATGCTGATAAAAGGGAGATAGATAATGTTTCACACACGACTGAAAAGGAGTGTGGAAACACAAATGTATCAAAGAAAAATTTCCCGCATTTTTCAGCATTAAAATACCAATAGATGCGCAAAATCACTTATCAGGTAGCGATTAGCAACTGATGATTTCACAGAAAGAGGAGTTGCTAGAAGGAAGAACACCCTTAAGAAGATGGCACCGGTTAACAAGGAGTCAGATAGATCGCGCCGGTTTTCAAGAGCCTGTCAGTATGGAATGTACCAACAGTTGATAACCAAAGGCAGATGGTGATAACAAATTGGATGCCACAGATAGACAAGGAATTACACACACACACACACACACACACACTTTCTATGGTACTACGGAAACCCAGAACACGTGAATCCTAGTTTGAATTTTAAGAAGAGGATTGAAAACGTTACACTTCCTTACCAGAAAAGGGTGGTGGGTGGGTAAGAAGAAAAGTGGAAGCAGTCCTACTCTCGCGTTTTGTTTTTCCCTAGTATACATAACTACCAAAAATATTTGCTAGACAGACAACGACCATTTGGCTGAGACCCTGAAGGGCGGGATGGCTTTGATACCAATTGTAACTACCTCGGTGAATTACGCTCCTAGTTACAAGCCTGGATGAACGGAAATGGTTGAAATAGTACGGTGGGGCCCAAATGCCACTCACAGGTAGACCTTTCGGCCGTCCCAACCATTTCCAAACATCGGGACAAGAACGGGCAGGGTAATCGGCAGGCGAAGGGATCAACTACATACACAAATGAGTATGTATGCAAGCCACCATACAAGAGTACATCAGAGCCATTCCATCTAAAAAGAAAGGAAATATAGCAACGCCATATGGCAAGATCCAAATTTCCTAGATAGATATAATAGTTTAGGATATCTCCTCATACATCAAACATCAGAGTATCAGGCGGAAGCGGAAGACAAAATCCGAGTACGGATAAGAAGCAAATCGGCATAAGATGCCCCATAAATAAGCACATCCCGCCCACAGATCTCACGGATCCCCGTTCCCGGAATCTCTACACCGAATGATCGTTGCCCACATCGTCTGTCTCTTCCACCCAGTATCCATCTTGCGAGTGTACCTGTTCATCTGAACCAATAATTTATCGTGTGAGACCCTAGGGGTACTCAGCAAGTCTTTATGCCTCTAAAGGGGACAGAACCTGGGGTGACGCAATTGCAGCAAAAGATAAACCCTAGCAATTCTATAGAAACTCGCTAACCATCCGCCTAACCAGAGATAGACGGATGTCCGTGAATGAATAACAACAGTTATAGCAGTTATAACGGTAATCTTAACAGATCCATCCTCCTCCTCTCTTACCGACGAGGAAGCGGACGAACAACCCCCATCCGTTGGCAGTTTTATTATCCATTCCGTGAGTGTTGCACTATTTACTAGTCAGGTACCTAGTCTAGTCAAATTAAAAGCGGTACTTTAGTTATGCTTGTCTATGATCGAGAAACTGTGCTCCAAGTCGTCCATAACCGCGGACACGGCTTTCAGAAAGTTTTACCTGCTAGGTGCACAAATAGCAACACACACTCGATATGCCTCGGAAAAACCAAATCAAAACCCAACGAGGCAATCCACGACAAAGCGATCACAGGATTCGAAATATTTCAGGGGCCACCCCATTGAGCTACCCGCAACGGTTAGCTGACTCGAGACGGCCTCAAGGTTTGTGGAGCCGGTCAGAAACGACCGGGAACCCGAAGTGTGACTGGGCTTGTCGACATAAAAAACGGTCACGGACCTAACAAGACAAAGGTGCATTACCTCGCATAATTTAAATAAAGCAGTAAAGCATGGCATAAGTACAGGATAGTAAATAAAACCTCAAACTAGTTTGTGGCCCCAAGAAATAAGAATGAATCAAGCTCTGGCTCAGGGGGTTCATAAGCCTCCCGGATGTGGATAGCGCGAATATTCAAGGAACAGGAATCAAGTACTCGGGGTCCTACGGGACACAAGTGAGCCTGAAAAACCAAATAGCGAATATGGCTCACCGATGCCACTTTCATTAGTTATCCCATTACTACTCAGGTTAAGTTGTTTGGGTACCTCGTTATCCATCAGACTCTCACATACCCTACACATGCTGTTCTACGACTCGCATGGCTCAAACAACTCCTGTAGTAAGGGCTCATGGGATGGAGGAACAAGCTTCGGTGGGGTTTAAAATTAAAGGTTATGCAATACTTGGGATTCAGTTTAATGCAATCGCGACTCAATGATGCAAGAGTAAGATAGAGGCAATAGGTACTATATGTATGCAAGCATGTGGTAGTGCTTGCCTGGCAGCTCAGTTGAAGCGAGAGACGGATCTGGTAGTGCTCGGTCTCTTGATATATCCCCGTCAGCGTCTATTCGGAGAAGAACCAAACAAACAAGGGCCAACATAAATAAAGTGCACAAGCATATGAATAAATGCATCAAGCAACAATCATGCCATGATGAATGATGCACAATTTGCATGGCAATAAGGTAGCATGGCATGGGTGAGGTGTGGAATACAAGAATAAATCATTTAATTGAGTTTTAGCCTCATTTTATCCTCATATTAGTTGCTGTACACATTATATTTATATGATGCATGCTGCAAAACAGAACATGGAATGCATAAACAGAAAGGTCTCGTCGAGCTAATCATTTTAGACATATTATTTATTAAATTTGGGGTTATAAAACAAAAGTTATTAATTATTTAAGGCAAAAGGGCATTTTAATGTAATTTTAATCAACTTGGAATTTTAAATGTCCAAAATATATTTTGAAAGGCATATTTGAAATCCTCACATTTTTCTGATTTGAAAACATATATTATTTGTATTATTTGGGTTTATATTTTAAAAGTTATTTAAAAACAGAATTAAATTTGAATTTGAATTAATTTTGAAAAGATTTGAATTAAAACAGAATACAGGAAGACTTTTGTTACTCGGACTAATCTAGCCAAAGACACAGACAGGTGGGTCCAACGCTGACTCAGCAAAACAGCGCACAGAATTTCTTCTGCCACCGCGAGCTGAGCTAGCCTCAGAGACAGACAGGCGGGCCCGACAGGAACTTCGGCCCCACGTGACAGAGGGTGAGTGCGGGGCTGCCACGCGGCACAGCGGGGGAGCGCGGGTTGAGGCCTGAGAAACGGGGGGGGCTTTTTGCAAGATTGCTCTGCGGCTAACTGGTGGGACCTCTAGGATCGCGGGTTGAAGCAAAACAAAACGTGGGGGGGGGTATGCGCAAAACGACCACGCGCGCACTGTGGATCTTCTACCGCGTCTGCGGACGGATCGGTGCGCATTGGCGGACGGTGCGGCGCGCAGGATTCGAACCTGGGACCTAGCGTGCGCGCGCGGAGGCGGCAGCCAGTGCGGTGGCCTGGGGTTGGTGTCTGCCAGGAGGTTGGGGCCTAGATAGGGTTTCTGCGCATTGCGGGAGCGACGGCGCGCCTCACGGCGCCAGAGCGCGTTTCGGGACAACGTCCGGCGAGGTCAGGGCGGCACGGCGAGGCGGACCGTGTCAGGGAGGTCAGGTAGCTCACCGTGGGTAGGTCGGTGGCGTTGGATCGGGTCGGCGAGCAGCAGGACGTCGACGAAGCAGAGGACCAGCGAGCTAGGGTTTTCGGTGGGCGTCCCGGCGTGCAGCGGCGGTAAAGGTCTCCTCCTCCTCGCTGGCGGGTTCGGGGCGATGCAGGTGCATGTCCTTGTACTCCTCGATCACCTCCACGTCGTGCTCGTCGCCTGGTA
This sequence comes from Avena insularis, assembly GCA_023614405.1. Lineage (NCBI taxonomy): Eukaryota > Viridiplantae > Streptophyta > Magnoliopsida > Poales > Poaceae > Avena > Avena insularis. The sequence goes on along the minus strand of CM042695.1, from coordinate 83,762,908 downwards.
CGGTGTAGCCGCGAGGAGGCCGAGGGTTGCTTGGCGATGGTGGACGGTGGCGATGGAGAAGAGAGGGAGAGGTGGCGCCTCGGCCAGATCTGGAGAGCCAGAGGAGAGCCGAGAGGGAGCAGAGATGTGGGAGTGGATAGGAACGGAGGGAGGGAGGTTAGTTGGCGTGGTGGAGGGGAAAGGTGGCGTCGGCCGCTTTTGCTCCTCCTTCCAGCGTCTTGTGCTCCGGGCTGGACCAGGCAGGTGGGAGGCTTCTGTGGGGTCGACGAGGCAAGGAGGCAGGTGGACAGGCTGGGCTGAGGGGCCCCTATGGCATAGAGAGAAAAAGAGAGAGGGCGGAGTAGCCTCGGGTTAGGGCTAGGGTAGGAGGGGAGAGGGGGTATGGCTCGGGCTAGGGCTTGCTTGGGTGGGTAGCTAGGTGGCATGGTGGGGCCAGCTAGGTGAGAGAGAGAGAGGCCGAGAGAGGGGGTAGACTTAGGGTTTTGGTGTAGATGGGGGTGTGGGTTTAGAGAGGTGAGGTAAGAGAGATGAGTGGTATGGTAGCTAGGGTCCAAGATCAAGCCAAGCACATGCCAAGCTCCAACTAGATCAAGCTAAGAAAAGAGAGGGAGGGTGAGATCTAGGGTTTTAGGGCTAGCATGCTCCAAACATAGATCAAGCAAGAGCATGTGGAAAAAGAGAGAGAGGAATGTGTGTGGTTTAGATTCACTCAAAATTCAAATAAAATCCAAAGGACAAGTAAAAGGTGGCTCTTGCATGGCCCATGCAAAATATTTAATGCCATGTTTATTTTTGTGAGACAATAATATCACATGGCATTAATCTTAGGCATTCCCACAAGTGGAATAAAGCCAAGCAAGAATTTAAAGGAAAGTCCCAAGTGGAATAGATGGAGATGATCATATTTGATTATAATTGGTACTTGCTAGTGTGTTTATTCCACTAGATGTTTAGTAGTCCCAATAATACCCCAACATGAGCATAAATCCATGATAATCCATATGGAAGCTAGGAAAAAGGGTTCCACTCACAAGGCATGCAAAGGTGGCCATGTGGCTCTCATATATCAATAATGTGAAAACAACATGATGCTAAGATGAGAGCATGTGGAAAAGAATTGGATCCATCCCAACCCACATGAGCTAGAGGTAAACTCAAACAAAGTGCAAAGCTCATATTTAGTTGGATGGTGGAATTATAAGGTGGTGAAAGAAAGGTGGTGGAGTTAAATAAAAGATATGCCCCCAACTCAACTTGGGCATTAAACAATATATCAAGAACCAAATACAATATCAAGAGGCATATACAATTAACAATGCATGTGAGAGAAGAACCAAAACAAAAAGGGTTTTATATGATGCTCAAATGCAAGGAGGCATGATGACATGAGCATGAAATAATTATGATGCAACAATTATATATGTAGGAAGTAGCATCTATATAGACTAGGCTAGTAGCATTGCAATTGTTAGACAATTGGGATGCTACAACTCTCCCCCACTAAACAAGAATCTCGCCCCGAGATTCCTAGGAAAAGAAAACAACACAAGGAGAGGCGGGTGTTCGAACGAAGGTGACCCTCACGTTCCCAAGATGATGAAGAACGGAATGGTGCGACCACTACACCTTGCAAAACTTGCTAGACTTGTTGCGAGTCTTGCGTTTTGCTTCGCGAACAACGGATAGAAGAGTTGAAGGATTGACGTGATACAAGAAGGATAGGATGGACATAGCTCCGGTTTTCTCAAGAAACATGATAAAAGGATAGAACCACTTGTGAAAGGAAGGAGAAGATGATGTATCATGGATATAGAAATGCATACCGTTAAGATTAAAGATTTACTGATACGAGAGAGGATGAAACTTTGTCTCGCCGGAAGAAAAAGAGCTAGATTGGAGATGTTTGGAACCACTATGACAATAGCATCGTATCTCCTCTCGGATTTGCGAAAAGAAGTTCGGAAACAATATTGCCTTCAAACAATAGAGTCCCTTGATATTAATAGAAAGATTTAGTTAGACATCGTCGGATTAGCTTCTTGTTGCGCCGGTAAGACTCCGAAGGATCACGCAATTGAGGTGCGCGGATATGACTTCCAGAGATGGATGTGAAGCTAGATCATGGTGGAATCCCGAGAAGCAAAGAATATGGAGGATCTGGAGTTTATTGTAGAGATACTTATTGCTTTCCTTAGCCTTGAGGCTAACGCAATAGATTTGCGGCTGATGGCACCAACCATAATTGGTTTTACCACAGAAAAAGAATTGATGAAACAAAGAGAGAGACAGTTTCCTTTCATCTTGTTTGGGGATGTCGAGCACCGGTAGAATGACGAGGATAGAAAAGAGTTTGCGTTTGTTTCCACCAGATAATTGAAGATTTTGCTCCACCTAGAATAGACAGACCACCAACAAGAGATTATTGATTACTTCCTTCGAGGGAGCACTCCGGAAAACAAGGACGGAAGTAAAAGTATCGAGGGATAAAGGCCACTTCTAACTTCCGCGGAATGAGTTAAATCACATTAATTCACCAATTCAATGTACAAGAGCGAATGATAAGAGTAGTGGTATGGTAGCTACTCCATCCCGCACTCAAAGCATTACTCCGCACATGAATAAGAAAACCATGCAACCCAACTACCGAAACAGACTGAAGGTATTGATAAGAAGAGCTTATGGAACTCCGTTAGAAAACAAGGATAGATGCAAACGATTCGCCGGAATCATAGATAGATAAAGATGATGATGTTGTCGTCATATCATAAGTAACCAGCCACCGGAAAGATGTGAAGGAAAAACACGGAGACAATTGCAAGATTCCACAGGTAAAGAAAAGATAACACCAACTTGAACAGAAGGATTACGAAAGATCTGAAAAGTCTTCATGGCCTCCGGTGGATTGAGCATAGACGATAGAGCGAGAGGGTTTCAAGAGATTACTTAACGAGATTGGGGTGAAAGGACTCCATGTTCTTCTTGAAAAGATTGAGAGAGATTTAGCAGTCTTGAGGAAGATCTTTAGCGGAACGACGATGATAACTTGCCAACAAGGAAAAACTCCGGGTTGGTTGAAGATGGAGGATGGAATTAACAATGGACTTGCTAATTCCAGAATTGAAGCAATTTATTTAGCAGAAGGACGTGGTCGAGATAGGTGACTTCAAGAAGCCAGGATTCACGCTTTGAGAACTTTGCACACAGGCAGTGCTCACGAAGCTTGAGAGAAAGAGACACAGATGATCTTCCATGTTCTTCCATTGATATCGAATAGGCAAGCATATTATCAACATATACCACCATGGATTAACAAGATATTCCCAGAATACCAAGTTCAAGAGGCGAGAGAAACGAACAAATGCTCGAAACACTTCCTGAGCTCAACGCTCTTTGAAAGATCAATATTAAGAGCGCGTGTTCGTGTTGAAGAAGATGCACTGGAAGAATAGATTATCTGGTCCTTGGGAAGAAAAAGAGATGTCACCTGGTTCACATTGTCGATCGGATCACCGGTTACAAAGATAAAGAGATCTTGGATAACGAAACGATGATAGCTCATACCTTAAGCAAAACTATCAGAGACGAAAAGATGCAGTTCCCTCGTATCAAAGAGAATTTGCAGATATGGAGTTCAAAAGATGTGCAAAGATGATGGATGATGATAGATCCGTAGTGCTTTGGGAAACTCCGGATTGCCAAAGATACTTGAATATGCAAAGATATGTTCACGGTGTACTCAAAATCACAGGAGATAACCTTATCCTCCAGATGGTGACGGTTGATAGCATTTTTTTTCCATATTCCAATCGACACTTATCATGAGTGGAATATAGCTATGCCGAGAGCCAAATTACAATCATCAGCATCGGATCGACACACGTTATGTAATTAGCCCAAGAGCAAAGGAGATGAAACAAAACTCCAGGATTAAGCGCCGGTGACAAAAGAATGAGTTAGCATGGACATGCTGATAAAAGGGAGATAGATAATGTTTCACACACGACTGAAAAGGGGTGTGGAAACACAAATGTATCAAAGAAAAATTTCCCGCATTTTTCGGCATTAAAATACCAATAGATGCGCAAAATCACTTATCAGGTAGCGATTAGCAACTGATGATTTCACAAAAAGAGGAGTTGCTAGAAGGAAGAACACCCTTAAGAAGATGGCACCGGTTAACAAGGAGTCAGATAGATCGCGCCGGTTTTCAAGAGCCTGTCAGTATGGAATGTACCAACAGTTGATAACCAAAGGTAGATGGTGATAACAAATTGGATGCAACAGATAGACAAGGAATTACACACACACACACACACACTTTCTATGGTACTACGGAAACCCAGAACACGTGAATCCTAGTTTGAATTTTAAGAAGAGGATTGAAAACGTTACACTTCCTTACCGTAAAAGGTGGTGGGTGGGTAAGAAGAAAAGTGGAAGCAGTCCTACTCGCTTTGTTTTTCCCTAGTATACATAACTACCAAAAATATTTGCTAGAGAAAACGACCATTTGGCTGAGACCACAAGGGCGGATGGCTCGATACCAATTGTAACTACCTCGGTGAATTACGCTCCTAGTTACAAGCTGGATGAACGGAAATGGTTGAAATAGCGGTGGGGCCCAAATGCCACTCACTGTGTAGACCTTTCGGCCGTCCCAACCATTTCCAAACATCGGACAAGAACGGCGCGTAATCGGCAGTGAAGGGATCAACTACATACACAAATGAGTATGTATGCAAGCCACCATACAAGAGTACATCAGAGCCATTCCATCTAAAAAGAAAGGAAATATAGCAACGCCATACGGCAAGATCCAAATTTCCTAGATAGATATAATAGTTTAGGATATCTCCTCATACATCAAACATCAGAGTATCAGGCGGAAGCGGAAGACAAAATCCGAGTACGGATAAGAAGCAAATCGGCATAAGATGCCCCATAAATAAGCAGATCCCGCCCACAGATCTCACGGATCACCGTTCCCGAATCTCTACACCGAATGATCGTTGCCCACATCGTCTGCCTCTTCCACCCAGATCCATCTTGCAGTGTACTGCTCATCCGAACCAATAATTTATCGTGTGAGACCCTAGGGTACTCAGCAAGTCTTTATGCCTCTAAAGGGGACACAACTGGGTGACGCAATTGCAGCAAAAGATAAACCCTAGCAATTCTATAGAAACTCGCTAACCATCCGCCTAACCAGAGATAGACGGATGTCCGTGAATGAATAACAACAGTTATAGCAGTTATAACGGTAATCTTAACAGATCCATCCTCCTCCTCGCTTACCGACGAGGAAGCGGACGAACAACCCCCATCCGTTGGCAGTTTTATTATCCATTCCGTGAGTGTTGCACTATTTACTAGTCAGGTACCTAGTCTAGTCAAATTAAAAGTGGTACTTTAGTTATGCATGTCTATGATCGAGAAACTGTGCTCCAAGTCGTCCATAACCGCGGACACGGCTTTCAGAAAGTTTTACCCTGCAGGGGTGCACAAATAGCAACACACACTCGATATGCCTCGGAAAAACCAAATCAAAACCCAACGAGGCAGTCACGACAAAGCGATCACAGGATTCAGAAATATTTCAGGGGGCCACCCCATTGAGCTACCCGCAACGAAGTTAGCTGACTCCGAGACGGCCTCAAGGTTTGTGGAGCCGGCTGTAAACGACTGGGAACCCGAAAGTGTGACTGGGCTTGTCGATACAGCGAAAACGGGTCACGGACCTAAACAGTACAGTGTGCATTACCTCGCACAATTTAAATAAAGCAGTAAAGCATGGCATAAGTACAGGATAGTAAATAAAACCTCAAACTAGTTTGTGGCCCCAAGAAATAAGAATGAATCAAGCTCTGGCTCAGGGGGGTTCATAAGCCTCCTGGATGTGGATAGCACGAATATTCAAGGAACAGGAATCAAGTACTCGGGGTCCTACGGGACACAAGTGAGTCTGAAAAACCAAATAGCGAATATGGCTCACCGGTGCCACTTTCATTAGTTATCCCATTACTACTCAGGTTAAGTTGTTTGGGTACCTCGTTATCCATCAGACTCTCACATACCCTACACATGCTGTTCTACGACTCGCATGGCTCAAACAACTCCTGTAGTAAGGGCTCATGGGATGGAGGAACAAGCTTCGGTGGGGTTTAAAAGTAAAGGCTATGCAATACTTGGGATTCAGTTTAATGCAATCGCGACTCAATGATGCAAGAGTAAGATAGAGGCAATAGGTACTATATGTATGCAAGCATGTGGTAGTGCTTGCCTGGCAGCTCAGTTGAAGCGAGAGACGGATCTGGGTAGTGCTCCTGGGTCTCTTGATATATCCCCTGCTCAGCGTCTATTCGGAGAAGAACCAAACAAACAAGGGCCAACATAAATAAAGTGCACAAGCATATGAATAAATGCATCAAGCAACAATCATGCCATGATGAATGATGCACAATTTGCATGGCAATAAGGTAGCATGGCATGGGTGAGGTGTGGAATACAAGAATAAATCATTTAATTGAGTTTTAGCCTCATTTTATCCTCATATTAGTTGCTGTACACATTATATTTATATGATGCATGCTGCAAAACAGAACATGGAATGCATAAACAGAAAGGTCTCGTCGAGCTAATCATTTTAGACATATTATTTATTAAATTTGGGGTTATAAAACAAAAGTTATTAATTATTTAAGGCAAAAGGGCATTTTAATGTAATTTTAATCAACTTGGAATTTTAAATGTCCAAAATATATTTTGAAAGGCATATTTGAAATCCTCACATTTTTCTGATTTGAAAACATATATTATTTGTATTATTTGGGTTTATATTTTAAAAGTTATTTAAAAACAGAATTAAATTTGAATTTGAATTAATTTTGAAAAGATTTGAATTAAAACAGAATACAGGAAGACTTTTGTTACTCGGACTAATCTAGCCAAAGACACAGACAGGTGGGTCCAACGCTGACTCAAAGAAAACAGCAGATGTAATTTCTTACGCCACATGAAATGAGCTAGCCTCAGAGATGCAGACAGTGCCCGACAGGAACTTCGGCCCCACGTGACAGAGGGTGAGTGCGGGGCTGCCACGCGGCATAGCGGGGGAGCGCGGGTTGAGGCCAGAGAAACAGGGGGCTTTTTGCAAGATTGCTCTGTGGCTGACTGGTGGGACCTCTAGGATCGCGGGTTGAAGCAAAACAAAACGTGGGGGGGGGTATGCGCAAAACGACCACGCGCGCACTGTGGATCTTCTACCGCGTCTGCGGACGGATCGGTGCTCGCGGGCGACGGTGCGCGGCAGGATTCAACACAGGACCTAGCGCGCTGCTGAGGCGGCAGCCAAAGGCGGTGGCTCAGGGTTGGTGTCTGCCAGGAGGTTGGGGCCTAGATAGGGTTTCTCGCGCAAGACAGAAGCGTGCTCGGGACAACGTCCGGCGAGGTCAGGGCGGCACGGCGAGGCGGACCGTGTCAGGGAGGTCAGGTAGCTCACCGTGGGTAGGTCGGTGGCGTTGGATCGGGTCGGCGAGCAGCAGGACGTCGACGAAGCAGAGGACCAGCGAGCTAGGGTTTTCGGTGGGCGTCCCGGCATGCAGCGGCGGTAAAGGTCTCCTCCTCCTCGCTGGCAGGTTCGGGGCGATGCAGGTGCACGTCCTTGTACTCCTCGATCACCTCCACGTCGTGCTCGTCGCCTGGTACGGTGTAGCCGCGAGGAGGCCGAGGGTTGCCGGCGATGGTGTGGACGGTGGCGATGGAGAAGAGAGGGGAGAGGCAGGGCGCCTCGGCCAGATCTGGAGAGCCAGAGGAGAGCCGAGAGGGAGCAGAGATGTGGGAGTGGATAGGAACGGAGGGAGGGAGGTTAGTTGGCGTGGTGGAGGGGAAAGGTGGCGTCCGCTTTGCTCCTCCTTCGCAGGCCGGGCAAGGTGCTCCTGGACCAAGGTGGCAGGTGGGAGGCTTCCAGGTGGGGTCGACGAGGGCAAGGAGGCAGGGACAGGCTCGGGCTGGAGGGGCCCCTATGTCATAGAGAGAAAAAGAGAGAGGGAGGAGTAGCCTCGGGTTAGGGCTAGGGTAGGAGGGGAGAGGGGGTATGGCTCGGGCTAGGGCTTGCTTGGGTGGGTAGCTAGGTGGCATGGTGGGGCCAGCTAGGTGAGAGAGAGAGAGGCCGAGAGAGGGGGTAGACTTAGGGTTTTGGTGTAGATGGGGGTGTGGGTTTAGAGAGGTGAGGTAAGAGAGATGAGTGGTATGGTAGCTAGGGTCCAAGATCAAGCCAAGCACATGCCAAGCTCCAACTAGATCAAGCTAAGAAAAGAGAGGGAGGGTGAGATCTAGGGTTTTAGGGCTAGCATGCTCCAAACATAGATCAAGCAAGAGCATGTGGAAAAAGAGAGAGAGGAATGTGTGTGGTTTAGATTCACTCAAAATTCAAATAAAATCCAAAGGACAAGTAAAAGGTGGCTCTTGCATGGCCCATGCAAAATATTTAATGCCATGTTTATTTTTGTGAGACAATAATATCACATGGCATTAATCTTAGGCATTCCCACAAGTGGAATAAAGCCAAGCAAGAATTTAAAGGAAAGTCCCAAGTGGAATAGATGGAGATGATCATATTTGATTATAATTGGTACTTGCTAGTGTGTTTATTCCACTAGATGTTTAGTAGTCCCAATAATACCCCAACATGAGCATAAATCCATGATAATCCATATGGAAGCTAGGAAAAAGGGTTCCACTCACAAGGCATGCAAAGGTTATGTGGCTCTCATATATCAATAATGTGAAAACAACATGATGCTAAGATGAGAGCATGTGGAAAAGAATTGGATCCATCCCAACCCACATGAGCTAGAGGTAAACTCAAACAAAGTGCAAAGCTCATATTTAGTTGGATGGTGGAATTATAAGGTGGTGAAAGAAAGGTGGTGGAGTTAAATAAAAGATATGCCCCCAACTCAACTTGGGCATTAAACAATATATCAAGAACCAAATACAATATCAAGAGGCATATACAATTAACAATGCATGTGAGAGAAGAACCAAAACAAAAAGGGTTTTATATGATGCTCAAATGCAAGGAGGCATGATGACATGAGCATGAAATAATTATGATGCAACAATTATATATGTAGGAAGTAGCATCTATATAGACTAGGCTAGTAGCATTGCAATTGTTAGACAATTGGGATGCTACAATAAGGACGGGCAGGGCTCCCCTCCTAGACACACAAGTTGCCCCCCCTCTAAACCCTAACCCTAGCCGCCGGCCACCACCATAGCCGCCGCCTCCTAGGGTTTGCCAAGTCGCCGAGTTGGGGATTCCCTCTTTCCCTAGCCGCCGGCCTTGCTCCCTCCTCTTGGTGTGTCTAAAACCTAGAACACCGAGGCTCTCTCATAGTCCACCATAAAGCGAGAAGCCTCATGGGATCTCCCTCTACTTCCCGGCATACCGTCAGGCCGAATCGCGAGAGGAGAGTGCTATAACCTCCACGCCTTCTAGAACAAGGGAGAGGAAGGTCTTCGTCAGTTAACGTGTGACCGACTGCGGAAGCGCTGCCGGAACGCAGCGCCGGAAGGATCGTCTACGCGATCTTGAGATCGGCAAGAGTACGACTACATCACCCACGAGAATCTGCTCTCGTTAAACACTTTGGAATCTTCGAGTGTAAGTTATTCCATCGACTCGTTGCTACAATCTAGTAGATAGATCTTGGCTTGTTTGTTTGTATGCGATCGAATTTTTTTGTTTTCCATGCTACGAACCCCTACAGTGGTATCAGAGCCGTGTCTATATGTAGATCTGTTGCACGAGTAGAACACAATGGTCATTGTGGGCGTTGATGCTTTTGTTGTCGATTGCTTCTTGTGTACTTTGCATCTTGCGGGGATGGTGGGATGAAGCGGCCCGGGCTAACCTTACATGACATCGTTCATGAGACTTGCTCCACGCTTGACATGCAACTTGTATTGCATAAGTGGCTTTGCGGGTGCCTGTTTCTCCCAACATAGTTAAGATTCAATTTACAACGGGTGATTGACAATACTAGTATCAATGTTGTGGTTCTTGTTCGTAAGTTAGAACGACACTTATTGAAAGCCCCAAACCACGTAAAACATGCAAAGAAATTAGAGGCGTCTAACTTTGTTTTGCAGGGGTGTGCTGTGATGTGATATGGCCATGATTGTGATTATATTTGATGTATGCAATGTTCCTTATTGTAAGTTGGCAACCGGGTGAGCCATATGGTTGTCTTTAATTTCTGTTAAGACCCGTGTCTATTCAAAGTAGTTGTAATAGTTGAAGCTGGTGGGCGACAACCATGGAGCGCGTCATTGACCTTGATGCAATGCGGTGATGATGGAGATCATGTTCGTGCTTGAAGATGGAGATCGGAAGCACAAAGAAGAAAGGCCATATCATATCACATATTATGAATTGCATGTGATGTTAATCCTTTATGTATCTTGTATTGCTTAGTTAACGGCGGTAGCATTATAAGATGATCCCTCATGCACATAAATTTCAAGTTCGAAAGTGTTCATCCTTAGTAAGCACCGTTGCTAAAGCTTGTTGCTTCGAAGCACCACGTGATGATCGGGTGTGTTAGATTCCGCAAGTGTATACAACGTGGGCAAGCCAGATTTGCTCATGCGGAAGCTAAGGTTTGATCTTGACGAGCCTAGCATGTACAGACATGGTCTCGGAACACGGATCACCGAAAGGTAAAGCATGAATCATATAGTAGATATGATGAACATGTCGATTGTTCGCCATTGAAGCGACATCAACTCTCGTGATGATCGGTTTTGATGTGGTGGATTTGGTTCATGTGATCACTAAAACAATGTGAGGGATATTGTTTTGAATGGGAGTTCACCTAGATTAATTTAACTATTAATTAGAACTCAATTTGTCATAAACCTAGTCTAAACTATTGCAAATATGTTGTAGATCAATGGCGGCCCCTACCATCAATTTTAATGCGTTCCTAGAGAAAGAAAAGTTGAAAAACAATGGAAGCAACTTCGCGGATTGGTTCCGCAATTTGAGGATTGTCCTCAATGCTGGTAATTTGACCTATGTGCTGGATGCACCGCTGGGTGACCCGCCTGCAGCTACTGCTACCGATGAAGTAAAGAATGTTTACCTCGCTCGGAAGAATCGGTACTCCACAGTTCAGTGTGCTATCTTGTATGGTTTAGAATCAGAGCTTCAGAAAAGGTTTGAGAATTCAGACCCACATGATAATAGTCCGTGAACTCAAATTGATCTTTGAGACTCACGCGGCAGTTGAGAGCTATGAGGCTTCTGAAAAGTTCTTTAACTGCAAGATGGAAGAGGGCAGCTCCGTCAGTGAGCATGTGCTTAAGATGTCTGGGCACGCAAACAAACTTCAAAGCTTGGGCATAGTGATTCCTAATGCTTTGGGGATTTACCGTGTCCTCCAATCACTACCACCAAGTTACAAGAACTTTGTGATGAACTACAATATGCAAAGCATGAACAAGCAGTTGCCAGAACTCTTCTCCATGTTAAAATCTGCAGAAGTGGAGATCAAGATAGAGCACCAAGTGTTGATGGTCAATAAGACCACCAAATTCAAGAAAGGCAAGTCTAAGCAAAAGGGACACTTCAAGAAGGGTGGTAAGAAAGTTACCGCGCCAACAAAGAAGACCAAGGCTGGACCCAAGCACGATCTGAGTGCTTTTACTGCAAGGGAGAAGGTCCTCGGAAGCGGAATTGCCCAAAGTACTTGGCGGATTTGAAGAACGGCAACATCAAAAGAAAGGTATATTCGATATACATGTTATTGATGTGTATCTCACTAGTACTCGTAGTAGTGCACGGGTATTTGATAACGGTTCGGTTGCTCATATTTGTAACTCGAAATAGGTCTCAGAGAATAAACGAAGCTAGCGAAGAACAAGGTGACGATGCGCGTTGAAACGGATCAAAGGTTGATGTGATCGCTCGCACGCTACCTCTTCATCTACCATCGAGATTAGTTTTATACTTAAATAATTGTTATTTGGTGCCTGCGTTAAGCATGAACATTATATCGGGATCTTGTTTATTGCGAGACGGTTACTTGTTTAAATCCGAGAATAATGGTTGTTCGATTTATATGAGTAATATGTTTTATGCACATGCACCTTTGATAGATGGTCTATTCTTATTGAATCTCGATAGTGGAAATACACATATTAATAACATAGAAGCTAAACGTTTGAAATCGAGCGATAACTCGACCTATATGTGGCACTGTCGTCTTGGTCACATTGGAGTGAAGCGTATGAAGAAACTCCATTCCGATGTACTTCTTGAATCACTTGATTTCGAATCACTTGAAAGATGCGAAGTATGTCTGATGGGTAAAATGACTAAGACTCCATTTTCTGGTATGATGGAGCGAGCTACGGACTTATTGGAAATCATAAATACCGATGTGTATGGTCCAATGAGTGTAGCATCGCGCGGTGGTTATCGTTATGTTCTTAACTTCACGGATGACTTAAGTAGATATGGGTATATCTATTTCTTGAAACATAAGTCCAAAACTTTCGAGAAGTTTAAGGAATTTCAAAGTGAGGTTGAGAATCAACGTAACAAGAAGATTAAATTTCTACGTTCTGATCGTGGAGGTGAATATCTAAGTTACGAGTTTGGCGAGCATTTGAAGAAATGCGGAATACTTTCACAATTGACACCGCTAGGAACACCACAGCGTAATGGTGTGTTCGAACGTCGTAATCGAACTCTCTTAGATATGGTTCGTTCTATGATGTCACTTACAGATTTACCGCTATTATTTTTGGGGTTATGCATTAGAAACAGCCGCATTCACTTTAAATAGGGCACCATCTAAATCCGTTGAAACGACACCATATGAATTATGGTTTGGGATGAAACCTAAATTGTCGTTCTTTAATGTTTGGGGTTGCGAAGCCTATGTAAAGAAGTTACAGCCGGACAAGCTTGAACCCAAAGCAGAAAAATGCGTCTTCATAGGATACCCGAAGGAAACTATTGGGTATACATTCTATCATAGATCCGAAGGCAAAATCTTTGTTGCCAAGAATGGATCCTTTCTAGACAAGGAATTTCTCTCGAAAGAAGTGACTGGAAGGAAAGTAGAACTCGACGAGGTTGTCGAACCTTCTCTCGAACTTGCGAGTAGCGCATCACCGGAAGTAGTTCCTGTGGCGCCTACACCAGTAAGAGAGGAAGCTAATGATGATGATCATGAAACTTCGGTTGAAGTTGCTACAGAGCCTCCCAGGTCAACGAGAACTCGTACCACTCCTGATTGGTATGATCCCGTTATGAGTGTCATGTTGGTGGACAACACCGATGACCCTGCGACATATGAGGAAGCGATGATGAGCCCAGATTCCAATAAATGGCAAGAAGCCATGAAATCCGAGATTGGATCCATGTACGAAAACCAAGTATGGACTTTGGTGGACTTACGGATGGCGGAAGGTCCGAGAACAAATGGATTTTCAAGAAGAAAACAGATGCTGATGGTAATATTACTGTCTATAAAGCTCGACTTGTCGCAAAAGGGTTTCGACAAATTCAAGGAGTTGACTACGATGAGACTTTCTCACCAGTAGCAAAACTAAAGTCTGTGAGGATTTTGTTAGCAATCGCTGCATATTATGATTATGAGATATGTTAGATGGATGTCAAAACAGCATTCCTCAATGGAGACATTGATGAAGAGTTGTATATGATGCAACCCAAAGGTTTTGTCGATCCTAAAGATGCTAACAAGGTATGCAAACTTCAACGGTCCATCTATGCATTGAAGCAAGCATCCCGAAGTTGGAATCAACGTTTTGATAAGGTTATCAAAAGTTTTGGTTTTATACAAACTTATGGAGAAGCTTGTATTTACAAGAAAGTGAGTGGGAGCTCTGTAGCATTCTTCATACTATATGTAGATGACATATTGTTGATTGGGAATGATGTAGACCTTCTTAATAGTGTCAAGGAATATTTGAATAATAGTTTTTCAATGAAGGATCTTGGCGAAGCAGCTTACATATTGGGCATAAAGATTTATAGAGATAGATCGAGACGCCTAATATCATTGTCACAAAGTACATATTTGGACAAAGTTCTAAAGAGGTTTGGAATGGAAGATAGCAAGAAAGGGTTCTTGCCCATGTTGCCCAATACGATCTTGAGTAAAACTCAAAGTCCAGCACCAGCAGAAGATAGAGAAAGGATGAGTAAGACTCCGTATGCCTCAGCCATAGGATCTCTAATGTATGCCATGCTATGTACTAGACCCGACATTGCATATGCTATTAGTTTGACTAGCAGATATCAAAGTGATCCAGGAGTGGATCATTGGATAGCGGTCAAAAACATCCTTAAGTACTTGAGAAGAACTAAGGATATGGTTCTTTCTTATGGAGGTGATGAACAACTCGTTGTTAATGGTTACACCGATGCTAGTTGGAACACCGATCCTGATGATTCTAAATCACAATCTGGATACGTATTTACTTTGAATGGTGCAGCAGTTAGTTGGAGGAGTGCAAAGCAAAGCGTTGTGGCGAGATCTTCAACTGAATCAGAATACATAGCTGCTTCGGGGGCTTCACAAGAAGCGATATGGATGAAGGAGTTCATTACAGAGCTCGGTGTGGTTCCGAGTGCGCTGGACCCAATGTCTATCTATTGTGATAACATGGGCGCCATAGCCAATGCGCAAGAACCAAGGTCACACAAGAAGCTGAAGCATATCAAGCTACGTTTTCACGCTATTCGAGAACATGTCCAAGATGGTGACATAAAGATTTGCAAAGTACACACAGATCTGAATGTGGCGGATCCGTTGACTAAACCTCTCCCGAGGGCAAAACATGACCAACACCAAACTGCCATGGGTGTTCGGTATATTACCATGTAATCTAGATTAGTTGACTCTAGTGCAAGTGCGATACTGTTGGATATATGCCCTAGAGGCAATAATAAATGTAGTTATTATTATATCTTTGTGTTTATGATAAATGTTTACATTCATGCTATAATAGTATTAACAAGGAAACATTAATACTTGTGTGATTTGTAAACTTGAATAAGAGTCCCTAGTAAAGCCTCTTCACAATACTAGCTTGTTGGTTAATAAATGATTGTGGTTTCCCTATCATGAACATTGAGATGTTATTAACAACAAGATCATATCGTTAGGAGAATGATATGATGGACATACTCCTATAGATAAGCGTAGCATAAAGATCAAGTCATTTTAATAGTTCAATTGCTATATGCTTTCTGATACATGGTAACCTAATTCCTTCGACCATGAGATCATGCATATCACCTTCACCGGAAGGATGCTTTGATGACATCAAACACCACACCATAACTGGGTGGCTATAAAGGTGGCATTGAGTGTTCGGAAAGTATTGGTTGAGACACATGGATCAAGAGTGGGATTTGTCCATCCATATGACGGATAGATATACTCTGGGCCCTCTCGGTGAAATGTCATCCAATTAGCTTGCAAGCATGTGACTGGCTCACAAGGGATCACATATCACGGGAACGAGAAAAGAGTACTTATCAGTAACGAGGTTGAACTAGGTATGAAGAGATACCGACGATCATAACCTCGGATAAGTAAACTATCGTGAGACAAAGGGAAATAGGTATCGTATGTAAGTGGTTCATTCGATCACAAAGTAATCGTAGAAATATGTGGGCGCCATATGAATTTCCAGATTCCTCTATTGGTTATTGTTCGGAGAAGTGTCTCGATCATGTCCGCATAATTCACGAACCGTAGGGAGACACACTTAAGGATTGGACGTTGTTTGAGTAGTTATGGAATGATGAGTAAGAGACCGAATGTTGTTCGGAGTCTCGGATGGGATCCGGGATATCACGAGGAGATCCGGAATGGTCCGGAGAATAAGATTCATATAAGGAAAGTCCTGTTTCAGGGTTGGAGAATGGTTCCGGTGTTTTCATCGGGAATGTTCTAGAAGGTTCCGGAATGTCCGGCACTCCGTAGGGGAAGGGTACATGAATGTGTCATATCAAGTTGGAATGATTGCATCATGTACTAGGTGTCATCGCTGTACAAAATAAAGGGTTTAATCAAATCCTAGTTTGAAAAAGTCAAACGCCAATTTGAAAAGTCAAACAGCTATTTTGGAAGGTGGAGGGGAAGTAGGAAACCTACTTGGGGAGGAGTTCCCTCCCTCCACCGCCGGTCCACTTGGGATCCGAGTTGGGGAGGGACTCTCCTCCCCTTGGCCGGCCCCTCCACCTATATAAGGAGGGGCAGGGCTCCCCTCCTAGACACACAAGTTGCCCCCCTCTAAACCCTAACCCTAGTCGCCGGCCACCACCATAGCCGCCGCCTCCTAGGATTTGCCAAGTCGCCGAGTTGGGGATTCCCTCTTTCCCTAGCCGCCGGCCTTGCTCCCTCCTCTTGGTGTGTCTAAAACCTAGAACACCGAGGCTCTCTCATAGTCCATCATACTCGCTCCGGCTTAAGGCGAAGCCCTGCGAGATCTCCCCTCTACTTCCGGTACCACGCGTCTTTGCCGTAATCGCGAGGAGAGTGCTACAACCTCCGCCTCTTGGAACAAGGGAGAGGAAGGTCTTCATCGAAAATCGAACGTGTGACCGATATGAAGCGCCGAACGCAGCTTGGAAGGATCGTCTACGCGATCTTGAGATCGGCAAGAGTACGACTACATCACCCACGAGAATCTGCTCTCATTAAACACTTTGGAATCTTCGAGGGTAAGTTATTCCATCGACTCGTTGCTACAATCTAGTAGATAGATCTTGGCTTGTTTGTTTGTATGCGATAGAATTTTTTTGTTTTCCATGCTACGAACCCCTACAAAGCTAAGCATGATAGTAGTAGGAATCTTAACTTAGGAAATTTCCACTAAGGTTTGATCTACTAGGATTTCCCATGGCATAGTTTATACTTAGCAAAAATTCCATGCAAGGCCTACTTAGAAATATCACTAATGCATAGTGAAAATAATGGGACAAAAGTATGAAGCATCACTTGCCTTTTTGATAGAGAATATAAGTTCACTCCTTGATCTTGCAATAGTCACACTCTTCAAATGCCACTACAATTCAATCAAGCAAGCAAATATTCAATCTACCATTCAAGCAATCATCACATAAAATAATACAAACAAGGCAGTGCATGCAAACATGCCAAGGATTGTTTTATTTGGAAAGGTGGTTTATAATAGATTATAAACATTTGAAAAACACCTATTGGTCATTTTATAAAAGTGGCAAAACTATTTGCAAAAGATTTTACCTATAAACCATTTTTAAACCAAATCAATATTTTATGTGGTTGAAAATGCTTTTTAGCAAAGTAATAATCTATATAGGGTTCACCAAATATATTTTTAAATCATAAAACTTTGTGTTTAGGGTCAGAGAGTTTAATCCAAATAATTTCCCAAAGATTTTCTCCAAAAAGTATTTTAACATATAAACAACATTTTTATTTGACTAGAAATGGTTTAAATCAAAGATTTATTCTTTTGCTTCACCAAATATATTTTTGAAACCACAAATTGATTTCTATGGTGGTAGGTTCAAAACAAACCATTTGCCAAAGGTTTTATCTCAAAAAAATCATTTTAGAACAATTTTTATATTCCAAATATGCCTACACAAGTTTCTGCAAAAACAATAAATTTAACAGTAGCAGTTTTATAAACAAAGGGCATGGTCAGAAAGTACTTGTCTTTCTGGTTCCATTGATATAAAATTTGCAAAATTTGGACGTATGGTTTGAAAGTTATGAATTTTTCAAATTGGAACATCAAATAGATCATTTCTGGTTTTATTCAAACAGACAGGGCCACGTGGCGTGTTGCTATTCGTCTTTACCGCTTCGTGCGGATCGTGCAACGAGAGGCGTTGGATTTTAAACAGATCGTGTGGCTCAGAAGCAAGCGTACCCCTTCGATCATGTTTTATCGTGGCGCTTGGATCTACATCCTATGGTGCACAGCACGCTAGCCATCGAGTGGCGGCGCTGGCGGTGGCAGGTGGCGGCGCGCGGTCAGACGGTGGCGGTGTCGATGTTACAGGAAGCTAGAGAGCGAAGGGAGATGCTCACCGAGTTCGCCGTGGCGTGGGGATGCTCAAGGTGGTTGTAGCTTGTCGAGGGGCGCACGGTGGTGACGTGGATTGCTCACCGGAGGTCTGCCTGGCGTCGGGTTTGTCTGTTTGTCGTCGGAGGCAAGTGTATGGTTCATACCAAACCAAGCAAACAACGCTATTAGGTTCGCGCGAGAAAGACGAATACGGGAGTATCAGTCAGAGGGGATGGGGTGGTCGGGAGTTACCAGGAGGTCTCGCCGGAGAGGCAGCAGACGACGGTGGCATGCAGAGGTCGTCCCTACCGACGCTCTGGGGCAAGCACGGCCAGGCTGATGATACGAGTAGGTGCGCAAGGTTCTGGTGAGCAGGATAGGGTGAAGCAGGGACGGTGGGGTGGGACGTGTTCGTCGGAATTTGTCGGCGAGCTCGCCGGAGCAGTGAGGCGCGAGCTCGAAATTATGGCGGCCTGGGGGCGTAGAGGATCTGGCGAGTGAGGGGAAAGAGAGAGGGAGCGAAGGCGCTTTAGTACGTGTGATCGTGGGGCCGTTTCATGGCGTGGTTAACGTGTATTCACGCCGGCTTTCAATCGGCAATAATGGCCAGAGAGGGAGGGCGCGGTCAGCGGCGGGTGAGAACGATGACTACGTGGCCGTGGGCCTGGTTAGTCAGCGAGTGAGAGAGTGTGGAGGTGGGGTCCAACCGTCAGCGACCTAGCGGGTTCTGTCTGCGGTGAAAAACGGTTCGCTCGGGGTGAGAGGGAGAGGTGGGCTGCTGATGGGCTTAGTGGGCTAGGTTAGTTGGATTGCTTTGTTTCATTTTTTTGTTCTGATTGTTTTTCCTTTTCTATTTCTGATATTCTGTTTTGATTTTGTTCAATTATTTCAAACATCAATTTGATTTCAAACTCAACCAAAATTTGTGTAGATTCATATACTGATTAATAACACAATCCAAAGTCCAAAATAAAAATAACTCTTTTAATCCTTTAAGATCTATTAATAATTAAATAAATAGACCTTAGTCTTTATTTCAAATAGGTTTTAATTTATTTTAAAAACTCTATTTGAAATCTAAATAATATCAAAACCTTTTCAGTAGGTTTCCTTTGAAAAACAAAACATTTGGAAATCTTATTTAAAATACTCTAGTGTTTATTTAAAATGGAAAACCCTTTAGTTAATTAAAATTGGATATTAATAAATCCTTATTATTTTATTTAAATAATCCTTTACTCTTTTTATCAAATATAAATATTTTATTTTAAAAGCTTGGCCAAGATTAATTTGGCTCTTTAAAATAATCCTTATCTACTATTTTTACTTTTGCTTTTGAAAACCAAATCTTTTTATTTAAAGATCCAAAAATAGAGATTCCAACTATTATAACTTTATTTATTATTTGTTTATCTTTTTGAATCCCTTTTTGGATTCCATTTGATCAAAGATAGGTTTTGATGTTTCCAATTGGAATCAAAAAAAATTCTTCTCACCCTAAATTTCAACAATTATTTATTTTTCATATTACAAGATTTGGAAAATCTTGGGATGTGACAGGACATCACGCATGTACGATGAGCGTAGTTACTACTAGAAGACAATTAGTTAGTAGTATCAAGTACCATGTTTGTACCCCAAGTAATAAGGTAGTTGTGTGAATATACCTATATGGTATATGTGTAGTGACTTTGTATCATGATGATAGTATGTAAAATATGTGAAATGCATATTTGGATTTTCTTTGGATCTTCATTGTGTGACTAGTTCTGTGCGTAAAGTCGAGCTCAGAACACATGTGCATGATGTAATTATGAGTATTCGCTTTATGTTGCAGGACTAGGGGGTCATGGATACGGGTGTAGAAATGGAAACTGAGCAGCAGAGGATGGAGCGTGAGGCCAAGGAAAAGGCCGATGCTGATACAGCAAATCAAAGCACATTGCCACCACCACCAACGAGACCGTTAATGGAGCAGAACTTTATGCAATACATGCAAATGATGCAAGAGAACCAGAACAAGTTTATGGAGGAGTAGCAAATCAGAGGGCACCTGAAGGTGGAGGAGTGAGTTTATCTGATTTATAGAATGCAAGGCCGTTACCTTTTGCATCAGCTCCTGAACCAATGGATGCAGAGGACTGGCTAGCAAATACAGAGAGAAAGCTAAAAACTGTAGGTTGCAACGATGAGGAAAAATTGAGGTATGCAACTCATCTGCTGACCGGACCTGCAGCATCATGGTGGAAAAATCAGTTAGCTATGCAACAACCAGGAAGGGAGTTTACCTGGGAGGAGTTCAAGCAGAGATTCCGTGAATATCATGTTCCGAAAAGTGTCATGGAGTTGAAGAGGAGAGAATTTGAGGAGCTTCAGCAAGGATATACTAGTGTCATGAAGTACATCCGGGAGTTTAGCCAACTGTCTCGTTATGCTGAGGAGGATGTTAACACTGAACAGAAGAGGAAGAAACGTTTCTTGCATGGATTAAATCCGTTTGTAAAGATGCAGCTAAGGTTAGCCAATAAGCAAACTTATCAGCAGTTGTTGGATGCAGCCATTACTTTTGAAGATGACTATAAGAATGTCCAAGAGGATCGGAGGAAGAGAGCCAAGAAGGAAACCAAGAGAATTCAGGCAACCAAACCTAAACCTAACATGGAGTTTAAACCTCGGAATAGGAATTATGGCAACAACAACAATAACAATAACAAGGGCAGTGGTGGAAACCAACCTAATCCGAGAAGGAATGTTATCTGTAACAACTGTGGAATTCCAGGGCATTTCTAGAGGGAGTGCAAAAAGCCTGTAGTGATCTGTTATGGTTGTGGTCAGAAGGGGCATATCAAGCCGGATTGTCCGAGCAAACCACCGGGAGGATGGCCTGCTAAGGGAGGAGAACAAGCCAGTGGAGGAAATGGACAGCCCAATAAAGGAGGGAACAATGACAAGAACAATAATGGCAAGAGAAACCGACCTATCGGGAAACTGAACTGTGCAACCCTCGAGGAGGTGGATAATTCAGAGCATGCAGTAATAGGTATGCTCAATATCCTTACCAATCCCGGCAAAGTTCTATTTGATACTGGTGCAACTATTTCATTCATTTCTGAAGAATTATGTGATAAGTTCGGGATTAGAAGGGCAATGTTAGAACGTCCTATGACCGTAGTTACGGCCGGAGGGAATGTGATTGTGCGCCACATAAAACAAGATTAGGTTATCTCGATCTGTGGTTGTACATACTTCGCAGACCTTTATGTGATTCCTTTGAAGGGAATTGCAGTAGTGCTTGGGATGGATTGGATGATGGAACACGGAGCTCAGATAAATTGTGAGGAGAAAACTGTCTCAATCAAAACTCCAAGTGGAGCAAGGATAGTTTACCAGGTAGATAAACACAGTCATATCATGGTGGATCTGCAATTGAATTCAATGAAGGAAGTTAAATTAGAAGAAATTCCTGTAGTTAATGAATTCCAAGATGTTTTCCCAACGGAATTACAGAATGCCACGGCAGGAGATAGAATTCACCATTGACCTAATACCTGGTACAACCCCAATAGCTCAGGTACCATATAAAATGGGACCCAAGGATTTGAAAGAACTCAAGGAGCAAATTGATGAGTTAGCAAGAAAAGGATTTATTCAGGAAAGTGTATCTCCATGGGGAACACCAGTAATTTTTGTGGATAAGAGAGATGGTGGAAGACGGATGTGTGGTGATTATAGAAATCTGAACAACGTGACGATCAAGAACAAGTATCCTTTACCAAGAATTCAAGATTTGTTTGATCAAGTGAAAGGAGCTGGAGTATTTTCAAAGATTGATTTAAGATCTGGATACCATCAAATAAAAATCAAGCCAGAAGATGTTCCAAAAACAGCATTTGTCTCAAGATATGGACACCATGAATATCTGGTGGTACCATTTGGTTTGACCAATGCACCGGCAATATTCATGAATCTGATGAACAAGATCTTCATGCCATACTTGGATAAGTTTGTCATCATCTTTATTGATGATATTCTGATATATTCCAAAGATAAGGAAGAGCATGCTGACCATTTGAGAATAGCATTGCAGATTTTAAGAGAACATAAGCTTTATGCTAAGTTCAGTAAGTGTGAGTTCTGGTTAGATGAGGTAGAATTCCTCGGTCATGTGATCAGTAAAGATGGGATTGCTGTGAATCCATCTAAAGTTCAGTCAGTACTAGAGTGGACTGCACCAACCAATGTGAAGCAAATTCGAGGTTTCTTAGGAATGGCTGGTTATTATCGGAGATTCATTGAAGGTTTCTCCAAAATAGTCGGACCAATGACTAAATTATTAAGGAAGAATACACCATTTAAGTGGGATGATAAGTGTGAAGCAAGTTTCCAAGAGTTGAAAACGAGATTAACCACAACTCCAATTTTAGCAGTTCCTGAAACAGGGAAGGATTTCACCGTATATTGTGATGCATCTAAAGAAGGTTTGGGGTGTGTATTAATGCAAGACCGGAAAGTAATTGCTTATGGTTCAAGCCAATTGAAACCACATGAAGTCAACTATCCAACCCATGATTTAGAATTAGCAGCAGTAGTTTTTGCACTGAAAGGATGGAGGCATTTTCTTTATGAAGCCAGATGTGAGTTATACACTGACCATAAAAGTCTCAAATATTTCTTCACTCAAAAGGAATTGAACATGAGACAGAAACGTTGGTTGGAATTAATCAAGGATTATGATCTAACAATCAACTACACCCCAGGAAAAGCAAATGTTGTAGCAGATGCTTTAAGCAGAAAGAGTGCAGATATTCAGCCTAGCAATAGAGAGTTACCAAAAGAGTTACAAATGGATTTGGAAAGATTAGAACTCCAATTCATTAGAACAGAGTTTCTTGGAGGATTTGCGACTATGCAGGTAGTTGTAGAACATGACAGTGATCTTAAGCAAGAAATTTTTAGACGTCAAGAAGAAGACCCTTTTATTGCTGAGGAAATTCGGAGGATATCTCAAGGGCAAAAATCAGTTTTTCGCCTTGGAGATTATGGATCTTTATGGTTCCAAGATCGTTTATGTGTTCCAGGTGTGACTGAGATCAGAAATGTCATACTCAAAGAAGCACATAATACCCCATATTCTATACATCCAGGGAGTACTAAGATGTATATGGATTTGAAGGAACTATTCTGGTGGAATAACATGAAAAGAGATATTGCTAAATATGTATCTGAATGCCATACTTGCCAAAGGGTGAAAGCTGAACATCAAAATCCAGCATGACCATTACAACCCTTATAAATTCCTGAATGGAAATGGGAGGAAATAGGTATGGATTTCATCACAGGATTACCCATGACACCAAAAAAGAAGGACATGATATGGGTAATAGTGGACATACTCACTAAGAGTGCACATTTTATTCCAGTGAATCAAAAAGATAATGCCGAGAAGTTAGTTGAAGTATATGTCAAAGAGATAGTAAGTAAGCATGGAGTACCCAAGAAGATCGTAACTGATAGGGGATCAGTGTTTACTTCAGCATTTTGGAAGCAATTGCATGAGGCACTTGGTTCAAAGTTAGATTTCAGCACGGCATATCATCCTGAGACGGGGGGTCAAACTGAAAGAACAAATCAAATACTAGAAGACATGTTGAGAGCTTGTGCACTAAATTTTGGAGGAACACGGGAGGATCACCTACCATTGGCAGAATTTTCTTATAACAATAGCTATCAGAGTAGTCTGAAGGCAGCTCCATATGAGGTTCTATATGGAAGGAAGTGTAGATCACCAATATGTTGGTAAGAACCTGGAAGCAGCAAAGAATTTGCGCCTGATTATATCAAGGAGAGAAAATACATCATTGATAAGATCAGAGATAGACTGAAAATAGCCCAGAGCAGGCAGAAAAGCTATGCGGATCAAAGCCGAAGATCATGACATCCAGAAGTAGGAGATATGGTCTATTTGAAAGTAAGCCCAATGAAAGGAGTAAAAAGGTTCGGAGTTAAAGGGAAATTAAGCCCAAGATATATCGGACCATTCAAGATACTGAGCCAAAACAGAACTATAGCTTATGCTTTAGAGTTACCATCAAGACTGGCTCAAGTGCATAATGTTTTTCATGTATCACAACTTCGCAAATGTTTGAAGGTTCCAGAGGATGCAATAACACATCAAGAGATAGAACTACAAGCAGACCTGACTTATATTGAAAAGCCCTGCAAGATTTTAGATTTTTTTTGGAAAAGATTGAGGAATAGGGCAATCAAGTATTGCAAGGTACAATGGGCACATCACCCTGAAAGGGAAGCCACATGGGAGAAAGATGAGGATTTAAGAAAAACTTATCCCGAACTATTCAGGTACATCTCCAACAAACTTCAGGACGAAGTTTAATTTAAGGGAAATGTCATAACATCCCAGCATTTAGGAACCTAACAAAGGGTAGATCTAGGATTATGTATTGTTGCATGCATCTATTTGTGAAAAAGTGGGAAAAAATTCGCCAAATAAAATCTTAAGTGATCAATGTTTCTTTCTTACTTTAAGATTAGGTTTAGACTTAAAGTAGGATTGTTATAAACTTTGATGTGATCTTAAAAGAGTTATGTGTGTTTTGAAAGGGGTTTGAATTTTAAAAACTTAAGTGTTGAATAATAATTTAAATGATTTAGATTTAAGATTTGAATCTCAAATTAATCAAGATATTGGTAGTATCACTTAAATCTCAAAACAATTGAAATTATGAAATTCATTTTCACATTATAGTGACATAATAAGTTACAATAGAATAAAGAATAAGAATCTTCTTTATTAATAATAACATGATCTTTATTACAATTGAATAAAATAAAGATTACATGAATTATAAAAAAATACAAAGCATTAAGAAAATTACATCTACCAAACTATCCTATATCTAAAACCTAAACTAAATCTTCATCTTTATCTTTAAACCTGCAAAACAAAGATTAAACAGAAATAAAACAAGATTAGTGTTAGTAAGTATTTCTCTCAGATATGTCAGTGAGGTGCACTTGACAATCTCATCATTGAGAAATATTAAAAAAAGGGCAAGTTTCGCCAATATGAAAGATTTCATCTTTCATAAATTCACAGCCAGAATGCAAAGGACAGCCAAAAAGGATCAGTTCACCAGCCAAGGTAAAAGTAGATTGGTAACAGTAAGATCAAAGTTTCAGAACCTATCCATATGTGCATAGCAGGCACACAGACTGCACACACAAGCATGCAAGGGTGTGTTGTCAACTGCACAAGCACAGCCAGATCAAACAAAACCAGAGCACAACCGTGGGGAAGCACCCCAGTGCAACACCACACCACACCACATCACACCACAGCACAGCCTGGGAGAACAGCAAGTGAACCAAGAATAGCAGCCAAACCAAACACCAGCTTAACCCAAACATCACCAGAATGGTGACATAAGGAGGGGGATGAACAAGGTGGACAGCAAGGCCAAGGCAGGAGCTAGGAGGAGCAGGCTAGCTCCAGATCAAGCATAAAAGTCCAGCAACAACAGATCAAGATCATCACCAACTTACTCCACAAATCTCAGCTTTTATGGTGAGTTTCATAAAACATTCACATGATCTAATCATCTTATTTAGAGAAAGGCATGTGTTGTTTTACAAAACAAACCCTCAGAAGACACCCAAGTCGGGTGAATCCATCATAGGGATTTCTGAGAATCTAAAGGCAAACAGCAAAGCACCAGAATCCAACAAGAGCTCAGAGCAACATCCTTGCTCTGGTTGTTAAACCATATTCTACAATCCAATCATATATATATACCTATAATCTATTTCTAGGCACATCTCTAAAGGAAGAGTAGCACCTTAGAAACAAATCTTTGGGATCCATAGGTTGATCAAGCTCACTACCATTTTTTCCAAGCTTTGATTCAATAAAGAATAGCTGGTACCACTACCAAGACTATCTAGATGAACCAACTAGATAAGATTTGAATTCCTAAGCCTTAGACCAACATCATTGGACATAGGAAATTCAGATAAGAGCATCTTTATTTATCTTTCAAAGTCAAGATTGTCTCAAGCATAAACTAACCAATTCCATTGTTTAGAATTAAACTTGTGTGCCATACATGATGGTGTCACAAGAACAATTCAATATGAATCAGGAAAAGTAGAAAATCATCCTAGATTCAGAAAATCAACTAACTAATCATTTTTCTGTTAAAAACAGGAATCATAACTAGAATATTCTTATAATACACTTCACTGTTTGAGATCATGAGGATATCAATCCACATATTAACTTCCAAGCTAACAGCACTAGGGCATTAGCTGTATCTTATCATAATCATGACCATGAATCAAATAAATAGAGGAAAGCTATAAGATCATTAGCTCTACCAAGCATGATCCCCATACAACCACATCATCTGAATTAGATGCAATCCAAGCATCAAACCATCAAGTAAGCCACCAGAAACACCATACATCAAATCAACCAACAAGCCTTAGGCCAATAAGCATTCAGTATGGGTACAGATCATCTAAGCATGAATCAATTCCTCCAGTACATGAACAAGCACATCACAGGAACCCTAAAAGGGATAATCATCCTAATCGGAATCAGACAATAGCCAGAGAGGACACTGCTAACATCTAGCATCAAATCAGCAAGCAAAGAGAGCACCAGGAGAGGGGAATCAAACTCACCGTAGGTCCTCGCTGAAGGATAGAAGAGGAAGCAGAGGGGCCGACGGCCATGGCGGCACGGGGAGCACCCCAGAAGGGGCGATGCAACCCGCACGATGCCACGGCAACGAACCAGATCACGCTTGGAGGTGCAGAGCATCACCTCAATGCACGTCGACCACGGCTGCACTTGAATCCATGCATATCCCCAAACCCTAGGGTTCGAGACGGCATCGATCTATCGTAGGAAAGCCCTAGGCTCGAATCCAATTGGATAGAACGATCGGGCATCGTCGACAACCCCCTCATGCACCATGACGGCGACCAGAACGGTCGATGGCGGCGGGAATCGCCGGTGGCGGCATCGCCGGCCACAGGGTCGGGGCTAGAGGAGGAGAAGATGAACTCGCGCGAGAGAGAGAGACAGTGAGGAATGGGCCGAGCTGGGCCAGACCCTTCGGGGTGGCTCTTTTGTCTAACACTATTGGGCCAATAGGGCCCAATCTGAATGACCAGCCCAGAAACAATTTCAGGCCTGTTTTAATAAAAAGAAAAGACCAAAATACCCCTGGACTTAATAAAATTATAGAAAATAAAATAATAGTCCAAAAATTATAAACAAAATATTTTTGGATTCACAATAATCCATTTTGTCCAAATAAAATAAGATATCAAATTTTGGATATTCAAATTTTTATAAGAATTTTGTAATTTAAATATTCCTTATGGAATTTTACAAAATTATTGAAATGTGATAAAAATAAATAAAAATCACTTTCATAATTTATTAATATTATAGTATTTAAAGAAAATATTAAATAAATATTTAGTTATAAAATAAAGGTATAATTAATAATTCCTAAGGAAATTATTAAATCAATAAAAAATCAAATAAAGGGAAATAAAATAAAATAAATCAATACATGTTATTAATATTAAAAAGAAATATTTATAAACCCTTTATTACTCAGAAAGAAACTTTTTTGGATAAATGCATATAAATTCAAATAATGCATTACATTATCTGCATAATCATTTTGCTTCTTTAAATATTGTCCTTATCGGGCAATAATGATGTTTTTGTAGAACTAGAAGCTCAAGGTCTAGTGCAAGCATCAGACTTCACTACCTTGCCATCACAAGGCAAGTTCATCACTTGCTCATATCCTTTGAAGAGTCTTTACCAAAGTATTTGTAAATTGTGTGTTATCATATATGCTATAAAAGAAAGAAAATATTATTTTCACAAATAAAGAAATCATAGATATCATCCTAAGTGGTGATATGATGGAGCAATAGAACTTAGAGTTCTAATTGCAACAATGATGATCAAGTAGGAACTTAATAACCCCTGACATCAGTGATTCTAGCGCCGTATATTACGCGTTAGCCATGAGATTTGGAATGGGACAGAGAAGTCAGCTGTATCTTCTTCCTCTCGCATGAAGCCGGATGTGTAGGTCGTGGCTGTTATCCTCGTAGAGTGCATATTAATTGGTAATTTATAGAGGATATGCAGCATATGGGTGGGAACCCTCAACGTCCCACGATAGTTCTGGCATCTAACGGTTTGTACAAACCATTGCCGTAATTCATTATGTGGGCATGGTGTACACCAAGGAGGCATCTTGACATCATGAAGGGGCGATGATTGGCTTGGACCAACTACTGGGCCCCACATCATGGAATTGTGGACGGGAAAGTACGCCCGGTTGTGCAACAAGGAGTTGATCTCTCATGGGTAAAGTAAACGCACCTCTGCAGAGTGTAAGAACTGTAACTTGTTACTCCCTGTTCTGGGAAGGAGCTACGAACGCAGCAGGAAAGGAACTCCATGAAAGTTCTAGTCAACCTGTGAAGGCTGATTGTCATAGTTTTTCAGAATAAAATCAATCTTTGAAGAAAGATTTACAAAAAAAACTGCATAGTGCCAAGGATTTATAATCCGAGGTGGTAGATAGAGCATCAAACTTCCCACCTTGCATATAATGAACTTGTTGGATAACGCTGTTACTCATTCTTTCCTTTGATCCCTTGCTTAGACTCTGGGGATTCCGAAGACGTGCCAATGTATGCAGCTGAATGCCAAGAAGACATGTTCTACGAGGAACCTGACTTATCCGGAGGAGTTGAAGGCATGGACTACGAAATCCGTTACGGTGTCGATGAAAACGAGTCCACTTAAGAGTCTAGTTAGTAGTAACCAACGGAGCCGAACAACATGAACTCTATAAAATAAGTTGTTGAGCCCCACTCCTAGTCGGAGTTGTTACCTTTAAATTTCCGCTCAACATCTTATATTTTGGTTTGTAAGTTGGATCTTCTGGAAGTCTTGAACTTCCGGTATTGTAATAATAATAATGTGTGTATCTTTGTAATATGGACCCGCAATGTTTCTGTTGTACCACTCTGAGGGATGTGATATTTACGGAACGGTGTTCTGTGAATGTCATGTCAACGACTATAGTGTACTACACATGCAGTGGTATGTTGGGTCATCGCAGTGCTACATATTAATATCAGTTCTATACCGATACTTTGATATATTGTTATGTTTTTATCCAAACATTTCTTCCAACACAAAATGATAGGTAGTTATTGTCTTCATGAGAAAAAAAAATCTTATATATGATCATCACTATCTTTGCCTCCCTCAATGTCAAATCCTGGCTCCGCCCCTGACCAATCCCTCCTGTGCCGGTGACCTAGATGCTCACGCTCCAGTAGCACCCGGCCGGCCCAGATCCCCTACCACCGTTCAAACTCGTGCCTCCCTGACTTCCAGTGCCATCGGGGTCAGAGTAGAGTCATAGGAGGGCGCTGCTGACTGGCGGCTGGCGCGGGAAACCGAGGGCGGCAGAGGCTATGCTTGAGTGGGAGAGGGAGGGGCTCGTGAGCGAGAGGGAGCTAGCAGGAGGCCCACTAGATTGTAGGGATCAACGGAGGAGCGAATCAGCGGTGCTCGTGGGTCAGAGTGGACCGGCGGGAGGCGTGTTGCCCCTCAACTATTGGGAAAACGGAGAGAGAAGGGGAGGGAGAGGAGGTGGTTCTCGATGCTGGGAAGGAGAGGGAGACGAAGGGGTCAGACGCTCGATGTCCGGCGTCCAGAGGTTGAGCGCGGCCTCAGATTCATGGGGAAGATGAGCGGGAGGCGACGACGGT
Source organism: Avena insularis (assembly GCA_023614405.1). Classification (NCBI taxonomy): domain Eukaryota; kingdom Viridiplantae; phylum Streptophyta; class Magnoliopsida; order Poales; family Poaceae; genus Avena; species Avena insularis. The sequence continues at coordinate 83,732,953 of CM042695.1, read as the reverse complement.
TCGCTCGCTCACTAAGGATCGCGATGCAAGGGGTGGATCGAGCAGGGCTCTGGTAGTTGGTGGGAGGACTGGAGTGAAAAAAGGAAAGAAAGAGGGGGCTGATGGAAATGACCGGTGACGGGGGTGTGGCTGCAAAACTACAAAAGGAAGCTCCTCCTCCCTCTAGGGTTTCGGCTGGAGGAGGCCGTACTGGCCTTGGCTTGTGTCTTGCTGGCCGAGGTGGGCTGCGGGGCTACAGGGAGGTAGTAGACATGGCCTTGCCAATTGGCCGGGCTGCCTCCCCTTTATCTAGCAACATGTATTTTTTCTGTTTTGTTTTATAAATTTTTAAAGATGGTTTTTAGACACTTAAAATACCAGAAAATATATAGTTTTAATTGGAATAAAAGAGGAAGTAATGTAGAGAAAAAATGTTTTAATAAAATATTTTATGGACAAAATATTAAGTGCTAATGCATGATTTTATGATGGTGCAGGAAATAAAATAACAAGCAATTTCAAATATGGGGATAATTTTCAAGGTTTACAACTCGACACAACTAACAAGGGATCTTGTCCCGAGATCTAGGCGGAGGTAGGAGAAGAATGGTTTGACTAACGGATCTTAAAGTGTCATCATGCATGATCCTCGCGACACCACTAACAAGAGTTGTTTATCAATGTTTCATGTCTAAGTGTAAAGTTATTTCTTTTGTTACGTGGCAAGACACCGGTATTCGGCTAGTTTTAATTAGGCTGGTCATAGTGGGGATAACTTCACTAGTAACTAAGAGTCCAAGTCAGCATTTTTGCTTATGTGGCAATGATTTAATGAAGAGAGATGGATTGAGTAACTAGCTATGTTACTGTAACATCACACATACCAAGGCAAAGTGTGTCTACAATCTAATTAACGTGGCATTGAATGTTATCACACCTAAGTTATTTCCCACTATAAAGGTAGTAACTTAGATTAGTAACATGTACATGTTATTACTCTAAGTTACTCCCCACTATGACCAGGCTTAGATGGACGTGTATTCGGTTCAAGGAGAAACACGAATGAAGGGGCCATGACGGGCAGCTGGTCCGTTGGCTTGCCTAGTGAAACCCGGCCGTGTCCGACTGATCTATACGTACGTGACGCGCATCCCTCACTCCGTTTCCGATTGTGCTGTGCGTACGTCTAGCAAAAACACAGATCTCCGACTCCGATCGAGACCGCTAGTCCGTTCACGACTTACTTTCCTGGTGTTCGAGCTTTGCGCCGCTGCTCCTATAAATTGAAGAGCGGACGCATCGTCACAAGACAAGCCTAAGCTCTGCGTCCCTGGTTTCGAGCTTTTTCGTTCGCGAGCAGCAAGTTCAGCTGGGACCACCGAAAGCGGTTCGACGATCCGCCTTCGAAGGACAAGCACAGCGGAGTCCATGAAGAAACTTCATCGGGCCGTCCTTGGCCTGCTCCTCCTCATCGTCCTTGCTCTGAGTCCCAGTGCCGCGGAGGCCCGGCCTGCCCCTGCCGGCGGCCATCATCAGAAGAAGTTGTCGAGCTACAGCTTCTTCGTCTTCGGGGACGACTTCGCCGACAATGGGAACCTCCCTCTGACAGACCCGGTCACCCAGATGTCGCGGCAGTGGGCCTATCCCTACGGCTCCAATTATGTTGACGCCGCCGGAAACCCACGACCAAATACCCCGTCTGGCCGCTTCTCCAACTACAAAATCCAGTCAGATTTCATTGGTAAGTCTAGATTACGTATGATTGTCATTTAGCAAGTGCATCTATACGTACGTCTAGATTTATTCATTTGTATACTTGCAGCAACGATCCTGGGGCTTGAGGAGGCACCACCAGCGCATGCCCGCACGGCGGAGAAGACCTGCGACCCGTCCGGCATGACCTTCGCCCACGGCGGCGCCGGGGTGTTCGATACGACATCCGCACCCAAGGTCCCCACACTCGCCAAGCAGGTCGACACTTTCAGGAAGATGGTCAAGGACGGGACCATCTCAGAGAAGCAGCTGAGTCGCTCGGTGGCGCTGGTGGCCATCTCCGGCAACGACTACTACGCGAGCGCCGGCGTGACCGGCCTGGCTACCTCCAACGATGTGAGTAGCTACTAGCTAGCGGCAAAACGCATCAATACACTTTGAACGGTTCATTATTTGTTTGTGCATATTTGCTAATTAGCTTCTACATGTGTCTATGAAGATCAATGCTTATGTTGGGAAGGTGACAAAGGAGATCGCGGCCAGCGTGGAGCAGCTGCAGAAGCTAGGGGTGAGGAAGGTTATCGTCAACAACCTGCACCCGGTCGGCTGCACGCCATCGCAAACAAGGACCAACAACTACTCCGCGTGCGATGTCTTCGGAAACTCGGGCGCGTTCCTCCATAACGATAACCTGAAACAGGCCATGGCAGCAAAGAAGAATGTCCACGTTGTCGACCTCTACACCGCCTTTACTAACATTGTGGATAATGTGCCCGGTAAGTACATATACATACATGCATGCATCCAACACTACTTATCAGGTTTCTAATGTATTGGTTTGATTGTGTGATTGAGCTTCATATGGATAATCTTTGTTTGATGTACATGTAGGTAAAGGGCAAGAGCTGTCCAAGCAATTCAAGCGTAAGTTGCCACCGTGTTGCGAGAGTTTTGATTCAAAGGGTTATTGTGGACAACAAGGCGATTCCTCGGAGCTTCTTTACAGCGTGTGTGATAATTCCAACAAATTTTTCTACTGGGACGATATGCACCCGACTCATGCAGGGTGGGAGGCAGTGATGAAGCAGTTGGAAAAGCCCTTGAGGGAGTTTGTGGATCAAGAGTAGATAGGTTCCATGATCTTCATACATAGAGATATCTTCTGATTTTTTTTCTTGGATTGCAGCATCCTTCCGTTTGGTGTATTTAAAGGCTACTGCTTTTGTGAATAGTAGAATAAAGATGTATTTACACGATTTCATCTTTTTGAGATAAATATGTTCATAGTCTGCCATCTTCCATGTGTACAACATAGATTTTTTTTGGGGGGGAATTCTATTCATAAACAAAAGTACAAAACTGTACATAAACTAAATGCTTGCCTAACTATACCGGACCATAGGCTGTGTGTAAACTCACGACTTATGGGTGAAATCTACATGTAAGGTATCTTACCAAGACAATGGTCACTAACTCGTCTGAGAGGATGAATGGATGATCAACTACACCTCAAGCTCACACTGCTCGTCCCGCTGTACCACCCTTCTTTAATCTCATATTCTTCCATACCCAAGCTCACATATCATCATCCACAACAGAAAACATATATAGTTATATGCAAATTTATAAATACTTCACCAATTTTCAAATTGTGATGGATTTGCGAATACATTGAATGGAACACAGCATGTATAGTTTCTACAATTGAACTGTTATTATCTCATGCGATTGCTAACCAATAGAAATCACTATGCTAAGAGTAATCTTGAACTTAGTCATGTACGCATATCATCTATTGTCGTAACTAGAATACGACATCGGACACAACAACTTCAATGATGAAAGATGTAGGCGAATCTTTTAATTCAAGGAATCGCATGGGGGCACAATTCACATAAGCTAAATGATGAGCATAGCAACCTTAACAATAGGTAAACTAAATTGCGAACAACATTGCATATAATATCTTTGGGCAGTGCATTTAAACATAAAGTGTGGTGTATACATTGTGTATAGTTTAACCAAAGCAAGTTCAGTTCATATATATAAGAACATTATGCAGTACACATAAAACTTACAATGGGTTATTGATGCTGTGATTGAAGTAGTGCAATTTAGTGAACCCACATCACATACTAATTAGTGTGTTGGTGGTATTGAAGGCTAATTCAGGCGATTTTTTTCAACCTATCTAATGCCTAGCTAAGAATTTGGGGAAGAAAAAAACACGTGCTAGTGTCTTGGAATGGCCAAATCACCGACGGTCCTCGTCTCGTGCAGTACTACTGGACTCTGCTTAAGCAGTTGGTCTGTAGTTGTGCTAGCATCAGTGATTGAGGTTTTAGCCGTCGGGCTATCAAGGCAGTGGTATAGTCATTTTGGCAGATTTTCAGGACAGGCCATGACCCGGTTTTGCCCCTACATAGCTCCATGAGTGATTATAGCTACTCTGCTTTGGATCCATTTTCCAACAAATTGCAAAGTAACTCAATGAAATATCTTGTAGACATCTTTCCATGGTACCAACTTTTGCAAGATGAAATACAACAAGACTTAAGTAAATAGACTACAATTAGACCAGAGCAACAATATTGGCACTCATTCAGCTACATGAACTTTTTTTTGAAGTATATATTTTCATATATGAAGGTCGGGTAAAACCCAAGACCTTATGTGTACAACAGAGTTACAGGTGCAGGGTAGAATGTACAACCCGGATCAGCGGGGGATTTTTAGGAGGAAAGGTAAAAAATGATTTTAGACTATGGTGGTAGAAACTTTTGTTTCCAGACAGACAGCTTAGGTGATTACCGATAAAGGTTTCTCAAAGACCCTTGGTCACCCATCAAAAAAGAAAACTAGACTAACTTTATCAAAAACAGCACGATCACTGCTGGACGTTGTCAAAGAAAACAAAACTTTGAAAGATTCGAGCTACCCCACCACTCAGCACCATGCTGGCATCCAGAGGGGAGGGGACCAAAATATCTCTGACTATTTTCTCGAGATGCCTACTCCCTCCATTTCGGATTATAGGATAAATTTAGCAAAACTCTAGGACCTATGTGGTTGTTCATTGGCTGCGAAAAACGAGAGACATAGAAATTTTGCCTTGATGGATTCGGTAATTAATACAAAACAACGGCCATGCAGTCATTTTCACACGGCCATGCATCAAACTCTACTGTTTTCACACAAGAAAAACGCATGGGAGAGGAAGAAGAAACAACGGGAGTAATTATAGGGAAATAAATCGGGGCAACAAATACATATATTAGCCTAATTTTTTGGAATCTCTACAAAATCGTGATTAGCCCTATAATCCGGAAAATTTTCGGTAATTAGAGTAGATGCATACGTGCATTTGTACACTAGCTATGGAGTTGGAGTGTGCCTACACATGGGCCGTCCATAATGGGCTAAAATTTCACCAAACCCCACCAATTCCAAAGCTATCACAAAAAGATATTTATACTCAAGTACAATTAATATAAAAGTGGTTTGGTGTAACTCTTGTAATACACTAAAACATGTAGATTTGGTATGTATAGATGACATTTAAATTGCGGCTATGGCGAATAGTTGCAACTCAAAAAGAAACTGTAGCTACCCAAAGCATTGTATATTAATGGATCATGCCTTCCTGCTGGAACTGTCAATTGCAGTACGGTTACCATCTAATCGGGTATTTCTACTGCCATTTGAGTTTAGCAGTACAGTACGCACTACTGTGTGTACTCAGCTGTATATATATCCGTTAACCCAGGAAACCGGAACAAATGTACAAACTTTTTTTTCTACTTCTGTGTTCTTGTAATCCTCACTAGTCATAAGTCGTCATCGTCTCGAGCTCTGGATCTTGAATCTGCCTCTCTAGGACATTTAGGAATGACTAGCACGTCTTTTCAAATATAACACATGTCTTTTAAATCCGATTTGTGTTACACTGAGTTGTATTTTACGTGGTTTTTTATTCGTGTCTATTATAGAATATAAGAAACGTGTTCTAAATCCAATTTGTCTTTTAGTGAGCTACATAATACGTGATCTTTTATATTCAATTAACAACTTAAATTGGTCACACGAGTCCAATGGTGAAGTGTGTCCATGCAACTTGCCAAAATTCGAGGTACTTGTCATCATTTATTTCTAAGTCTGACTATTTTTATACTCCCTGTAATATAAGATCCTTTAGCTTTTTTAAAATAAATAAATATATCTAGACATGTTTTATTGTTTAGATTCATCTAGTATTTTAATCCAAATATAGTCTAATTTAAAATATCTAAAAGGTCTTACATTAGTGAACGGATGAAGTATTATAATGTGTCGTATAAACCACACAAATAGCAAAAATAGCGATCAGAGTTAGTATTTTAGTAATAAAATCATAATGAAAACATATTACGATGAAATGCAAACGTCAAACGAAGTTTAACATCCACAAATATCAAGATGACTTACGTCATTTCTGAATTTTAATGATGCATATTTTTACAAATATGATATTTTATCAATATAGTCAATTAAAAAATTATAAAATGAATATTGGGATATTTAATTTTTTCTAAAGCAAGCACGATGTTTAAAATCGTAATATCATCCCAACGCCTAGCATGACCAAAGCAAATTCTTAACATTTATTTCATCTGAATTGAAACGGGAGAGTTCTTTACTCTTGGACTCAGAAGAAAATGAAGGAAAGTTAGATAGTAGGTGACCGACCGAACACATCCCGGTCTCAGCTTTCATCTCTCTTCTCTCTCCCTCCTTCAAGCCGCTTTCGACCATCCCCTCCACTGCCTACTTGTCGCCGGTGCCGAGGGCCGGCCTCCTCCTGCCTCCCCATTGTCGGCGAGAGGACCCTCCCCCTCTCCTGCCTCCCTTCCACTACAGCAAGTTCCGCCCCCTTCCATGCGTTCTCACCGCTGCCGCGACGACCTGCCCCTCCCGTGCCGCCGCCCTTCCCTCGCGCCGGCGGCACGCCCCTGCTCTTTGCGTCTCCATCATCATTGATTCCGGTCACCATAGAGCCCAAAGAGGCACTGGATCTCCTGTGGAGGGCAGGCGGTGATCAAGCTTGGCATGCTCATGTCAGGTGACCTTGAAATAGGCTCCGACAGAGGTGGAGGTGGATGCGCGAACCTTGTCTCCACCGGATCCGCGGATGCGGCCAATACGCGCCGCGTTGGAGGACTGTAGAACGCCCGCCTCCTCCTCCCGATGAATTGGAGCAAGCATAGAGGGACGCCGGCGAGGACACCCTGCTCCGGCACGTATGCCATGTTGTGAGCTTCCCAGAGTATATTGTCGCCGTGTCCTACTGGAGAAGCCCGCCCGACAAATCGCTAGTATCCTACCATTTCCACGTCTCTCCAACAGCCTCACATCTCCACGAGGTTCGTCAATCCCCAATATTTGAGTTGCCCGTGTTGAATCTATGCAATTCATATAAGCCTTTTCCAAATTGTGAATAGGTTGGTGTCCTGCACTGTAAACAATTGGTCCCGTAGCTGATGCCTTGATTATTTATTCTAGAGAACTCCTTAGAGGTGCCTATGATGGATTTGTAATTTCTTTAAAGGATTATGACATGTATCCTGACTGGCCAAATGACCTTGATCAGAATCCTACATAGGTTTCATGGTGGATTGATATTGGGGAGTTCTTTTGGGAATGATAACTCTAAGGTAATTTGTGACTTAGCTAAGCTCCACCCTTTTATATGGAATATTTGTATTTCATTGGTTCTGCAGAAACCAAACCGGTGTATGAATCAAGGTTTTGAGTTTTATTGTTGTACGATACATGAATGTTAGGGAATTACAGTAATCGTACAGTTGCAATCTAATGTGTTGCTCGGTGTAAATAGAGAAGAAAAGGCTGTTGCATTTATTATGGTTAGGATCATAGAATTATCCTACATATCAACTAAAAAATAGGTAGTAAAGATGTTAACCAGATCATGGAATGGGCTATTTCTGCTCCTTGACTTCAATAAAATTCTGACTAAACAAGGAGCTCTCTAGCAACAAGGAGCGATGCCGTCCGCCAGCTAGGCAACTATGACAGTTGATGTGTCATCCGTGGGTACCCCTGCTCTGCAAACTTCGTCGAAGGTGAGGATCCCGAGATGTGTCCAACATTACTAAACTGCTACCATGCACAATTCTTGCGTGAGCCTTTATTTAAATTAGACGTTTTTCCTAATTTTTTATTCTGTTCTTAAGTGTTGTGCCAACTTGATCATGACAAGCATAGGTGCTCTCTGATTGCATCTTCTCAGGTCTATCATTTTAATGAAAGAGGGTATCTTTGAGGTCAGTGCCCTAAAGAGACTACAAAGTTTGCTTATAGATTGTTTCTTTTTATTTGTGTCTAGAAGGAAACACATCTTATATTACAACATGATCTGGATACTGAGGTAAAAGGGATGGAGAAGCCAAGAAATATTCCTTATCAGATAATGTCAGTGACACTATTCTTTTCAGAAACCATTTCTATAGTGAGACACAGTGGTTATATTTGTAAGTCTACCTTATCAATTCATATGCTGCATCTGGTACTTTTTTATCTGCAAGGTAGTTGTCATAATTTTATCTGAAAGAATGTTTAGCAATGCTGAAGCGTGACACACTGGAAGACTCACCTATTTATTTTTGGACAATTGATATGTTAACACTACAGAAACGAATAGTAAGTCTATTATAAATAGTAGGATTCACAAACTTTTTGTTGTTTTGGGACAAAAACATGATTCATTTAGCCCCTGCAAGAGTTGACAGTAAATTAGCATTTCTCTTAGCCAATATAGAGGTATAGCAGCATCAGTTGCCTAGTTGGCTCTTTAATTCCCTAGACCGATTTCTGTATTTTCGGTCAGAGCACACGTACCTTAATTGAACAATGATGTTGTCTAGCTGAACATATGAACAATGATTTACTCATACCTTCGATGGGTGAGTCAATTTGCTATGTTAAAGAGGTTTTATTTACTAAGAAAACCAGCAGCAGTTTTTAATTTTAGAAGTATCCTATAACTGACTGTATACAAAATTCAGTTAATAACATAACATATGTTACATACCTTCTTTCTTGCTCCAAGTATGTAGGGAGATTGTTAGAAACAGGCTCGTCTACCAGCTGATGCACATGGACCGAAAAATCTAGAGAAAGGCTTAATTGGCTTACATTGGCACTGGACTGATTGCTTTCTCCTCTCAAGTTTAAATCACCTCTAATTTGTAATTGACAATGCACGTAATCTGAAGCCTTATTATAGCGTTGAGGGGCTAAAAAAACAATAATAATTAAGATTACAATCTAGAGAACTATTTTGCCAAACAAAAAAAAGACGTTATTTCGTTTGGGATACATGGTTGTGCTGCATACAGCCATTCATCAGAGATGTGCTCAATAGCATGATACATTCAGCCGAAAAGTCTTGAATTAGTTTCTATCTAATTAAAACAATTATTCAACGACTTGAGTTGTACCTTTTAAAACAATTATTCAATGACATGATCTCGGTGGCATGTAGGACGGAAGCTCGTTGGCGTGTGCTTCCAGATATACAACTGCATATCCCCCTGCTACATCACATAGAGAGAGATAGCATGGGAGAGAAAGCTACTATGAGGAGTAGTGTGGCGCCGGCCGTTGGCTCCTGATTCATGCAGCAGTGGAGTGATGGCCGAACGGAGCCGAGCTACTGCGGCCATAGGTCTGGGAGGTGGCGACCCATGGCCACAGCGAGGGATGGCGCTCAGATCCCCTCCAAGACCTCCCTCCCTTTGGCGCTTTTCTGCAGGAACATCTCGGCGCATGAGGCGATGGAGGCGAACCTGGCGAGCGAGCGACACATGATCGTGGTCTCCTACTTTAACTGCGTCGGTGGAGCCGGAGAATGGAGGTTTGAGGCGTGCACGGACGGCGGCTGGTGCAGAGACAGGGGTGTGCTCCGAGGGTGAATGACATGAGGATAGCGGCAGGGCTTGAGGTATGAGGGCTCGTGCGACGGAAAAATTGGGGGCTGGTTACGGGATTGCGTGGTAGAGACGATTCCGTTATTAGCAAATAAATGGAAGTTATTGTGATTCATCTTATTGCGGTGATTATGGTGATTGATTCTGTTTGAAATAGGTAGTAATTGGGCTTGGTCAACCTCGATGCATGCGGGGCAAATCAATGCGTGATGGGGTGTCCAGATGCAGGTCCAGGATTTCCTCTGCCGGTGGAGTATTGGTCAGCCAAGGGTAATTGCTAAGTGCACACAGGATCGGATTAGATTAATGATGTCTGTTAGATTGAACTTATTGGACCTAATCGTGTGGTGCAGATTGATATGTGTGAGTTGAGTGGGGTGCACGTAGGAAAGATCTTGTTTGCTTGTTTAATAGTAGTGGAAATGATGATGCTGATTTTTTATATTTTTTGAATTTTAACGGGGTGGGGGAAAGGGGAGGAGCTTCCCACATGAATGAATATACTCCCTCCCATCCATATGACTTTGATTTGTTAAAATTTGAATGAACCTATATACTAAATAGTGTCTAGATTCATTTAAATCTAGACAAATTTGAGTCAATTAATATGGGCCGGAGGGAGTATATTAATCAAAACGGGGCAGAATCCAGATAGTCACATCTCACATAGAGGAAGGAGGCGAAGCAATTAGATTACATATTAGGGAATCCTAAGGCCTCGTTTTGTTGCAGTGGGTTGACCGGGTTTTACGTGTCAAATCCTGGCCTACTTTTAATCCACCAGAAACCACTTCAGACCGTTTTGTACAAGTGGGTCGACCGGGCTTAACCCTAGCGAACCCCAGGATACACGAGTGGATCGGGGTGGAACCGAAAATCTCCTCTCGCCTCGCGTTTCTTCCTCCTCGCGTGAGGCGGCGACGCGCGGAATCGCCTGGCGGCTGCCGCTCCATCGCTCCGCATCCCTCCGCTGCTCCGTTGCTCCGCATCCCTCCGCCGCTCCCATCGCTTCTTCTTCCCACCCTACAACCGCCGCTGATATTCGCCGCCGCTCCGACGCCACCGACAACGCCTACTCCGAGATCCCTTCGCCGTCTGTCTTCTCCGGCAGTCCTGGACTTCTCTCCTGTAAGTTCTTCCACTTTGTCCTCTCCTCTCCCATCTATAGCTAGATGAATCCTAGGTTGATTCCTCTGTAGATACTGTTCTTGACCTAGGGTTCTTGACCTAGGTTGATTCCTCTGTAATTGTTCATGAACCAACAATGAGTTTCTTGTGCAAGATCAGTTCCTTGTTTTTTACCGTATGATGAACTGATGCCTATAAGTGAAAATATTTTTAAGTTTGGAAGAGAGAACATCCAGATCTTCTAGTTCATGATATGACTTGTTCTTGGACAACAATTCTGTAGCATCCCTTGTTCAGTTTAGGTAGTTTGGACAACAATTTATGTTCTGTAACAATTTCTGTGGCATCCCTTGCACATGATCGAAGAACATGGACAAGCTAGTAGGGAGTCAAGCCAAAATTCGGTGGAGGAAACATGAGGAAGTAGTATATTGTTCAGTTTAGGTATTGGCTGGCTGTTCTTAGCATATCCATGGAAGTAGTGGAGGCGCCAACCCCCGAGACTGCACATTAGTTTATCCAGCTGACAGAAGTAGTA